>OX419636.1:8209872-9434570 GCA_948473465.1 Lithophane ornitopus
GTTATAAGTTGAATACACCTTTTAGAAGTTATAAGCAGAGATCGAAGTATATTTACCTAAACTACGAGGAAGTAAGTAACATATATACATAATTTCGACCCCCTTTATTAAACTCATAAACCCCTAATACTTAACATGTAGGTAATTTTTTTTCCATATTTTCATACAAAAATTAAAAAATTCCATATCACATGAGTGACATCTAATTTTACTCCACACCTTTAGCATTTATATTAAATGTACTTAAGTAATGTTCCGAAACCCGGTACATTAGTCCCGAAAAAATATTTTGTCGGAAGGCGTCTCCACTTTGCCTCTGTTCTTTTTAGAAGTTTAGGTAGATTAGCTCTACCTATTCCGATCACTGATTATTAGCATTAGTATATTTTTATAAAAGCTGTTCAGCGGAAAAAACAAAACCAGCCGCCATTTTCCATATTCGTTAACTTTTTTGTTGTGTGGTTAAACTCATTATTAAAAATGTCAATTTCACGTAGGAGAGAAGTGCGTAAATAATAATAAATTGATTTGACTCCGCCATGGTACGATTAGTTATAGTAAAACAAAAATTGATTTTTTTTTCTTATTCAAATCATTTTTTTTTTTGTATAAGCCGTCTATCGGTTTTGCCAATGCCTTTATTTACACCTATGGAAAAACAAAACTAGCGCGCCATTTTCCATAAATATATAATATCGTCGTGGTTATTATTATCATGTATTTTTGATATAAATTAAAAGTATTGTCCCCAACCGACATAGAAGTTTTTTAAATAAACTCGGTATGGTCAGTCCTAACCTAGCAACAAAGGTGTCAGTTATACTTTATAAATCTATCATCTCTATTCTATAGTTACGTTATTGTAGCATAAGTTCTTACGACAAGTCTGTTTTTTTCCTCGCAAGTGTGTTGAAAAACGTCGTATGAAACGCGTGTGCATTGATTATTACACTCTCGGCTACCTTATCGCGCTCGCCTGCGGCTTGCTTGAATAATAACGCCTCGACTGTAATATCCAATAGAGCACACTCGTATCACAATGTACTATTATTGCACTTTTATTTCACTATTTTGAGGAATCTTATTACGTTTTTAAGGTTCCTGTTAAATTAAAGTGTTTTGTTTTACGTAAATAAACGATAATAAATTCTTGAAAAGTTTCCTATAATGCGATAAAAAACTTGCGATACCAAAATTCTATATATAATAATGCTTGTTTATCTCTTTTCAGTTAAGTACGTGTTTTTGCAGTCGGGTTTTTTGTTTTTTTATATTATTTATTTATTCATTTTAGATGATACACATCAAAAACATCATCATTATCCTCGGTGTTGGCAAAAAGCAACAGCAAACAATAATTGATCAGCGCAGAATTGAAATAAAACACATTTTATTTTATTTTACCTACTTAAAACAAAACATTTGAATTTGACTAAATTTTAGTAGGTACGGAACGCTAAAAAATGTAATATGATTCTTCAATTCAATAATTATATAAATGTAACTTTAATACAATGTAACTTTATATAAATACATACAATAAATAATTCGTGACTTTTAAATCCCCGGATTAAAACGTAATTTTCACTATCACGGGATTTTAGAGGAGTTATTATCCTCTCTATGCTACCTCGAAGTTTAGGTAAATATACTCTACCTATCCCTATCTCTGGTTATAAGCCAAAAACTGAAAGAAGTTCGAAACTTTCGAGGTTTTTCAAGCACGACGCAGGTAGCACAGGTCTTTCGAAGCTGCAAACTTGCTTTTACACTATTGGTATCTATTCTAACAATATCCCAAAAAAACAGTACAGTACAATTTTTTGCGACCTACGAAGTTTTAAACGACTGGCCTACTATTGAACCGCCGAGTTCGGTCGCGGTGCACAAACAATCGCCGTCATCGGGACGCCACGTTACGTTCGCTTCGAATAATCTCGTTTCTCATTGACGTCCCGTTGACGGTGGCGGTGGGCAAACGGCCCTAGTCTTAAACGACGCTGCGGACGCGGCGATTCCGTACACTGTAAATAAAACATTGCTATCGTTACGCAAGCTACTAACAAAAACATAGCCACTTTAATTGTTTTTCTGTTGGCATTGTTATCCATAAACATACACGCTGGTTTGAGAAGGATATTTACATATTATCCTTTCATCTTTTCCTCCGGAATCTTCTTCTTTTACTGTGGTTAGTGACTAACCTGAGGCCCTAGACAAAGTGACATTCTATCATCGATAACGATGATGGAAAAGGAAAATATGTATAGGACTGACATAAGCTATCGAAAAGCTTATGTCAATTCTGTTGAAAGTAGGTAGTTGTAGAAAACGAAACGCTTTCAAAGCGATTGTCACTTGTCTAGGCCCTCTGGTGTCAGAGTTTTAAAGCCACCCAAAGGCCTCTGGCTTGGTTTGGCTTGGTTCCTCAGGAATAATAAAAACATACTCACGAAATCCGAGTCTACAATTTTCTAAATGTCCGTCGCAGTACGTGCTCTTCACTGTGAAGTGACCTTGGCAATGCATTAAACAAACGGGCATAGGAGCAGACCTGCAAATAACAACAATTAGATAAAGATGAAAAAAAACATCCACAGAACTCATGGTCTCATGACCTTCCGGCACATGAAAAAAATTCAATAAGGCACTTAAAAATCAGAAGAGACAAAAAACGGGAGAACTTCAATCAAGCATGTTAAGAATAATTAGAATACATGAAGAAAAAAGTAACTTTTGAGAACATGCTTGGAAATTCGAGCATTATTTTGACAACCTACTTCGAGATAAATCGAAATTACTGTACTGGTCGAATACATGCGAGCGCCTCGCCGGCAATGTGTGTATGAAAATCCATAATCTGACGTGTTTAGCGGCCGAATAAATAACTATTAAAACTCATATCTGTCGTGTGATTTTAAAATGGAACGAACTCTTTACTTCAACACATGTCAACTTATCAAAGATTTTATTTAAATTTCGATTTGGCTTGCAAATAGAGTTATTTAAAGTAAAGAAGAAACAAAGGAACATATTGGCGCGTAAAAAATTACAGATGTTCGTCATTGATTCTGGAATTTAGAATTAATTTACCTACTCAATTTGAATGTCCGCAATTTCGCCAGTTATAGTTAAGTCCCATGTAATAGGGGCGAACCTATTGCCATCAACCGGGCGCAAATCCAGACTCCGGACTGCTACTGAGAAATTCCATATGGAAAAACCCAATAACACTTTGCCTAACCTGGGACTCGAACCCAGGACCTCATGTTCAACAGTAGCGCTTGCGACTGTAGACGACCGAGGCAGTCACTCGACCACCGAGGCAGGCAGGTCAGATCAGTTTTATAGTGTGTGTATTTTATTTAAAGAATGTACGTAAATAAAAAATAGATAGATATGTGTAGCAAATAATAATCAAATCGATACAACATTAGAACCCTACTCTGCGCCTCCGACTCCCGTCTGCCACCTCTAAGAACTGGCCTCCGTTGCGTCCTAATTTATATCTCTCTCAAACATTATTCATCAATATTAAAGAAACCACCATACGGTTTACTTACAAGCTTGCCAAGCATTTGCTATGATCATTAAAGCACACATCGATCCGAGTTGCGTTCATCCACTGATGACGTACATAATGAAAACTTTCTGTAGTATACGTTCCTAAATCCATATTTACAGCTTCATCTATTTTAGATTGAGGCAAATCCGTGTTTGTATCGACATCCGGTCGCTTCACTGTCTTATTGCGAGGTTGCTCTACAAAAAAAAACACAGAATATTTTATTTCACATAAACCTACATGGGAACTTATGAAACGTCAGAAGGTACACCGTTCCAATTGCTCGTTTCCTATGGAGAAAAGCCGGCAAGAAACTCCACGGTTAGTGTTTAAAAATAATTGGCTTTAACAATATTTTCAAATTACAGTGTTAGTAGGCATGGGAGGACAATGTAGGCCTTTCAACAAGAACCAGGAAACTTGAAAAAAAAAAGTAAAACATCTAAATTTTAAGTCAGAAGTCTAATTTTTTTTAGGGTGTTAAATTACCTACAACAACGAGATTTTACTAAAAACAAAACTGTTATCGGCTAAATTAATGGCAAAAATATTTAATGAGATATTGACTAGTGTTCTTGATAGGGCGGGTTTTCACCAAAACGAAACACAAAGTTACGGTATAGAGTATATTGGTTGAAGTTCACACTTATACAGTTCACAAAACAATAGAAAACTAGCGTTATTATAAAAACTAAACCGATTTGGCGGGAACGGACAGGCGACGCGATACGCGTCCGCGCGCAATGGTGGTTCAAGGGCACTAAATCGACTTGCGTGGCGGCGCGTGGCGTTCCCTCGCATCGGCCGACGAGCGCGCGAACTAAAAAGCGCCCCGCGCATGCGTACAAGGCAAGCTTGGTCGAAAGTATGCTTCTTTGGCGCGAAGCTACCATTTCGTTTCGCGCGTAATTCGAAATTCAAATCTTATAACTAACATTTATTTAATTAAGCGAGTGAGCTACCTACATTCCACCCCCTTGTTCCTGAACAAACTCGTCAGTAGGCAACACAATGACCTTAACAACCGGCCGTTTCATAAAGCCCCTATAGGTTCTAACAGTAACTATTCTAATATGGCCATCGCGGCCTGGGTGGACTGCGCTAACTATGCCTCTAGGCCAAATATTACGCGGCTGATTCTCTTCTAACATAAGAACCATGTCTCCCACCTTCACGGGCGCCACTTCGTGCAGCCACTTTTGTCGCTTTTGAAGAGTGGGGACATATTCCTTCAGCCACCTTCGCCAAAACATGTCCGCCAGAGTCTGAGCCTTTACCCAAGCCTTTCTACTGGTTAAGTCCGATGCATCAAAGCTACCAAACGTGGATGCACCGATAGCTGTACCTATCAATAAATGATTAGGGGTAAGAGCGATGGGCCCATCGGGGTCCGTACCCACAAAAGTTAATGGCCTACTGTTCAGGGTCATCTCTACCTCAGCCATCAATGTCATTAGCAACTCCTCTTTAGGCGCCCGCGCCAACAAAGTAACTTTAAGTGCGGTTTTTACTGAGCGGACAAGCCGCTCCCAGCACCCACCCATGTGCGGCAGGAGGGTTAAATTGCCAAGAAATGCCCTTGGTAATGACGAAATCATGAATTTTGTCGCTCTCCATTGCCTGAATGGCAGCTTTCAGCTCTGCGTCAGCACCTACAAAGTTCGTGCCTCTATCACTGAACATGATAGAGGGTTGTCCACAGCGAGCTATCAAGCGTCGGATTGCCATTATAGCCGAGTCAGCTAATAACGAAGCCGCGAGCTCAATATGAACACCGCGAGTCTTGTAACTCGCGGTGTTCATATTGAGCTCGCGGCTTCGGCGGCAAGTAAAAATACCGCCCCACCTTTTTTCACGACGCCTTCTTATCGAAACTTCCATTGGACCAAAATAATCTACCGCGCAATGTACGAAAGCTCTTCTTGTATTAACAAGTCTAGCGGCTGGTAGATTTCCCATCTTGGGTAACGAAGGGCGAGCACGACGGACAAGACAAAGCTGACATTTAGATACGGCTGCTTTAAGTGTACGTCGCAACTGAGTTATCCAATATTTTTCCCTAATACTGTTTATGACAGTTTCAGTATTGGCGTGGTGAGCGCGCTTATGATATTCGAGTGCAATAAGACGCGCGGTATAGCTATGCCCATCTAAAATAATGGGATACTTGTCATCAAACATTAAATCTGGTGCAGCACTCAGGCGGCCTCTGACTCGAAACAAACCATCATCTTCATACAAAAAAGGATCTAAATCGCGAATTTTACTATCAACAGGTACTGCACATTTTGTTTTCAGAAGTGACAGCTCCTTGGGGAAAGTCTCTGCTTGACATTGTTTCAACAAAAAAATCTCAGCATCACGAGCGTTGTTAACCTCTCTACCTGGTTCTTGCGACACACACCTAAAAAGGCAAGAACTCGACCCGCAGATCTAACAGCCCGTGTCTAACTAGTGAACCTATCAACATTTCATAGAGGTTCATACTGTTTTATTAGGTAAACTTTCTCAAGACGCTCCAATTCTGTATCGACTGCATCGTCGAACTCGTTGACTGGCCACTGGGCTTTGTCCCGGTACAAGAAAGAGGGACCTGTAAACCACAACTTACAATTTGTAGGCCAGTGTAGTTTCGTGGCTTCATCAGCAGGGTTTTCTGTAGAGGGCACCCAACGCCACTCATTTGGGTTGGAGTTCCGGTCGATTTTTGCCAACCGATGTGAAACGAACTTTTGAAAATCACGAGGATCCGAATGTACCCATTTTACACCGTTTTCGTATCGGACCACAAGTACTTGCGTGTTATTGTCAAACCCTGCTCTTTAACAATGATGCTAGCTAACCTACATGCTAGCACAGCTGCCTGCAGTTCAAGGCGGGGCACGGATATTACCTTCAGCGGGGCCACACGAGCTTTGCCAATAACAAATGAGACGGTTGGTTTGCCAAATTCGTCCCTACCAACTAAATATGCTACCGCAGCATAAGCTGCTTCGCTCGCATCACCAAAAACGTGTAATACGACAGTTGAAGGATCAAGCCTGTACCAACGCGGCACTCGCATGTTACCTAGCTGTTTTATATCCTGCAGCCACCTCTCCCATTCCTTGAACTCGTTTTCCTTCAGCTGATCGTCCCATCCTATACCAGATTTCCATATTTTCTGCAACAAGATTTTAGACTTTATCGTATATGGATAAAGTAAGCCTAGAGGGTCAAAAATACTCATGATAAATCTCAGAAACTGCCGTTTAGTAGGAATAACTCTACCGTCTACTACGTCAGGCGTCACTTTTTTAAAAGATAAGTCGAACGCTAACTCGTCTGACTCCGGCATCCATATCATACCTAAAGTTCGTTCACCATTGTATGGAGACTTATCAAAATTTACCACACCGGGCACGACAGCTGGTAACTCTTTTCGAAATTCGGTTGAATTAGTCACCCACCCCCTGATAGAGAATCCACCAACAGAGTGTATTATGGAGACATCTTTGGTCAGCTGACGTGCACTATGTATTGAATGAACACTATCGAGGTAATCATCCATATAATGATTTTCGTGAATTGCCTTAACGGCCTCAGGATATGAATCTTGGAACTCACTAACATTTTTATTCAAGACATGTATGGCTGAGGCAGGCGACGACTTGGCACCAAAAATCATAGAGTCCATGACGTATGTATCAGGGTCGCGCTCTCGGTTCCGGCCTCTCCAAAGAAAGAGCTGCGCGCCCTGATCTTCTTTCCTAATTTTAATACGCAGAAACATATCAGCTATGTCCGCTGTATAAGCTATTGGACCAGATCGAAACTTAAACAATACGCCTAATAAAGAGTTTAATAAGTCCGGCCCTGTTAGCAAATAATCATTTAAACATGCACCCTTGTATTTAGTCGCGGCATCATAAACCAATCTAAGATTATTTGGTTTATTCGGGTTAATGACCCCAAAATGCGGCAGGTGCCATACCGGGTTAACACTCAGCGGAGTATCCAACCGCCTAGCATATTTCTCAGAAATTACCCTTTCAATTTGACGAGAATACGATTCAGCATAATCAGGGTTTTTATCCATTTTACTTTCTATGCCCCGTAAACGTTTCACAGAATAATCATAATTATCGGGTAAGTGTACAGCGTCACGTGACCATAATAATCCTACCTCCCAGCCGCCTAGTGTTATCTAGGAACTGACAGGCGCGTTCAGTCTCATCATTTTTACGTGACACTTCTGTGATACCGATTGACTCGAGTAAAAATTGCTGTTTCACGAGTTCATTTAAATCATTTACATTTTTCATAGTGTGGGGCAAGGTTTAAAAAAAAAAAAAAAAAAAAAAAATTATCAAATACTAAATTAACCGATTCACGAAAAGACTCGTCACAAATACCTACAGGCCCATGAATAACCCACCCTAACTTCGTATCACGACATCTCACAACAATCTAAATCATGTAGATGTTTATTCATAACTAAAACTCTGGCGGGCACACTTTGGGTGGGCAAGTCTAAGTTATCAATAGTACGTAATGCGATATCATGACACAAACCGTTGGGTCCGCGTATAAGTGCAGTCACCCTACAAGAATTATTATCAGTAACAACATGACCGCGTGCACTAACAATTTTCAGCGGGGATAATGGTCCACTAAAATTACAAACACTAGCGTTTAGCGCGACAACGATAACGAGAATGACTTTGCACTAAACATTTAAAACATAGCTTATTTACCTTTACGAAGTCCCACTTTTCTTGTTCACTTTTATTTACAAATTTGTCGCACTCGGGTAATCGGTGACGACGGGGAATCGGCTACTACACAACACGCACACACTCGTTGACGACGACGCACAGTATTATTTTTGCCTCGAAAAACGGACATCCCTCTTTTATTAACTTATCCGATAGAACAGCTTATTTTAAAAATAAGAGTAAAATACCCATTTGACAATTTTGTCCCAATCGGGAGATATAAATTTTTCAATTTTTTTTCTATGGTTTCCATAAAAACCATAGAAATCGCAATAGCTTCAGATCCAATCCGTTTTTGTTACATCTTTGATTGCAATTACTTGATGCTTTATATTAAGTAAATTATCAAGCAAACGCTAAATTTTTATCGTTAAACATGTATGAGTTACAAGGAATTTTACCTATTTTCGATTTTATTTTTTTATGGGCTTATTTCATGGCATTTGGATTCAATATCGATACAAGCTGTTGCTTTGGCACTAAGAAGTACCGATTTAAAATATCATATCCAAATCTTATGTTATCTAGAATTTACAGGATTCTGAAATTTAGGCGCTAGGGTTGGCACAAGACGTTTTTTTATTTTTATTTTTTTTATTGTGAAAATGTTAATTCCCGATACCGGTGGGCTACTCTTTTATATATTATTAAATGTTTTTTATATATTTATTTTTAAGATATACACTCAGGGGCACATTTGACCGGCCACCTATATTTTGACGATTATTTCAAAATTGTATCGGATTTTAACTAATTTTGTTATAAAATTACTTTGGGTGAATCTTTGACAACACAAATAAAACATGTGTAAGTTGTGAAATGGTTTAATCAAGATAAAAAAATTCAAAATGCGAATATGCAGTTTTCTGACCAAAAACGACATTTAGCAAAATTTTAATAAAAAAAAAAAAGTATGCTCTAAATTATCGCACTAATAACGTTCATTTCCTCCTCTGGCCCTAATCACCTCTTGTAATCGATTTGTAAGCCCGTCCATTATGTCTTGGATGTCGCTTTGTGGAATGTTCCTCCACTCCTCAACAGCTGCAGTTTTCAGTTCACTGATGGTCGTAGGAGGTGGTGTTCGACTCCGAATTCGTCTTTTTAGGTTGTCCCATACATGCTCTATCGGGTTCAGGTCAGGACTCCGAGCTGGCCATGGTAATCTCTGAATATTGATGGCGTCCAAGTACTCTGTGACAATTCTCGCGGTGTGTGCACGAGCGTAGTCGTGCATTAAAACAAAATTATCGCCAATGAATGGAGCAAATGGCATCACATGTGGTTCTAGGACTTCTGTCACGTACCTGTGAGCATTAACGCTGCCTCTATCGAAGACCACCAACTCTGTACGGGCCTCGTAACAAATGCCACCCCACACCATAATCGAGCCTCCCTCGTAGCCCACTGTTTCAACCACAGCACATTCAGCAAACCTTTCACCACAGCGTCTATACACCCGCTGACGTCCATCAGGACCTCGTAAAGCGATTCTTGATTCATCAGAGAAGAGAACTGCTTTCCATTGCTCTGACGTCCAATTTAAATGTTCTCGAGCAAAAGCTAGTCTCGCTCTTCTGTGAGTTGTGGTTAGCTGTGGTACTCGAGCTGGTCGAAATGATCCCAGATCCCTCTCTGCTAACCTTCTTCTTATTGTTCTTAGGCTCACACTTACATTTCGTACCTCAAATAAGCGGTTACGAGCCTCAGAAGCCGTTGTGAACCGATTTCGAAGAACGTTCGACACGATGTAACGGTCATCTCTGTCTGATGTACACCGTCTACGACCTTGTCCTGGTCTCCTTGTGTAGGAACCGGTCTCTCTGAAACGCCGGATAGCATCTTGGATAGTGCTTCGTGGATATCCAAGCATTCGTCCAATCCGACGCTGGCTGAACCCAGCGTCTGCAAGTGCTACAGCCCTAGCTGCTCCAGCTGCGTCTAGTGGCATTTTTTTGGTGTAAATAAGGTCACAACACTTCAATATCTCGGTTTTATTCGAAAAAATGGTAAGACAACGTTGTAAAACAAATTTATCCTTCACACAAAACGAGGGGTGAGACTTTCAAATTTCTACTGAACTGATTATTGTTGAATAAAAACCACAAAAGTAAAAAAAAACGCGGGTATATGTGTTTTCTTTATTTCAGATATACCCACTTATAAAGTTACGCCTAGTAGTCAAATCACAAGTTAACATAAACAAACGATATGGAATTTCGAATGAGTGGACGGTTAAATGTGCCCCTGAGTGTATTTAAAAATGTAAAATAACATGTATAAAAATAAATAAAGGACATAATAACGTAGGTATCTGAAAGAAGTTACAATTTCATTGATTTTCACATTGTTAATGATAAATCCAACTATTTTCATATTATTTTATAAATAGTTAAAAAGTAAATAAAATTAAAATGAATACGGAATTATACTGCTAGTAATCCTACTAGTTTCGTAAATGTACAATTTTAGCAGTTTAGATATTTATTTGGATATTTGTAAGTTTACTAATATCATACGACGTTAAATACGATGACGTACAATAAACTAATTTTTCGTTTGTCCAATGAACGGCAATTTGTGGTACGGGGAAGGAGCCGCCCTCGTTAGGATTAAACCTACAAATTAACAAAAATATTATTTTTTATGAAGTGATGACCCTAAAATCAAAATTATCAGAAAAAACTTTAGAAGTGAATAACTTCTAGATAACGCGAGATTTGGATTTGTTTTTTTTTTTCAGTGATTGGTTGTGGTCTAAAGATGATTTACAATAAATATAAAATCCAACTAAGGAAAGATACAACCATGAAAAATCGAAATCTCAAAATACAAAAAAAGCATATTTCTTTACATGTGTACTAGTTAGTACTCTTTTGTATTTTTTTTTTACAATATATTGAATATGGTTTTATTACAAATAATAAAGAAAAGGGTAAAATAATGCGTATTTTTTTTGTAATTAATTAATTTAGTAAAGATCAAAAATTTATAAAATAATTTTTTACTCGTGTTTGGTGTAAAATCGGTATTTTACTCTTACTTTTAAAATAACCTGTTCTATCGGATAAGTTAATAAAAAGGGGATGTCCGTTTTTCGAGGCAAAAATAATACTGTGCGACGTACACGGCGATGATGTACTCGCTGACGCAGATTCCTCGCTGGTAATGTGTACACGATGAGTAGGCTCCCGTTGCTGGCGACGCGCGGGCTCCGCGCGCCCGGCGCGCTAAGTATTCACGGCGGCTGCGGCAGCGGGGTTGGCAGCAGCGGTGGGCCGGTTACGATGACCATTATAAGGCTCGGTGCTTATGTTCAGTGGTAGGTAATAAGCTGATGCCCGTGACAAGTGACTCAGGAACTCGAGTACAATATTTACGTTCGGCGATACACGAAGATCTTCTTTACTATTGATGTTCATTTTCATAACAAACTCGCCGTACTGCGCTCTTTGAACGTGGGTTAATTTACTTAGTATTTCGTGCGTTATTTGCGGGTTATTTACATAACCCTCCGCTTTTATGTTTTTGAGAATGTACACGCAATTTCGTATAACGCACGTTATATTTCTCAACTCGACGCCACTGTCGGATACACGAGGTAGACTTCGTATTTTATGAAGTGCAGTTTCCAGTAGTACATTGGGGTGTCCAAACTCCTCTTCTAGGGCTTCTATTACTTCTGTTGGTACGTCGATACGCAAACCAGTCTACCGGGCTGCCATCAAACACGGGGAGATCATAATTTTGTCGTGGCCGTCTTGTCATGTTTGTTATAATAACGTCGGCTAGGTGCATGATGTCGGAAGCTGCGACGGTGCCGGCTTTGGTGACTTCTGGCGGAGCCCCAGGTGCATATTTCGGATTCGACGGGGATGACGCCGCCGCGGGCTCGAAAAGCGCGGGAACGCCGGCGGTGGTGTACGGCGCATGCGCGGGCTCTCGGGCTAGGCCTTCGGGCGGGCACGCGCCGGCCGGCGCGCGGGGCGCTGGCGGTATATCCGCGTGCTCCCATGGGGCTTGACTTGAGCTTACCCACTCATCCACGTTATTACGACTATCACAAACACTGTGGGCGCGGATTTCGGATACTGCGTCCTCGATCTCCGCGATGTCTAACGCTAGTTTCTTTTTGATAAGCTGTTCTTTCAATTGAGCGAGTTCTTCTTCAGCCTTGTATTCGGCACGGAGGCGCAGCGC
This sequence comes from Lithophane ornitopus, assembly GCA_948473465.1. Lineage (NCBI taxonomy): Eukaryota > Metazoa > Arthropoda > Insecta > Lepidoptera > Noctuidae > Lithophane > Lithophane ornitopus. The sequence goes on from OX419636.1 coordinate 8,222,395, forward strand.
TTCGCGGCTCAAGCGGCTTGATCGCGAACGGTCGACGTGGCAACAACTTCACTACGCGGATCGTAGTGACACACGTCGTATCCGCTGCATGTCGTTGCTCAGCTCCAGCTTGGACTTTGCTCCGTGTGACGACGCCAGTAACTTTGCTATCCATTCTGATCCGGCTTCCGAAGGACCAAATGTTCTTGATAGGGCGGGTTTTCACCAAAACGAAATACAAAGTTACGGTATAAAGTATATTGGTTGAAGTTCACACTTACACTGTTCACAAAACAATAGAAAACTAGCGTTATTATAAAAACTAAACCGATTTGGCGGGAACGGACAGGCGACGCGATACGCGTCTGCGCGCAACGGTGTTTCAAGGGCACTAAATCGACTTGCGCGGCGGCGCGTGGCGTTCCCTCGCATCGGCCGGCGAGCGCGCGAACTAAAAGGCGGCCCCGCGCATGCGTACAAGGCAAGTTTGGTAGAAAGTATGCTTCTTTGGCGCGAAGCTACCATTTCGTTTCGCGCGTAATTCGAAATTCAAATCTTATAACTAACATTTATTTAATCAAGCGAGTGAGCTACCTACAACTAGCGAGTATATTCCCACCCAATGGACTGTATCAGCAGTAATCCTCCTTCACAAAAAAGGTGACATCTACAATATAAATAACTACAGGCCAATTAGCTTGATGTCCAACATATACGAGGTGTTTTCCAAAATCATCCTAAACAGATTAACTAGATAATGGATGAGAATCAACCCATTGAGCAAGCAGGATTCAGGTGTGCATATTCTATCGTCGATCACATACACAAAGACAATTTTTTTTTTTTTAGAAATGTAACGAGTACAATCTCCCCTTGTATTGCTGCATTATTGACTACAATAAGGCATTTAACTCATTGGAACATGAGACACAATCTGGGAGCCGATGAAAGAACAAGGTGTTCCAAACATTAGAATTATTAAAAGTGTGTACTCAAAAAGTTCAGCAAAAATACAACTAGAGAAAAAAGGTTCAACCATTGAAATCAAAAGAGGAGTGCGTCAGGGTGATCCACTGTCCCCGAAACTGTTTTCAGCCGTTCTGGAAAAAGTCTTTCGGAGACTAAACTGGTTGTCCCAGTTCAGTCTGCGAAAGACTTTTTCTCAGGGATATCAATCGATGGAGCCAGACTGACCCATCTTAGATTTGCCGATGACGTAGTTATTTTTGCAGTCACCAACTGCCCTCGAAGAAATGATAGTAGACTTAGCAAGAGAAAGCGGGCTAGTTGGACTCACTATGAATACCAACAAAACCAAACTTTTAACTAAGTATCCAAGGGAAGAAATCATCGTAGATAACAAAACCATCGAATATCAAGAAGATTACATATATTTGGGACAAATAATCTCCAGCATTAACCAGAGCGAGAAAGAAATAGATTGAAGAGTAACAAATGCATGGAATAGATATTGGTCTCTGAAGGAAATTATGAAGAGCCCTGTTTTTAGCTCAAAATTAAAAGGGAAGCTATTTAATTCATGCGTGCTGCCGTGCTGCCGGTCCTAACATATGGATCCCAGACTTGGGCTTTAACAAGTACACAAGCCCGCAAATTAGATTAAAAACAAAGATATAAGATAGGTAACGAGGGTGATTGACGTCACACGGAAAACCAGAAAACTTAAATAGAAGTGGGCTGGTCACACCCTAAGAGGCTCAGACAAATGGAGCAAAAGAATAACAGTCTGGTATCCAAGAAATGGAAAACGAAATAGAGGAAGGCAGAGAAAACGCTGGAGCGACGAGCTGGAAATTACAGGAGGAAAATTATGGACTCGATGAAAAATGGAAAGAAATTGAGGAGGCCTTTGCCAATGGGCACACAGACTAAGACAGCCGGTGTCAACAAGAGAATTATTAAAATTTTATTTTAACTTTTATGTACCTACAACTTGTTAATAATTTTATTTTAGTAGCATACGTTTTCAAATGGTCTGAATAAATAGCTTTTATTAAAATTATTATTCCGTTTATTTCACTTTAAATACATACAAATTATATTTTTAAATATTAGAATAAAAAATATATAAAAACATTTAAAAATATAAAAAGTAGTAGCCCACCGGTATCGGGAACAAGGTCCAAGCTACCGGCGGTCAGGGCTCCAGAGAGAGGAACAATGCGAGCCGTGTTCAGGAGTACCACTTTCTGAATCAAGCCCTTAATCCAGCTGCCCAACGAGAGCCTCCATAGGTATTGGTCGAGACTCTTGGCAATTAGGCCATTGGCTGATACGACTATCGGCACAATGATTGCAGAGTCCACATCCCACATGTCGACAACCTCGTGAGCCAAGTCAAGATACTTGATTTGTTTATCTTTCTCGGCCTTCACGAGGTTTCCGTCATGCGGGACCGTTATGTCAATGATCATTGCACGCCGCTCTGTTCGATCCACCACCACTATATCAGGCTTATTGGCAACAATAGTCCTGTCAGTGATGATGGATCGATCCCAGTACAATGTGATATTTCCATTTTCGAGAACTGGGTCGGGCACATACCTGTAGTACGGCACTTCCAATTCCACAAGGCTGTATTTCAGAGCAAGTTGCTGGTGGATAATCCTGGCTACAAGATTGTGTCTATGCAAGTACTCTCCGTTAGCTAGATGAGAACATGCGGAGATAATGTGACGGATTGATTCTCCCGGTCGGTGGCATGCCCGACAAATGTCAACCGTGCCGTCCTTCACAATAAATCTCCGGTAATAGTTCGTCATGATAACTTCGTCCATAATTGCACAGACAAAACCTTCGGTTTCTCCAAAGAGGTCACCGAAACGCAGCCAGGCTACGGACGCTAGTAAATCTACATCGGGTCCATGCAGGGCCCGGAAAAAGCGTCCGTGAAGCTCCTTACTCTGCCATACCTCCTTGCGATCGTTAGTGTCAAGCACTACAGGCTTGCGCCAGTTCTCTTTCGCCAAGGAGAGCGGGGTGAGGCCCTTGTCCACCGCGACCACATCTCGATGCATTCCCACGTCGGCTTCTAGGAAATATTCCCTGAGACTGCATATCTAGCGATTGTGGAGGGTCTTAGCGTTTAAAAAGCCTCGACCTCCACACTTTCGCGGGATATACAGTCTCATTACCGATGACCGTGGGTGATGCATTCGGTATGCAGTCAGCAGCGTACGGACCCTTCTATCCAAGGCGTCAAGTTCGGTCTTAGTCCATTTGAGTATGCCGAAAGAGTACATCAAAACCGGCATGACCCAACCGTTGAAGGCGCGCACCTTGTTACCGCCTGATAGAAGACTATTAAATACTTTCTTCAGGCGGCCAAAGAAGCGCTCCTTCAACGATTGCTTCATGTCAGTAACATTGATGCCTAACGCTTCCGACATACCCAAATACTTATAGGTTTCGGATGCGGAGAGGGCTCTAAGGTATATGGAATCTGAGAGTTGGGTTCCCACGGATTCCACAATCTCCTCTCGCTTTACATGCATGACCACACATTTATCCACACCAAATTTCATCCTGATGGCTCTACTGAAAGTTTCAGTTACTTTCAGTAGCTCCATTAGTTGTAAATTGTTGGGGGCAAAGAGTTTTAGGTCATCCATGTAGAGGAGGTGAGATATAACCTGTCCACCTCTCCTCAGCCGATAGCCTAGACCTGAGTCCTCCAGCAGTGTGCTTAGAGGATTCAGGGCCAAGCAGAACCAAAGTGGACTCAAACTATCGCCCTGAAATATGCCTCGCTCGATCCTTATCGGCTCACTATTCCTCTGGATATTTCGACATCCTGGATAGCGAAGGACTGTCCTCCATTGCCCCATACACGACATCAGGAAGGTGCGCAGAGTTGCATCTATTTTATACAGCTCCAGCACCCTCATGAGCCATGTATGTGGCACCGAGTCATAGGCCTTCTTATAATCTATCCAACATGTCGACAGATCCTTTTGGAAACGACGAACCTGCCATATGCTTATGCCAGCTTATGGCCATATCAATGAGGAGTAGCTCCTTAGTACCGCGGGACCCGTTCCTACATCCATTTTGAGAGACCGACATGATGGAGTTCCTGTCGATATGTTCGTTAATTTTAGCTCTTAAAATGGATGTAAGAACTTTATAGACCGTCGATAAACATGTGATCGGCCTATAATTTTTGGGTTCCGCGGTGCTGCCAGATTTATGGAGCAGGTGGGTAACTCCTGTCGTTAAGAACTGGGGTAGCAAACCAGACTCCAATGCAGTCTGGTACTGAGCCGCCAAGCGAGCGTGCGACCTTATGAACCATTTTATCCAGAAGTTGTGCAGCCCGTCCGGCCCTGGAGACTTCCAGTTAGGCAACGGGCGGACTGCACGAGAAAATTCAAACTCAAACTCAAACTCAAACTCAAAGCATTTATTTCAATTAAACCATTTACAGGCACTTTTGAATTGTCAAGGAGTCAGTCAGTCAGAAATATGAAGCTAGTTAATTATTATTATTATTAATTAAATTAACTATCACCCCTGTAATCCCCGAAGGGTTAGGCACAGGCGTACCTATTTCGCCAGTTATGTTTAAGTCCCATATATTATGGGGCACATAGCCATTAACCGGGCACAAATTCAGACTGATCAGCTACTGAAATTCCTGATGGAAAAACTCAATAACAGTTTGCCAGACCTGGGAATCGAACCCAGGACCTCATGCTCAGCAATAGCACTTGCAACCACAAGACCAACGAGGTAGTCCACCTTGCAATCCCAAAGAGGACCACCAAAATAACGGTTAATCTCCAAAAAACAAATTTAGTATACGAATCCAGTCAAGTCCAAAAACAAGCACTTACTTGCAATTTTCGGGTGAGCTAGTTGGGCTTGCCGGAGTGATAGGGGTAGACATATCAGTGGATCCATTACTAGTATCATGCATAAAATGTAAAACACAAATTTATATTTTTCTATCATTACTTGTTTTTAATTATTCTTCGTTTAACAATACCTCTCTACCACTATTTCAACTGAGAAATCAGCTCACTATCATCAATCCTTTTATATCCACTTGCAATAAAAAAGTTACGTACATAAAAAGTACTCATTATGTGTAATTAACACTCTGCCTATTAGCGATAACCGTAATGATGTCCGAGTTATTGTGATTATGTCTCTTTTCAACTTGTCTTTTTGCCCCTTTTCCCCCGCGACTTCGTATGCTTGTAATTTGTCAATATTTCATCATTTTTTACAAAATCCAGGATGAAATGCCTATGTCCCAGGCTACCCATCTGTCAAACATAACAATCGTTCAGTGGTTTAGGGTGAAAAGGTAACAGACAGACAGACAGATTTTGTTTCACATTTATAATAATAATATTAATTACCGGAGATTTATTGTGAAGGACGGCACGGTTGACATCCTGTCGGGCATGCCACCAACCGGGAGAATCAATCCGACACATTATCTCCGGGTGTTCTCGTCTAGCTAACGAAGAGTATTTGCATAGACACAACCTTGTAGGCAGGATTATCCATCAGCAACTTGCTCTGAAATATAGCCTTGTGGAATGGGAAGTGCCGTACTACAGTTATGTGCCCGACCCAGTTCTCGGAAATGGAAATATTACATTGTACTGGGATCGATCCATCATCACTGACCGGACTATTGTTGCCAATAAGCCTGATATAGTGGTGGTACATCGAACATACCGGTGGGCTACTATTTTTACCCGACTGCCAAGGAAGGGTTATGTTTTTCGCGCGTATCTTGTATGTATGTTTGTAAATTTCTTTATTACCTCGTATCTTCCAAGCGGCTGGATGGATTTCGACAGTTAAGGTATCGTTATATTCGTCTTAAAAACCCAAGTGTCCTTAGATAGACCAGGTGTATAAAAAAAACAAAATGGCGGATTTTTGGAGCGAAATTGTAATTTAAAAAAAATAACCAAACCTATCGAGTAGAGTATCAAAATAAAGGATATTAAAAGTGGATTGTGTCAAATCTCGTAAATTGCCTATTTTATAAATATGATAAACTTAGTGTATTAAATGTTGACATTTTGAACCTACTTATAATATACCAATCAATCTGCCTAGCCTTTTCCCAATTATGTTGGGGTCGGCTTCTAATCTAACCGGATGCAGCACTTGGCTCTAACAAAAATTAGCACTTTAAAGCTTAATATTCCACAAACGGATCCCTGAATCCAAAAATGGTCCTTACAAACTCACCAAAACTTAACTACTTTAGGTTCTTTTTAAACGACCATTCCAACAATACCCCACACCATGGGATTGACGAGCAAGAAAAAAGCCATCCCCATTTTACGTGTAGGGGACGTACCCTAAAAAAAAATACATTTTACGATATTTTTTACCACTTTGTCGGTGTCGTTTATATGTATATCCATACCAAATTACAGCTTTTTAGTACCAACGGTCTCTGAGCTAAGCCGCGGACAGACGGACAGACGGACATGGCGAAACTATAAGGGTTCCTTGTTGACTACGGAACCCTAAAAACGAGAACTATATGTACTCAAGCAGAAACAAAAAGTAATGTAAACATACATTAATATTTAAATAAAAGCCTCCAGGCACAAAGGGCGTGCCCGCTTACAGTTATAGTTATTTATAGCTGTAACTGGAAGTTGTAAATGATAAACTAGGACCATCGAAGTAAAATAAATAAAAAGTTAATTACTAATAACAATACCAAGATCAGCATAACGACCAGTCACCACAAGCAGCACCCGTTCACGAGCATAACACAAAGATCAGCCATTACCGCCATATTTGAAAGAAGGAGGCAACCCGACCACCGGCCCTACCGCAAGCAGTGACATCTAAGGGAGCATGACGAACCTGCTGCCGGTTGCTCAGGCAAGAACAACAATGATCAATTGTCGAGGTCACTAGCTAACCACATATTGCAATACAACTCATATAGAAAACATTGTAATGAGTGGATTATGTCAACAATAAATGAAATTAACAATAACATTAAAATAAATTGACTATACAGTCAAAAAATTAAAAAATAAAATTTATATGAAATTGAAATCATATAACCTGTAGTAGGTAAGCTAATTCTGGAGAAAGATCATAACCATTGTCTTGAGCTAATCACAGCAACCAACTATTCTTATCATTTAAGTACTCGTTAATAGAGTAGTACGCCTTTGAACAAAGATTGCATTTTACAGCTTTAAACACATTAAAAGGCAAATCTAACAAAGAAGAGGGTAGCTTGTTATAAAAGGTTATACCAAGCCCAACAAATGAGTTATGAACCTTATGAAGCCGGTGAAATGGATCTCGTAGTTTATCCTTATTCCTAGTGTGAACATTGTGAATATCACTGTTTATAGTGTATACTAACCGATACCCGCGGCTTCGCCCGCGTGGATGTCGGTTATTATATACCTACTAAAACCTTCCTCGAGATCCACTCTATCCATTGGTGAAAATAGCATGTAAATCGTTGCAGTAGTTTATCGCGAACAAGACGAGAGACAGAGACGCGGCGTCGGATTTTGTTTTATAATATCTAAGGATAAGGATGTTGGCGAAGATGAATTGTGATGCCACCGTAAGAATACCAAAATCTTTACAGAATCTCTTAGAGAAACTCTGGCACCTAACTGATAAATTGCTCAAACAGCTCGTTTTTACAGGACATGAATATATTTTGAATATCAACAGCATTGCCCCTCAGCAGAATATTATCCGTAGGACATAACGCTATGAAAATAACTAAAATATACTAACCAACGTCAGTGTATTGTCTTACTTTCCTGACAGCGTAAGCGGCCGAACTGAGCCTCCCCACTAAGTTCGATATATGTGGGCCCCACTGAAGTTTGGCATCTACTGTTATCCCCAGAGAAACTGCCGAGTTACAGTTTCGAGTTTACAGTTACAAGCACCTCCTTATCTAAGACGATGTTGGGTCCTAGATTTAACATTCGGTAAGGCGAACTTTACACATTTCGTTTTCTTGCCATTTTGAACTAGGATATATTAAATATGTCAAGAGTCAATTTAGGTCAAGATGTCGGTTACTTTTGTTTTATCTCTTAGATATTCATTTCTTATTCGATCCGTTTTACTTCTGCCTGTCATAGGTACTGCATTCAATACAGTATTGGCAGTATTGTAGTTTATTTCTGTGATTTTTTGTATGTACCCATGTTTCGCATCCATATGTAATGTTATACACGGTAAGATATATACTCCATTTGAAATAAGATTAGACGTATAGATAAGCCTTTTTTACATTCCGTTCAACCGATTTTGAATTCTATTGCGTTGGTGGCATGACAAATCGCAGCCGCATTAGATAGTTGGTATTGTGTAACTTTTTTTGCTTTTAATGCTATCCTTATGCCTACGGTATAGTAGTCAAAATCGGTTGAAAGGACTGTAAAAGGGTTTTGTTTTAATGTCTAATCTTATTTCAAATGGGGTATAGGTGTTGACAACTTTTTTATGGCAATGCCTAGAACTCTGGATTTCATGACCTTCAGTAGAATAGAATACTCTTTATTATGTACACCATAACCAGACCAACATTCATTGGTTGGTCTGGTCATTGGTTGGTGGTTGCTGACTTGCTACGAAATCAGCAACTTTTGTCCTTGATTGTACATCATCGTACCTTCAAGATAGGAGCGATGCCTACTCGATAAATAAATTATAGAGTTTTTTTCGTGAAAGGAAAGTCATGTAATGTCAATGTATGGGGAATATATAATTCAAGACTGAAAGTCAAGAAAAAGTGAAAACCAGCTAATGGCCAGTAAATATTTTATTTTAGAAAACGTTTTTACTGAAGATATCATGAACGAAAGGATCTTAAATAAAATAGATGAATTTCTGCACCTGAGGACTTTTTAGCCTTCCGAATCTTACAAAATTCCTGCTGGTCGATTCTCTAAAAAAGTGAGCTGTCATTCCGCCTGATGGTAGACACTATTGACAGTTCACTTCAAGCTCATTTCACCCAGTTTACACATTTTTTGTACAGAACAGACCTGCTGACTAACGGACTTCTAAAAGTAAGAGGTTATCAATTCGGATGTTTATACCTATATGTCGGAGATCGTCAGGATTTATTCCATTAGAATCAAACATGTGAGCAGAAGATGGGTTTCGTGCAATGAAAACACACTGGGTGCGATACACGGCGTTTAATAAAATCACAAATTAACACTCTAACCACAACTTACAATTAATCACAATAACTGAGCATTAACGAATCGAGTACAGTTCCGCGACGTCCTAACTCCGATGCGATCAGACACTGATAGAATGTCCTCCTCGTCGTGGACTTAGGTAAAACATCACGACTCTGTAGAAGTGCGCTTTTGGTGTGGGTAGATCACGTGATGTCGTAGATCACGTGATGCCGCCAGTGGCGCCCTTGCGAATCGTTTTGTGTCCGTACTATTGACCGGCTCCAAGATATATATATATATATATATATATTATGTTTGTTCGGACGTCTATCATATAAGGATGGATATGCAAAATACTTTTTTGTTTGAAAGTGTATACTTCCGACATAGTCCCATTATCATCAGAGCAGGATCTGATGATGGGATCCTGGAGAAATCGAGGGAACTCTTCAAATATACACACCTGTAGCGATTTAGTTACTTTTTATAGTAACTCGTGCAGTTGCTCTTTGATGAAGTGGAACTGATGATGAAGACCACAGATGGCCACCAGAACTACTCAATAATAAGTATTTCACGGGTTGCGATTCGATTACTTTAATATGGTTGCCAAGCAATTTGTGCTCGTCATAAAGTCACCATGGATATGGTGAAGTCGAGATGATGGTGAAGTACCAAGAGAACTCCACAACGATTAACGTCCCTGCATCGGGAAAAGCAATATTTTATAATAGGTGATGAGCAGTTGACATTAGGCTATTTTAACTTAGATAAATAACTAAATGACCCACTAAAGAGCTAGAAATAAAAACATTTTTACAAAAAAACACAACCGACTTCCAAACGAAAATTCAAAACCAAAGACACCGACTTCCGAAAACAAAGTAATTTCCACTTTGTAGTGATTTTTTGGAAGTCGGTTGTTTTGTTTTTGTATTATTTTTTTATTCGGTCTCAAAGCAATGTGGTTATAAGCATTTTATTTTCTACAAAAAATATATATATTTCAGTTAATTTCCAAGAGCTGAGAGGCGCGCTCTAGTGGCCGCTGAAGGGATTAAGGCGCCAGCGTGATTGATAACGGACACAGCGGATAGAAACGCAATGAGCCACACTGGGGCCCTTCATTTGTTTTATTCGGGTGCGTATTTAGTGACAAGCGGAGTCTTAAATCTCTACAACAAAGTCTCGTCTCTATCCGTGTGACCGCTTCGTTCTTCTAAACTAAACAATGGATTTTGATGTGGTTTTCACCACTATTTAGAGCAGTGGCAGTTACTAGGCATCACATGTATAATAAAGTATCGATTAGTTTTTTGAAGAAATAAAAATTGGAATTATTTGGGTATCGATTAATCGCTTTTTCCACGCTACATATCCCTATCCTTATGCTCTAATGGATTATGTAGCGACTGCTGTTGAAACACCAATGCGTACGTATGTGCAACAAACCGACCGACCGACCAGCCCGATATGGAAATTGAGATTTATTTCACACGATATTGCTTTAAAAATGGACTAATTTAAACATCGGATGACAGGAGGGCTTGTGACAGATTATTTTTCGGGATATTTTTTGTCCAATTTATGTGTTTTGTTAATATGGGTATGAGAGAAAATTGGGATAGCAAAATGATTTATTGGACCAGCCGCGTTCAGAATGTGTCAAATTTGAGCCACGTTGGAACCGATTTTATTGATAAAATTGCCTCACTCATTTAAAGGTGTGTTCAAACACTAAGCGGCAATCGCGCGCGGTCTGCCGCGCTGTGTTTGGGCGACTAGCGACTGTCGCGCGCGAACGATTCTGTCTACCTGCACACGAACATTTCTAGCAAACATTCGTCAGAAATTGTGTTTGAACGAATTATAACCAGAGTTACGACACACGCAACCGCTTTCATGCCAACTGAAGTGCGCGGCGTGTCTCGGATATGCCGCGCAATTCTGCCGCGCTTAGTCCACATTAGAGCGCGGCAGAAATGTGTCCTGGAAACGCCGCGTGTTACTATTATAAATATTATAAATGCGAAACTGACTTATTGTTTGTTACGCTTTCAAACTAAAACCGCTAAAAGGATTTGGATGAAATTTGGCATATGGGAAGACCATGACCTGTAGAAGGATATAGGATCTCCATCCTGGATCGCAGATGAAGTCGCGGGTAACAATAATTATAAAACGATATAAACCTTCAACTGCCATTACGAGACAATAGAATTTTAATTGTTAACGGTATTTAAAAGCCCGATTGACACATGATGGGATAAAACGATACTAACAATCGACTTTTGAACTGTATAGTACCTATAATATCACTTTTTGGTGTAAACAGTAGGCTACATTGGTACTTGCCGGATTTCTCAAAAAAAAAGCCCTCCTATTACAGCAAACATAATGTACCTAATGTAACACCACCTGTATTCCTCAAAGGTATAACATTCAACAAAATTCTTTAACCGAACCAATAGAAACCAAAACAATCTCCTTTTTGAAATAAACGCAATACAACTATCACAATACTGTATTATACTTCTGAGCAATACTGAGCATGGATTCTGATCTGGCAAAGCGTTATTGGATTTTTCTATCAGTGATTTCTCAGCAACTCTGAGAATACGCTCGCCCCCTAACACATGGGACTTAAACATAAGTGACGGAATGCGCGTGTGGATACACAGGTACAATTCTGCTTAATCCTTCGAAGAAAAAAGGCGTTATGTTAAGTTATATAACACTATGTATTGTTGAAGCGAATCCCACCGAATCGATTGTGCAGGCTCAAACGGTTGGCCTTAAAATAGATCGCTCCGTTAACCCATTTACACAGTGATACCTTCGTTTGGTTGGAATTAATTTACTCTTATTAGTAAAGTCAAATTCAAATCATTTATCTCAAATAGGCCCTTTTGAACGTAAAAATTTTGAAAAAAAAAAGAATTGTTTCTAGTTACCCCTTCCAAAAGGTAGTTTTCGTAAGGGAAAGAATGGTCAAGAAACTCCACCGTTACTCTTTTAAAATGTTTTATAATATTTTTTCAAAGTACTTCGGTAACCCAGGTACCCTACGTGAGATTGTCAGTAACACCAAGGCGTTGCTGACCTTCTTGGAGGAGCTGGGGTGGATCGAATAAGATTTCCCATCCGTACGCAAAATACGCGCTTTGACGTGGAGTTGCGGATACCAGCCCGTATTACCTATTACCTACCACATAATAGAAATGATCTTTCATGTTGTGTGCAATAAAACTTATAGAAATACAGTATTTTAACTGTAAAATCACATAAATCAGCAAAATCGGCAACATTTTGTATACGGTCTCATCGCCTTTCCAGATTTAAAATTAGACCTTTGGTTCAAAAAATTCTAAAATCATGACGTTTCGTTTTCCAATTAATCTCCAAAACCTTATGTAAAGCCTGTACTAGACGTCACTAGTTCGCTACGGCCCGTTCGATCTCGCTTGATTAAGAAATGCCTGCATGTCTAGCGCTGCATGTGTGAGCCCCACATTGCTCCCACTGAATCTATTGAACTGGGGAGAAAAGGCCTCCATTACGAAGATGGGATGTTATTTCTGAGAACTCTTTTAGTATGAAGATTTTTTGTGTCGAATCTTTTCTTGAATTGAATGATAAATTTTCTTGAATTTTCTTGAAGTGAATTTTCTGGTTTTAGTAAAAGGATTTGTTTTTGAAGTTTGGAACATAGTTCCATTGAAGTTTAATTTCTTCAATAATCTTACCACTTATTAAGATCGTTTTTACTCAACTGCCAAAAGGGTAATGTTTTTCGGGTGTATGTGTTAGTGTAAGTATCTACTATAAATTGCATGCCTTAAGACTACTACATAAAAGAATTCGCAATTAAAAAATCAAAAATTAACCAAGGGCTCTAATAGCCAGGGACTATGAAAAGTGACTTTGTTTGTTTGTTACGCTTTCACTCTCAAACGGCTGAACGGATTTGGATGAAATTTGGCACATGACATTTCATTACAGCCATTTCATACATCAGTCGAAGAATGACAGTTGTGATTCGAATATACGGACAATTTAAGTTGGTAGTCCATTTGGTAAATAATTAATTTTCTGACAACTGGCTCCATTTCAGGGTCGGGGTCTACATGCCAATAGAAATGTATAAATCATCGTAATTGTATGCTAGATTTTGCCCGCGGCGCGCGTGTGGATGTCGGAAAATATCCCACGGGCACGTACAACTGGGATTAAAACTATGTGCCAGGAAAAAAAACTATCTATGTGCCACATTTCATCAAAATCTGTTTGGCCGCCTTTGCACCAATCCGGAACATACATCCAAACAAACGGACAAACATTCTAAAAACGATATTTTCGGTATCAGACTCGTTCCCACACCCAATATTCAATGGACAGTTTTTCCTATGGGCCTTGATGCCTCAATTAAATCATTAAAGACGAAATTTATTTGACGCTCCAGCCATTTTAATCGTCTTGAGAACATATATTTGAATATGTATTATCTTCTACAGTAGACTATTAGGTACTCGCACATTTTCAACAAAATAAACCTTAAAACACTTTCTTCCCTTCTTACCTATAAAAAAAACCAGCTAAGTGCGTGTCGGACCGCACAATCAAGGGTTCCGTAGTTGGGATGTTTATGCCAAGAACAAACTTAACATTGTAGTTGGAAAACATGTTCTCCTGTACACTGCCAACTGCAAATGTAAGTTTGTACGCACCACATTCAAAGATTACCATAGACTTTTTATAGGTTTTCCTGTAATCTATGAGTAAAGAACCTTTCGGAGATAAGCGGGGGATGGTCAATTTTCATGTATTTTCTAAAATATCTTTAAAAGTATTTATATTAAAATTATAAAATAAATGTATTTGAGATCCTCGTAACAAGTTCTTTCATTTGATTTGTCGCACGGTATACTTTTTGTTAATTTTCTAGTTTGCCCCCAAAAGTGACCCCATATTAAAAATTCATTTATTTAAGTTACACGTCCTTGTTTGGATGACAGACAAACTTAATTGGTCCAGTAGATTCGGCGCAAACTGACTGTAACAGATGGACAGACAGACACACGACTGATCCTATAAGAATTCCATTTTTTCTTTGAGATACGGAACCCTAAAAATAATATCAACATGTTTACCGCTCTCCATCAAAGGTAAAAACGATGTGTCATTTCAAGGTACCTATATTGCCAAAAAACACATCGCTTCTTAAATTCACGGCATAAATTCAGTTTAGAAATAAACAAAAACTAATCTCTTAACTCTAACCATAGAATAAGAATGTCTGGTAGAACGGAATCTCAAGCCCACGCATTTTAAATGTTTATCTCGTATAACGGGCATAAGAAACTTTCAACGCAGTCATATTTGACAAAATTGACAATCGTCTTGGCGAGCCCAGGTTGTACTGAGTCCTGGCAGGGTTGCGGGAATGTCCGAAAGGGATACCGGGACTTTGGTAACAGGAAATTGAAGGAAAACTGGTGGGTTTTAGTAAAAAAAACACACTGATTCTGCTACGTGCTACAGGAAGTCTAACTCAAACAGGACTCCACGTGACCATTTCGTCAGTATCGGGGCACGTACAAAGGAAAGTAGGCGTCTATGCGATTATCTTATTCTATGCTCGAGCCTAAAGTATTTTAACCGAGACCTGTCATAAGCATGACAAATGCTTTCAAGAGAAGCCACTTGACTAAAAGCAGACAGTGTTGAGAAACTGTAACCAGCGCCCTCTACTTACGAACCATCAATCATAGGAAATTACCACATTTGTTTGCTATTCTTGAGGATATGTGTGAACTTTCATATTTGAAACTATGCAGTTTTGTATGGTTAGGTATTGGAGACAGTTTACTAGTATTTTTGAAAACTCTTAAAGCAAATCTGCAAAGGTGAGTATACACTAGAGCAGCGGTTCTCAAACTTTTTTGGCGACGGAACCCTTTTGGAAAACGAAATTTTTGACGGAACCTTAGAATAATCAAAATCGTTCGTCATTTTTTTTAGATGTAGGAGCAGTATAAAAAGTAATGCGCCTACTTTTAGTTCCATGGTATCCTGCATAGACATGTGATTAAGGAAATGCCACCAAATCTAAAATTAGTTCTTAAGGAAATTTGGCTCCTCAAGGCCTCCGTGAAAATACTGGTTCATTGTGATCAGTAATTTCGTGGAGCACCCCATAGCGTCTTTGTGGAACCCAGGGGATCCGCGGAGCACACTTTGAGTAACACTGCACTAGAGCATTTTGTCGAGCATTTCCATGTAATATAACGTTCTTACGAATGGTACAATACAAGCAGAAGCTCCATTTATAAAAAGCATTTCCTTGTAATGTAACGTTCCTACGAAAACGACGAGTAAGCATTTATATGTAAGTAACATTTCTTTCTACCTTGCGTTCATTGTAACGACCTGCCCTCGGCCCGCGCACCTTACTCCGCGTCGCCCACACACCGCGACCCCTTTGCTCGATAAAACGTTACACCAATTCGCTCGATGGTTGTAACAAAACATCGAAGTGACGTGTTCGAAGCATGGTTCGATAAAATTTAAAAACGGCGAATGCTAGCTCTAATCTGTAAATCGTCTCGTCTATACTCACCTTCATTAAATTAAATTAAAAATCTTTTATTTCGTACCTTAGAGTCCATTTGGTTAGTATACACACGACTTAGAAACTAGTGTTTGTACTTACATCTATTAGAAAAAAACATTACCCTCCTTCTGGGGCAGTTGGGTAACAATACAAACTATTAATTCGCCATAGTGGCATGTAGGCGTATCCAATGGCCCAATCATGCCAACCATAATTAACTTGTGACGAGACGTCAATCGGCAAATCCACAGGTTGGCCAAATGTTGGCGCCTACGTGTGAAGACGAAAAGCGGATGCCTTTTTTTTTTTTTTTTTTTGGCTGGTAAATCATCATATGACTTCTCCCGCTCTGGGCGGAGCGGAAGGGCGTGTCAGACTCTTACTGACTAAAACCCACCCGGTAGGACGATAAAAAAATTATAAATACATTAACAAAATAATTAAAAATATAACTAGGTACTCATAAATATTATTATTATTGGCACTTTATAAACGACTTTTACTTTTTATTTGACCCAGCATCTGCCTAGCATTTAAGAAGAACCAATAATTGTTACATATGTCTTAAAACTTGATGAAATCGCGCAACAATAAGTAGGTTTGTCTATACTTACAGAATGCATCTTTCTTTTGTAAGTAGTGCGAACCGATTCATTTTCCTTCTCAGTGGTAAAGTAAAAAATAAAAAGGTAAATGGAATCGACTGCTTATCGACTAGTGCTGGTCAACAAAAGGAAATGGATTACTTCGCTCCAGCTCTGAAAGATTGGCTCGAGTACTTCTACAATTAAACTAGTGCTACTCTTTTGAAATCTTTTATTTCTTTCTTTATTTTAAATAAAAGATACCAACTGTGTAAGTTTTTGTCTGAAAGATCTATTTAAGCGACTTCAAGAAAGGAGGAGGGTGTGTATTCGGCGAGTGGCATTTTCTCTGTGATTACTGGACTTATTTACATGATTCTTACATTAATTGAATAAGAAGGATATTTACAGTGCCCCTATGTTTGCCTTTTTTCATTTATATTTGTCAAATTTGTACACTATGCCCCTGATGACAGCGGTCTCAACAGGCAATTTTGAGCATTTTCTTAGGGTTCTAGTGCTTCTACAGATAATATATCATCAAAACGATAAACACAGGGGCACAGTAAATATCCTTCTTACTCAATTTATAAAATATCTTTCAAATTGGTCCAATATTGGAGAGCCGAACCTCGAATAATGAATTTTTGTATGGAAAAAAAGACCGACCCTATTTCCTCTTAAAACTGCAACTTTCTACAGCACCATTATTACGAGGTCCCCGAGTATGGCGTAACTTTTCGCCTTATTAACTCCCTTTGGTCTTGGCTAATTTGCCTAGAAAACGCCTCAACAGCCCTTGAGAGGCCGGTGATGACGTGACGCGAATAGAACCGAAAGGAACCGAAACCTTTTACGTAGCACCGAAGCTCATTTAATACCTAAGAGGTTTAAAAGGCTTTTGATATCTTTCTTTGAATTTTGAAGAAAGACTTAGCAATCGGTAAATAATGTTTTATGTTTAGATACGTACGACCTTTTATTCGTTGATACTAGGGTTTTTTCTACAAGCTTTTTAGGGTTCCGTACCCAAAGGGTAAAACGGGACCCTATTACTAAGGCTATGTCCGTCCGTCTGTCTGCGGCTTAGCTCAGAGACTGTTGGTACTAGAAAGCTGTAATTTGGTATGGGTATACATATAAATCACACCGACAAAGTGGTAAAAAAGAATGGTAAAAACAATTTTTTTTAGGGTACCTGCCCTAAAGTGGGGATGGTGTTTTTTTTTTTCTTTTCGATCCCATGGTGTGGGGTATCGTTGGAAAGTTCGTTTAAAAATAATGTGAGTTTGTGTTATTTTTGGATTCAGGGATACGTTAGCGAAATATTAAGCTTTAAAGTTTTTGGCGCTGATAGCCGAAATACAGGATTTCGCCTAGTTCGGCTACAGATGTCTCAATCATTTGTGTCATAAGAAAATATAGCCTATAAGACATGTGTATCATTATAACAAAATTATTGAATAAACTAATACCTATTATAAAAAAAAAAGTTTTAATTTTTGTTAGAGTCAAGTGTCCCACCATGTATGCCAGCTAAATGGTTGGTTTTGGATATGTGAAAAAATTCACGGCAGTAGTATATTAATTTTTGAATTGTTTTGTTTCCTTTTTATCTATTCAGGACGCTTTTTTCTACATTGTGCTCACATTTATAATTTCAACATGAATGATGTAACCAATATATTGTAACAATATTCTGATTTAAAAGAGTGTCCGTGGAGTTTCTTGCCCTTTCTTCTCCATAGAAACCTACTACGCTTTTTTGGGACGGGCAACTAACTTCATCTTTCTGACTGACCAATTACAGGCATTTTTGAATTGTCAAGAAGTCGACCTTGACAATTCAAAAATGCCTTAATTGGTTTATTTTAAATAAATGCTTTGAGTTTGAGTTTATTATATTATGTCAGACCCCTCCGTGCCTCGGAAAGCACGATATGCCGCAGGTCCCGGTTGTCATTCATAGATCTTTGACAGTCGTTACGGGTAGTCAGAAGCCCAAAAGTATGACAAGTAGAGATGGGTTGTAACAGGTTAAACAAGATATCCGATAACACTGTTACTGTTACAAAAAATAACAGATCCAAATATCTGTTATTAAATTACAGCCTGATATTTTTGTATGGACGATAAATACGTATTTAAATCTCAATTGAATATCTTCTTTATTTCTTTTCGTTTAAAGTCGAAAATCGTATCGGAAGTTTTAACAGTAACAGCCGCTGTAACAGTCTTGACGATCTGTTATTTTAAGTAACAGATATATTTTATTGTTAGGAACAATTGTTAGGAACAATTGTTATGTGCTATTTTTTAATATCTGTTATTTCTATCTGCTACGATAAATACGCCTCACTCCTAATGACAACCAGTCTTACCAAGGGGATTGGACAAAGCTAGGCAGTTTGATTGAGGGTGATTATTATTGTATCAAGTGTTTGTGTGTGCGTTTTCATATCTACAATATTCAATGACTGACAAAATAAATAGTTGAACGCAAAAAAATGCACACGCCGTCTTATATTTCTACAAGTCCAACAAGATATCACAGTCATGCATACCCGATTTAAAATAAACATTCCCTTCATGGAGTCTTAAGAAAAAAATCGCTTACTATTAATCACAGGGCTTTAGAAGCCGAAAAGGTTTTAAGGAACATTCAAGATCTTCTTGGAATCTATAAGGGCTTTGAAACGACAAATCTGGGGTAAAATATTTGTCGTGTGAAAGCTTAAGAGGGCCCGAATGAAGCACTCCGATTCAACGAAGACTATTTATAAAGATTACTGAACCAACGTATATCGACTTAAGACAAAATAAACTGGAAATTCATTTTAAAAGAAACTTTTTATTACCCGACTGCCCTAGAAGGAGGGTAATGTTTTTTTACCCGACTGCCCCAGAAGGAGGGTGTTTTTCGAGAGTATGTATGTATGTATGTATGTATGTTTGCTTGTATTTATGTCTATTTCTTTGGCACGCTCTGTAGCCTAAACGGATTGATGGATTTTAACATACATGGTGTCTTTAGGTTCGTCTTAATTGTGGGAGTGTCAAAGGCTATTTTTTTAAAATTATATTTCATCTGCAAATACAAAAAAAATGGGGGGAAGGTTTTTATAAAAATAAATTACAACAATATTGGTATGAAATCAAAGCTAGTAATGAGTTAATTCCAAATATATATATTTGCGGCGAATTGCTAGCGCCCTCTTTAAGATGTACGTTGGAACTAGATTTGACAACTGTCAGTCTGGTGGAGCGTCGAGGCGATGGTCAGCGCGGCCATGTTGAACGTCTGCTTTTTCGAACGTTAACGGCGAGCGCACCACGTATCCGACGAATCGCTTTGGTTCCGAGTAACCTTGTCCCTTTTTGTTTCAAACAATAATTAAAACCGATTGATTAAGAGATTTCCTAATTACTAGTGAATAGATTTTAGTGGAATTTTGTAAGGAAGATATTTTGTATGATTAAATAACTTTCGATTGTGACTCAAGTGATTCTTTGTTGGTTCTTACCCAAATTACCATTTATTGAAGATATGGCCGATTGTGATGAAGACACGCATCTGCCCATATCAGAAGTGGTAACATCCCATGTGCTACCGACCGAGAAAAATAGACCGCCTGACGAAAATAGCGCCTTGAAGTTGTTAAGTAATATGGAAGCCCCACATACTCGTACGTTAGCAACGTCACAACCACCGTTAGCAAGTACTAGCGCCCAGTCCAGTGCAGTGCAGCTCGTACAGTTTAATCCGGAAGATGCCGACGCGGATATAGAAGGTTGGTGCAATATTACAGAACTCATAGTCTTGAGAAAACATCTAGAGGGTGTCGATTTGCTTGTGGCTCTTACCGGTGCACTAAAAGGCCGCGCTGCCTCTTGCTTGACCAAGTTAAATTTGAATGAGCTTACATGGGAGGCTGTAAAACACAGTTTAATGGCCAGATTTTGTAGACCGAAATTATTTCAAGACTTTTTTGATGAAGTATTGCGATTTCAAATTGGAGCAAAGGAAACCGCATCAGAAACTGGCCTACGCTTGTGGAATATGATCGAATGTATACTTAAGACCCAAAAATAATCAAAATAGGTTTTATTATGAACGTTAAGTCGTAAGTGTAGCCAGAGCTTAACTTTGATAACATTTGTATAAATGATTTATATTCGCATAACATATCACACAGAGCATTTTTTTATTCATTTATGCACTGGCTGACCCTAGCTTCAGAAATATAGGAAACAGATTCTCATTTTCCGAACCTCTCTTGTCGTTACGAGTTTACCAGGATATGTATTATGGCCAATGCTGTGTAAAAAAGATAAGGCGGCTCGGTTTATTAAAGAAACCCCGTGAGCTATCGCCCAACGACCTTATCAATAATGCTTAGAAGAATGAAAAGAACCATCACAAATAATCGCATTTGAAGCTATCATCATCATCATCATTTCAGCCGAAAGACGTCCACTGCAGCTGGACATAGGCCTCCCCCATCGCCACTTCGACCGGTTCTATGCTGCTCGCATCCAGATTCCTGCGGCCTTCACAAGATCATAATACAGGATGTTAGGGTAAAAACCGTTATCCTTGCAACCAGTGGTTTGGTTTCATTTATAGAACGTAAAAACAATGGAAATTTTTTTTTTTTTTATAATCTACTATTTACCACAAGAGTATTTCACCCTTTCACCATATACGCTAGGGCAACGAACTTGCGTCTCAACACCGGCGAGGGGTGCGGGGACGTGACCAGACCGGCCGCAAGCGCGACCCCTCCCTCAGTCAGTCAGCTGTTTCGCTAGCGAGCACGTTGTCGGATAGAAACTTTTTAAAATCTTTTAATGAAATTAACGCTTTTTTTGTTGTTACTCGGTCATTATTTTATTTTTATATTTAAGTCAACTACCCATGGTTTGAGTGACAACGGAGTTTACCCTTACACCCTGTATATTATCCACCTTCCAACGATACGTCTCAGAAACGGACGTTTGATCTGTAGTAGAAAATTGTTGGAGTTTCATTAATTGAGTTTAATTTATTATTTAATTTAATATATTAATGTCTGTTAAAACAATTACTTACATGCATATATCCAATTATAGCATAGTTTAAATTAATTTACTTTTGGTTAGTTTGGTATTTAGAGCTTATTCCTAATTTATTGTTATTAAGAAAATCACACTAAAGCCAATAATATAACTTCTTAATTTTAATCAGTAAGGTCAGACATTACTCGAAATTAATCTAATTAGTGCGTACCTTCAGAATAGAACCTAGATAATTAAATTCTCCGCTAAAATGTTCTCATATGAGCCTGTTAATTCAACTAAGCCTTACTTACGTTAAGAGTACATGAAAAATATAATTACCATGTAGAAGTCTAACAAGTACTTAATTAAAGATGGCAGAAGAAGCTTCACGGTATTTAAATTCACTTATCTTTCAAATGAAAACAGGTTTATGTGAACAAATCCTAACTAATATTATAAATACGAAAGTGAGTTTGTTTGTTTTGTTACCCTTTCACGCTAAAACGGCTGAATGGATTTGGATGGGCACATGGGTAGACCATAACCTGGAGTAGGACATAGGATTTTTATCCCGATATTTCAACGTGATAGAGACTTAAGCGGGTGAAATCGCGGGGCGTAGCTAGTAATAAATATAATCACCAATTCTAGCCATAAAACAGACCAATCAATCTGCCTAGCCTTCGCCCAACTATGTTGGAATCGGCTTCTAGTCTAACCGGATACAGCTGAATAGAGCGACTGCATATCTGACTTCCACAGTCAAGTTACTGCACGATACCCCTTGGTAAGACTGGTTGTCAAGATCAAAGAGCTACGAATGACACCGGCTTACCGTGCTTTCCGAGGCACGGAGGAGTCTCGATATGTAATGGATGGTCACCCATCCACAAAGTCAAAGTCAAATAATTTATTTCAAATAGGCACATAAAAGGCACTTTTGAACGTCAAAAACAAAGAAATAGAACTGATTCTAGTTGCCCCTTCCACAAGGTAGTTTTCGTATGGAGAAGAATGGGCAAGAAACTCCACCGTTACTCTTTTAAACTCACCTTGAAGAGCGTAGCTTAGCCTTCGATCGAACCGTGCGGCTGTTATTATTTCGCCACGATCCTATAAAACACAGATAACAACTTCAGATATTCAGCAACTCCCAGAATTTCTCTGTTCATACCGCGCCATGTTTCGGATAGACAGATGTCAAGTGCCATACTAAGGGCCGTCAGTTTGTTCTGCGGTCAGTCAGGTTCAGGTCACGACAACCCCTTACTTTGTGCACTTGATCCTTTGTGGGGCTGACAGCGTAAATACAATATCAAACGGACGCTGATGTTTTTTGCTTGCATTATGCTCGCAGATAGACAGGTACATAATGCCTTACTGCGGTAGGTGATTTCAATTATAATCTGTTTCAATACTTTTTCCAACACTTATTATTGTGTAAATGTGTAAATGAAAAATCATTGACACAAAATTGAGGTTTTAAAATTAACCTCAAAATATTGTGAAATGAAAGACATAAAACAAACTTAAAAGTGATTTAAATTAAGAATATTGCATTCAAATAGTCAAATCTAAGCACTCAAAATATGCTTTTTTTTTATTCGACCGCAAACAAATAGTTAAAAAAAATCGAAGGAAAAAAAGCAACTGACAGTACTTAAAAAAAATGTTAAAAATATCCAACCGACCCGGGCTACTTAAACGCCCTCCATTTGGCTGACAGTCTATGACAACAAACAAACAAGTGTCACGTCAATGTCAAACACTCCTTTTTGTAGGAGTGTTTGACATTGACTTGACACTTGCCTTGATTGACTGACAGTGACATTTTGATTGTTGTCATAGACTGTCACGTCACATCCGCTCTGACCAATAGCGTCGCTTTTCAAGTATTTGGATTTCCCACAGTTTTTTGGAACTTCAAAAAAAAATATTTCTCGCTCAAAAAGAAATATTCAAAAATATTGATGAAGGCATAGTTCTGAAGTAATATAGTGTATAAAAAAATACTTGAACCTTATTTGAGTCCCTCCGTATCAAATCGTCCTATGAACAAATGTACCTATTAGCAAAACGACCCATAATCAATACGACACTTTAGGTATTGTATTATTTATAAGTGGCACTACAAATTGGCATCCATCCTTTGTTTTCTGATCCATTTGTTAACATTTTCATCACATACTTTTGGAATAGGCCATAGTTATACAACGGGGTATCCACACAGCCCCAATACTGCATTTACTGTAGTGTATCACTACACTACATACTAGAAAACAAAGTCCTCCGCCGCGTCTTTCTGTCTGTTCGCGACAAACTCAAAAAATACTGCACCGATTTTCATGCTGTTTACACCAATGGATAGAGTGGTTCTCGAGGCAGCTTTTAGTATATAATTTGTCAAGCGAGCAAAGTCGCGGGCATCAGCTAGTGTATACAAATTTAAGGTGGATCCACAGTGTTAGCCCGCGAAATTCACATTTTCTTACGTTTTTTGCAATTTGTAGGTCAGTGCCAAACTCAAACTCAAACTCAAATTCTTTATTGCATTCATGTGTACATCAGCTGTTACAAGTATTTAAAGTAAGATCCAACATGAAACCCGGTTAGGGCACGGCAACATAAAATATTGGACAAAACAAGCATCCAGTGATTAAGTACATTGGATTGCAAGATTGTTAAACAAATATAAATATTATCGATAATGTTACCAGTATTAAGTTTATGTAGTTGTTCTAATTTCTTATTAACATGAGGTTAAATTATTTTATTTACGTGTATTAATTATTATATTTTATTAATTTATTTTAGTTATTATATTACGTTTATTTGTATTCATTATTATATTTTATGTCAGCTTGCATCTTGCTCAGATATGATTCGTATCAAAGTATACATACACCACGGTAAATACGACAGTCGGGCACGTCATTTAAACTTAGACGAACATTACCAACACAACTACTTACAGCAAAACCTTTTTCCCGATGAAGTAACGAAGTCCACGTAGGTGCTAACTCGATATTACAGATTACCGCTTGACCTACATTCAGTTAAATACTGTTATGCACAGTGTACAGTCAGCCTCAAAAATATGTTTACATCAACAAGAATTCACTGCTTTAGTAGGTACAGTCGTACCAACTAAAGACTTAGGGTTATTTGATAATTTACATTTTGGTGACATAAAAATATTAAGGCGTCAACAATTATTTATTTTGATACCTATCACAGAAACTACACGCAAATAATAATAGGCATAAGACACATCAAATAACGCCAATTGATCGCAAAGCTTTTCATTATGCCAATTCAACTACGTTCATTGCGTCAATTCCTACGTTGTTGACCAGACGAATATTTTAAACCTTTAAGGAAATGGATAATGAATTTCCATCAAAAACCTCGAATTGTGATTGAAAGTGTGGTACTAGAGCAATTAAGTGTTGAACTAAAACAAAAAAAAAAACAGCTGTTATCTAATTTTTTTCAGACCAACCCTGAAATTGCAAAAAAAATCGGCCAAGTTTAGTCGGACTCGCGCACGAAGGGCTCCCTACCAGTATCAATAACAACGGCAAATAAATCACGTTTGTTGTATGGTATTTTTATTAGTATTTGTTGTTATAGCGGCAACAGAAATATTTACATCATATTATGTGAAAATTTCAACTGTCTAACTATCACGGTTCATGAGATATAGGCTGGTGACAGACGGACGGACGGACGGACACCGGAGCCTTATTAATATTGTCTCGTTTTACCATTTGGGTATGGAACCCTAAAAACAGCTTTTCCATATATTTTGACCGTGTAGGTATTGCACTTTTGTATGAAACAGTTGTTTTTTTTTACGAATTTTTACGGTGGTTGTGTTTAGAATCATGTGCAATGTGTGCAATTCATAATAACAGTTTGCGCATCGATGTCCCCCTCACCCTGTATAATGTTTGAACTTTAAGAGACCATCCTCTGAGTTTGTTTCGGCATTTCTTCTGAGGGATCAGTCAGCTAGGAAACGCCGGCGTCATCTATACTCCATTTGAAATAAGATTAGACGTATAGATAAGCCTTTTTTACATTCCGTTCAACCGATTTTGAATTCTATTGCGTTAGTGGCATGACAAATGGCAGCCGCAGTAGATAGTTGGTATTGTGTAACTTTTTATGCTTTTAATACTATCCTTATGCCTACGGTATAGAAGTCAAAATCGGTTGAACGGACTGTAAAATGGTTTGTTTTAATGTCTAATCTTATTTCAAATGGGGTATAGTTTTAAAATATTCACCAAAAAATTTACGTGTAAAAGTGTCTTAAAAGATCCACTTACAGGATAAACCAATTTTAATACTGAAAGTCTTTAAAATCATGTAGTATAACAAAATAGAATAAAAGTGTGTAAATGTTTGATACTCAATTACGCAAAAACGGCTGAACAGATTTGGATGAAATTTGGAACACCGATAGTTGTTTATAACCTGTATTAACACATAGGATAGTTATTATCTCGGTAAATGACATGGCTTGGATATTTTCCGACATCCACGCGGGCGAAGCCGCGGGTAAAATCTAGTTTTAAGTAAAGAAACGCCTGTCAATGATAAAGAAACATTAACCGCCTTATTCATAAACGCTGCATAAAGTTAAGTTATGAATTAGCAACTGTTTAACCATACATTTTCGACGTTTATACGGCTCTTTAACTTTAAGAAACGTTTATGAATAAGAGGGTAAGTATCTACTAGTCTATTATATATACGGCTCAAACAAAGTGGTAATTTTCGTAACGAAAATAAAGAAAATTGTTCACAAAATATTATAAAAACAATGGTTTTCTATTTTGTTACATTTACGTTCACCTTTATCTTTCTGTACGTTTGTTTTAGTATTACGAAATGAGTTTAAAAGATAATAGTTTTTCTTTTTTGTTTCAAATATAACAGTTCTAGGAATGGCTGACGACTGAGAAAAACAAAAGAACGTCCTAAATGGGCCGTAGGCATGTGGGACGAGTTGACGAATTACTCTGACGACTGAACATTTTTTAAATTCGAAAGATATTCTTTTTGACAGATGTTTTTTATTGTCAACGGTCTCTTACCAAAAACTATATTTTGATCAGTGTGTTGTTACGAATACCTTAGCAGTCACACTGACAGACAGAAAAACCGGCCAAGTGCATGTCGTAACATGCACAGTGAAGGGTTCCGTAGTTGGGATGAATTTATAAAACAAACTTAACATTGTAGTTGAAAAACTTGTTCTCCGATACAGAATGTATGGGGGAACATGTTTTTACAACTGTAAATTTAAGTTGGTCAATTATTACTCGGTAACTTGTGGAGTCTACGTAGCGGTGATAGTTTTCCTTTTAATTTCGTTATATATAGTGCCGTGAATTTTTTCACATATCCAAACCATTTAGCTGGCAGGTGGGGGGGACAGTTGGCTCTAACAAAAATTTGCACTTCAAAGCTTAATATTTCGCAAACGGATCCCTGCATCCAAAAATGGTTTCGACAAACACACATTATTTTTAAACGACCTTTCTAACGATACCCCACACCATGGGATCGACGAGAAAAAAAAATCCATTCCTACTTTACGTGTAGGGGAAGTACCCTAAAAAAAAAATTCTTTACGCTTTTTTGTTACCACTTTGTCGGCGTCGTTTATATATATATATCCATACCAAATTACAGCTTCCTAGTACCAACAGTATCTGAGCTAAGCCGCGGACTGACGGACAGACGGACATGGCGAAAACCGAGTTCTGACCTTTGGAAGTGGTCAATTTTGTATTAAGAACTTTATTTCACTCAGAATAAAGTTCACCATAAAAAAACTGGCTATAAATTATTTTCAAAAGAGGCAATAATGTTCGTTTTCACTATCACCTAAATGTAATGGCTAAATAAAACCGCGCTGTAGGATTTTCAACGCTCAGCTCAGCGCCGAAAGTTGAAAATCGAACGAGGTGTTAATTTAGGTTAATAAAAATGTGCATAAATGTCTTGGCAACAACATTAGAAGGCAGATCAACAGGGATCGTTAAATCCTTCCGAGCCTTGCTTACATCGTAAAAGATTACCTACCGGAGGAGGAGCGATGCATTCCTCCGGGATTTCAGGATAATGATCTTGAGGGATTTGTTTACGTCACGTATGTACCTACTGTCTATTCTAAAAGTATTTGATAAAAGTGTAAACAAACCTTGTTCAGATTAAATTTTTATGCATGCATTTATCTAAAGGAAATTAGTGACACATTCATCTGTATTTAGAAGGTTTCAACTTATTTCATCAAAAAAGAATTTTTCCAATGGTGCAAAATTATTATTTGATGAATCATTAAAAATAGAGGTTATAAAATTAACCTCGCCATTGTCAGATAAAGACATCTTTAGGGTGACTTAAAAGTAGAATTTCCCCTTAATCAAATCAATCCATAGACACGTTTTTTGATCCATTTGTTTACATTATCATCAGATATTTTTTGGAACAGACTATACACACGACGTCACATCAAGCTATACATTTCCAGTACACGCTGACTTCGCATTATTGTAGGCTTTCCGTATAATGAAAGGTCAGATTATACTTATTGGAAATTCTGGTAGATACTTATATTTACTTGAACCTTTCTTCTGCCTTTATGAGGAAATATTGTCGGTCCCCTCTCCATACAAACGCTCTCGCCTGTTTTCTCTCTGGTTTATGACCTAAGAGCTATGTTTATTTACTGTAAAATAAATATCAACTAGTTTTCCTGCTCCTATGTTTTCCGTTTTGTAGAATCATTATCTGTGGAAGCACTAGAACACTCAGAAAATGCTCAAAATTTACTCTTTAGACCGCTGTCATCAGAGACCTATTCTACAAATTTGACTATTAATGAAAAAAGAAAAACATAGGAGCACAGTAAAAATCCTTCTTATTCAATTTATAAAATATCTTTCAAATTGGTCCATTATTGGAGAAGGATAATATATATAAAATAATAAAATAAATAAAATATATATAATATATAAAAAATAGACGAGAGCCGAACCTCAAATTATAACTTTTTGTATGGAGAAAAGACCGACCCGATGAGGGATCGATTTGCTAAAGGGAACATCCGTAAGACGTTATCGATGACTTAGAAATAATTTGTATCCATTGTGTGATTAAGTTATATTTTTATTTATGTGAGTAACAAACATGCCTTGCCAGATATTTCAGTTTATTAATAAAGCTGCGATGTTTTCCTGTTCTTTTTTGTATTTATGTAACTTGAATTACCCAGTAGCTGGCTTGTGGAGGTCAGATAGGCAGTCGCTCCATGTAAAATTGCAGGTATCAGCTGCATCCGGTTAAATTGGAACCCTGCATGATGGTGTAAGTTTAAGATAATTCACAAAATGCAGTCACATCGCTTGTTTACATAAACATCATCACTTTTTTTTGTTGAACTTTCAATACAGAGGATGAAGGCTCTTACATACTGGCGCGACAAGTCGCGCGACGCAACAAGTCGCGCGACGCGACGCCGCGCCGCCGCATTATTCGCCGTGAAGTTTTTTCAGAAATTGTTTTGTTAAAAGTCAGTATGTAAGAGCCTTGATGGTAAAGGAAGTTTGGTCCCAATAATGACATTCTAGTTTCCAGTAGGCAGTTAGCTAACATAATTTATTCAAAACATCTTTTGCGGTACCCGCATGAGATCAATCGAATCGATCTTATAGTGCGGTATGATCTAATGGTGCTTAGGCGTTCTCAACGTTTGTTTATCAACTTGATAAGTACTCGTCAATCGTAACTCGTCACTTCAGCAGCTGTTTCCGCGTCTATTGACTTCAAAAATAAATCTGCCTAGCCTTTTCCCAACTATGTTGAGGTCGGCTTCCAGTCTTATCGGATGCAGCTGAATACCTGCAATTTTACATGGAGCGACTGCCTATCTGACCTCTGCCAGTTACTGGCTAATTCAAGTTACATAAATAAAAAAAAGAACAGGAAAACATTTTACAGGGAGAGACTGCCTATCTGACGTGCACAACCCAGTAACTGGGTAATACGATACCCCTTGGTAAGACTGGTTGACAGACTTTCGGGCTTCTGACCCGTAATGACTGTCAAAGATGAATGACAGCCGGGACCAACTGCTTAACGTGCTTTCTGAGGCACGGAGGAGTCTCGGTATGTAAAGATGGTCACCCATCCATGGACCAACCCCGGCAAGCGTAGCTTAACCTGATGAATCGACCCGTGCGGCTGTTATTACTTAGCTTAACTTAATACGAGCTATTATAATTACAGTACACAGTACCGACAAACGCGAATTTTAGTTTCAAACCGTACGCATAAATTGTAGTTAGCGGAATATTCTATTGTTTTACTAACTAGGTTTAAGTAACATTAACTGAATTAGTATGTACGGTAAACCACGACTAAACTTCGACAGGAGCAGTTCAAACAATAACACGAGTATTTAACTTGATTATTCAATATACATTGTGTGACGTCATAATTTAAGTGAAATGGTCTGTGAGGTTTGTATAGGAAATCTATATACATTCATGAATAAGGTGTTAAAAAATTAAATTTGCAAACTTTAATAGTTGCTTTAGTTATTGTACTTACTTATTCATATAAAACTAATTACTCTTATCCCAATTTGCCGGGTCAGTGACAACTGGGCCCGTGTCAACTCAACCCGAATAATAATACCCGGGGGCCTAAACCGGCTACATTAGCAATTCCTCTAAAAGCAGTTAATTTCCTGAATCCCAGCTGTCATTAGCAATTCCTCTAATTTGATATAAAAGCAATTCATAATTTATGGACCATTTTACGAATCTCCATAGAAAACTGTCAAACAGATGATTTAATGAATTACACGCAGATCATATTATGAATTGTAAGTTGGTGACATTTTACGATGTTTCATAACATTTTCATATTATGATTCTGCTAAAGTGACCTTTTTAAGCCCCCAGATACTTCGTCGTCGAAACGCCTAAAAAAGTGGTGTGTACCGTCGGCATAAAAAGTATCGACCTCTTAAAATATTGTTTTATTGAAAGATTTTATTTATTTATTTTTATGAATAAATGTAATAAACATTATTATTTTAAATGAAATTCAATTATAGAACTTGTTTTGCATTAAAGTCTGTTTTTATTTATTTAAATAAAAAAAAACAAAATCGCCGAAATCGCTTTCTTTTATGTGTTCCTAGACTATTGTAAATTTGATGTGCAAGAGTGAGATAGAAAACGTTTCTTTTGGCATCAGATCCGATTTGTGTCATTATCATAGCACAGGAGCGTTGTAGATAATTATGTTTTAAAACCAAAATCTTTGGAAAACAAAATTAAATTCGTAATGACTTAATTTTAAAATATCGATTTTCCGTCGAACCGTACAAATCACCGTAATCGGGAGTAAAATATCTGGTATTATTATTCAGGTTGAGTTGACACGGGCCCAGTTGTCTTGACCCAATTTATCGGGGTCGGCACAACATGTCTTTTTGTTCCATTCTTCGTTATTAGTCGTCATCTCGATAGTCACCCCTTTTCTATCATCTTTCACACAGTCTGTCCATCTAATCTTTGGTCTATTCGTATAGCCATCCACAGCAAATTTTTCTCACGACATTTTCCTTATTCCTTCGCGTTACATGCCCATACCATCTGATTCCCAAACAATATATTTTTTCCTTTTTTTTACGTATAAAACTAACTAAATCAGTCATACAGTGTGGGTCGAACCTTAAATTCAAAGGTCAGAATTTTTCACACTGTCAGTACACTACGCTGACTAGAACAATGGGATGAGAATTTAGTAACAGAACTACTTCATAACTTTCGGAAAATATTATGAAGTTGTTATGATGGTAATGGAAGTTAATTATGAGACACTCTATTGTGGCGGCATCTACATCGCCACATTCGAACTACGCTTCAAAGAACTGACGTCACACAAAATCCTGCATAGCGCAATTAAAGATTACCACGCAATCAACATTTATACAGCGCGTAAAAAAACCCTATCTGATCCGAAAGGGGCAAATAGGTAATGCAATAAAGTTAACAGAAAAAAAAAAATGAAAAAAAAAAGTTGTTGCAATTTGAAATTCACGTTTTTAGTAGGTATCAAAATTACCCCTATTTCATTATAAATTAGCCGTCGTTTAGACGGCCACCCGCGCCCCATGTAATAACCCGGTAGAATTCCCCATTGTTTTTTTTTTTTTAATTCCGTAAATACGCTCAGTATGATTCTTAAAAACACCAACCTCGTATCGGACAGGTTTTTTGTTACACGCTGTGTACAGGATCCGGTCATCAATCGTTGGGCAGTTGCCCGCCAGACACAACACCCGTCTGGTCGGAGGATCCTCCCTTTTCTATATAGGATGAGTGAACTTTACACCCTGTTCCTGATACCTCTAAACTATTATAAATTACTGGCGACCTGCTTCACACGCGTGCCATTACCTACTGATGTGGCGACTTGACAAAAAACACAGAGATTTTTGTGCTATATCTAAGTAGCATAATAAGTATAATCAGCCTATTTTTCCCACTGCGGGTTGGTGGATACATCTGAATATAATTTTTTTGTACTTACAAAAACTTTTCGGAATAAATTCTCTACTTACATAATGTTGTTGAAAACTGCATCAAAATCTGTTTTGTACCTTATAAGAATTAAGCGATCATACAGACAGAGACGAAATGCGGCAAGCAAATGCCTGCTTTATGTTCCAAAACATACATTTTTAATTAAAAAATAAACTGGTAAAAAGTCATAAAAAGAGTATTAAATACCGCACAAATGGCTTCACGGACAGAATTGTTAAATAATATTTTATGCCCACATAAAGAACCTACTGTTGCTTTTTTATCACGATTTTCGGAGCCTACAGTTTTTATTTAGCGAGGTCCATACTTTTATATTACTGTTTGTAGTTTAATAAATAATATGGTAGCAAAACACGATTAAAGCAAGAATATTTTTAGAAACAAAAATGTTCTAATGTTCAAGGTCAAAAGTTCTGGAGTGGTGACCGCTTACCGGAAGACGTAGCGTTGGACAGCCAAGGTGGACCGATGACCTTGTGAAAGCCGCAGGAGTCCGCTGGTTTCAGGAAGCACAGAACCGGTCGAAGTGGCGGTGCTTGGGGGAGGGCCATGTCCAGTAGTGTACGACTTTCGGCTGAAATAAAATAAAGAAAAAAGATATGTACTGCAAAAAAAAAAAAAATTAAGGTGGTACGGAACCCTTCGTGTGCGAGTCCAACTCGCACTTGGCCTATTTATTTTTATCTGCCTAGAAACTAGAAAAAATAAAAAAGTCAAAAGACAACCAGAGAGTTCCGATAAAATTGTACTTTGTCATGTTTTTATTGATCTCGTAAAAGGGTCAGCGGTTCAAAAAGAAAGTTTGACCAATAAACTTGCAAGTACACCTTTGATCAATCCCTCTGTGTGCCCTCTTGACCCACAATCGGGAGGAATCAAATCTGATTACAAGAATTCCTAGTATATCCGTTTTGAAAATTTAACAGTGGAGTCAACATGACGGCAAAGATACTATTTGATGAAACGCGCTCTGCTCATCGCACCGTCATCATCCAAACATCTTGAATATTTCCTGACAATACAAGGGTCTGACAGCCGCCATCTTTATCGCGTCTCACAGCCTTATTGAAGACATTCACTACTCGTTAGCATGTCTGAGAGAATTGTATGTGACTGCAGCTCTTGTTAGTAATTGTAATAAGGCGACGAAGAAACTATCATATTTACAGGTTTTTTTTTTTTATGGAGAGGTCTGAGGCGAAATCTCAAACTGTATATGTATGACAAAGATGCATAAAGAAAACATGAAAATGAAAAGAAAGAAAAGAAAGAAAAGAAAGAAAAGAAAGAAAAGAAAGAAAAGAAAGAAAAGAAAGAAAAGAAAGAAAAGAAAGAAAAGAAAGAAAAGAAAGAAAAGAAAGAAAAGAAAGAAAAGAA
Organism: Lithophane ornitopus; assembly: GCA_948473465.1. Taxonomy (NCBI): domain Eukaryota; kingdom Metazoa; phylum Arthropoda; class Insecta; order Lepidoptera; family Noctuidae; genus Lithophane; species Lithophane ornitopus. Next base: position 8,255,810 of record OX419636.1, read on the forward strand.
AGAAAAGAAAGAAAAGAAAGAAAAGAAAGTAAAGAAAGAAAAGAAAGAAAAGAAAGAAAATAAAGAAAAGAAAGAAAAGAAAGAAAAGAAAGAAAAAAAGAAAAGAAAGAAAAGAAAGAAAAGAAAGAAAAGAAAGAAAAGAAAGAAAGATTATTTATTTGCGGCAAACATGACGCTAAAAAAGGACAAATACATGAAAATTACAAATTGGGGGAAATATGCGCCGGTGGACAAACGGCCTAAGTCATGAACATCGCTGGAAACGATCGACATCAAGTTTTATGCTACGTATGGATTTAAAAAAATAACTTTCTGATAGGATTCAAGGATTCATGTCTGTTAAAGGGCTCTACGAAATATTATATTTTTCTATTTATAATTACGAGCATTTTGCAATATTAGATCATTCCCAACAAGTACTTTTTATCCAATTTAGCCATATACTAAGGAGTTCAATTATTAACGTTGCTAAAATAACGATTAGCGACTGTTTCACCATACATTTTTGTCGTTTGAACGTCACTTAAGTTTAAGCAATGTTTCGGAAATAAACACCTTTATTACATTGAAACATAAATAAATAAAATATAATAGGTAGGTACGGTACACATTCTGATTTTAGGAACGAGCAAAATTACATTTTAAGCCGGGATCGTATGATCCAATAAGCTTGTAATTACAAAAGTGCCAATGTTATCTTTAATTATAGAGACCGCTATAAATCACCATTTAAATAATAATTTCTCTTTGTAATCACCAAACCCCAAGTGTCAAAAGGGATGTAAGAATTAACGGTTATTAATAATTTTGTTATTATTTACCTTCAACGTTATTGTACCTACCTATGGTTATTTATATACCGAAGATAATAAAATTCGGTTAAAAAGTCGGTTAAAAATATTTATGGCTTACAAATTATATAATGCGTAATATGCATAATCAACCTATAATTTTCCCACTGCTGGGACACAGGCCTCCTCTCTTCAAGAGAGAGTGAGCTGTAATCCACCACGCGGGCCCAGTGCGGGTTGGTAGATGTCACATGTCTCCGAATTTTTGGTTCTAGTACATGTCGCTTTCCTCACGATGTTATCCTTCACCGTTTTGAGAGCAGTGGTTATGAAATTATTTACACAAAGTAAAGCGCCTGCTTGGGTTCGAACCCACGAACTACAACTCGTACGTCGGAGTTACTACAGGATCACCTGTGTCTTACTGTCATTCTTAATTTCAAGTTAATTTCGTTTTGGCTGCAAAGACAGTCACTTATATTGACTTTGACTTTGGTGTGTGCTGTGGTGGCTCGGCGGTTGTCATTTTTCTCAAATAATGATTCTCAATTGCAAAAACTACAGTATATCAGTTTGTTTTTTTTATGAACCCTAAAAACTCTACAGTACTCTTTAATCGTTTCTTTTCTCATGAACTAGTTATTTTACTATAAAACAAACACCAGAGTTATATTTTTGAAGTTTGCTGTGTTGACTGTACAATTTAATCCAAAATAGGCTTGGTAGTGTCGTTCATTGTAAACGACACTACTGGTAGTGCGGCTGGTAGTGTCCTTGCCAATAAATGAAGGTTGCGGAGGCGTTAGTAACGCTTTATACTTTGCCTGAAACTAATTTGTTTTGAAAGCAAAACAGCAAATAATTATATATTTTTAAATACAATAGACGTAGATATATTTAGTAACCTATTCCGCTTGACTATTCTTCAAGAGTCATAAAAAACCCTGTAACAAATCGACACGTGCGTCCAGCGCTCGGTGTGGTAACACGTCGCGTTCTGGTTTGCAATTGGTCAATCGTTGTCCTGAGGATGCCTCGTTGAGAGGCGAAACACGTGTCGATTTCTTATGACTCTTGAAGAATAGTCAAGTGGAATAGGCTACTAAATATATCTACGTCTATTGTATTTTATAATGGATTTCCGCAAAGTCACGCCTGAATCAATTAACTATCTTATATTTTTTAAACCTAAAATCAATGCCCAAAATTATATTTTTTGTTTACGATGTAGCTTTTGAAGTTGTTGGTAAGTACTTTAGTGGTCGGGCCTAAACAAACAGTTCGAAGTTTACCTTTAATTTAAGAAACTGTTAACTTTCAAGTAGGTATCCACCTTAGAAAAATTACCTTGATATTTACAACGTATTTTGCTGAATTCTTTCACAAAATCACGCCTTCTTCCCAGAGGGGTAGGCAGAAACTACAGAACGCCACCTACCGAGCCTTACATACTCCTTTCGCTTCGTATAGGTACGTTCATACATCGGAGGGGCAATTCCCGTAATTTTTAATAACGTTCGCATTCGCATCTTATTCGCAATCTGTCAAAATTACTATCAATTTACCATCATTTTTTACAAGTTTGACAGATTGCGACATGAATGTGAACGTCTTCTAAGCACGAAAAAAGTTCTGAGAATAACTCCTAGAAATAAAGGAAAAAAAGTTAGTCATTAACTAATAGTTATTTTTACAAAAAAAAAAAAACATTTTATTTTCATATAATTAAATATAAAAGGTTTTACACAGAAACAGAATTGCCTCCAACAAAGATCCTATTAAATATTAGCAATCCACTCAAAATTTACTCCACTCTGAAAGCCACATTCTGAAAGCGTTTGCCCATATCTGAAAGTTTAAAAATAATCCTTTCGTTTTTAACTTTTTTGTTTAGAAACAAAAACGGTTATTTTTTTACCGACTCTGAACCCGAAAAGGGTTCATTGTACTCATGAGAATGTGAAAAAATAAAACGCCGCCGTCCCATACATTTTATTATCGATTTATGTGACAACAAAAGTATGGAGCACTATAAAATACAATAGACGTAGATATATTTAGTAACCAATTCCGCTTGACTATTCTTCAAGAGTCCTAAAAAACCCTGTAAGAAATCGACACGTGTTTCACCTCTCAACGAGGCATCCTCAGGATGACGATTGACCAATTGCAAACCAGAACGCGACGTGTTACCACACCGAGCGCTGGACGCAAAGTGAATCAAATCGCCCGTCACCCCCACTTATATAGGATTGCTGCTCGGCGCTAATTGACTAGAATCGTTATCAATGCGATAAGCGCGATAAGGGGCGAACAAACGCAACAAAGGCGACCTTAAACGAATTAAATACCAGTATGCCAAGGTCGCCTTTGTTGCGTTTGTTCGCCCCTTATCGCGCTTATCGCATTGATAACGATTCTAGTCAATTAGCGCCGAGCAGCAATCCTATATAAGTGGGGGTGACGGGCGATTTGATTCACTTTGCGTCCAGCGCTCGGTGTGGTAACACGTCGCGTTCTGGTTTGCAATTGGTCAATCGTCATCCTGAGGATGCCTCGTTGAGAGGTGAAACACGTGTCGATTTCTTACAGGGTTTTTTAGGACTCTTGAAGAATAGTCAAGCGGAATTGGTTACTAAATATATCTACGTCTATTGTATTTTATAATGGATTTCCGCAAAGTCACGCCTGAATCAATTAACTATATGGAGCACTAGTTTTTTTTTTCGCGATTTCTGTCTTGATTCTGTTAAATTTGTTCGTAATCATGAGTAAAATAATCCGGTTTAGGACAAACAAAAAATAAGGTTGCAGATCTTGCAATTCAGGAGTAGATACAACTTGAAAGAGGATGGTAGTTTTTTGTCAATAATTATGAACCACAAAATGACATCCAAAAACCTATCAAAACACATTATTTTGTTTACTTATTTGCTCAAACCTCAACGAAAAAAGACGAAACGCTTCCAGGAAAACAAAATAATTATTCTCCAAAATTATATTCCGAAGGAATTAGTTGTTTGTTTCCTGATTTGTATGTTAGAAACAGTTGAACAAATTATTAATACCTTTTGAAATCAGGACCATTTGTTGACCAATTAAATATTCTTGTCTATTATTTTATGAAAAACCTATAATTGTTTCACAAATTAATTAAACATTTTATTTGGAGAATATCTTTTTGAATTTACTGTTTTTGAAAGTAGAAAAAGAAAATTTGTTGACCTCAAATAAATTGAGACACAGCATCAACTTAATAATAATGAAGTTCAAATATGACATAATTTAACTTAGAATTCTGTATTTAAAAAAATATTTCTTTACTAGCTACGGGTGCTCCTGCTTCGCACGGATAATACGACTTGACAAAACATCGCGATTTCTTAGTTATACGTAACTTTAAATTATCGTATTATACACATAAACCTTCCGGAATAAATTTTCTAAACGATGATGAAAACCTCATCAAAATCTGTTGCGTGGTTTAGAAGAACATCGCGGACATACAGACAAACACGAAAACAGCGACTTTAATTTATAATATGTATAGATAAACTTCTCGCACACAATAAGGTATAAAGGCGGATTAAGCGGAAATATTTTCGGTTACAACTGTTTTCCTTATAAGTTTTGGAATTATAATTAAGTGTTGTGTTCTCGGTATTTTCTGGATATTATTGTTTAGTTGTTGTTTACTTATTGTCAATAGAGGTTTATCAATAGAAAAGTTTGAACAACAGTTTTGTTTTGTATGGTTTGTACCCTTAGAATATCTGAAGAATTGACGAAGTTTGTTGGTTTGTCCAGTATGGCAAAAACTCTTACGAATTAGGCTCTTTTCTCATTATGACGATTGTATGTCTTGGCAGAGGATAGACGCATTTGAAATGTGGTGCTGGAGGCGGTTGCTCCGAATTCCATGGACAGCCAAACGCACAAATGTGTCTATCCTTTCCCAGCTCGATATCAAGACCCGATTGTCTACAGTTTGCCTACAGCGTATTTTTACCTACTTCAGCCACATAATGCGAAGGGGAGATAGCAGCCTAGAAAAGCTGGTCATTGTTGGCAATACCGAAGGAAAGAGAGCACGAGGCCGGTCGCCCACACGATGGTCTGACCAAGTAAAAGAAGCTATGTCCTCAAGCAAATTTCAGCAGGTGGTGATGGTAACTTTGGACCGGAGTCGATGGAGGCAGATTGTCCGTTTAAAGGGGTCCCAGTGACGATTCTCAGTAATGAGGGACCGATTGAAGAAGAAGATGTCTTGGCAAAGGTACACCTTGATTACAATGGTGGCAATGATATGATGGTTTGTGACGTTTGCAAGTTTTTAAAATCATCATCATCATCATCATAATCATTATCATCATCATCATCATCATAATCATCGTGTGTACCACGTTTTTACCCGACTGCCCCAGAAAGAGGGTAATGTTTTTCGAGAGTATGTTTTTATGTTTGTTATGTCTATTTCTTTGGCACGCTCCATAGCCTAAACGGCTTGATGGATTTTAACATACGGGGTTCGTCTTAATTGTGGGAGTGACATAGGCTATATTTTTTAATATAATATAATTTCATCTTCTAAAAAAGGAAGGGAAGGTTTTTTTTTTAAATAGACAACAATATTTGTATCAAATAAAAGCTAAGCTAGTAATGAGTTAATTCCAAATATATATAATATATTAATTAAACGAAATAGTTTGAAATAAAACAAATTATTTACAAAACATAAAAACTTGTTTTTGTTTACCGTAATACTGACCGTTAAATGTGGGCAAACAGATTTTTTCACAACAGATTCGCTATATTTTTTTTGCGCCTGAACTGTAATTTATCGAATGGGTACGTTGTATTTTTATTTGTAAGCTGTCACAGGTGCCATCATACAGCGCCGCTGGTTTAATTTGTTTGCCGCTTAAATCAAATAAAATTCATATTGTGTTGTATAATCCCTCTATCAATATACATAAAACCTTGAGTCTTTTATACAGGTACATAATTGCGCTGTAAAGCGCAAAGCGCTCTAATGCGCTTTATTTTATTTTATTATATTATCAATTGACTATCCCCTTACACTCAATGGATTAGCTTGAAAGGTTTCACCTGCCCAGATTATAGGTAATAAAACATTGTACAATACAATGAATAAAATTGTAACTCGCTTTAACCGTTTCCATTATTGCACATTCTTCAATACTAACCCTAAACGGTCAAAAACATTGCGCAATTCGTGATAATTCGCAATAATATGGTAGGACTTGGGCCGGCCGTATGTCCATTAATTTTGAAGCGATCAATCTATTGCTAAAAAGGTTTCATAATAAATTCAAGCAATTCAGCCAGCATACACTCCAATAATAACAATTTCACGATCATTTTAATCATAAATATTAATGGATTCGATATTTTCGTGTTGGTTCGATGAAGCTTTACCAATATCGATACCGTTTTATTTAGTATTACTCGATTCTTATTGAAAACGACGTAATATTCTGTAAATATTACTTATGAGACGTATGAAAAACGTTCAGAATTGTTTGGTAAGTGCTACAACGGTGGTTTTTATTCAGTTAATATTGGAAGGATGTAAATAAAGCAGATATACGGTTAATACCGTTATTACATACTGTTTTATTTTATTTTTGAGGTATTTTAAGTTTTTTGCAGCGAAAAGGAATACACACTCAATTAATTATTGTCTACCTTCCGGTTCATGAGATACAGCCCGCTGACAAACAGACGAACGGACGGACAGCGGAGGCGGCAACGGAACCCTAAAAATGGAAATAATGTGACGTAATCAAAAAATAAAATTCTAGCCATTGTCGAAAATTAGCCGTTATATACAGGGTGTTATAGATGACACCAAACCACTAGTTTCAAGGATAACGGTGTCTACCCTAACACCCTGTATAAAGTCTGAATAGGATACCAGCAGACAATAGAATGCTGCTTCTAAACAAAATATCAGCCTGTAATAGTGGGCTATAAAAGGCAATTTTCTTTTCCGAGAACCTCGATTACAGAATAAAAAAATCTGAAAAAAACCTACGTATTTTACGCCTAATCGGCCATAACATTATGTCACATTACATAACATAAAACCCCACTCAAATCGACCCAGTAATATCAAAATAGACTACTACCAAAACAGACAATAAGCCAAGTACATAACATTATCTCAAATCAATCATAACTAAATTGTATTGACAGAAATACATACAATCTACATATTACAACGGACGCAAACGTGCGTCCCGCGTGACCTATAATGAACAACTGCACGACAAGCCGATATTAATGGGATTATCTTATTGAGGGTAGGTACGACGCACACTGGACGTCTTGAGGATAGTGGTTAAATTATTATTGTAGGGGAATTTGATGAAGTTTGGGACTGAGTTTATTATGCGAGGCTTATTCCCAAGTGTGTTAAAACCTTAGAATAAGGCTGCGTTTCCACCAGAGATGAGCGAGGATGCATAGCGAGGAATGTCCGTAAAACTAACCAATAACAACGCTAGCTGAGCTCAAGCCATGACAGTGAAGCGATGTTATTGGTTAGTTTCACACACATCCTTCGCTACTCATCCTCGCTCATCTCTGGTGGAAACGCAGCCTTATAAAGCTTAGAAGCCGCGTCTAAACAAAAACACGTGATTCTAAGATTAAAACCTAAGTTTGATAGATGGGTACTTGAATGTTCACAGCTCAATTTTAGGGGAACTACAGTGCTTATCGCTGATAGTAATGTCCACAAGACAACCTTTTGACTTCAATCAACAGGCCAGAAATTAATGTCAAATCGATATATATTTATCTACCTATCTATACAATGTGGAGACGACAATACAACAATAAATGAAATCACTGGCAATACTAATGCATAAGAGTATTTTGGAACTATCGAATAAATCCTAACAAGAAATAAATAAAATCATTTTTTCAAACAAACTAATTAGTAGTGATGACTAGCTATCGTAACTAAACTATTGGATATATTTGATTAATTTTTATATGTAGACCGAGAACGTCATCACATATACGGAGTTTTATTTTTTGTCGTATTGTCGTCTCCACCTTGTATATAAAAATCAATTGCCGCATTAGTCTCGCAAAAACTCTGAAATGGCTCGCCGATTTGTTTTTTTTTCTCATTTCCGGGGTGGTTTAGAAAATTAGGAAACAATCAAGTACTGTATAGTACTTAATTAATAAATCTCGATATTTTATCAAGTCCTAAAAGATGTGCGAAGCAGGGGCGGGTCGCTAGTCATCTATAAATACGATAGTAATAGACATAACATCACGCCAGTAATCCACAAATGTTTAGGCAAGGGTATCAATAATAATACTTACTCGCCCACTGGAATCCCACGACATAACTAGAGAGCTAACCCAGAGACAAGATATCTGTTGTACGATTTCTCATTTTGTTAGGATTTGATCAGATATCTGATAATCAACATGATACGTGATACCTGAAGCCTCGTTTACGGAGACGCGGGGCGTTAGGCGGCGCGTGCAGCGTGGCGTTTCGCGGCGCGTCTGACGTTTTTTCTGTTTACGGAGAGGCGGCGCATGAAGGGACCCTTACCATCGTACGAGTAAACACAAACTTAAGGCAATGTAATGTTGTTCATAGAGATGCGTGACGGGAAGTGGGGCGGTGCCCCCCGCGAAACGTGAAGCGTGTAGCGAAGAACGCGGCGTAAAACGCCCCATTTCAAGCAAACGCGTGAAAAAACGCTTCTCCGTAAACGCACTCATACAAAACCATATGTTTGAATTCAGTGCGGGCCGCGCCACCCAACGCTACGCTCGACGCCCCGCGTCTCCGTAAACGAGGCATAAGCTTTATACGTACTTCTTGGTGAACAAAAATGATAACCGCAAAACAAAAGAATATACCGTGTAGAAGATCGAAAATTAATAGTCCCTAACAATAGTCTTGTACGCTAGTGTATGCTGGAATTAACAATCAAACAATCGTCATAATCAATTATATTATTTTCTAACAGTAACTAACTAACTATTAGTGCCAGCATTCAATCAACGTAACCAATCGACTAAATCTATTGGCAATATCCTACACGCAATGCAATTCTCGCCGTGTCCTGTCAAATTAGTTGCAGTTATAGGGCTTGTTCCACTGGACTGCTAAGTTACTGAATTCATCGTCATCTTTTTAGTCGAAAGTCATCCACTGTTGGACCAGTTGACATAGGCTTCCCCAAGCCTCGCCACATTGACTGGTTCTGTGCTTCTAGCATTCAGCGGCTACCTGCGGTGTTCACAAGGTCACTGAATTCAAACACGTGTAAGAGTGTTTGTAAAAACCTACTTACAGAAATAAATCATTTATCAATCGCCAATTACTAGCCTCCTAAAAAGTAACCTAATTAGAAAGAAAAAACCGGCCAAGTGCGAGTCGGACTCGCGCACGAAGGGTTCCGTACCATTATCTATAAAAACGGCAAAAAAATCACGTTTGTTGTATGGGAGCCCCCTTAAATATTTATTTTATTCTGTTTTTACATCATCTGTGAAAATGTCAACTGTCTTGCTATCACGGTTCATGAGATACAGCCTGGTGACAGACGGACAGACAGACAGACAGACAAACAGCGGAGTCTTAGTAATAGGGTCCCGTTTTACCCTTTGGGTACGGAACCCTAAAAAGGTCGCGATATAGTAGTATCTGTGGCAATATATCTGCAGGTGGATTCAGTAACTAAGTATGTCAGTGTAGTGTTACCAGAAGCTTTTTAAATAGGAGCATTATAATTTATTGGAAACTAGCTGTTTCCCGCGACTTCGTATTCGATCCAGGATGAAAAGTAGCCTAAAAAAGTAGAATAAAAATTATTTTATGTCCTTCTCCAGGTCCAGGTCTATCTATGTGCCAAATTTCATCCAAATGCTTTCAGCCATTTTAGCCTGAAAGCGTAACAAACAAACTCACTTTCGCATTATAATAATATTAGTTAGGATGACTTCCTATAAAGACGGCTAAGTGCAAGAGATTTAATTCAACCAAGTGGCCCGACTCAGTGGCTAAGTTGGCTCAGTGGCTCAGAGGAGAGTGGCTCAATTGATCAGTGGAAACACTGTCATTGTTTAGTGTACAATGTTGTGTTTGTTAACCATCTGATGAGGTATTAATGGTTGCATAAGCTCATGTTGTGGTCGAATTGAATTGACATTTTTTTGTATTGTTACTCCATGTAAAATACGCTGCATCCGGTTAGACTGACAGCTGACCCAAACATAGTTGGGAAAAAGGCTAAGTAGATGATGATTTCTGTAGATTAATTTGATTGGATAGTGAAACAAATACGTTTAGTAAATAGAATAAAAATTAACATCGAATAAAAGTGAAACTCTCGCTACGCTTACGAATTGGTTTTGGGTCGTATTTGAAACGCCCAATTTCACTTCCAAGACCCCAATAATTTCTGTTTTCGTTCAACATTAGCAGCGCCATGTTGAACCTTAACTGTGGAATTTATACAATGTGTGAAACCAGGCGTGAAACTACCGACAATTCAAGTCGGTACAAGTTTAGGTTACTAAAATACCACCGACCATTTAATCAATAATATACCGGCCGAGCCGCGAGCAATAGGTAGTTATTTATAGTTTTTGGTTTTAATCCGTTTTTATTTGGCTGTACTTTATCACGCTCGGCTCGGTGACGCTGAATCGGGTATACTCGGCTCCAGTCGCTCGGCGAAGCTGAGTCGCGTATACTCGGCGCTAATCATATAAGTTTTCACTTCTGTCGTGTGGTTATAAGCGTGTGTTTTTGCCGTTACATTATTTTGGACCAAAAAGAGATATTATAACCGAAGGGTTAGGCAAAGGTGTCTTAGAGTAGGTACACCCACATTTCGACAGTTATGTTTAAGTTCCATGTAAAAGGGGGTGAGTTTATTACCATAAACCAGGCACAAATCCTGACTCTTGGCTGCTACTGAGAAATGAAATTTTCCAGATGGAAAAACCTAATAAAACACAGGAATTGAACCCAGGACTTCAACCTCAGCAGGAGCACTTACGGCCACGCCAACGAAGCATGTTTAAAACAAAATGAATCATCATCTGCCTTGCCTTTCTCCAACTATATTGGGGTCGGCTTCCAGTCTAACCGGATGCAGCTGAATACCAGTATTTTACATGAAGCGACTGCCTATCTGACCTCCACAACCCAGTAACTGGGTAATACGATACCCCTTGGTAAGACTGGTTGTCAGACTTTCTGGCTGCTGACGACCCGTAACGACTGTCAAAGATCCACAAATGACAGCCGGAACCAACGGCTTAACGTGCTTTCCGAGGCACGGAGGAGTCTCGGTATGTAAAGATGGTCACCCATCCACGGACCAACCCTGGCAAGTGTAGCTTAACCTGATGGATCGACCCGTGCGGCTGTTATTACGTAGCCACGAGCTCCTCCAAAGGATATATAAAACAAAATGAATGAATAATTCAATGATTGCAGTCTGTGGTAACAATTGCTGCGGATTCTGAGAGAGAAATGGCAATACAAAGGCAATTGTATTGCAATCTCAGATAGCTTGATCTAGATCTAAATGGTTCAGTAGAAATGTTTTCTTGTTGTACTTAGGCAGCATGTTTTAAGAAAAGAAAATCCTTTTTTTATTAAACTTGAGTTCTGCCAGTGTTGTGAGGTAACATGTATTGTGTTTCGGTACTCTTTAAACATTGCACCTACCCACGTTGCCATAGAGACTAAAATTAACTACACAAGTATTTATCCGAAAAAGCCCGAAGAATTGCCAAAGTTAAGTGGCAGTGGGCAAGGCACATTGCTCGCAGAACAGATATGATGGCCGAAGAGGCCGAAAGATTCTGGCATGGCGACCACGTACCGGAAGACGTAGCGTTGGAAAGCCTCCCACAAGGTGGACTGTTAACATTGTAAAAGCCGCAGGAATCCGCTAGATGCGAGAAGCACAGAACCGTTCGAAATGGCGATGCTTGTGGGGGAGGCCTGTGTCCAGCAGTGGACGTCTTTCGGCTGAAATGATGATGATGTATGCGATAAGTATGCGCAGTTTTTAATTAGTTGGAGCTATTGTCAAAACTGATAAAGCAATTACGATGTCTACTATAGGTACGTCTGGTGCACCCTGGGCAGTCAGTCCTGGTATCATCCTACTGACTAGCTAAAACCGCAGTAAAACAGCTATTCACAGTTCGTTTCAATATGAGAGATGAAGATTAGTAGGGAACCTCTGTATCCTACCTATCTATTGAATATGATATCTATCCTTCTTATATAAGTAATTTATAAATAGGATTGAAATCACGACCTCGTATTTGAAGGAACACCACCAAATATACTGAAACAAGAGAGTCTAATGCCCGTTTTCACCGACATCCCCCAAGTTTCAATCAATCAATCAATATCTTTATTGTGGATCATAGGCATAATAAAGGTCTAAACTAATTAAATTGTGATCAGTGTTTAGGGATCCCCTAGGCATGGTTAGGGGGCTGTTAGAAGGTGTTTTCTGTTTCACCAACGTAAGTTAAACGTTAACAGTTAACTCACCTGTCTGTTGGTAAGGCATATCCAAGAGGATCCCTTAAACTTAGGGGACGTCGTCGGTGAAAACGGGCATCAGTATCTAAATTCATCTCTTAAGCCTTTTCCCAAATACCACGGAGCTGGCTTAGTCTAACTAGAGGGCCAAATGACAATCGCTTCGAAAGCGTTTCGTATTTCTACAATGACTTTCAACAGGATTGATATAAGCTTTTCGATAGCTAATGTCAGTTCCATACATTTTTGCCTTTTCCATCATCGTTATCGCTGATAGAATGTCACTTTGTCTATGGCCTCTGATAACTACTATCAAAATTCCCTCCATATTCTGCCCTTCATGTAACACGTTCAGTTGGTACAAATATACAAGGCACAGAAGGTAAGTTGTACTGTTGTGTTGTTGTACTGTTTTTATACCGTTTATAGAAGCACATGTTGCTGGCGTAGATAGAGGGGAAGCGGCTGTTTATATAGGGAAAAACGTCTCCGTTTGTAGTGTAGCAATGTGGGAACTATTCATGTAGATACTAGCCTCTGTACACATCAAGACAGACTAGAAAATGAGATTTGAGATCTTTCTTCCACTTTTGACGCTATTTACGGACACATACAGGTGGCGTTCTGTAGTTTCTGCCTACTGCCATGGAAAGAGGCGTGGTCTTATGTGTATAAGACATAAAAACCTGCTTTACAATTCCTAAAAGATAAATATATTGTTTTACTCAGATAAATAAATAAGTAAGTACTTAATCAAGTTTTATTAATTTCAACTCACTCTGCAATTTGTGAAAAAAAACATTGATGAAAAATATTGTCAAAGTAAAATTAGAAAAGCTTTATGAAAAATACTTAGAGAACAATTTTTCAATTATAATTAAACTGTTATGAGACCTTTGATGACAAAGTGCAGATCCAATTAATACCGATATTAGTTTTTCTAAATCTTCAAAAGTTTATTTATGACTTCTTTAAAAATTAGTTCGCTAAAATTAATGAGTTACTTTAATTTCTTTGTCTGAATGTTAATAAAATTAGCGAGGACTTGTTTTACATCAGGGCGAAGGCATTTTCTCATCAAAAAAATTAATTGATCACAATGTGACGGCGATTGCAGATACTGCGTGGTTTTTACTTCGATATATCAAAGAAAAGGTCTGTTTCACAATATCTTAAGAGAATGTACGGAGAGGTACTATAAAGCCTCGTATTCATGGTAAACATTTGTTTACCAACAGTTGATCAACGTTGTTGATGAACGGCGAGAATGCTGCTGGAAACTTTGTTTAAATCAATATGGGTTGTCCACACACGCCAGACTGCGTTAAAATGTAAAATTCTTTTTTTCCTTTTTCAAATTATCTTTTTTTCTGGTTTATTGGTGAATAAACGAAAATCCGGATATCTATGCGAAAATCAAACTCGTAAAGTTACGTTCAACTTCATAGAAACCCATTGCTACCCTCCATAAGTTTCTCAACCGTCTCTAATGCCTTATTATAAGCGTTATTATTCCGCCCCTGTCCAGAAGTTTGTATCTTCACCGGAGTACGCGGCCAGAAATATAATAAGACTGTCTACAGAGACTTACTGTTAAAGTACACTTCACACGTATGAATAGGAGGATATAAAAAAATGGTTAAAGTATAAAGAGGCTTTGTTCGTTTGTTTATCTTTTTTGTACTGACACTGGTGATGTTATTGTTTTACGCAGCTTGGGTGTCAAGAGGGCGCAATCAAAAAGTTCCCAAACTCACAAATAGCTGTCAAATATTTCGCAATTTTTTTTACACTAAATTATATCATCATTATTTTTGTCTACAACAGAGTTATACAGGGTGTAAGGGTTAACACCGTTGTCACTCAAACCATGGGTAGTTGACTAAAATGCAATTTAAAAAAAAGCAAAAAAAAAAAGTCGTAATTTTCCATTGATTTTACGTTCTATAAATGACACCAAACCACTGGTTTCAAGGATAACGGTGTTTACCCTAACACCCTGTATGTATTTCATAATTTAATTTATATTATTTAATTGTTATTTATATTGACCGCAATTTGCGAGTCTTAGGGTCGATTTTTCCAACGTTACATATCTTTATCCAAGGCATAATTTTGAATTTCTGACAGTATTTCCATACAAAATCTGTCAGACGACAATTTTATTCCACGGATAAAAGATATCTGACGTTGGAAAAATCAGCCTTTAGAGAAAGAAGCATATGTAGAACGTTTTAAACGCTGCTCTATATTGTTTAGAAACTATTGTAGGTAATTTTTTTTATGAAAATATAATGCTCTCCATAAAAAATTTGCTGTATATTTATGGTTCGCATAATTCGTCAAAATATGTAGGGAACAGCTGATTGTTTTTCTCGTGATTTCAGGTTTGGTCCCATAGTAAAAATTGTTCATAATGATGAGTAATGTCACGTGTTTAAGTATAGGTCACTGTTTACCAGTCACCGTATGTAATGCCGGGTGAAAGGTAGCATTAAATGTAACACAACGACTAAGCGAACTCATTTCAACGTGTATTATATTTCATGTAACGTTTCACCAATCTGTACCTTAAACGTAACTTTGATACAACTTGCATTCTGCTCCATTTAAACTTTTTATTTTTAAGTTATTTCACAGACGTACAAATGTTACTATATCAACTCTTCGCCGTCACAAAATTATCGTCATACAAAATCTTCTACGATAACAATTTCATCTTACGTTCGTCTTGACAAGTTTGATTCCATTTCCCTCGAGTTTTATATTCAGATACCAACTTTCAAAAACTTAATAATATTGACAATCGAACACTAAATTTAGAGGAAAAGTTTACGAAGCACACATTGACGGATCGACCAAAAAAAAAAGCAAAGCGGCCATGTGCGCTCACGAAGGGTTCCGTACCACCGTACAGTATATTACGTGTGTTTGTCACCTAACTCCTCCTAAACGGCTGGACTGATTTGGATGAAATTTTGGGTGTATATTTCAGTAGGTCTCTGGATGGTTTTAAAATATAATTGAACCCGGTAGGTGGCGCTGTTCGGGCACGATAACGTCTGCCGGGTCCGCTAGTATACTATATAATATATTTTTTATGTGTTGCCATTATTAAGAAAGAGGAAAACGTTGAAAAAAAAAAAACTTATTTATTTTGTTTTATACCGGCTATAGCACACTCTGTGAAAATTTCAAGTGTCTACCTATTACCTACGGTTCAAAAGATACAGCCCTGTGACAAACGGACGGACAGCGGAGCCTTAGTAATAGGGTGCCGTTGACACCCTTTGGGGACGGAACTCTAAAAAGTAAAAAGTATTTGTTACGAAAGATAGAAAAAGTTTTTTCAAGAGACTTGTGTTATTCCACACATGTGCTCAAATAGATTTCTAAGGACGTATCATTTTAATATAAGTTTTTCTGCTATGTATCATAACATTTGAATTGATTTTCTCGTCGTCTTTTGTTTTTATGTGCTCGAGGTTTAGGAAACCGTTCGGGAATAGATGTCTTGTCTGGAGACTTGATAATGATAATGGAAAGTGTGATTCTTACTGTTTTGCGAAAAAACACAGTACTGACATATGTAGCTGGTGGTCGTACAGTGTCTTTCAAATTAATAATAGTTGATCATCGGATACATTTTTTGGAAAAATATTACGTGAGAATCATTTTGTAAAACTTAAGCTTATGTTAGTTCAGTTTTAGATAGATATGTAGATAAACTAATACTCTTTATTATGTACATAGAAATTACAGGTATAGTAACTGTTTACAAGACAGTTTCGGCAGACTATATTTTACATTCTGTTTTGTGACAGTAGGTCTAATGAAATTAGCGATTTTAAATGACAACTTGTTAAATACAAAATATTTTTTTGTTAAATATTTTTCTGACCTAAAAATATGTCCGTATCATAATATAGGAAAGAAGAGCTCAGCCACAGATTCTAACGATATTTTTTGACGATTAAAGTTGTGATAATCACCTAAACCTCTTCACTCGAACGTTAAGATATAATATGACTTCCTTGTCCCATATCTCATTCATACTAAGTCATAGTTATATTAGTTATATTCCTTGAGGAGGGCCCGGAGAGGCTTCCGGCAACGCTGGCTGCCGGCTTCCTTATTAATGTCTACTAGCTCTGACCCCGAACCCGATTAACCAAGTTTCTTAAAATACCTACCTATTTTTTTATTTCTATTATATACTAGTTTTTTTTTTTTTAGTTCATTTATTTATTTATTTATTAAAACTTTTTGCACAAGTTAAAAAAAAAAAAATACTGTACAAAGGCGAACTAGGCGGACATTTAGTCTTTGTACGAAGTTTATCCCGTTTGTTTGTTTGGTTATTTTTATCCTCTTTAATAAATATGTTTTATTTCTTTCTATGGTTATGGATAAAGGTCAATCTCTAGGTAGGAGTCTTGTTGCTAAACCAATTTTGTCAGCCCTTTATGAAATTTTAGTTTTTATTACTACTACTCACTCACTTTTATTACTAACTCAAGTAAGTTAAAAGAAAGATACATTTTGTTTTATTTGATAGGTACACAATAATATAATCTTTCTTGTTTCCGGACAATAAAAACAAAAACTATACGAAATACAATATGAATAAAAATTTAACTCCGGACACAGGTAGCTCGCAACGATGAAATTCTGCTCAGGTGAAGATTTACAGATGACTGCCGCCCTGGAGTGTAAATGTGATGCTATCCCACAAACAATGGGGCACTTAATATCGTGTGTAACGTGTCCTGTTGCCTGCACGATACAGGAGCTGATGTACGCACCTGAAGGTGCCAAACTGGTAGCCAAATTCTGGGCTGACTCTATATAAATCATCATCGACACGCTAAGAAAAACAAATTCTTTTTTCAAATCTTCCAAATACAGTCTAAAACACCATATTTAGTAAAAAAAAATGTATATTTTTTGTTTAACAGAACACTGTTATTTTATTAAATGAGTTTACTTTTCCATTTCCTTCGGTTTATTGGTACAGCACTTGGAGCGAAGTGAAGCGCTCTTCGTAAACGCTCTCTCTGGTGTCCGGTTGCGTTTACAAAGACAGGCGCCGACAGAAAGAACAAATGAGTACTAAGAACTATACGCGAGAAAGATATTTAGATTTCTAGTTGCAATTAAAGATAGTTTTAGACGAACGTAAAGGAATATTTATAATGAATACTAGGAAATCAGGATTGGCATGAATACGGGCTGTAACACATGAGTACGGGGACAGCCCTCCGTAAATTAACAGGGGGCATTCAGCTCCTTATTTTGAATCACATTCCATTGGAAATTTTCTCAGGAAAATTTTCATTTTTTTTCAGTTACAAAACAGCTAAAATAAAAAAAACAGCAATGGATGTTGAAATAATCTAACGAACGACGTATGAAATCAGCTGTTCACTTTCTGCCTAGCTACAGAGTTCATCGGACTAAGCGCATACCTACTATTCCCAAACTACTCCCAACAGACGATCCGAGTTGTGTATAGCTACGTCCCTTTCGGTCGGATGCTCGGCGTTTGCACAATCGCAACAGTATTGCCAACTTATTAGACCTCAATTTGTATACGAAAATGTTAGGACTAACATGATTCACCTTAAACCTTAAACTCCGTAATTGATAATAGCAAATCTTTTCGTGCAATTAATTTCTAAAGGAAAAAGGCACATAAGTATTCGTGACACGTACCTAATTTATTAATTCTTTGCACAAAATGTCGTGCAAAATATCGTGCAAAATGTTTCTTTTAGTTGGCAACAGCGCAACGCGAGCGCATGTCGGTAAGGTTCGCTCACGCAGTCGCGTTGTGAAGTTACGGTTACGTCTCGTCTTCGTTCGTGTACGTTTTTGGATTTGTTTATTTATTTATTTGGTACACCAACAGCAGTACATACAAAAACAATTAAAACAGAACAGTAATATTAAAAATTACTGGTATGCATGCCTATTATAGGTATACACAGCATTTGCCACAAAAGAACATAGTAGGTAATAAAATAAAAACAAACTTAAAGAAACATAAAATACAATGAGTAAACAAAATACAAAATAAATAGATTACATATAAGTAAGAAAAAAAAAAAAAAAATCGATGTTGAAGAGAGAGTGAGTGATAGCTGATATTAATTATAGGTTATTTTATGCAATCCCATACCTCAGAGACTGATCTAAACTTGCTAAGAGAAATTTGTGTTTTATGGTGTTCTTGTATTAGAAATGGCTTCATTTAGTGCTCTTGAGTATGGACAGATGATAATGTGTGTGTGTGAGCGCGCCCTCCCCACCGCCGCGCCGCCGCCCCTTGGCGGGCAGTGCGGTGCGGCCGAAGGCTCACTGCGCTGCCGATCGCTGCGTGCGTTTTGCCACCGTAACGTACATTGAGTGTGGGGTAAAAAAACAGATTAGTTTTATTGGATTCCCATAACATTCCTGAAATAATTTCATGTACCGGTCGTCTTAGTATGATATGCTGAATTCATCCCATCAGTTTGCGGAGGGCTGTCCCTAACACCCTGTATAGAAATAAACATTGTAAAGAAATCTCTGCAGTAATGTTAGCTGAGTTTCTTATACAGTACTGGGAAACGGTAATGCTTTGGAATTCGACTGTATAATGGGCGATTTACATACGTACACTGTTTACAGTTACTATAGGATCTTTCCGCGCTCGAATGACTATAGCGGGGGGCACTGTTCTGCCAGGGTTGCGGGAAAGTCCGAAAGGGATACCAGGACGTTGGCAACAGGCAACTGAAGGAACACGGGGGGGTTTTAGTCAATAAAAGTCTGACACGCCCTTCCGCTCCGCCCAGAGCGGTAGATGTAATTTGATGAATTCCCACCCTCAAAAAAAAAAAGGGGGGGATTGTTCAAATCAAATCAAATCAAATCAAATCATTTATTCCTTTGCAAACATGGGTTATGTACATAGGTGTTGTCATAGAGTAAGTTCTCCATGTTTTGCCGTCAAGTGGGCATGCAAATCTTATTCAATTAAATATTATTTTAAATTAACATTAGAAATATTAATAAATTCATTTTAAAAAACTTTACAAATTAAAATCAAATCATTTAAATTACAATAGAATAGAAAATGTCATAATAAATTTTATATCAAATGTCATTGGCTACAATAATAACTATGTCAATGTATACAATATAAGCATGTCAATTTAAAGTAAATATATTTATACTAATCTATTCTATCCTCTAAAAACTCATTGATAGAGTAGTAAGCCTTTCCAATCAATATTTTTTTGAGTTGCGATTTAAAATGGTTTATGTTGGTCATGCTTTTTAAAGTTTTTGGTAGTTTATTGTAAATCTTTGGACCCATGCCGAGACAACTGTTTGAGAAAAGTGCAGTATTGTGTTGTTTTGATTTTAGTGTGCTTTGGTGACGTCTAGTATTAAGTTTTCCAAATTTTGACAGATTCTCCTTAACAAATATTGAAATTTCATAAATATGGGGATGGAAGCGTAAGTATTTTTAAACTAACGAAAAATGGTTTGCAACTTTCGGTGGTTTTTAACAAACATATGGCTCGAAGACATTGTTTTTGGGCCTTAAATGCCACTTCTCTATTGGTAGAGTTGCCCCAAAATATTATGCCGTAACGAAGAGTTGTGGAGACAAATGCATGATATGCAGTAAGGACAGTATTACGATTTGCAACCTTATTCAAATTGTATAAAGCATAGCAAAATTGATGAATTTTTTTTATCATAGTCTCCATGTGTGTTTTCCATGTCATGTTTTCGTCTAGCCAAATACCTAGAAATTTGGTTCGTTCTGTTTTAATAATCTTATTTTGGTCATAATTAATGTCAAGAATTTTAGGATTAGTTCTTTGTTTAAATGTCATTATTTGAGTTTTATTAAAATTAATGCGTAAGTTGTTATTATTTAGCCATTGAATTATAAGACTTAAGCTACTGTTTATGTCATTTTCATATGAGTCACTATTTTTACCAGAAAATACTATAGTGCAGTCATCAGCAAATAGGGTCATAGGATGTGGTATGGTTTTCGGAAGGTCATTTATATAGCATAAAAATAATAAAGGGCCAAGCACACTTCCCTGAGGCACACCATAGTAAATTTGTCTCTCTCTCGATTGGTAATTAATTTCAGTTTTAGTTTGAACATCGACTGCTGAAATACTAGTTACCTGTTTTCTGCCAGTAAGGTATGACTTTATTAATTTTAAAACTTTGCCCCTAATGCCATATTTATATAGCTTATTTAGAAGGATTCCATGGTCAACATAATCGAAAGCCTTAGTCATATCCATAAATAAGGCTGTTACAGGTATTTTTTTATCCATATTTGTAACTATTTTATTGATCAATTCATAAATGGCCATGTTTATGTTTTTACACTTTCTAAAACCATACTGCTCTTTAGTTAAAATGCCATTTTTTTCAAGAAACATGTATATACTGTTATAAATAACCTTTTCAATTATTTTGGAAAATATTGAAAGAAGAGCAATGGGTCTGTAGTTTTGTATATTTTGAGGATCATCCTTTTTATGTAGTGGTTTTATTACGGACAGTTTTAAGTCTTCGGGAAAAACACCATTTTCTATACATAGGTTAGTAATAAAGCTAAAAACCGGTGAAATTTCAACAGCTACGCTTTTTATTATCTTAGTCTCAATGTCGTCAAAGCCAGAGCTATTCGTATTTTTCAGAGTCGTAATTATTTTATAAATGTCAATTGGTGCTATGGGTGATAAGAATAATGAATTAATGTTTGAATTTGTTACTGTTATTTTATGGTCAGAATTGTTAGTTGGCTGTATTTGGTCAATAAAATTATTATTAAATAGTTCCACAATGTCAGTTGGATTTGTTACGTATTTATTGTCAATAAGGAGTTTATAAGGACTGTTCCTTGGAATGTTATTTTTTGATGAATTTATAACCCTCCAGGTTGCTTTAGTTTTATTTGCAGCGTTATTGATAAAATGGCTATTTTGCGATTTTTGGGTCAATTTCATAATTGTTTTTAAACGTTTGGAATAGGAATTAAATCTTTGTTTATTGACTACATTTGGATGCCGCCTGAAGGTCCATAGCATCTCACGTTTACGTTTAGAGCACAGTTTAATTCCTTGTTGGTAAACATGTGTGTGCATTTTTTTTGTGAAATGTATTCAAAAAACAAGATGGCGGTGTTAGTTTCTATTTAGGCCACGAGCCAAAATAGCCTTGTAGCGCTATAGCATAATCAGTATATAATGTTCCCACTGCTGGGACACAGGCCTCCTCTCTGTGAGAGGGAGTGGGCTGTAATTCACCACGCGACCACGAGTTATAGGACATGCCGATTTCCTCACGATGTTTTCGTTTACCGTTTTGAGAGCAGTGGTGATGAAATAATTCACACAAGGAAAGCGCCTGCCTGGGTTCGAACTCACGACCTACAACTCGTAAGCCGGGGCAGTTTCCACATGGCCACCACTGCTCCTATAGTGCTATAGGTAGGCGTAAATAGTCGAATATTAGAGAAATACCTACCTACAAGTACATAAACAAAGTGCTCTCAACATTAAGAAGTTAGGCAATTTGGAACGACATCAAACGGTACGTAATCTCCGGAACAAACCTCATTTTAGCTTCCCAAAACCATATGAAGTGTTGAAAACAGAATACCTTATTTGATGAATATTTCGTACCCTGTATACAATAAGTGGGTAAAAATATCTATTAAGTGGTGAGTTAAAATACCCTACACCATTACTAACATACTTAAATGTATCATGTAGGTAAAGTCTGGGAAATTAACTGCAAGTAATTTGAATTTGCAAGAAAATCAACTACTTCGACCAAAGTTAACTGTAAAATAATCAATCTGCCTAGCCTTTTCCCAACTAGGTATGTTAGGGTCGGCTTCCAGTCTAACGGGATGCAGCTGAATAAGAGTATTTTACATGAAGCGGCTGCGTATCTGACCTCCACTCAAACTTAAAGCATTTATTTCAATTAAACCATTTACAGGCACTTTTGAATTGTCAAGGAGTCAGTCAGTCAGAAATATAAAGCTAGTTGCCCATTCCAAAGCGTAGTAGGTACCTATGGAGAAGAACGGGCAAGAAACTCCACGGACACTCTTTTAAATCAAAATATTGTTACAATATAATGGTTACATCATTCATGTTGAAATTATACATGTGAGAACAATGTAGAAAGCAGGTTAAAAGCGTCCGCAATTATAAAATAAGAACAATTCAAAAATTAAAATAAGGCTTGGCAGCTAAGAGATGACTAGTCACAACTGACGGCTCCCGTTCACGAACATGACGCATGGATCAGCACCATTCAGCTCAACCATTTTGAAGGGAGCTAAATGATCCAACACATACGCCACCATCAGCGAGACATTTGAGTGAGCATGACATTCCCAGCCGCCAGGGCACATTCAAGTCAATGAAAGACAAATTACCCGGTAAATGGTAGCTCTATAGTACTCACACCTGTGCAATTATATAATACAAAGGAGATTGAGTTTATACAATGCAAAGATGGTCTTACAATCTTCAGCAGCTCCAACAGCATTTTCGAATGTTAATTAAGTAGAACTTAGTTGTGGTTGTGGAGCAGGACCAGCATTAAGCCAAGCATTTTTATCCTGATAAAAATGCTTGGCTTAATGCTGGTCCTGCTCCACAACCACAACTGATGTAATCCTCCAACTTATAATATGCCTGCCATAGTGTGCGTTTTATACAAGTTTTGAATTTCGTCTCATTCAGTTGAAGTATAGTGGGCATGAAAGATGAGTCTACTTTAGCCAGTCTGAATCCTGGTTGAACTAATAGGTCCCTATTCTAGTACTATAATAATGTCTATCACCTCTTTTACTAAAAAGATGTAATTTTTTTCTTACGTGCAAGATGTTTTCATAAATACCTATATTGACAAGGTACCGTCATGATGTTAATATCCTTAAACAGTTCCCTTAAAGAATCGCGCCTGCGTAGATTATAAATGGCTCTGATCGCTCTTTTCTGCAGAATAAAGACAGACTCAATGTCTGCAGCCCGTCCCCATAGTAAAATACCGTAAGACATAATGCTATGAAAGTAACTAAAATAGACTAGCCTCGCGGTATCTACATCAGTAAATTGACGGATTTTTCTGACAGCATATGCTGCTGAACTTAGCCGTCCTGCAAGAGATGTTAAATGAGGACCCCATTGTAGCCTTGAGTCGAGCGTGATCCCCAGGAAAACAGTTTTATCGACGAATTCTAGTTTCTCTTGATTCAATATAATCTCACAATCCCTACTTTTGACATTTGGTAAAGAAAATTTTATGCACTTAGTTTTTTTTCCTTTTAATACTAAATTATTAGCAGTGAACCAATTTTGGACCAACAGTAGGGCGTTATTTACTTCGTCAAAATTTGTAGCACGTCTACCTACCTTAAAAATTAAGGAAGTATCGTCAGCAAATAACACCATGTTAGGCTGATTTTTTAATAAATGGAGAAGATCATTACTGTACACCACAACACAGTAACTGGGTAATACAATACCCCTTGGTAAGAATGGTTGTCAGACTTTCGGGCTTCTGACCACCCGTAACGGCTGTCAAAGATCCACGAAAAATAGCCGGGATCAATGGCTTAACGTGTTTTCCGAGACACGGATGAGTCTCAGAATGTAAACTCTCACTTCACCCAAGTGTCCTTGGGTGAAGTGCGCTTGAAGTGAACGGTGAGATTTTCACTGAATAAACCAACTAAACCCTAGTATAAAGGCAACATCTAAATTCCCTCCGATACCTCTTAATTAAATGTCCCTAAATCCAACAGATAAGGCTGAAGATAACGCTAAACTCAAACAGCTGTGCAATGAAAACTAATAACTCTTGGGAGCCGACGTTAACTCCTATAGTCTGTCTGTATTGGAAGAAAAAGTTTCTCGTGATAAAGAAATATCCGTGACCATTGGCTTGGATAGTCCCTTTAGGTATGAATAAGACAAGCTATGCACATGCATGGATTTTTTTTCTATTTCAAGTCGCAATCACATTTTAACTGAATGACAATCAATGGCAAAAGCTTGTCAAAAAGATAGGTTTTTAGAGGGTTTTTTGGTTGATAGAGACTAAGTTTTGAACGATCTTATAAATACGGGAATTGACCCTCTGCTCTTAACAGTAGAACGCCCTTTGTATATTGTAAAGGACAAGTGTGTAACATTTTAGGGTTGTATGTAATCATTCTGGTAGTATAAACTATGACTATATTTCATCAATAGGCTTTTATTAATACAAGTTGTTGTAACTAAAGAAAGAAAGAAAATACGTTTATTTGCGGTAAACATGACGCAAAAAAGAAAATAAACACAAAGAATATAATAAGAAAAGATTGAAGGTTGAGAGAGAAGCTTGCTTCAACTCTTGTGCTTCTACTTTCAAGGTATAGTTTTTTCCATTTGTCACTTATAACAGCTTTCTATGAAGGCATTCTATGTCTTATTCATACTCTTAGGTTCCCCAGTACAATTACACAGAAACTTCGACACGGATAACTGCAGCAGATTTGACAAACGGTTATAGCGTTTTCTACAAAAAACTTTTTCTATTAAAACTATCTGTTCATAAGAGTTATTAAACTGTTGATTAGTTTTCAGAATTAATATTATAATTTAAGTTGCCGGTGAGTTAAGGTTCATGATCATAGACTTTGCTAAGTTTCACTAAGTTCTCCTTATATTCATTATAAATGTGTGTTCTTGTATTCATAATACATGCATTCATCACGATTTTTTTTTAAATCTTGCTTTGAATCTTGTGGATTACAATTCAACTTTCATGAAGAGTTCAGACACGAAAGACAGACCATTTAAAACTCAATAATTATTGTGTTCTGGCGGCATTGACATCGCCACATGCGAACTACGCATAACTTTGCTTGTGCGATACAGCACAGGAAAGTTTACCGCGAGACTAGCATATATACAACGTCCCGACATCCCTGTCATCACCTGTTCCTCATAACTCTATAATTTGTTAAACTAAATATTATGTTTCCATTAGTAATAAGAACTGTGCTTAATTTAGCCAAGACTGTCTATACAACTACTTTTCATAAAAGTCTACAATAAAAAAAAAACTATGGCAGTTGATTTCAGACATGGTCTCATTAATAACCTAGAAATATGGGATTTAATAAAAAACACGTTGTATAATTAGGATTTCAAATAGATCTCTGTATTCACAGAATATGGTCACCAAACATAACATCGTAGTAGCGTTTACATTTCACCAGCGCAA
The DNA here is from genome assembly GCA_948473465.1 of Lithophane ornitopus. Lineage (NCBI taxonomy): Eukaryota > Metazoa > Arthropoda > Insecta > Lepidoptera > Noctuidae > Lithophane > Lithophane ornitopus. The sequence goes on from OX419636.1 coordinate 8,281,496, forward strand.
TATAACTAAACCAGGTATTAAGCCTGATGTAACGTGTAGGGCCATGAAACTTATGGAAGCGTCTAGAATACCTACTATTTGTAAATATCGAGACAAAAAAGGCAAACTTATTTATAAAGAGGTAAAAATGTTTAATTATATGTTTGTAAAAGGAAGTATTGTACGCCGATTCTTTAAAATTCAAACAACAACTCGCATCTCACATTATTCACTCTCACTTCGAATTTTGAATCGGGTTCGAGTGCGGAGTGACGGGGGAATTGCCTTACTGAATGCCACTTCTTGCGTCATCTCATAATTTATCTGTCAAATTTCACGGTCAATTTAGTTCAACTCGCTGACACGCTCGCAAGGGTAGCGCTAGTGTATCAACCTAGTTTTTAGAATACCAATCAAGATTCTCACAGCGGATTCAGAGTTTAGAATGAGGTCTTACAGAATCACACCCCTGATCCGATTACCAAAATTATTTTACTGTCATTATATTTTGTGCTAACTTCAAGCTCGAGCGAACTCGTTTGATGAAGTCTAGGCTCCGTCCAAATATGCTCCAAACTACGCGCCCCGCGTGACCTATAATGAACAACTGCACGACAAGCCGATATTAATGGGATTATCTTATTGAGGGTAGGTACGACGCACACTGGACGTCTTGAGGATAGTGGTTAAATTATTATTGTAGGGGAATTTGATGAAGTTTGGGACTGAGTTTATTATGCGAGGCTTATTCCCAAGTGTGTTAAAACCTTAGAATAAGGCTGCGTTTCCACCAGAGATGAGCGAGGATGCATAGCGAGGAATGTCCGTAAAACTAACCAATAACAACGCTAGCTGAGCTCAAGCCATGACAGTGAAGCGATGTTATTGGTTAGTTTCACACACATCCTTCGCTACTCATCCTCGCTCATCTCTGGTGGAAACGCAGCCTTATAAAGCTTAGAAGCCGCGTCTAAACAAAAACACGTGATTCTAAGATTAAAACCTAAGTTTGATAGATGGGTACTTGAATGTTCACAGCTCAATTTTAGGGGAACTACAGTGCTTATCGCTGATAGTAATGTCCACAAGACAACCTTTTGACTTCAATCAACAGGCCAGAAATTAATGTCAAATCGATATATATTTATCTACCTATCTATACAATGTGGAGACGACAATACAACAATAAATGAAATCACTGGCAATACTAATGCATAAGAGTATTTTGGAACTATCGAATAAATCCTAACAAGAAATAAATAAAATCATTTTTTCAAACAAACTAATTAGTAGTGATGACTAGCTATCGTAACTAAACTATTGGATATATTTGATTAATTTTTATATGTAGACCGAGAACGTCATCACATATACGGAGTTTTATTTTTTGTCGTATTGTCGTCTCCACCTTGTATATAAAAATCAATTGCCGCATTAGTCTCGCAAAAACTCTGAAATGGCTCGCCGATTTGTTTTTTTTTCTCATTTCCGGGGTGGTTTAGAAAATTAGGAAACAATCAAGTACTGTATAGTACTTAATTAATAAATCTCGATATTTTATCAAGTCCTAAAAGATGTGCGAAGCAGGGGCGGGTCGCTAGTCATCTATAAATACGATAGTAATAGACATAACATCACGCCAGTAATCCACAAATGTTTAGGCAAGGGTATCAATAATAATACTTACTCGCCCACTGGAATCCCACGACATAACTAGAGAGCTAACCCAGAGACAAGATATCTGTTGTACGATTTCTCATTTTGTTAGGATTTGATCAGATATCTGATAATCAACATGATACGTGATACCTGAAGCCTCGTTTACGGAGACGCGGGGCGTTAGGCGGCGCGTGCAGCGTGGCGTTTCGCGGCGCGTCTGACGTTTTTTCTGTTTACGGAGAGGCGGCGCATGAAGGGACCCTTACCATCGTACGAGTAAACACAAACTTAAGGCAATGTAATGTTGTTCATAGAGATGCGTGACGGGAAGTGGGGCGGTGCCCCCCGCGAAACGTGAAGCGTGTAGCGAAGAACGCGGCGTAAAACGCCCCATTTCAAGCAAACGCGTGAAAAAACGCTTCTCCGTAAACGCACTCATACAAAACCATATGTTTGAATTCAGTGCGGGCCGCGCCACCCAACGCTACGCTCGACGCCCCGCGTCTCCGTAAACGAGGCATAAGCTTTATACGTACTTCTTGGTGAACAAAAATGATAACCGCAAAACAAAAGAATATACCGTGTAGAAGATCGAAAATTAATAGTCCCTAACAATAGTCTTGTACGCTAGTGTATGCTGGAATTAACAATCAAACAATCGTCATAATCAATTATATTATTTTCTAACAGTAACTAACTAACTATTAGTGCCAGCATTCAATCAACGTAACCAATCGACTAAATCTATTGGCAATATCCTACACGCAATGCAATTCTCGCCGTGTCCTGTCAAATTAGTTGCAGTTATAGGGCTTGTTCCATTGGACTGCTAAGTTACTGAATTCATCGTCATCTTTTTAGTCGAAAGTCATCCACTGTTGGACCAGTTGACATAGGCTTCCCCAAGCCTCGCCACATTGACTGGTTCTGTGCTTCTAGCATTCAGCGGCTACCTGCGGTGTTCACAAGGTCACTGAATTCAAACACGTGTAAGAGTGTTTGTAAAAACCTACTTACAGAAATAAATCATTTATCAATCGCCAATTACTAGCCTCCTAAAAAGTAACCTAATTAGAAAGAAAAAACCGGCCAAGTGCGAGTCGGACTCGCGCACGAAGGGTTCCGTACCATTATCTATAAAAACGGCAAAAAAATCACGTTTGTTGTATGGGAGCCCCCTTAAATATTTATTTTATTCTGTTTTTACATCATCTGTGAAAATGTCAACTGTCTTGCTATCACGGTTCATGAGATACAGCCTGGTGACAGACGGACAGACAGACAGACAGACAAACAGCGGAGTCTTAGTAATAGGGTCCCGTTTTACCCTTTGGGTACGGAACCCTAAAAAGGTCGCGATATAGTAGTATCTGTGGCAATATATCTGCAGGTGGATTCAGTAACTAAGTATGTCAGTGTAGTGTTACCAGAAGCTTTTTAAATAGGAGCATTATAATTTATTGGAAACTAGCTGTTTCCCGCGACTTCGTATTCGATCCAGGATGAAAAGTAGCCTAAAAAAGTAGAATAAAAATTATTTTATGTCCTTCTCCAGGTCCAGGTCTATCTATGTGCCAAATTTCATCCAAATGCTTTCAGCCATTTTAGCCTGAAAGCGTAACAAACAAACTCACTTTCGCATTATAATAATATTAGTTAGGATGACTTCCTATAAAGACGGCTAAGTGCAAGAGATTTAATTCAACCAAGTGGCCCGACTCAGTGGCTAAGTTGGCTCAGTGGCTCAGAGGAGAGTGGCTCAATTGATCAGTGGAAACACTGTCATTGTTTAGTGTACAATGTTGTGTTTGTTAACCATCTGATGAGGTATTAATGGTTGCATAAGCTCATGTTGTGGTCGAATTGAATTGACATTTTTTTGTATTGTTACTCCATGTAAAATACGCTGCATCCGGTTAGACTGACAGCTGACCCAAACATAGTTGGGAAAAAGGCTAAGTAGATGATGATTTCTGTAGATTAATTTGATTGGATAGTGAAACAAATACGTTTAGTAAATAGAATAAAAATTAACATCGAATAAAAGTGAAACTCTCGCTACGCTTACGAATTGGTTTTGGGTCGTATTTGAAACGCCCAATTTCACTTCCAAGACCCCAATAATTTCTGTTTTCGTTCAACATTAGCAGCGCCATGTTGAACCTTAACTGTGGAATTTATACAATGTGTGAAACCAGGCGTGAAACTACCGACAATTCAAGTCGGTACAAGTTTAGGTTACTAAAATACCACCGACCATTTAATCAATAATATACCGGCCGAGCCGCGAGCAATAGGTAGTTATTTATAGTTTTTGGTTTTAATCCGTTTTTATTTGGCTGTACTTTATCACGCTCGGCTCGGTGACGCTGAATCGGGTATACTCGGCTCCAGTCGCTCGGCGAAGCTGAGTCGCGTATACTCGGCGCTAATCATATAAGTTTTCACTTCTGTCGTGTGGTTATAAGCGTGTGTTTTTGCCGTTACATTATTTTGGACCAAAAAGAGATATTATAACCGAAGGGTTAGGCAAAGGTGTCTTAGAGTAGGTACACCCACATTTCGACAGTTATGTTTAAGTTCCATGTAAAAGGGGGTGAGTTTATTACCATAAACCAGGCACAAATCCTGACTCTTGGCTGCTACTGAGAAATGAAATTTTCCAGATGGAAAAACCTAATAAAACACAGGAATTGAACCCAGGACTTCAACCTCAGCAGGAGCACTTACGGCCACGCCAACGAAGCATGTTTAAAACAAAATGAATCATCATCTGCCTTGCCTTTCTCCAACTATATTGGGGTCGGCTTCCAGTCTAACCGGATGCAGCTGAATACCAGTATTTTACATGAAGCGACTGCCTATCTGACCTCCACAACCCAGTAACTGGGTAATACGATACCCCTTGGTAAGACTGGTTGTCAGACTTTCTGGCTGCTGACGACCCGTAACGACTGTCAAAGATCCACAAATGACAGCCGGAACCAACGGCTTAACGTGCTTTCCGAGGCACGGAGGAGTCTCGGTATGTAAAGATGGTCACCCATCCACGGACCAACCCTGGCAAGTGTAGCTTAACCTGATGGATCGACCCGTGCGGCTGTTATTACGTAGCCACGAGCTCCTCCAAAGGATATATAAAACAAAATGAATGAATAATTCAATGATTGCAGTCTGTGGTAACAATTGCTGCGGATTCTGAGAGAGAAATGGCAATACAAAGGCAATTGTATTGCAATCTCAGATAGCTTGATCTAGATCTAAATGGTTCAGTAGAAATGTTTTCTTGTTGTACTTAGGCAGCATGTTTTAAGAAAAGAAAATCCTTTTTTTATTAAACTTGAGTTCTGCCAGTGTTGTGAGGTAACATGTATTGTGTTTCGGTACTCTTTAAACATTGCACCTACCCACGTTGCCATAGAGACTAAAATTAACTACACAAGTATTTATCCGAAAAAGCCCGAAGAATTGCCAAAGTTAAGTGGCAGTGGGCAAGGCACATTGCTCGCAGAACAGATATGATGGCCGAAGAGGCCGAAAGATTCTGGCATGGCGACCACGTACCGGAAGACGTAGCGTTGGAAAGCCTCCCACAAGGTGGACTGTTAACATTGTAAAAGCCGCAGGAATCCGCTAGATGCGAGAAGCACAGAACCGTTCGAAATGGCGATGCTTGTGGGGGAGGCCTGTGTCCAGCAGTGGACGTCTTTCGGCTGAAATGATGATGATGTATGCGATAAGTATGCGCAGTTTTTAATTAGTTGGAGCTATTGTCAAAACTGATAAAGCAATTACGATGTCTACTATAGGTACGTCTGGTGCACCCTGGGCAGTCAGTCCTGGTATCATCCTACTGACTAGCTAAAACCGCAGTAAAACAGCTATTCACAGTTCGTTTCAATATGAGAGATGAAGATTAGTAGGGAACCTCTGTATCCTACCTATCTATTGAATATGATATCTATCCTTCTTATATAAGTAATTTATAAATAGGATTGAAATCACGACCTCGTATTTGAAGGAACACCACCAAATATACTGAAACAAGAGAGTCTAATGCCCGTTTTCACCGACATCCCCCAAGTTTCAATCAATCAATCAATATCTTTATTGTGGATCATAGGCATAATAAAGGTCTAAACTAATTAAATTGTGATCAGTGTTTAGGGATCCCCTAGGCATGGTTAGGGGGCTGTTAGAAGGTGTTTTCTGTTTCACCAACGTAAGTTAAACGTTAACAGTTAACTCACCTGTCTGTTGGTAAGGCATATCCAAGAGGATCCCTTAAACTTAGGGGACGTCGTCGGTGAAAACGGGCATCAGTATCTAAATTCATCTCTTAAGCCTTTTCCCAAATACCACGGAGCTGGCTTAGTCTAACTAGAGGGCCAAATGACAATCGCTTCGAAAGCGTTTCGTATTTCTACAATGACTTTCAACAGGATTGATATAAGCTTTTCGATAGCTAATGTCAGTTCCATACATTTTTGCCTTTTCCATCATCGTTATCGCTGATAGAATGTCACTTTGTCTATGGCCTCTGATAACTACTATCAAAATTCCCTCCATATTCTGCCCTTCATGTAACACGTTCAGTTGGTACAAATATACAAGGCACAGAAGGTAAGTTGTACTGTTGTGTTGTTGTACTGTTTTTATACCGTTTATAGAAGCACATGTTGCTGGCGTAGATAGAGGGGAAGCGGCTGTTTATATAGGGAAAAACGTCTCCGTTTGTAGTGTAGCAATGTGGGAACTATTCATGTAGATACTAGCCTCTGTACACATCAAGACAGACTAGAAAATGAGATTTGAGATCTTTCTTCCACTTTTGACGCTATTTACGGACACATACAGGTGGCGTTCTGTAGTTTCTGCCTACTGCCATGGAAAGAGGCGTGGTCTTATGTGTATAAGACATAAAAACCTGCTTTACAATTCCTAAAAGATAAATATATTGTTTTACTCAGATAAATAAATAAGTAAGTACTTAATCAAGTTTTATTAATTTCAACTCACTCTGCAATTTGTGAAAAAAAACATTGATGAAAAATATTGTCAAAGTAAAATTAGAAAAGCTTTATGAAAAATACTTAGAGAACAATTTTTCAATTATAATTAAACTGTTATGAGACCTTTGATGACAAAGTGCAGATCCAATTAATACCGATATTAGTTTTTCTAAATCTTCAAAAGTTTATTTATGACTTCTTTAAAAATTAGTTCGCTAAAATTAATGAGTTACTTTAATTTCTTTGTCTGAATGTTAATAAAATTAGCGAGGACTTGTTTTACATCAGGGCGAAGGCATTTTCTCATCAAAAAAATTAATTGATCACAATGTGACGGCGATTGCAGATACTGCGTGGTTTTTACTTCGATATATCAAAGAAAAGGTCTGTTTCACAATATCTTAAGAGAATGTACGGAGAGGTACTATAAAGCCTCGTATTCATGGTAAACATTTGTTTACCAACAGTTGATCAACGTTGTTGATGAACGGCGAGAATGCTGCTGGAAACTTTGTTTAAATCAATATGGGTTGTCCACACACGCCAGACTGCGTTAAAATGTAAAATTCTTTTTTTCCTTTTTCAAATTATCTTTTTTTCTGGTTTATTGGTGAATAAACGAAAATCCGGATATCTATGCGAAAATCAAACTCGTAAAGTTACGTTCAACTTCATAGAAACCCATTGCTACCCTCCATAAGTTTCTCAACCGTCTCTAATGCCTTATTATAAGCGTTATTATTCCGCCCCTGTCCAGAAGTTTGTATCTTCACCGGAGTACGCGGCCAGAAATATAATAAGACTGTCTACAGAGACTTACTGTTAAAGTACACTTCACACGTATGAATAGGAGGATATAAAAAAATGGTTAAAGTATAAAGAGGCTTTGTTCGTTTGTTTATCTTTTTTGTACTGACACTGGTGATGTTATTGTTTTACGCAGCTTGGGTGTCAAGAGGGCGCAATCAAAAAGTTCCCAAACTCACAAATAGCTGTCAAATATTTCGCAATTTTTTTTACACTAAATTATATCATCATTATTTTTGTCTACAACAGAGTTATACAGGGTGTAAGGGTTAACACCGTTGTCACTCAAACCATGGGTAGTTGACTAAAATGCAATTTAAAAAAAAGCAAAAAAAAAAAGTCGTAATTTTCCATTGATTTTACGTTCTATAAATGACACCAAACCACTGGTTTCAAGGATAACGGTGTTTACCCTAACACCCTGTATGTATTTCATAATTTAATTTATATTATTTAATTGTTATTTATATTGACCGCAATTTGCGAGTCTTAGGGTCGATTTTTCCAACGTTACATATCTTTATCCAAGGCATAATTTTGAATTTCTGACAGTATTTCCATACAAAATCTGTCAGACGACAATTTTATTCCACGGATAAAAGATATCTGACGTTGGAAAAATCAGCCTTTAGAGAAAGAAGCATATGTAGAACGTTTTAAACGCTGCTCTATATTGTTTAGAAACTATTGTAGGTAATTTTTTTTATGAAAATATAATGCTCTCCATAAAAAATTTGCTGTATATTTATGGTTCGCATAATTCGTCAAAATATGTAGGGAACAGCTGATTGTTTTTCTCGTGATTTCAGGTTTGGTCCCATAGTAAAAATTGTTCATAATGATGAGTAATGTCACGTGTTTAAGTATAGGTCACTGTTTACCAGTCACCGTATGTAATGCCGGGTGAAAGGTAGCATTAAATGTAACACAACGACTAAGCGAACTCATTTCAACGTGTATTATATTTCATGTAACGTTTCACCAATCTGTACCTTAAACGTAACTTTGATACAACTTGCATTCTGCTCCATTTAAACTTTTTATTTTTAAGTTATTTCACAGACGTACAAATGTTACTATATCAACTCTTCGCCGTCACAAAATTATCGTCATACAAAATCTTCTACGATAACAATTTCATCTTACGTTCGTCTTGACAAGTTTGATTCCATTTCCCTCGAGTTTTATATTCAGATACCAACTTTCAAAAACTTAATAATATTGACAATCGAACACTAAATTTAGAGGAAAAGTTTACGAAGCACACATTGACGGATCGACCAAAAAAAAAAGCAAAGCGGCCATGTGCGCTCACGAAGGGTTCCGTACCACCGTACAGTATATTACGTGTGTTTGTCACCTAACTCCTCCTAAACGGCTGGACTGATTTGGATGAAATTTTGGGTGTATATTTCAGTAGGTCTCTGGATGGTTTTAAAATATAATTGAACCCGGTAGGTGGCGCTGTTCGGGCACGATAACGTCTGCCGGGTCCGCTAGTATACTATATAATATATTTTTTATGTGTTGCCATTATTAAGAAAGAGGAAAACGTTGAAAAAAAAAAAACTTATTTATTTTGTTTTATACCGGCTATAGCACACTCTGTGAAAATTTCAAGTGTCTACCTATTACCTACGGTTCAAAAGATACAGCCCTGTGACAAACGGACGGACAGCGGAGCCTTAGTAATAGGGTGCCGTTGACACCCTTTGGGGACGGAACTCTAAAAAGTAAAAAGTATTTGTTACGAAAGATAGAAAAAGTTTTTTCAAGAGACTTGTGTTATTCCACACATGTGCTCAAATAGATTTCTAAGGACGTATCATTTTAATATAAGTTTTTCTGCTATGTATCATAACATTTGAATTGATTTTCTCGTCGTCTTTTGTTTTTATGTGCTCGAGGTTTAGGAAACCGTTCGGGAATAGATGTCTTGTCTGGAGACTTGATAATGATAATGGAAAGTGTGATTCTTACTGTTTTGCGAAAAAACACAGTACTGACATATGTAGCTGGTGGTCGTACAGTGTCTTTCAAATTAATAATAGTTGATCATCGGATACATTTTTTGGAAAAAGATTACGTGAGAATCATTTTGTAAAACTTAAGCTTATGTTAGTTCAGTTTTAGATAGATATGTAGATAAACTAATACTCTTTATTATGTACACCATAGAAACTACAGGTATAGTAACTGTTTACAAGACAGTTTCGGCAGACTATATTTTATATTCTGTTTTGTGACAGTAGGTCTAATGAAATTAGCGATTTTAAATGACAACTTGTTAAATACAAAATATTTTTTAGTTAAATATTTTTCTGACCTAAAAATATGTCCGTATCATAATATAGGAAAGAAGAGCTCAGCCACAGATTCTAACGATATTTTTTGACGATTAAAGTTGTGATAATCACCTAAACCTCTTCACTCGGACATTAAGATATATGACTTCCTTGTCCCATATCTCATTCATACTAAGTCATAGTTATATTAGTTATATTCCATGAGGAGGGCCCGGAGAGGCTTCCGGCAACGCTGGCTGCCGACTTCCTTATTAATGTCTACTAGTTCTGACCCCGAACCCGTTTAACCAAGTTTCTGAAAATACCTACCTATTTTTTTATTTCTATTATATACTAGTTTTTTTTTTTTTAGTTCATTTATTTATTAAAACATTATGCACAAGAAAAAAAAAAATACTGTACAAAGGCGAACTAGGCGGACATTTAGTCTTTGTACGAAGTTTATCCCGTTTGTTTGTTTGGTTATTTTTATCCTCTTTAATAAATATGTTTTATTATGTTTTATTTCTTTCTATGGTTATGGATAAAGGCCAATCTCTAGGTAGGAGTCTTGTTGCTAAACCAATTTTGTCAGCCCTTTATGAAATTTTAGTTTTTATTACTACTACTCACTCACTTTTATTACTAACTCAAGTAAGTTAAAAGAAAGATACATTTTGTTTTATTTGATAGGTACACAATAATATAATCTTTCTTGTCTTCGGACAATAAAAACAAAAACTATACGAAATACAATATGAATAAAAATTTAACTCCGGACACAGGTAGCTCGCAACGATGAAATTCTGCTCAGGTGAAGATTTACAGATGACTGCCGCCCTGGAGTGTAAATGTGATGCTATCCCACAAACAATGGGGCACTTAATATCGTGTGTAACGTGTCCTGTTGCCTGCACGATACAGGAGCTGATGTACGCACCTGAAGGTGCCAAACTGGTAGCCAAATTCTGGGCTGACTCTATATAAATCATCATCCACACGCTAAGAAAAACAAATTCTTTTTTCAAATCTTCCAAATACAGTCTAAAACACCATATTTAGTAAAAAAAAAATGTATATTTTTAGTTTAACAGAACACTGTTATTTTATTAAATGAGTTTACTTTTCCGTTTCCTTCGGTTTATTGGTACAGCACTTGGAACGAAGTGAAGCGCTCTTCGTAAACGCTCTCTCCGGTGTCCGGTTGCGTTTACAAAGACAGGCGCCGACAGAAAGAACAAATGAGTACTAAGAACTATACGCGAGAAAGATATTTAGATTTCTAGTTGCAATTAAAGATAGTTTTAGATGAACGTAAAGGCATATTTATAATGAATACTAGGAAATCAGGATGGGCATGAATACGGGGTGTAAGGGACAGCCCTCCGTAAATTAACAGGGGGCATTCAGCTCCATATTTTGAATCACATTCCACTGGAAATTTTCTCAGGAAAATTTTCATTTTTTTTCAGTTACTATTCCTTTATTTTAATGTCAAATTACATTCACTGTACGTAGCACTCCATTTATGTAAAAAAAACAGCTAAAATAAAAAAACAGCAATGGATTTTGCCATAATCTAACGAACGACGTATGAAATCAGCTGTTCACTTTCCGCCTAGCTACAGAGTTCATCGGACTAAGCGCATATCTACTATTCCCAAACTACTCCCAACAGACGATCCGAGTTGTGTATAGCTACGTCCCTTTCGGTCGGATGCTCGGCGTTTGCACAATCGCAACAGTATTGCCAACTTATTAGACCTCAATTTGTATACGAAAATGTTAGAACTAACAATGACTAACATGATTCACCTTAAACCTTAAACTCCGTTCGCAAATCCTTTCGTGCAATTAATTTTTAAAGGAAAAAGGCACATAAGTATTCGTGTCACGTACCTTATTTATTAAATCTTTGCACAAAAAGTCGTGCAAAATATCGTGCAAAATGTTTCTTTTAGTTGGCAACAGCAGTTGGTTTGCGGCGCAGTGCGGCAGTGTCGGTGTTGTTGAGCCGCGAGCGCATGTCGGTAAGGTTCGCTCGCGCAGTCGCGTTGTGAAGTTACGGTTACGTCTCGTCTTCGTTCGTGTACGTTTTTGAATTTGTTTATTTATTTATTTGGTACACCAACAGCAGTACATACAAAAACAATTAAAACAGAACAATATTATTAAAAATTATTGGTATGCATGCCTATTATAGATATACATTTGCCACAAAACAACATAGTAGGTAATAAAATAAAAACAAACTTAAAGAAACATAAAATACAATGAGTAAAACAAAATAAAAAATAAATAGATTACATATAAGAACGAAAAAAAAAAAAAAAAAAATTAGGTGTTGAAGAAAGAGTGAGTGATAGCTGATATTAATTATAGGTTATTTTATGCAATCCCGTACCTCAGAGACTGATCTTCTAAACTTGCTAAGAGAAATTTGTGTTTTATGGTGTTCTTGTATTAGAAATGGCTTCATTTAGTGCTCTTGAGTATGGACAGATGATAATGTGTGTGTGTGATAGCGCCCTCCCCACCGCCGCGCCGCCGCCCCGTGGCGGGGAGTGCGGTGCGGCCGAAGGCTCGCTGCGCTGCCGATCGCTGCGTGCGTTTTGCCACCGTAACGTACATTGAGTTTGGGGTAATAAAACAGATTAGTTTTATTGGATTCCCATAACATTCCTGAAATAATTTCATGTACCGGTCATCTTAGTATGATATGCTGAATTCATCCCATCAGTTTGCGGAGGACTGTCCCTAACACCCTGTATAGAAATAAACATTGTAAAGAAATCTGTGTAGTAATGTTAGCTGAGTTTCTTATACAGTACTGGGAAACGGTAATGCTTTGGAATTCGACTGTATAATGTTCGATTTGTTTACATAAAATAAATATAAAAATATACGTACACTGTTTACAAGTTACTATAGGATCTTTCCGCGCTCGAATGACTATAGCGGGGGGGCACTGTTCTGCCAGGGTTGCGGGAAAGTCCGAAAGGGATACGAGGACGTTGGCAACAGGCAACTTAAGGAACACGGGGGGGTTTTAGTCAGTAAAAGTCTGACACGCCCTTCCGCTCCGCCCAGAGCGGTAGATGTCATTTGATGAATTCCCACCCTCAAAAAAAAAAAGGGGGGGATTGTTGGTAAACATGTGTGTGCATTTTTTTTGTGAAATGTATTCAAAAAACAAGATGGCGGTGTTAGTTTCTATTTAGGCCACGAGCCAAAATAGCCTTGTAGCGCTATAGCATAATCAGTATATAATTTTCCCACTGCTGGGACACAGACCTCCTCTCTGTGAGAGGGAGTGGGCTGTAATTCACCACGTGACCACGAGTTATAGGACATGCCGGTTTCCTCACGATGTTTTCGTTTACCGTTTTGAGAGCAGTGGTGATGAAATAATTCACACAAGGAAAGCGCCTGCCTGGGTTCGAACTCACGACCTACAACTCGTAAGCCGGGACAGTTTCCACATGGCCACCACTGCTCCTATAGTGCACAGACAAATACCTACCTACAAGTACATAAACAAAGTGCTCTCAACATTAAGAAGTTAGGCAATTTGGAACGACATCAAACGGTACGTAATCTCCGGAACAAACCTCATTTTAGCTTCCCAAAACCATATGAAGTGTTGAAAACAGAATACCTTATTTGATGAATATTTTGTACCCTGTATACAATAAGTGGGTAAAAATATCTATTAAGTGGTGAGTTAAAATACCCTACACCATTACTAACATACTTAAATGTATCATGTAGGTAAAGTCTGGGATATTAACTGCAATTAATTTGAATTTGCAAGAAAATCAACTACTTCGACCAAAGTTAACTGTAAAATAATCAATCTGCCTAGCCTTTTCCCAACTAGGTATGTTGGGGTCGGCTTCCAGTCTAACGGGATGCAGCTGAATACGAGTATTTTACATGGAGCGGCTGCGTATCTGATCTCCACTCAAACTCAAAGCATTTATTTCAATTAAACCATTTACAGGCACTTTTGAATTGTCAAGGAGTCAGTCAGTCAGAAATATGAAGCTAGTTGCCCATTCCAAAGCGTAGTAGGTACCTATGGAGAAGAACGGGCAAGAAACTCCATGGACACTCTTTTAAATCAAAATATTGTTACAATATAATGGTTACATCATTCATGTTGAAATTATACATGTGAGACCAATGAAGAAAGCAGGTTAAAAGCGTCCGCAATTATAAAATAAGAACAATTCAAAAATTAAAATAAGGCTTGGCAGCTAAGAGATGACTAGTCACAACTGACGGCTCCTGTTCACGAAGATGACGCATGGATCAGCACCATTCAGCTCAACCATTTTGAAGGGAGCTAAATGATCCAACACATACGCCACCATCAGCGAGACATTTGAGTGAGCATGACATTCCCAGCCGCCAGGGCTGACATTCAAGTCAATGAAAGACAAATTACCCGGTAAATGGTAGCTCTATAGTACTCACACCTGTGCAATTATATAATACAAACGAGATTGAGTTTATGCAATGCAACTCCAACAGCATTTTCGAATGTTAATTAAGTAGTTAGTTGTGGTTGTGGAGCAGGACCAGCATTAAGCCAAGCATTTTTATCAGAGATGTAATCCTCCAACTTATAATATGCCTGCCTACATAGTGTGCGTTTTATACAAGTTTTGAATTTCGTCTCATTCAGTTGAAGTATAGTGGGGAGGGATTTTATTTTAACATTTTAACTGGTCGTCTGTCGTAATTACAGACATAATTAAAAATCCATTGTGTCTCAACGAGATCTACTTTCCGACATACCAAAGGTTACAGTACCGCATGAAAGATGAGTCTACTTTAGCCAGTCTGAATCCTGGTTGAACTAATAGGTCCCTATTTCTAGTACTATAATTATGTCTATCACCTCTTTTACTAAAAAGATGTAATTTTTTTCTTACGTGCAAGATGTTTTCATATATATATTGACAAGGTACCGTCATGATGTTAATATCCTTAAACAGTTCCCTTAAAGAATCGCGCCTGCGTAGATTATAAATGGCTCTGATCGCTCTTTTCTGCAGAATAAAGATAGACTCGATGTCTGCAGCCCGTCCCCATAGTAAAATACCGTAAGACATTATGCTATGAAAGTAACTAAAATAGACTAGCCTCGCGGTATCTACATCAGTAAATTGACGGATTTTTCTGACAGCATATGCTGCTGAACTCAGCCGTCCTGCAAGAGATGTTAAATGAGGACCCCATTGTAGCCTTGAGTCGAGCGTGATCCCCAGGAAAACAGTTTTATCGACGAATTCTAGTTTCTCTTGATTCAATATAATCTCACAATCCCTACTTTTGACATTTGGTAAAGAAAATTTTATGCACTTAGTTTTTTTTTCCATTTAATACTAAATTATTAGCAGTGAACCAATTTTGGACCAGCAGTAGGGCGTTATTTACTATGTCAAAATTTGTAGCACGTCTATCTATCTTAAAAATTAAGGAAGTATCGTCAGCAAATAACACCATGTGTGGCTGATTTTTTAATAAATGGAGAAGATCATTAATGTACACCACAACACAGTAACTGGGTAATACGATACCCCTTGGTAAGAATGGTTGTCAGACTTTCGGGCTTCTGACCACTCGTAACGGCTGTCAAAGATCCACGAAAAATAGCCGGGACCAATGACTTAACGTGTTTTCCGAGACACGGAGGAGTCTCAGTATGTAAACTCTCACTTCACCCAAGTGTCCTTGGGTGAAGTGCGCTTGAAGTGAACGGTGAGATTTTCACTGAATAATCCAACTAAACCCTAGTATAAAGGCAACATCTAAATTCCCTCCGATACCTCTTAATTAAATGTCCCTAACTCCAACAGATAAGGCTGAAGATAACGCTAAACTCAAACAGCTGTGCAATGAAAACTAATAACTCTTGGGAGCCGACGTTAACTCCTATAGTCTGTCTGTATTGGAAGAAAAAGTTTCTCGTGATAAAGAAATATCCGTGACCATTGGCTTGGATAGTCCCTTTGGGTATGAATAAGATGAAGATTTTTTTCTATTTCAAGTCGCAATCACATTTTAACTGAATGACAATCAATGGCAAAAGCTTGTCAAAAATATAGGTTTTAGAGGGTTTTTTGGTTGATAGAGACTAAGTGTTGAACGATCTTAAAAATACGGGAATTGACCCTCTGCTCTTAACAGTAGAACGCCCTTTGTATATTGTAAAGGACAAGTGTGTAACATTTTAGGGTTGTATGTAATCATTCTGGTCGTTAAACTATGACTATATTTCATCAATAGCCTTGTTGACAAGTTGTTGTATCTAAAGAAAGAAATAAAATAAGTTTATTTGCGGTAAACATGACGCAATAAAGAAAATAAATAAACTCAAAGAAAATAATAAGAAAAGATTGAAGGTTGAGAGAGAAGCTTGCATGGAAAAAAACTATACCTCGAAAGTAGAAGCACAAGAGTTGAATCTTGTGCTTCTACTTTCAAGGTATAGTTTTTTTCCATTTGTCACTTATAACAGCTTTCTACGAAGGCATTCTATGTCTTATTCATACTCTTAGGTTCCCCAGTACAATTACACAGAAACTTCGACACGGATAACTGCAGCAGATTTGACAAACGGTTATAGCGTTTTCTACAAAAAACTTTTTCTATTAAAACTATCTGTTCATAAGAGTTATTAAACTGTTGATTAGTTTTCAGAATTAATTATAATTTAAGTTGCCGGTGAGTTAAGGTTCATGATCATAGACTTTGCTAAGTTTTTCTAAGTTTCACTAAGTTCTCCTTATATTCATTATAAATGTGTGTTCTTGTATTCATAATACATGCATTCATCACGATTTTTTTTTAAATTTTGCTTTGTATCTTGTAGATTACAATTCAACTTTCATGAAGAGTTCAGACACGAAAGACAGACCATTTAAAACTCAATAATTATTGTGTTCTGGCGGAATCGACATCGCCACATGCGAACTACGCATAACTTTGCTTGTGCGATACAGCACAGGAAAGTTTACCGCGAGACTAGCATATATACAACGTCCCGACATCCCTGTCATCACCTGTTCCTCATACCTCTATAATTTGTTAAACTAAATATTATGTTTCCATTAGTAATAAGAACTGTGCTTAATTTAGCCAAGACTGTCTATACAACTACTTTGCATAAAAGTCTACAATAAAAAAAAAACTATGGCAGTTGATTTCAGACATGGTCTCATTAATAACCTAGAAATATTTCTAGGTTACGTGTTTTTTATTAAATCCCATATGGGATTTAATAAAAAACACGTTGTATAATTAGGATTTCAAATAGATCTTTGTATTCACAGAATATGGTCACCAAACATAACATCGTAGTAGCGTTTACATTTCACCAGCGCAATATAACTAAACCAGGTATTAAGCCTGATGTAACGTGTAGGGCCATAAAACTTATGGAAGCGTCTAGAATACCTACTATTTGTAAATATCGAGACTTAAAAAAGGCAAACTTATTTATAAAGAGGTAAAAATGTTTAATTATATGTTTGTAAAAGGAAGTATTGTACGCCGATTCTTTAAAATTCAAACAACAACTCGCATCTCACATTATTCACTCTCACTTCGAATTTTGAATCGGGTTCGAGTGCGGAGTGACGGGGGAATTGCCTTACTGAATGCCACTTCTTGCGTCATCTCATAATTTATCTGTCAAACACGGTCAATTTAGTTCAACTCACTGACACGCTCGCAAGGGTAGCGCTAGTGTATCAACCTAGTTTTTAGAATACCAATCAAGATTCTCACAGCGGATTCAGAGTTTAGAATGAGGTCTTACAGATTCACACCCCTGATCCGATTACAAAAATTATTTTACTGACATTATATTTTGTGCTAACTTCAAGCTCGAGCGAACTCGTTTGATGAAGTCTAGGCTCCGTCCAAATATGCTCCAAACTATGTTGGGGTCTGAAGCGTTCCAGTCAGACCTGGAGAACCGATTCGCTGCCGTGGAATCCACAAATGACGTCGACCAGGCGTTCAACCAAATGGTGGAAATCCTCAGGGAGGAAGGTACGCGATTTTGCAAAATGGGGCGTAAGGGCAAGAAGTCGAAACTTTCGGAAGAGACTCTGAAGCTTATGACGGAACGACCTGGAAACCCACCTATCCCTTCGTCAGAACAACGGGCACTCAACAAAAATTTTAGAGCATTGGTACGACGTGACCTCCGACGCTCCAATACACGCTCTATAGAGCGAAAGTGTCGAAAGTGTTCGTCCAATCACTCGGGAGGAGCCACCTGACGAAGCTCACCAAACCTAGTGGAGATACCGTCGTTTCGAAGCCGGAGATTCTTTCGGAAGTCGAAAACTTCTACGGCCAATTGTACGCATCGCATGCTTCTCGACCTGATCCCGAAAATAAGGATTCCAGAGCCACCTTAACCCGCCATTTCACGGAAGACCTGCCAGAAGTCAGGCAAGATGAAATCGAGGCGGCTCTTAAACAGCTTAGAAATGGAAAAGCCCCTGGTGAGGACGGGATTACGACTGAGCTCCTGAAAGCGGGAGGAAGTCCTGTACTGAAAGAGCTTCGGGAGCTTTTCAACTCTGTCCTGTTCTCTGGGAGAACTCCAGAAGCGTGGCGAAGGAGCGTGGTCGTTCTCTTCTTTAAAAAGGGTGATAAGACCCTTTTAAAGAATTACAGACCCATTTCGCTCCTGAGCCACGTATATAAGTTGTTTTCAAGAGTCGTCACGAATCGTCTAGCGCGAAGACTCGACGAGTTTCAGCCGCCGGAGCAGGCCGGGTTTCGAGGAGGATACAGCACCATAGACCACATCCACACAGTGCGGCAAATTATACAGAAGTCCGAAGAGTATAATCGGCCCCTATGTTTTGCTTTTGTGGACTATGAGAAGGCTTTTGACTCTATTGAGACCTGGTCTGTTTTGGAGAGTCTGCAGCGATGCCAAGTTGACTGGCGATACATCCAAGTGCTGAGATGTCTTTATGAGAACGCGACATTGACCGTCCAAACTCAGAACCAGCAAACTGAACATATCCCCCAGCGTCGAGGTGTGAGGCTAGGGGACGTAATTTCCCCGAAATTGTTCTCTAACACACTGGGGGTTGTGTTTTAGACGCTTAACTGGGAAGGACGCGGCATTAACATCAACGGCGAGTTCATCTCACACTTGAGATTTGCAGATGACATCGTCATAATGCCTGAGTCGCTGCATGGCTTGCAGCAGATGCTGGACGGCCTAGTTGATTCTTCTGTACGCATTGGTCTCCGGATGAACTTGGACAAAACTCAAGTTATGTTCAACGACCACGTTAGACTGAAACCGATTGCTGTCAATGGCGGTGCTCTCGAAGTTGTTCGTGAATACGTTTACCTCGGGCAAACTCTGCAGTTTGGTAAGAACAACTTTGAGAAGGAAGCTAACAGAAGAATTCAGCTGGGCTGGGCAGCTTTTGGGAAGCTCCGTCGAGTCTTCTCGTCGCGTATTCCGCAGAGCCTAATGACTAAAGTCTTCAATCAGTGCGTCCTGCCTGTCATGACCTACGGAGCCGAAACGTGGACACTTACGGTACGGCTGGTCCATAAATTCAAGGTCGCTCAGCGAGCTCTGGAACGAGCTATGTTTGGAGTGTCTCTGAGAGATAGAGTCCGGAATGAGGTAATCCGACAGAGAACCAAAGTTGTCGACATAGCTCACAGAATAAGCAAGCTGAAGTGGCAATGGGCCGGCCATATTAGCCGTAGAACCGATGACCGTTGGGGTAGACGTGTACTTGAGTGGAGACCGCGAATCGGCAAACGTAAGGTAGGACGCCCTCAGGCTAGGTGGAGCGACGATCTTCGAAGGGGGGCTGGTAGCAACTGGATGAGAGTTGCCGAGAATCGAGCTGAATGGCGTGCAATTGGAGAGGCCTATGTCCAGCAGTGGACTGCTATAGGCTGATGATGATGATGATTTTCTGCACGCGGACTAAGTCACGAACTGAAGCTAGTGTATAGTAATGTCACTATGCCTTGTTTAACCCCTACTCATCAATACGAAACTAAGGTTAATCATGTTTGGAAGGACGTGTCCGCTGAGGATGACGTACCAAGTTACAGCACGACACAACTTAGATGTAGCATCGGCAAATTTCGTAAAACCGATCACCATCCGAACTGAGTGCGCCCATAAGATCATCAATCTTTATTACTGCTTTAGGTGAAAATGATCTTTACGCAACCGCAATAACTCTTAAAGTCATATAACCAAATCAATCAATCTGCCTAGCCTTTTCCCAACTATGTTGGAGTCGGCTTACAGTCTAACCGGATGCAGCTGAATACCAGTATTTTACATGGAGCGACTGCCTATCTGACCTCCATAACCCAGTAATTGGGTAATACGATACCCCTTGGTAAGACTGGTTGTCAGACTTTCGGGCTTCTTACGACCCATAAAGACTGTCTAAGATCCACGAATGACAGCTGGGACCAACGGCTTAACGTGCTTTCCGAGGCACGGAGGAGTCTCGGTATGTAAAGATGGTCACCCATCCACGGACCAACCCCGGCAAGCGTAGCTTAACCTGATGGATCGACCCGTGCGGCTGTTACTACTTAGCCACGAGCTCCTCTCCTCCGCCCAAAGTCATTACACCAAATACGTTCTTAAAATTGAAATCAATTAATGAAATTCTTCAAATATATGCTCCATCTAAGTTGTGTCGTACTGTAACAGCTTTTGGACTACAGTAAATTATACACAACTAGCTTTCGCCAGCGGCTTCGCCCGCGTGATATCTTTATAAATTACTAGTTGCGCCCCGCGGTTTCACCCGCATAAGTCTCGATCCCGTGGGAATATCGGGATTAAAAGTATCCAATGTCCTTCCCCAGGTCATGGTTTACCCATGTGCCAATTAGTTCTGCCGTTTTAGCGTGAAAGCGTAACAAAAAAATTCACTTTCGAAATTATAATATTATAGTAAGGATAGTCTGTGTTACGTAGTATTCTACTGGTGAAATAAGTTTTTAAATCCAGTTTTTGAGGTTAAAGCTTTCGCTGTAAAGCTGTACAAGGGAGCTTTTTACAAGGGAGTTTTGTAGAAGGGAGTTTTTGCGCGTAGCCATAATCGGAACCCATCACGTTTTTTCAATACATTTCACAAAACAATTTCATATGTTTACCAAAAGCGCCACACCACTGCCAACATCATTCGACCGCCAAAAGATCTTTGTAGGGAATAATTTACGCAACTTTTAACACCTCGATTTGTGTTTAACCTGTAAACGTGCATATTGTATTATACCTGGATAATAAACCATTTTTATTTCCATTTTCCATTTCAGTTAAATATAATCTTAAAACAAGAGCCGCTGGTTTAGTGGCCCCACAGAACACCATCTTCCTCGCTTTCGTCATTTATTCTCATGCACCTGTTTTGTCCGAACCATTTACTTGCAGAGATTCCACGAACACCAAAATTTTTTACGACAACGTATAAAATTCTGTTCATTTAAAAGTTGCTGTGACAACAATGTTAGTGTTACACTATATTTTACGGTATCCTTAATTTTGTAAATAACATAGCATCACGCCTGTATTCCCCGAAGGTTTGAGCAAAGGTGTACTTATAGTACACCCACATTTCGCCAGTTATGTTTAAGTCCCATATGATAGGGGGCGAGCCTATTGCCATCAACTGGGCACAAATCTAGACTCTGGGCTGCTACTGAGAAATTGCATATGGAAAAACCCTATAACATTTTGCCCGACCCGGGAATCGAACCCAGGACTTGATGCTTCCTGCCAGGGTTGCGGGAATGTCCGAAAGGGATACCGGGACCTTGGCAACAGGCAATTGAAGGAACACGGGTGGGTTTTAGTCAGTAAAAGTCTGACACGCCCTTCCGCTCCGCCCAGAGCGGGAGAATCAGTCAGTCAAGTGATTTCCCACCCTCAAAAAAACAGGACTTGATGCTTAGCAGTAGCGCTTGCGACCACTAGACCAAATATCCAGTCATTCAAGTTAAATAAAGCCTCAAGCACGACTTGTTACTACACTAAGTATTGAGTTTGACGAGGGTCCATTAACTTGGTCCTTGAACTATGGAAGTTCATGGTCCATGGTCCATGAACTTCCATCATGTCGACCGCCCACTGCTTTCTTGTTTAAACTCTCAAGTTTACAATTGGATTACTAAAATAAAAGAAAGTGTTTATAAAATACAAATAAAAGCCACTTTTTAGGGTTGGGTACCCGAAGGGTGCCAAACGGAATCCTATTATGAAGCCGCCGCTGTCCGTCCGTCCGTTCGTCTGTCTGTCAGCTATCTCATGAACCGTAATAGTTAGACAATTGAGGTGAATTTATATTATCGCTATATCAACATAAATTAAATAAAGTTAATAATTATAGGGGGTTCCCATACAAGCATAGTGCTTTTTTTGGCGTTTTTCTCCCGATCTTAATACGGTACGGAACCCTTGCTGTGCGAGACCGACACGCACGTGGCCTGTTTTTTTTATTAATCAGTCACAGAGCACCAGACCATACTACCTCCCCGTTTTCATGATAACCCTAAATATAAAAATACAGCATCTTCCCACTGATTTGACAAGCACCTTAGCTTCCACGGAGGGAATCAAGTAAAGTACGGTTCATCCCTCTCACAGCCTCATTAAATATTAATATGTACTAATGAATTAACGAAGTACATTTTCATGAAGAAGATGTATTTTAATTATTTATTAATTAAGACTGGGTATTAGAATTTTAAATAAAGACTTGCCGTTTTCCAATACAGATCTTAGTGCTGAAGCATTAGGCTTTAAGTGCAAGAACCATAACATAAGATATTCATGAAACCTTTTCAACAAAAAAAATACAAAATGCCAGTAAACGTTGTAACGTTTAATGGCATTTTGTTTTTTTTGTTTTTTTTTGTGTGTATTTCTATAACACCTTGAAGATCGAAAAATGATACATGATCGATCTTCAAGGTGATATTGAAAAAAATTTAAACCTTAAAAGAGGTTATAATCCTCTTCATTATTAACAACTTGTACTATGAGACCAACCCTGAAATCAGAAATAAATATCAGCTACGTACAGTTATGTTCGCATAATTCGACAAAATATATGTTTATCTTTTCGAGTTCAATTACACCATAAGTATAAGGAGGACTAAAGATACTGCAGTAATATAATTAAAAGATCCACAAACTTGAATTTGAACTTTAAACATATTGCTCCCCATCCACCATTAATTTAATCCTCCAATACCATTAGAAACGGAGCAGCAGCTTATCCTGAGCCTTTTTAAATCTAAGTTCAAACACTAACCAGTTAATTCTAATCCTTTGTACTCACATATTAACACTTGACTAACTAAATATGCTCAAAGCAAATTTTAATCAAGATCAACATATTGCACTATAATACCATATAATACCAAAATATTGCATTTAAGGTCTACGACGTAGCTACGCTGCTACGAGAGCGCTACGGCGTAGCCTGCGTAGCGAAATGCTGGTATTTTGTTAAAATAAGGCTATTTATTTCGTGTAAAGGCGGTGTATGTATGCCATTATTCTGAGAATGTGCTAGTCACGTTCTCGTAATAGCATTGTTTTAATATAAGCAACATAATTATAATTAATGGGTACACGTAAATTCAAACACTGTTTGACATGGCATTCTACGATTAACATTTTTTATAATATTAGTTGATAAGATTTAATGTGTTTAGTGTTTACCTTGTACTTTGAAATGTTTTAGAGCTATTTGAAGGATTTTTACAAAAGAATAGGATAATTTGAGACTGCCTCGTTGGGGTAGTGGTCGCAAGCGCTACTGCTGAGCATGAGGTCTTGCAGTTCGATTCCCGGGATGGATAAAGTGTTAGTGTGAAACCCGACTACGGCAAAGAAAAAAGGAGGGTTATGATTTTGACCGGTACGTATGTATGTATGTATATATGTATGTATGTATATATGTAAGTATGTATATATGTATGCGCCCTCTAGAGGACATAAAGTCAGGAACTAAAAAAAGAAAATTGTTTAATCGTACCGTGTTGGGTATCAAATGAAAGGGCTTAATGAGCACATTTCAAAAAAAAATATATTATAACCACAAAAGAATTTAAAAAAAATTAAGTATTAAAAACTAAAACCCAACTACGACTAAATCGAACAGATTACGTGTTACTCCAGATTTTTAATTGGTCTGTCTGTCCCCACAGACTTGTGACTGTCTTGTTTATACCTTTTTAGTCGTAGTTGGATTTTAGTTTTTATTACTTTCATTTTTTTGGTTTTTCCATCCGGAATTAAATTTCTCAGTAGTAGCCTGGATTCCAGATTTGCGTATGGTTGATGGCAATAGGCTCGCATCCTATTATATGCTAATAAAACATTACCGGCGAAATGTGGGTGTACTATATCTAAATCTCTGTCTAACCCTCCGGGGAATAGAGTCGTGATGTTATGTTGTGTAATAGAATAATTTAAACTTTGAACAGCTGATAATTGATTTTAACTCATCGAAATAATTTAGCATCTGCTTCTGACTGTTAGGTACACTTTACTTTTACCTTCCCTTAGGCATAAAGGTTCATAATGGAGTGAACAAATGTTATGTTATGTTGTGTTGTTGTTGTTGTTTAATGTTATGTTGTGTTGTTTAATGGAATGGAGTGGGTGGTCAATAATTATACTCAATATCAATAAATCAATCTGCCAAGGCTTTTCCCAACTATGTTGGGGTCGACTTCCAGTCTAACCGGATGCAGCTAAATACCATTATTTTACATGGAGCGACTGCCTATCTGAGCTCCACAACCCAGTTACTGGGTAATACGACCCCTTGGTAAGACTGGTTGTCAGAGTTTCGGGCTTCTGACGACCCGTAACAACTGTCAAAGATCCACGAATAACAGCCAGTACCAACGGCTTAACGTGCTTTCCGAGACATGGATAGGTCTCGATATGTAAAGATGGTCACCAATCCACGGACCAACCCCGGCAAACGTAGCTTAACCTGAAGGATTGACCGGTGCGGCTGTTATTACTTAGCCACGAGCTTAACTTAGCAAAACTTAAAGAATATGTTGCGTTTTATAATAACAGGCTGAGATAGATTTAAGTCCACGCGGACGTCCTCGCAGGCACAGCTAGTACTAGTACTAAATATAATTACAAAAAATACCCTCAAAACCAAACAATTATAAAAGCGACATCCCGTTTAGCTACAGGCGGTTTCATAATTGCATAACATTTCTGCGACATTTTGCTCAAACGACTCAAAGTTGGCACGATTCATATTAGTATGGAAGTTGTCTGAAACAGCTGGGGTACTGATAATAAAGATCTGGAGTTTCAGCGTCCTTATCAGTAAGAGATAAGGTGGCAGTAACATTTTTGATATCTATTTGATGGGGGTCGTTTTGATAGCAAGTTGAATTTGAAAATGTTGAGGTTGATTATCGTATCGGGTCAGATGGTTTGGGTAAGCAATAAAACTAACTGTTGGGACTTTTGATAAATTATTGTAATAGATAGCGTGAAGAGGGTAGGCTGAATAACAATGAAAATTTGAAAAACAAATTTAGCAAATGAGTTTGTTTCTTTGTTACGCTTTCACGCCAAAATGGCTGAACAAATTTGGATCGAATTTGGCACATGGGTAGACCTTGACCTGGATTAGGACATAAAATAATTTTTATCCCGATGTTCCCACGGGAACGAGACTTATGCGGATAAAACTGCAGTGCGCAGCTAGTATAGCTAATATAATACATTTTATATAACTGATTACTTTCATTATTATTGGGACAGAACCAACGTTTTTTTCACATTAGGAACTTTTACCATCTTCTATAACTACTAACTGCCGGTAAGACTGGAAGCCTGCTCCAACATAATTGGGGAAAGGCTAGGCAGATGATCACATTGGCTTCTTTTTTATGTTTTAAGAAACTTTTATACATGTTTCGACACCGAATTTATTGATTTAAAATATCTGGGAAAGGTAAACGAATGTATTTTGCAAGTTTTCTCCCAAACATCTTATGTTATTAACATACACTCCGTTTCACAATTGTCTTTAACAATTATACAATAACAAGTGATACCCAACAAGTAGTGAATACCTACTTACCTACCTACTGACCGCTATCGATAAGTATCGGTATTATCTAAAGGCTTTTAAGCCATGACCGTTGCGCGACCCCTGTCAAGGGGCTAGGTTATTAATGTGGGCCCAGTTTGTGTGGCGTTCAACGATTATCGAATTGACATTATTTAGTTGAAGTAAATTATGGTTTATGACCCCTGGGCAAAGTTCAAGTTCAAAGTTTCAGTTATGAGGTCTAATTGAGAAATGTTTGGTGGTCCGTTTTCTTTAAATAAAAGAGGAATTGACAAAAACAAATTTAATTGAAAGGAAAGAAGGTATTTAGGACTCAGTACAGGACATCATATTTTGAAAAAAATGTATATTTATGGTATGTTAAGACGCCACTCACACGGCATTGATCAGTATCTACGATATTTTACTGAGTAATTTACTTGTATTCCCGTTCGTCCCACTGATTTTGTTAGTGGGACGAACGGGAATAATTTAGTAATTTTATTTTAAGTCCCATCGTTTCCCCTAAATTCACTGGTGGGACGAACGGGAACACACGGTAATTTTAGGATCACAGGGCAGTTTCATACTGCATTTGCTTTTATCCGTATGTGGCGGTATCTACATCGCCACATGCGAACTACGCATCAAAGACCTGGCGTCAGACAGACATCACATAAATACTGTATCGCGCAATTAAAGTTTACCGTGCAGTCGACATATATACGAGAACCCAACATCAATCGTTGGGCAGTTGCCCGCCAGACACAACACCCGTCTGGTCGGAGGATCCTCCCTTTTCTATGGAGTATGAGTGAACTTTACACCCTGTTCCTCATGCCCCTAAACGTATGAACAGTGGGATGTTGACGTGTGATCCAAACTTTTTACAGTAGGTATGAAAAACTTTAATTTAAAGTATGGAGGAAACGATGGCACAATACATTTACGATTGTTCTGCCTTTCTTCAGATAAATCCGTTTGGCTCTTTGTCCCACACGAACGTAACTGTGTTAACGAAACTCTGGTAAACGCTTGAATGAAATCTCCATAACAAATATAGCATAACCACACGTATACTTTACTGCACGTGTACATCTATAGTAACAATTCATAATAATCCATAATACAAATAATTAAACTATCCATTTATACATAATTATTATAAACTAGCTGCGCCCCGTGGTTTCACCCGCGTAAGTCTCGATTCCGTGGGAATATCGGGATAAAAAGTATCCTATGTGTTAATCCAGGTTATAAACTATCTGTTTGCCAAATTTCATCCAAATCCGTTCAGCCTTATTGCGTGATTGAGTAACAAACATTCAAACACACAAACTTTCACATTTATAATATTAGGAGGATTAAAGTAGCTTTTCGTGTGTGTCTGTATGTCCGAGTTGTTCTTCTAAACCACGCAACAGATTTTGATGAGGTTTTCACCATCGTTTAGAGAATTTATTCCGGAAGGTTTATGTGTCAATAAGTTGGTATTAAAGTTGTAAAATCCGAGCGAAGCAGGAGCGGGTCGCTAGTAGGTACTTAATAAATATAATATGTATTATAAATGCGTAAGTAACCTTATCTGTCTGTATGTCTGCTACCTTGTTTTTATTAATTTTGATGAAATTTGACACACAGATAAACCATGACCTGGGTATGGATATACAGGGTGTTAGGGTAAACACCGTTATCCTTGCAATCAGTGGTTTGGTTTCATTTATAGAACGTAATATCAATGGAAAATTACAACTTTTTTTTTTTTAATCTTTTTACCACAAGAGACGCAAGTTCTTTGCCCTATGCGCTAGGGCAACGAACTTGCGTCTCAACACGGGCGGGGGGTGTGGGACGTCACCTGTCTGGCCGCGAGCGCGATCCCTCCCTCAGTCAGTCAGCTGTTTCGCTAGCGAGCACGGTGTCGGATAGAAACTTTAAAAAAACTTTTAATGAAAATAAAGTTTTTTATTTATTTATTATTACATTTAAGTCAACTACCCATGGTTTGAGTGACAACGGTGTTTACCCTTACATCCTGTATATATATATATACATATATATATATATATATATATATATACAGGTATATGTGATATATATATATATATATAATATGTGATATATATATATATATCACATAGGATACCTTTTTCCCGGTGGTCTGTTTCTAAGGGATAACTTCGGAACCCAAGCGGGCGAAACCACACGCAGCACCTAGTTTTTTTTTAACCTTGACAGCGCCTTTAATTCCTGGCACTAAGGTCGGTTTTTGTAGACTAAAGGTAGTAGTAACACGTGCGATTGACCTTACGTCAGTTTGGATTGAGAATTTATCGAAGCTAACCTCAGGGGCCCGTGTTGGGAACTAACCGGAGGCTGGAAAGGGTACCTACATGAGGATGAGTTTTCAATTATTCATGACCGTCAAGTTCTTGTTTAAATATAAGACAACATAGGTAGACCCTTTGGCAATGTACTGCGCATATGGGCCCAGTACAATAGTTTGAATACATTTCAAAACATGTGGGTAGGTACCATGTATCTCCCGGGTCCCCGACACATGTTAGTACTAGGAACAGTGGAGTTTTAGTTGGTAGGAGTCTAACATAACACTCCGTTCTTCCAAGACCGAGGGTGTCCCTGAAGAGTTCTCCACCGAGAAAAAATGTACCATATAGGTACACATTTACAAAACAATGGAGATACAAGGACAAACATTTATTTATTTATATATACTTTATTGTAGACCAGAAAATACATAGCGAAAATAAATACATTTAACACTAGAAAACATACAATGGGCGGCCTTATCGCTTTCTGCGATCTCTTCCAGCATTTAAGCGTTTTTGGTTTTATGTTTTCATGGGTAGTCAGAAGCCCTAAAGTCTGATAACCAGTCTTACCAAAGTCTATCGTATTGCCCAGTTACTAGGTTGTGGAGGTCATATAGGCAGTCGCTCCATGTAAAATACTGGTATTCAACTGCATCCGACTAGACTGGTAGCCTACCCCAACATAGTTGGGAAAAGCCAGGCAGATATTCATGATGTCATGTAAAATCACTTCTGGTCTTTTTTGTTATTTAGGGCTGATTTCATCAAAGTCAGATATGTTTTATCCGTGGAATAAAATTGTCGTCTGACAGTTTTCGTATGGAAAAACTGTCAAAAATTCAAAATTTATTCGCAGGATAAGACTTATACTCTGTATAAAAGTTTGGTGAAATTCGCCCTTAGTTAAATACTTATGTAAGTTCCATCATATTTGTGAACATAGCTCGTTTTTCATTTGTTTTGTATGATTTAACTAACGATACATAAAACGTCCTTTATTCATTAAGTTCTCAGTGCTGTGCACTCCTAAGTGTACACAGCATTGAGAACTTAATGAATAAAGTTTTCCTAAGTGACGAATTTACGATACCTAACTGTATGTAATATTTGTTTGTGTATGTTTTAGTGAGTAAGTCGTTGAAGTGCCATATCAATAAATAAATAAATAAATAAAATGTAGCTACAAACGGTTTAACAATCCGACGCTATTCCAAAATATAAATTCAACGCCCTTTATAGTTCAATAATTTATTATGTAATAGTTCAACGCGTTTCTGTGGTAGCAGTGTCAGTAAACAGGTATTGTATACTGTCCGTATGTACAATGTATATTCATTTCCGCGTACGGAAGACGGATATTGCACGTCAATGTGGAACACCACTGCAATTCTGTAATATTAAAAGGACATTTATTTGAAGCGTTTACATTTTCGCATATTATACTTTGACTATATAGCTACCCGCCCCTGCTTCGCATGGTTTTTACGACTGGACAAAACATCGAGATTTCTTAGTTATATGTAACTTTAATACTAACATATTATACACATAAATCTTCCGGAATAAATTCTCTATACGCTGGTGAAAACCTCACTAAAATCTGTTGCGCGGTTTAGAACCGGCGGCGCGGCGTTTATAGAAACCCTTCCAGTATTCTGAACCCCAACTAAAATATGTTTTTCTGTATTATCTAATCGTTTTTGGCACTCGCCGCCCGCTGCCGCGGCACCGCTTGCTACGCTCGCTCGGCTCGTGCGTAGAGGGGGTCACAGTTCTAACCTAACCTTTTTTGCGATTAAAAACTTAATCTTACAAGTTTGGTATCGGGTAGTTCTTTATTACTGGAATATGGAAAAAAATGCTCTATTACATGTTTTTCTTTATTATGCCTTCCCTGCCTATCTACTCCATACGTCAAACTGACATTCAAAGTCAGCGCCGGCAGCCAATTCAGCAAACGGGGCGCCGGCAGCGGAGGCACTTCCTTAAATTAATGATGAATTCTTAACATAACGTTGTTTCACGATACACCCATATTTAGACATTTGCTAAACACAAAGCTAGAATCCAAGTTGCTAATTTCTCAATAAAACAACTCAATAATCTCTGCACGAACTAGGGATTGAACTCATAATCAACTTAAGATTAGCTCAACAGTCGCGTTTGCGACTAGTTGCAAACAAGGACACACCAGGCAACTAAATTATATTTTTTCTAAAAAACATTTAAAAAATGTAATAAAGAAGTGCTCCAAAACGAACTTCCAAGAAAAATTATTCATTTCACTTAAATAACTTGTCTGCGAAGTGTACCATAAATGGTATTTTAAACTATTTATGTTTACCATTTCAACTTAAATAATATTTCAATGTACGAAAAATATTTATAGCCTAATGGATATTTACTTTTGTCATCAGATTTCAGCAAAACTTTCACAATTGCTAATGGAAGCAAAAAATTTTTAAATTTTTCAGTACAATATGAACCCATTAGTAAAAAAATAATCTGTAATATTTAGAGCAGGTATGTAAATTCGTTTGGCATTTACAATTCAAAATAACAACCACTTTTCGTTCTAAGTAAGTGATTTCATGTTGATATGATTTCAAAAAGAATAATCCTTCTAAAATCAAACTTATATAAATAAACAATAGCTTTCGAAGCCTTTCATCCCCAAATCGCTAAAAGCCAAACCATTCGTTTTTGTTTCCAATTATTCCCAAGCTTGTTTATAATACCGTCCAAACCGACAATTACACGCAAAATTAGTAAACAGAACATGAAACTGAATAAACAAATTAAGGGACCTCCCACACTACATGACGACGACCGCGACAAACTGACATTTATGACCGCGATAACGAAGTTGCAAAAGTCAAAAATGTATAGGACTGACTAATGCTACTTAAACGCTTATGTTAATCCTGTTGAAAGTCGTTGAAGAAATACGAATCGCTTTGAAAGTTATTGCCTCTTGTCTAGGCTCTCAAGTCAAACAATAGAAACCGAATACTTATCTCGAAATTGATCATACGTGCAACTGGAAGCTGACCATTTCCTGCGTGACCCAAATTTTGTGACCTCAAACACTCCGCCTAAGATGGAAGTTTGGCTGCAACTAGTCGGACGACCGGTCGTGCGGCAGAAATTTTGGCCGCACAAGTGCTCTGCAGTTAAGATTGCGGCCACGACCACGACTATTCTAAATCGTTTCCCCGTATTGCGCGAGGTCTCTTCTTATGAACGTCCGCATCTTTGTCGGAGTTCTTGAGTTCTAATTTGCGACCACGGCTAGTCGTAGTCGTAACCGTGTTGTGTCCTAGGTCCCTAAAGCTTGTAAATGACAAATTATATTTATTTTGTAGGTAAATTGGTTGAAAATAACACTTACACGTCTTTTATTTTTAACCCACTTCTTCAAGAAGGAGGACAATCTCAATTCGTCTGTATGTTCTTTTTTTGTGTATTTATGTTACTCGATTGCTCCGCCAATTATGAATCGATTTTGATGATTCTTTTTTGTTTCGTAGGTCATGCTTCAGAGGTGGTCCCATATAAATTTTATTAAATTTGCTTGCGTAGTTTTTGAGTTAGCTTCAATATTAATACGTATTTTTTCCCACTTAGTGTATGTAGATGTAATACTGTTTGACTCCGTCACTGTTATTTAAATAACAGGTAGTGGTACTCAAATTCGTGTGGGGTATGTACCACAACTAAAATGTGAAAAATAAAAGCTTTTTACAAAAAAAAACAACCGACTTCCAAAAAAATACACAAAAAATAACTTCGGAAATCAGTGGTCAAAACCGAAAATTGAAAAGCAAAGACACCAACTTCCGAAATTAAAGTTATTTTTCACTTGTTTTGTGTTTTTTTTTTTTTTTGAAGTCGGTTGTTTTTTTTTGTTTTATTTAAATTAGATGAAGTAGGTGTTTTAACGCCGAATAATATTAAAAAAAAAACACCGACAAAAACTCAGAGGTCAAAGTCTCTTTATTGTACTGGTCAGATCATAATATGAGGACCATGTAGGGCAATATCTGAGGTTGGTCTCTTGGGGAAAGCACCACACAGGTTTGAGTGGACTTGTCCAGACAGTACACGCATGTGTCGTGTAGTTCAACTTAGAACATAACATCGCGGCCGTATTCCCCGAAGGGTAAGGTCGAGGTCTTCCTACAGTACACCCACATTTCGCCATTTATGTTTAAGTCCCATGTAACAGGGGCCAAGCCTAATGCTATATACACAAATGCAGAATCCAGGCCTACTGAAAAATCCAGATGGAATAACCCAATACCATTTTACGATGCACTCTCTAAAGTGGTGCATTGGTTTAATGTAAATAATCTTCTCCTGAATGAGAAAAAGACTAAACTCATTAAATTTTCAACGCCAAATGTCAGGCAGCTATCTGCCAATGTTAAAGTTAATGTAATAGAGTTGGACCCCGTTGAGTCGACAGTTTTTCTTGGAATAACCATTGACGGTAAATTACAATGGGGCCCACACATAGAAAAATTGTCAGGAAGGCTTAGTTCGGCCGCCTACGCCGTTAAAAAAATTAGACAGATAACTGACGTAGATACAGCCAGAATTGTTTATTTTAGTTATTTTCATAGTCTTCTGTCTTATGGGATTCTTCTCTGGGGAGCCTGTGCGGACATTAATGCTATCTTTGTTTTACAGAAAAGGGCTATTCGAGCCATTTACAACCTAGGTCCGAGAGATTCCCTTCGAGAAAAATTCAAAGAAATAGATATTCTGACTGTAGCCTCACAATATATATTTGAAAACCTATTGTATGTACACAAGAATAAATCAAATTTTAAGAAAATGTCCGATATTCATAGTTTAAATACCAGGAATAAACACAATCTTGCTGTACATCGCACTCGTCTCCACAGAGTAGGCAACTCGTTCATGGGTCAATGTATACGCTTTTATAACAAACTTCCCATTGACATTCGAAACTTACCCATTAAACGATTTAAAAGCTGTATTAAAACCAAAGTTTGTAGAAAAGGGTACTATAAAATTTCAGATTATTTAGAAGACAACAAAGCATGGGATTGAGCTGCTCGCTCTGCAAAGCATTGTAACATTTTGAATAATATGGAAAATCATCAAAGTATATCTACCAGTTTTATTTACAAATTGACATTATTGAATATTCTATACAAAATGACATGATTACTTTGTAAAGTATTTTATTATTGTGAATGTGAGGACTATGTGAATTTTTTTTTTTTCGTTCTCAGTTAATTTTATCGATGGTCTGGCAATTTGAGAATTTTATGCGGCCTACCCAAATGTCCTTTCTTTGGTATTGTTCGTCGAGTCGTTGAGCTCCTTAAGTTCTGAGTTGAGCTCCACCATTACTGACAAATGCTTGCACTGACTGGACAGGTCCACTCAAATCTGTGTGGTTCTTTCCTCAAAAGACCATTTCAGACTCGAATTTACATGGTCCTCATATGGCTTGACC
The DNA here is from genome assembly GCA_948473465.1 of Lithophane ornitopus. Taxonomy (NCBI): domain Eukaryota; kingdom Metazoa; phylum Arthropoda; class Insecta; order Lepidoptera; family Noctuidae; genus Lithophane; species Lithophane ornitopus. Next base: position 8,315,201 of record OX419636.1, read on the forward strand.
AAGATTATGTCTGGACTTTAAAAGAGACTGTGACCTCTGAGTTTGTTTCGGCCTTTCTTCTCAGAGTAGTCAGATAGGAAACGCCGACCTAATCTAGCTTATTTTTTATATTTTTTAATATGACGTGTAAAAGTGATTCCAATATCCTATTTACAGAATAGACAATTTTATGTCATTTCATTTCATTACCCGACCCGGGAACCCAGGACCTCATGCTCAACAGAGCACTTTTAACCACTAGACTAACGAAGCAGTCCTTTGTTATACAAGAAGTGCGTCTAATTATGACTCCGTAAGGCCATAACCATTTCCACGTACTTCGAAAGTACAAACAGTAAAAAGTTATAATGAGTTCCTCTTAAACTGTTTACACTTGGACGAGATAAAAGAAAATTTTTCGTTCGTTGCTCATTTCGGTGAAAGCTGGGGATTAAGGGAGGTACCGCGTGCAACTGGTGGATTCAACTAGATATAAATACGCGTAGATCATAACTATACATACTTACATACTAATATTATAAATTCGAAAGTAACTCTGTCTGTCTGTCTGTATGTTACCTTTTCACTCCTAAACCACTGAACGGATTTCGACAAAATTTGGCAAGGAGATATATGGCACCCCGGGAAAGGACTTGAGCAACTTTTTATCGACATACCACGCGAGCGAAGCCGTGGGCGGAAGCTAGTAATATTATAAATGCTAAAGTGAGTTTGTTTATTACGCTTTCACGCTAAAACGGTTTAACGGATTTGAATACTTTACTAGATACTTTTTATCCCAATATTCCCACGGGATCGAGACTTACGCGGGTGAAAGCGCAGGGCACTGCTAGTGGAATTATAGAAGACTAGTGACCAGAGGCCCTAGACAAAGTGACATTCTATCAGCGATAAGGATGATGGAAAAGGCGAAAATGTATAGGACTGACATAAGCTATCGAAAAGCTTATGTCAATCCTGTTGAAATTCGTTGTAGAAATACGAAACGCTTTCGAAGCGATTGTCACTTGTCTAGGCTCTCTGGCCATCTACTGATACGGCGACATGTCAAAACATCGAGATTTCTGTACTAGGTATCGAAATTAAATAATATTTTATGGAATATGGAAACTCTATGGAATAAACGCCTAAGCGATAATGAAAACCCCATCAACATCCATTGTATAGAGAAGAACTAAGTGAACAAACAAACGGAGATCAAAAGCGACTTTATTTTATAACTAGTGTTTTTAAACTTTTAGTTAATTGAGTAATATGATATTCAAAGACAATTCACTTTTACGTTGTGTGTCCTGGCGTAAAAATAAAATGCAACTTATAGATAGCAAAACTATAAATTATAAAGTCCATTTTTGGCTAGTTTTTCGGCCAAACGATATAACATATCCCCGATGATGCGGGGGCGACGCATCAACATGAGCTCAGTCGTAGCAAGTTCATTTCGTAAAACAAAATCTACTAAACACTATTATGTAATGTACGATAAAATTGTAAAAGACTACAATGTAATGTAATGTTATGCACAATTTACAAATACATACATCCCTGCGCAACAATTATACTAATGTTTGCCCTCGGGTCTAGCCAATTCATTCTAGAATTTTCATTAATTCACATAGATCTACACGTGTCTTTCACAAACTCCAAATTAAGTCCAAACTTACTTAAGACCCAAGGCTTAAGTAGTGAAGTTTGGACTCAATTTATTAAGGCTAAGTAATTTTCACGCACGTACTTTTATTCCCTTTGTCAACATTTTGGTTTATATTAAACAATTCTACCTCTGTAAGTACTTACGGTAATAGGGGATAAAAAGTTTAAAGAGTTGAATGACCTTTGTCGGTGGATGTGGGGGTGGAAATATAGGTAGGTACACTTTGTTTCAACGGAATTGAACTCGCAACTTTTTATTTTTATTCTTTATGAAATGGTACATTCACGATCGATGTAAACCATTAGTAATTCATAGCAATGTAACTCTTATCTTGGTAACGTAAGGTATAAATTATAATAATTGCCGTGAGTTTGATAAAACTCTCAGCAATCATTCGAATTTATACTCTATAACAATGAGATAAGAGTTTAAAAGTTAAAAAGGTTGAATTACATCATCTTTAAAGAACAATAACTAAGTTTAGTTCTTGATGATGATATCGCAGTCTTATCTACTAAGTTTATCCCCCAATATATCACTAATTTAGAGCTGGAAACGAAATAAATAAAACGTATACCTATATTCTCTAAAACCTATATTATGTACATACACATAAACTCTCGCTTTCTACCCATGGGCAGAAACTACAGAACGCCACCTGCTACGTGCCTTACATACTCCTTTTGATGGAAAAGGCAAAAATGTATGGACCTGACATAAGCTTTCGAAAAGCTTATGTCAATCCTGTTGAAAGTCGTTGTAGAAATACGAAACGCTTTCGAAGCGATTGTCACTTGTCTAGGCCCTCTGGTTATACACGCACGGGTTGCGAAAACTATGCACCTGACCTTTCTGAAAAACATGACTCCATATTCTATGTTCCAGCATAAATCTCCATCAAAGCCAATGACATAAAAATCAGTCCCAAGGGTTTAAAAAAACAATAACGTAAGTGATTGAGGACCTAATTACGTTAGGTACTCACAAACCATTTTTCGAAGAGTCGAATATGGTTCGAGGCAATGAAGGGCACCCAATTATTATAAATGATAGGCTATCGACCAAAATTGCTTCTAATAGTCAATCCTACGTAAATAGCCGACCCCAATAGACCTGAATGGCGCTAATTCCGGGTAATTATTTTAGATATAGCAGTCATGTGTGCCTTATAAATGAAGTGCTTTGCTATAGAATAATGAAGCCTTTCAGAAAGTCGACTGTCCACTGCTAAGTAGGATGGGCACGGAGTGGTTTGCCACATTTGCTCCGCGTGGTTCATTGGTTTGCCACGTATTCGTGCGTAGTGTGACCGTGGCGTGGAAGATCCCTCCTACATTCTCATACAAAGAGATGTGCGCCGCAAGTGAAATGATAATTCTGTCAGTGTTGAACATATCTTTTATAAATTGCGTACTTATGACTTTGCGCTTTGGTACTGGAGGATATAATTTCCTATCAGTAATAAATAATAATAATAAAAGTTGATTGAGGTAAAAAGGTAAAACACTAAATACAAAGCTTAAATCTACGAAAAATTCAATTATTTTATGTGCCTGAACTAGGTCAGTGCTTAGTTGCAGGTATTAAATTATGTGTAATCTCTTAAGACCCCGGTGACCGATGAATTCTCCATACAAACGTAATACCAAAATCATTTGCAATTTGAGCATATTTCCACCATAATGTGTTGTTATTCGGATTGAGACAGTATTTATCTAGGTTCCTACATCTTTTTTTTTCCATAAATCCTAACTAAAATGAAATTGTAGCGAATTGAATTTCGCACATTTTTACAGCGTAAATGGCATGTTTTCACATTTTTTTTTCTGTATTATAAACAACAATAATTGTGATATTGTTTCAGCAGAAACATAGCCTATATTATCAAGATAAAAATTATCAAAAAAAAATGGAAAAACATTAAGTTTTCATTCATCATTTTTGATATTACAGAACACATCCAAATGTATCATAAATTTTCAATAGCTAGTAGTGCTATCGCGTCAAGGAAATGTCATGTCTATGAAAATGTGTGCGTGGTCGTACAGTTCACAGTAGCTGTGTGTATAGCTCCGACAGGTACACTAGCGCAAAATTTGTAGCACTCGATTCGTAGTTGAGATCGATGCTCCGCAGGCCCCTTAATATCTAATATCTATTATTATATTTTCCTAATAGAAATGTTACGAAAACATTGATCTGAAATTAATCAACAAAACCAAAACTATAAGCTAGCTTTATGCCCGCGGCTTCGCCCTCGTGGAGGTCAGAAGTTATCCCACGGGAACGTACTACCGGGATAATAAAAAGTCCTAATCCTATCCCGGTCCCGGTACGGCCACCTATGCGGCAAATTTCATCGAAACCCGTTCAGCCGTTTAGACAGACAGACAGAGCTATTTTTGCATTTTTTTTTTTAGTATGTATGAATACGTATAAAGAGAAACATATATATTATTGTTTTTTTTTTCGGGGGGCAACCTTCAAGTAGCTCCCGGTGTTTGGGGATAAGACTGGGGATTGTGGGATTTTTACCTGACTAAAACCACCCCGGTGATCACCCGGTAGTCATCTGCACATGGAACTTCGCTACCTCTCAAAAGACCGATCTGAAACCCCCTCTGTGCAACGCCTGTTAGGGAGACATCTCCGGGGAGACTGTAGATATATTGAATCTCAACAATTGAAACGACAACATAGCCAGACTCCCTTTATCGTTTGAATTCACCGACTACAAACCTTCTCTTCTTTCCCTTCGTTTGTTCAATAGTTCTATTCTATTGAATCTGTTCGAACATCGGTACAATCCAACTCGAACAGCTTTTCTCAATGACCCCTTGACTCACAACTATATTGTCACAAACCTTTGCGTATGAATTTGGCAAGCCACAAATCGCACTTGTGTTCTAACGATGTATGTTCGTCTGCACCTTTGTAAGCCTTGAGTTATATATTCATACTGAAAGATAGCACAGACAATAGGGATGATGAGTAAACAATTTTGTACGTCAAGTGGATTATTAAAAAAATATTGGACACGAATGAAAAAACGTACGTAGCAACCCCCACTCCCCAGTGTGTCAGTTAATATGATACTACAAAAAAATATTGTGTCTAATACTGGGTGTTAGGGTAGACATCTTTATCCTTGAAACTAGTGGTTTGGTGTCATCTATAATATACTTTTTCCATGGGATCAAACTTGAAATGGCGAAAAACAAATCTGCCGTTCCATTTGCGTTCACTGAAATCGACAAAATGTATGGAACAGCTGTTTTTTTTTTGGCAAAGAAAGTATATTATAGATGACACCAAACCACTAGTTTCAAGGATAACGATGTACACAATATTTTTTGGTTTATCATATTAACTGACACACTGGGGAGTGGGCGTTGCTACGTCACAAGTAAGTATAAAATCTACATACCTACTCGTGACGTCATGCCACATTTCAACTCAATGTATCGCCATAATCTTTTAATTACGTAAAAAAGAAAAACATTCGTATCCAATATTTTTTTAATAATCCACTTGACGTACAAAATTGTTTACTCATCATCCCTATTGTCTGTGCTATCTTTCAGTATGAATATATAACTCAAGGCTTACAAAGGTGCAGACGAACGGTGTCGACCCTAACACCCTGTATTTTTTTATTATCTAACTGACGGCTGACGGCCTAAACAGTTTTTTTATTTTTTACCCACGCGTCATCCCTATTGCTAGTCGATTTCTAGTACAAGTCCTCGTGAAAAAGTGTTTTCGATTTGTAATAGTTTACTCATATTTTGTACAAGACTTACCTAACTAACTGTTATTATGTCAGCACTTTAATTAAGATGGAATAAACTATTAGGCGTGAACATTTGGCACTTACTCAGGCCTAAAAATAATGCCGTCATAAAGTGTAATATACGTGTACACTTATTTAATATAATATGTACACTTATGTAATGTGAGACAAAACTTATTTCCCGTTTCGTGTGACTTATTGTTGTAAAAAAAAATAGTAATATCGTATGCTTTAACAATGTTTGTAAATATGTGAGCACCATGTATCTATCACTTAACTAATTTATTTGTCATTGCTTAATTTTTTATTCTTTTTACCTATTTTGGTACAGTAATATAATTGATGTATACAAAATATTGTATAAAAAAATGAAAAGGGTTTCTTTCCCATTCTTCTTCATACAAAAACTACCTTTTGGAAGGGGCGACTTGAATCAATTCTATTTGTTTGTTTTTGACATTCAAAAGTGGCTTTTAGGTGCCTAATTGAAATAAATGACTTTGACTGTCTGAACTCATAATTATGAGAATAGATTAGCCGTGATAAAATTATGAAACCATCAGTATGTCAAATTTCACCATCATCAGCCTACAGCAGTCCACTCCTAGACATAGGCCTTTCCAATTGCACGCCCTTCAGCTCGATTCTCGATAACTCTCATCCAGCTGCTACCAGCCACCCTGCGAAGATCGTCGCTGCACCTAGCCTGAGGGCGTCCTACTTTACGTTTGCCTATTCGCGGTCTCCACCCAAGAACACACCACCCTAACGGTCATCAGTTCTACAGCTTATTGACAAAATTAATCAGCATAATTATGATATTTCCCCCCTACTTCGATATCAAAGTGTACATTATTCTGACAACATAACTACTAAACAAATTCCAGGAAATACAATACTTATAACATACCCAATTCTAGGGTCAAAACAAGAATTTCTTATTCATAACCCCGCAGTAGGATTACTTGAACCTCCACATAAGCATTCATAGCCCGTCCAAACATTTGAACCAATATTTGAACAACCCAACACACATCTATTGTTTAATCCTGGAGGATTGGAATCCAGTCTGGATGTTGGTAACAAAGAAGCACTCGTCCACAATAATCACTTGGCACACAATACGGAGACAGACAGATTTGGACCAGGGGGCTTAAAACGGTCACTTTAGCAGAATCATAATATGAAAATATTATGAATCATCGTAAAATGTCACCAACTGACAATTCATAACATGATCTGCGTGTAATTCATTGTTAACGATGCTAGCAACTAAACGCGAGTGACAGCATCACGAAGTTCGGAACGCTCCCCCACGCGCGCGAACGTCAGAGCGAACAGAGACACCGCACACGCCGTCACTAGACTAATGTCGTTACTACAAATTGTAAAAACTTTAAAACTGATTACAAAGTCAATAATTAACATACATCGCATTTCATTTGTGCATTGCACATACTCTGCCTGCACATAATTTGGTATTAAATACTAAAAATCGACGAGACTCCGACGCATCATGGTCGACGAATTCTCGGAAATCCACGCGCCGCCTGCTAAGAACAACGTGACCTGTTGAACGACGAGTCGCGACAAGCTGTACCTGCTGGACCTGGACGAATTTCTACGACAACAACCTTGGGATCGCTGATCTAAATTGCCAAAATTCAGAAAAGTGCTGATTAATGCTGTGGTGAAGTGATCGTCCTATTGTCGTTCGTTAAGGAAGTAGCCATTTTGAGGTAACATAATTATTCAGTTTTATCGCTGCGAACTTCAATTTGCCTCTTGTGTGACGGTGTTTTGTCTTCGTTTGCATTCTTTTCCGTTATTATTGTAAAATATAACGACGAATTACGTACCTATTTGAAACATAGGCACTTATATTGCTTTATTATCTGGTCGAAATACTGACCATCAAATTCAGACTTTTTCTCACACAATACTGTGCTGTTTTCGTGCCTAGCTTAGGTATAGCTATCTTGCGGAAAATAAGCAGTTATTGCAAGATATTGCTTTTAAACCTGCACGCTGCAAATTTGCGCTTTTGTTTGTGTGGGTGCACGCTCGAGCACGAGATATTGGGCATGACATTGCTACCTACTTTATTTATTGAGTAAATGAAAACCTACTTACCTTTTCATTAATCTAACTAACTAACTATCTCCGCTATGATTGCTTATTTTCTGTCTAGCGTCTTGATATACTAATTAAGTACCTATGTACTTCTTATTATGTCATATAATCTAATTCCTTTGTTAACTAATTTATAACAAAGACGATCTTGCTCCGTTACTTCATAAAGTAAGGAAGTTCAAACTGTTGGTTTAACTTTAATTTAATTAATACACATCCTACTTAGAGTGTTTCTAAACTATCTTCTACCTGCAACTTATTGAAATATAAATAAGTCAACTTCCAGGTATCTAAACTGTGATAGATCTATACACAGTTATTCATTTGTTTTCGCCGACTATTCCAGATTCCGAGATTCCACCGAAACGTGCAAGTCTGCGCTGCGCGTGATTGCTACGGTGCATGAGCGACAGCGGTTGATAAGCAGAGTAAGCTGAACTGAAGGTGACGCTGCAGCTGACACCATCAGCCTGCTAACGCTGCGCTCCGGGCTCGTCTGGTTGGATTGTCGGTACCATTTTATTGTACCTATATTGCTCATTGGTTATATTTGTTTAACCGTTATTTGCCTCTTCGTATTTTACTGAGGTACCTACCTCACTGAATAATAATGCCGGAAGATATTAAAAAGCTTAAGCAATCGCGTAGTAATATAAAGGGTAGAATTACTATATTCAAAAAACATATTGAGTTGTTAAAATCAATTGATCCAAGTCAAATTACAAAATTACAGCTTACTGAACTAAATTTAAAATTAGAACGATTTCAAATAATGTTTTCCCAATTCGACGAAATACAATCCAAGATTGAAGTGCTAGATCTTGAATCTGAAGGTGAGATTGAAGAAAGGGAATCATTCGAGGAAACATTTTGTAATTTAATTTCATATGCACAACTTATAATTGAAAATGTATCTCAGGCTCAAATCGTTTCTGTTCATGGTAACAATAATGTTGATGTGAAGTCTGAGTGCAGCGGTTCATCCTGTAAAAATAATAATAATTTTAATGTTAAATTACCAACTATAAATCTTCCAAAATTTGATGGCAACTACTTGAAGTGGCTCGAATTCCGTGACACTTTTGACTCATTGGTTAATAAAAATACATCCATTCCTGAAATTAATAAATTTCACTACCTTCGGTCTTCACTGGAGAGTGGAGCTGCAGTTGTTATAAAATCGGTTGAATTCACTGCTGAAAACTATATGCTGGCATGGAAACTCCTATGTGATAGGTATGATAACAAGAGACTTTTGATAAATAACCATTTAAAATCACTTTTTAATTTTGAGCCTATCACAAAGGAATCACATAAATCTCTGCGTTATATGATTGATTATTTCACAAAAAATCTACGTGCTTTAAATTTATTAAAGGAACCTACCGACTACTGGGACACAATTATTATTCACATGATGGCCTCTAAACTAGATGGCGCCACAGGTCGCAAATGGGAAGAACATCGAAACAATTTATCGGTTTGTCCAACTCTTGATGACTTTTACCTATTTTTGCGGAACCGAGCGGATGTTTTAGAAACGGTGCAGTTTAGATCGGATGTTAAACCTCAGCGTCCACAGACTAAATCGTTTGTATCTTCTAGTGGTACAGAAAAGTCGACGAGTAAACAGTGCGCCATCTGCAAGGAAGGGCATTTTGTTCATGAGTGTGAAAAATTTAAAACTTTAAGTGTAGACTTGCGCCTGAAAGAGGTTGCTAAGCATAAACTTTGTCCCAATTGTCTTCGCGGTGGTCATAATGTCAACCGTTGTTTCCGAGGTCCTTGCAAATTCTGTCAGAAAAAACATAGTACGCTTTTACATGAAGGTAAAGAATCAAAACAAATTAATAACATTGAAAATTCTAACTTACCTTCAACTTCTGGGTCGAATTCCAGCGTCGCTCCTGCAGTGTCGTTATCCGTCGTGATGGCGAGCCAGGTGTTGTTATGCACGGCCCTGGTCGAGATAGTCGATCAACAAAATAATACTTACCTTGCGAAAGCGCTGCTTGATAACGGCAGTCAGTCTTCCTTCATTACAAAAAACCTGAAAAATAAATTAAAATTAGATTTCACTAATAGAAATGCAGTAACTGTTACTGGCATCAATAATGCTGTTGTAAATACGGCTCAATATTGTGATTTACAATTAAAATCTCGAATAAACGAATTTTGTGTCAATGTGCCATGTCTTGTCATACCACAAATTACAAGCAAACTTCCAAGCGTGCGCATTGATCCATCGCAACTTAACTTACCTCACAATCTTCAGCTGGCTGATCCTGATTTTTTCAGTCCTTCTGACATTGACATTTTGTTAGGTGCAGATATCTTTTGGGATATTGTAAACCCAAGGTTAATTAAACTTGGTCGAAACAAACCTACTTTACAACATTCTAAATTAGGCTGGTTAATATCCGGACCTACTGGTGTTGGTATCAGTAACAAACATAACAATAATATTGCATGCAACTTCTCTCAAAGTATTCAACAAACATTAACAAAATTTTGGGAGATAGAGGAATTACCTCCTGTTAAAAAACATTTTTTTTCTAAATCAGAGGAGTTGTGTGAGACTATCTTTATAAACAATACTAAACGATTAAAAGACGGTCGTTTTTTAGTTAAAATTCCACTAACTGATCCTCCTGAACTAGCTCTCGGTGACTCATACAATGTAGCGCGTCGTAGATTTATTAATTTAGAGCGAAAACTAAACAAGTCACCTATTCTAAAGGAGGAGTATACATCATTCATTCGTGAGTATGAACGCTTGGGACATCTTTCAAAAATTGAACGTCCTTCTTTTGGTTATTTTTTACCCCACCACGCTGTATTACGGCCCAATAGTGAAACTACTCAATTACGAGTGGTGTTCGATGCTTCGTGCAAATCTACTTCCGGAAAGTCCTTTAACGATATCCAACTGGTGGGGCCAGTTGTACAAGACGATCTTTTGTCAATTTTATTAAGGTTTCGTCGAAATGCCTTTGTTGTTACTGCCGATATAGAAAAAATGTACCGGCAAATATTAGTTGACGAGTCTCAGCGAAACCTACAATTGGTGTTGTGGAGAGACCAAGAAACGAAGCCGTTACAAGTACTACAGCTTAACACTGTAACTTATGGCACGGCCTCGGCTCCATTCTTGAGCACAAGATGTTTGTTAGAGTTGTCGCGTGAATGCGCTGATAAACCCGACGTACAGCATGTAATTGAGCATGATTTTTACGTCGACGACTTGAATACGGGTTCTAACTCAAAACAAGATTTGAAAAATGTTGTTCATGAAGTCATTAATAAACTTTCAGAAGCCTGTTTGCCATTACGTAAATTCCGGACAAATGCTCCAGATATCTTAAAAGATCTTCCTATAACAAACATCTGTCAAGATTTTAGCAAGGAGTCTACTGTTTTAGGTCTAAAGTGGTATCCACAAACAGATACTTTAAAATTTTCTACAGAATTCAAAATTGAATCGAAAATTACTAAGCGCAATATTTTGTCTATGTCCTCTAAAATTTTTGACCCACTGGGTTTATTATCAGCAACTACAATTCTCCCAAAGATAATATTACAGAAACTGTGGTTATTAAAAAACGATTGGGATGAAGAAGTCCCAAATAACATCAAACTTCAGTGGGAAGAATTCATTAAAAATTTAAACTATATTTCCATTCTTGAGGTGCCCAGGCACATAGTCGCTCAGCACCAATTAATGTAGAATTTCATTGTTTCACTGATGCATCGCAGACTGCGTACGGTGCTTGTTTGTACGTAAGGTCAAAGGATACACTAGGTGGTATACATGCTCACCTTTTTTGTGCCAAGGCAAAGGTAGCCCCTTTAAAACCGGAGTTAACTATACCGCGTCTTGAATTAATGGGTGCTATATTAGGTGCTAGATTGCTTAAAAAGGTTCTAGATTCATCAAGTAATAAACAATTTCAAATGTCACGTGCTATTTTGTGGACAGATTCAACTATAGTTTTGGGATGGATTAATACCCAACCAAAAACCTTAAAAACTTTTGTATGTAATCGTATACAAGAAATTCGTGAACTTACCGCTCAACATGAATGGCGCCATGTGCCAACTCAAGATAATCCGGCGGATCTTGCTTCACGCGGAGTCAAGCCGCAGGACCTTAAAAGTAACCATCTTTGGTGGCACGGTGCTTCCTTTTTAACTAAACCTGAGGATGAGTGGCCTCAGCATAATATTAACTTACCAAGTAACACATTGCCTGAAATGAAGGTTAGTTTAACTACTCAATGTAAACAGAATTTTATTTCATTTGACAAATTTTCTAAACTATCTAAACTACAGAGAGTTCTATGCTATGTACAACGTTTTATATATAACTGTAAAAATAAAAATAATAAATTAAAAGGTAAACTGACACTACACGAATTACAAACTTCATTAAAAATGTTAGTTAAAATATCACAAACTTATTCCTTTGAAAAGGATATTCATTCTTTAAAAACTACAGGAGTTTTAAATTGTAAATCTAATATTCTATCTTTGAATCCATTTTTGGATAATGAAAACATCCTGAGAGTAGGTGGACGCATTCAAGGTGCGTTGCAACCCTACAATAAAATACATCCCATTTTAATTGATTCCAAGCATACATTTACCAAACTTTTATTTGCAGAGGAGCATCTGCGCCTACTACATTGCGGTCCTCAGCAATTACTTAGTCTGATACGTGAGAACTTCTGGCCCGTTGGTGGCAGAGTTCTTGCTACACAAACTGTAAGCAAATGCGTCAAATGCGTACGGTTAAAGGGTAAATCCGTTCAAACTGTGATGGGTAACCTACCTCATCCTAGAGTAAATCCCTCATCTCCGTTTGCGATCTGTGGCACCGATTTCGCAGGTCCGTTCCATATTTCTAATCGTAAAGGACGTGGCGCTAGAATTAGTAAATGCTATTTGTGTCTTTTTGTCTGTTTCTCTTCCAAGGCTTTGCACCTTGAAGTTGTTAGTGAGCTAAGTACTAATGCATTTATTTCATGTTTACGTAGGTTTATTTCCAGGCGAGGAAGGCCTCGCACAATTTATTGCGACAATGGTAGAAACTACGTAGGGGCAAATAACGAGTTACGCAGAATGCTTAAGGCCGCCAATGAGTCCGTTACTGAGTTCGGAGCGAGCGAGGGTATTGAATTTAAATTCAGTCCAGCTTATGCACCCAATTTCGGTGGAATCTGGGAAGCTGGTGTTAAGGCGGCTAAGTTCCATTTGAAACGCATAGCAGGTAATTCTAACCTTACATTTGAAGAGCTTTCCACTCTATTTACGCAAATTGAGGCAATATTGAATTCGCGTCCGTTGACACCTATGTCATCGGATCCGTCTGATTTTAACCCGTTAACACCCGGTCATTTTCTTATCGGACGTCCGCTGACGTCACTGGCATCTCCCATCGTAGAAAAAATGTCGGTCAACCGATATCAGCATTTAGAAAGACTGAGGCAGCATTTTTGGAAGAGATGGTCGCAAGAATTTCTCTCCGAGCTACAACAGCGAGTCAAATGGCGTCGATCCAGTGGCCAGCCTATCAAAGTTCAAGATGTAGTCGTAATCAAGGATGATCATCTGCCGCCGATGAAGTGGATTTTGGGAAGAGTGGAGAAGCTTTTTGTCGGACCAGATGGTTTATGTAGAGTGGCAGATATAGCCACAGCAAAGGGAGTCTTCCGACGAGCCCTAAACAAGGTCTGCATCCTGCCAGTCGAAGATCCAGAAGTTCTTGAAAGCACGGCTTCCAAGGGGGCGGAGGATGTTAACGATGCTAGCAACTAAACGCGAGTGACAGCATCACGAAGTTCGGAACGCTCCCCCACGCGCGCGAACGTCAGAGCGAACAGAGACACCGCACACGCCGTCACTAGACTAATGTCGTTACTACAAATTGTAAAAACTTTAAAACTGATTACAAAGTCAATAATTAACATACATCGCATTTCATTTGTGCATTGCACATACTCTGCCTGCACATTCATAATACGAAGTAATTCATCTGTTTGACAGTTTCCTATGGAGATTCGTAAAATGGTCCACAAATTACGAATTGCTTTTATGTCATATTAGAGGAATTGCTAATGACAGCTGGGATTCAGGAAATGAACTGCTTTTAGAGGAATTGCTAATGTGGCCGGTTTAGGCCCCCAGGGCTCCGTAACGTTTGGTATTATCTTAATATACATAGTACTGTACGGTGATACGGTTTAAAATTATAAGTATTGTGAAACGTGTGTAACAGTCGAATGTCGAAAGTTTCTGGTAAACTTTGGGACTTAGTTCCGAGAAAGGTTTAATATCCTTTATGAATTTATTAATAAAACACAAAAAAAAAAACAACGGACTTCCAAAAAAAACACTAAAAAAGTTAAAAATAACTTTAATTTCGGAAGTCGGTGGCAAAAAACGGAAATTGAAAAGCAAAGACACCGACTTCCGAAATTAAAGTTATTTTTAACTTTTTTAGTGTTTTTTTTGGAAGTCGGTTGTTTTTTTTTTTGTGTTTTATTAATAAATTCATAAAGGATATTAAACCTCGGTTGTTTTTTTTTTTTGTAAAAAGTTTGTATTTTTCTCTTTTTAGTTGTGGTACCTACCCCACACAAATCCGAATACCACTACATGCTATGTAAGAATCATCAAAATCGATTCATAATCGCGTAACAAACATACAAAAAAAAAAAAAAAAAAAACATACAGACGAATTGAGAACCTCCTCCTTTTTGAAGAAGTCGGTTAATGAAGCCAGTATTCTCCGAAAGGGTACACGTTGTAAAATAGTACACTGACATTTCACCAGTTATTTTTAAGTCCCAAGAGGTGATCAGTCAATGGCAATTGTGACTGTACCTAAATTACCCTAGGCTGATAAAATTTTCGTTTTTCCTAATTATGCAAATATTAGTGTTTTAGGTCGGTTTCCCCGTAGGGGAAAGAAAAGCTCTACAGAATTGCGCGGAAGGCGGGGGCCTTCCGCGCAATTCTGTAGAGCTCGAGCCAAACTGGCCACTCTCCCACCGCCATAGGAAATGAATTCATTAGAGAAATCCGATGCCTTGTCCCATTAAAAGGCAAGGAAAGGATTGAATGAGATTGTAAATAAGAATTATGAATTCATGGCTATGAATAATTGGATGTGGTTTTAGAAAGTTAATAAATAATAGAGGGATGCAAAGTACATTATCATTATAAATCTGTGAGTAACCCTTACGTTAGCGTAACAGGTATTTGGTCAGTCATTACTCATACGATACCTCACATCTGCACTCGGAGTACTCAGAGATACACTTCCATAAAGTGACGCAAGCGGCTTTTCAGCGGCATTGCGTCGGCATCATGCTCTTTTGGAGACATGGTCCCTAGCAGTTCTCTCGAACTGATAAACGTGACGAAGCGGCTTTCCCTGCGGCAACCGTGCGACCGTCCTTGTCTAGCAACGGGGCGGCTAGTTCCAGCGGCATTGCGTCGGCATCATGCTCCTAATGAGACATGGTCCCTATCAGTCCTTGGACTGAATATGAGATAAATATGGTCACCCAAACCCCTGGAAGTTCACCCTTTGCACAACAAGCATATCTGCAAGACACGTGTTCATGTCAGCCTGACCGAATTATTGGTCTGAGATAAAGAATACAACATTCATAAATTACTAGGTATTAGAGTTGAGAGCCGAGTCTCAAGAATCATTATTTAATCGAGTTTTGGATAGTCTCTCTCTTAAAGTCCTATTATAGGTCAGAGGCAAAGAATACAGAATTCAAGAATTAGGTATGTACTATGTAGTAGAGCAGAGAATCAAATCTCTAGAATCATTAATTAAATAAGTAGAGTTGTGGATTAAATCTCTTGAAGGTCATAGACAGTCCCAAAGCGCCCACCCTTCACCACTTCCTAGTGCTTTAGCTGGGGAGAAGAAGTGGCGCAACAAACTCCCCAGCAACACGTCTCTGTCTGTTTAGTTAAGAAGAACTTTAATTACATTACCAGCCAAGGATAATTATTATAATGAAAGACTCACCCAATCGCACCAACAAACACACACACATACTACATTAAATACTAGATTAGTCTAATCTGGGTTTTAACCCAACTATATTTAACTTAATAACTAATACTCGCTATCTTACGACAGCCCACTTGCACTCGGACATGGCCTCCTGGTATCCACCAAGTCTCCTAACTTAACTAGCCTGGAAACGGACGTCCGTACCCTATCGTGGTATAAAACCAAGTGTCTTTCTTTTCTTCAAAATCAGTCCTCAATTCCTAAAACACCACGCTCAGCCAGCTCGTCTTCCCACGTTTCGCAGAATAGATTTATTGCCGTTTTTGTACAATTTCTCAATTGTTTTAAGGGTCCGTTTGGGTATTTCCTGGGCTCGGTTTATGGTTACCAGATGTGTAACTAGTATTGTGTCCTAAGATTAGAAATCGGATATTTTACGTCGTTTCTTTAGAATTTGTTGAATTATTGCCTTCGACCTTTTCGCGGCACTTGTCCATAGCTTGTTTCCCATAAAATATAGAATTTATGTGTTCCTAAGAGGCATGCACCATGTGCTTGTTTTAAAATAAATATAATATTTTGTTATTAAATTGGAGTAGGTGACAGACAGTCACACAATCAACTGAATACTAATTCACATGATCTGACCAAGATTATGTCTGGACTTCAAAAGAGACTGTGACTTCTGAGTTTGTATTGGCCTTTCTTCTCAGAGTAGTCAGATATGAAACGCCGACCTTACCTATTTTTAAAAATGTGATTGACATGCAAATGTGATTGACATGTAAAAATGTGATTGACATTCGTACAAACCCACTTACAGAAAATAAATCATTTATCATTTGTCATTTTTAGACTCCGGACTGGTATTGAGAAAATTCCAGCACATAAATAAAGCTGCTCTCACTGCTCGTCTTGGATATCAAACATAGGAATTAAACACGTATTTATACAGGGTGTTAGGGTAAACACCGTTATCCTTGCAACCAGTGGTTTGGTTTCATTTATAGAGTGCAAAATCATTTTTATTTAATCTACGTTTTACCACAAGTTACGCAAGTTCGTTGCCCTATGCGCTAGGGCAACGAACTTGCGTCTCAACACGGGCTGGGGGTGCGGGACGTGACCTGACCGGCCGCGAGCGCGACCCCTCCCTCAGTCAGTCAGCTATTTCGCTAGCGAGCACGGTGCCGAATAGAAACTTTTAAAAATCTTTTAATGAAATTAATGTTTTTTTTTTTTTGTTGTGTTTGGTCATTTATTTTTATATTTAAGTCAACAACCCATGGTTTGAATGACAACGGTGTTTACCCTTACACCCTGTATTTCTATGATCCCCATCATAGAAATATAAGTACAGTAATTTGTAATTATTTAAGTTATTTTAAGTAAGATGAAAGGTCAAAGTGAAAAGCAATAAATATTTTTTATAACTCAAAAACATTCTACTCATCCTCTTGTTTTTACAATTTACCCTCTTGGTTCACCCACGTCAAGGACCCCACTGGTTTAATTTTCATCCATTTGTGGCAAAAAGTAAGTACTAAAACTAAAAGTTTTACAAAAGCTTGAAAGCAATAAGAACGAGAAAGTACCTACTTATATTAACACAATATCTGTACTAGCAAATAGAATTTCAAACTAAATCTTTCAGAAAAATAAAACTAAACAAAATAAGCAACAGGTATTCGTTTGCCCCATACAAAATAAAGAAAAAGCTACAGTATTATTGTTGAACAGTGATCGCCACATTTATTATTATTTTATCTTTGCAAAGAACAAATCTATACCTTACATTTTTCTACGAGAACCTTGTTATTTCACTCGGTTCTAAGACATATTTATCTAGTGGAACATACGTTTACTCTTCAAAGTTACACAATGATAAAGACAATATTTTGGTAATCCATCCTGCTTTTCCTTAATACCCTGATGTTGCCATACAAAAAAATCACTGAACAAGGAGTTTTTAAAGCGGCCAGACCTTTTTACCTTCGGAACCACAATAAAATATTGCATAAATTCATCATATCGCCGTTTTTGCAAAAACCCACTGTACATAAATTAAAAAACAAAGCAACAGGGTACCCTTTTAACCCCTTTAAAATATCGTAACCCCAACAAAAATAAATTTGAAAACGTTACGAATGGTAGAATCTAGATCAACGGTTTTTACGTCTGGCTTTGACAATATATTGCTAACAAGGGACTGAGTTCAGTTTACGTTGATATATTTTTAGTATCTCGAATTTGAGCTGCCTCCGATTTATTATCAATAAGGCTAGGTTATCGGAGGTGAATGGCGTATGTGAATTCTAAAGCGTATATCAATATTGAGCATAAAACATTTTCAATATTTTTATAAGCTCACTCACTGAAAGAGTTTTTATTTAAATACTCTGAGGTGAATTATTGATAATCGTTTTAAATTCGGTCTAGTAGTTTCATAGATAAACCCGAAAGGTTTATTTACTGGTGAATGCGCCCAAATAGTAATAAAAATCACTAGCATAAGCGTATAAACATTATCGAACACGCCATACTGAAGTATTTATCAGAAATAGAGACTATAAAAACCATGTTGTTCCTCCCACAGCATAAAACATCGCTTGAAGCGGCTTAGATATACATTTTCAGCGGCATTTCCCACAATTCATAGGCAGGGGCTGTAAAGTCGGTACACAAATAATAATATATTGCCGTGTAGCAAATAAGGGCGTTTGGTTTTATGATAGCAAGCAAATTACAACAGTCGATCGTGGTGCACGGAAAACGGTAATCAAACCAGCGCCGCTCGGTCCTAGAGCGTGTGGTGTACGTTATAAGAGACAGCGGTTTTTTTTTTAAATAGAAATTAAAGGGTATGAGGAACAGGGTGTAAAGTTCACTCATCCTCCATAGAAAATGGAGGATCCTGCGACTAGACGGGTGTTGTGTCTGGTGGGCTACTGCCTAACGATTGATGTCGCGATGTTGTAAATATGCTAGTCGCGCGGTAAATTCTGCTTGCGTGATGTAGGGTTTTGCGTGACGTCAGTGTGTTGCGTAGTTCGATTGTGGCGTTGTAGATGCCGCCACAGTATCTTTTGGGTTTCTTGTTGAAAGAAGCAAATGGGTCCGGAATAATACATTCTGTACCTGGCCGAAAATATAGCAAATTGGTTTTTATAAATAATAGGTCTTTACCTATGAAATTGCCGTTTTGTATGAAAAAATTTAAACGAATTTTTTTCATGAATTTTTTATTTGTATTAATCGAAGTAATCACCCATGCAATCAATGCATCTTTGCCATCGCAGTGGCAGTTTATTGATGCCCTTCTTAAAGAAATCAGCTGGACGGGAGGCAACAAATTCTTCAAAGGCATTTTGTACTGCCTCTCGGGTATTGAATTTTTTTCCCGCCAAGAAGTTATCCAAATTCTGGAAAAAGTAGTAGTCTGTAGGCGCAAGGTCTGGTGAGTAGGGCGGATGACGGAGAGCTTCCAACCCCAGTTCTTGCAACTTGGAGACCGTCTGCTGTGCAGTATGAGGTCGCGCGTTGTCGTGCAGGAGCAGCGGAGACGAGCGATTGACCAATGCTGGTTGGAGATGCGCCAGCTTCTCCATCATTGTGTTCAGTTCTTCACAGTACACATCTGCAGTAATGCTCACCCCGTTTGGTAAGAAGCTGTGATGAATCACACCGGCGCTAGACCACCAAACAGTGACCATCACTTTTCTAGGGGTAAGTTTTCGTTTAGGGCATTGTTTAGGTGCTGAACCAGGATCCAACCAACTTGCTGAGTGCTTGCGGTTATCAAACAGAATCCATTTTTCATCGCAGGTAACAATGCGGTTCAAAATTCCTTCATTTGTGTGTCTGTTGAGCAGTGCAAGGCACGTCTCGACGCGTACTTCGCGCTGGCGATCATTGAGTTCGTGGGGCACCCATTTGTCAAGCTTTTTTACCTTGCCAATTTGACGCAAATGGACCAATATTGTTTTGACGCTAACGTCGAAAGCTGCTGCTAATTCAGCCGTAGATTGTGTATCATCAGCTTCTACAATCGCCTTTAATTCGTCATTGTCGACCAAAGTCTTCGGACGACCGCGAGGTTCATTTTTCAGGTCGAAATTTCCAGAACGGAAGCGAGCAAAACCAATAACAGGTGGTGCGTTGGTTTGTAGTGTTAGCTCCGTAAACGTCGTTGATGTTGCGTGCCGCTTGTGCCGCGTTGCTGCCACGACGGTACTCATATTCCATAATTACTCGAATTTTTAACGTATCCATGATGACGAAAAAGATTGAAATGCGATGAAAATGTAACACTAATCAATAAAGAAATGACTACTTTTGGAAAAAAAAATCCATGTTTTTAAAATAAAATTAATTTGAAATTAGAATTCTTAGCCAAACAAAAATTATTTTGATTTGAAATGGCCAGTACTGCAGAACGGCAATTTCATAGGTAAAGGCCTAATATTAGTTGCCGCTGAGTACTGAGTTAGAGGTGGATGGGTCCTATATCTTTTAATATATCAATGGTCCATAGTACATCGTATAAAGAAATCGCTTTTCCTGTCTATCTGTGTGACTGCTAAGGTATTCTAAACAATACAATGGATTTTGATGCGGTGTTCGCTATAATTTGGATAATTCATTCGACAAGCCTTAAAAAATGTAAGTATTCGAAACTTTTATTTCGGACAACTTAGTCCATATTAATACAATTGGTTTTTCGAATACTTACAGCACTTTTTAAAAGAGTATATAAATACCTAGTAATATTTAACTTAGAAACAGCACAGAAATCACGATGTTTCGACATATCTCCACATCAGTTCATTTCACGCGTGGAAACACGGCCAAGTCGCGTGCGATAAAAATATAAGAGTCAGTCCCTTGATTGTACATACTTATATTTACTTATATTTGCAAATTTTTTGCTCAAGAAAACTTTTTCGTAATCCTACTTACCTAATATTATAAATGTGAAAGTTTGTGTGTTAGTGTGTTTGTGAGTTTCTGTGTTTGGATGTTTGTTACTCAATCACGCAAAAACGGCTGAATGGATTTGGATGAAATTTGGCAAACAGATAGTTTATAACCTGGATTAACACATAGGATACTTTTTATCCCGATATTCCCACGGGATCGAGACTTACGCGAGTGAAACCGCAGGGCGCAGCTATACCATAAAGGTTATACCATAAAGTTCGTACAAATACGAGCGAAGATCATAAAACAACAAAGTAATTCAGCTCATAACTTAAAACTCGTGTTCACTACATGGTTGTTGCAGCGCTGTCTGCAATGCGGGGAATTATGGCCCTCGGTCAAAGCAAGTACGGACTTATTCGATCAGATCCCGATGTAATCTACCTCCAAATTGCTACAGTAGTCGTGAAAAACAACACTTGGGCTGTAATAAAGTAACAGTGATGTAAAGTAATTATAGAAGTGTTTTGAAAAGGGATGGCTGTTTGAATGATTAAAGTTTGTATAAGAAAATGACATTGTTTATACAATTTTAAAGATGAAGAGTTCATAAATAATTTATATTAGGTACTTGTCCGTAGCAGGTTGCATTATGTACGTTCTGCCTACCACCCTGGAAAGAAAAGGTGAGTTTAAATGTGTATAAAAAAATCAAATCCCCTCAAATCATAACGGAAGATGGAAACATTCTCAAAATAAATTGAATGAAAAAAAAAGAATATTTACGACGGAATATGTAACGTTTATTTATTCACATTATACAGCTACAAAGAGGTAAATGTATTTTACCGTGAAGGGTAATCTTTGCTTCGAGATCTCTCTTCTTACTCGTGTGCTTAGCGAATGATGAGATTAAATACGCTTGCTTACGTTCCTACATTTCTTTTGTTACATTTAAGAATTTCTTAGTGAAAGTAAATATATGATTGGGTCGCTCAGTTATTGCTTAGGGTATTTGCTAAAGTATCATTCATGTTTAAAAGGAAACCCAAGTTTACGATTTAATATTCTATACTAACTTAATACTTTGTTACATTGGTGAAATTCGCGCTTAGTACAGATTCGATAAGGACATCTAACGGTACAAGGCATGGATTGCGAGGCCAGAATCGAAACGAATGCCGCCATCTTGGTTTTTCAATACAACTTCTTTGGCAATTTCACAAAAAATTTAAGAACAACGCCCTCCAATCATTAGCCGCCTTTACACGACACGCGCTTTCACTCGCGATCGGAGTGTGCACGATTGAACGGGGGAAAGCTTGCACGCGCAATCGTGTGTGATTGTTTTTATCCATTTTTATGTGCCTTGAATTATGTTCGAAGCGCACAGGCTTGAACGCATGAAGCGCGAACGAGAAAGCACGCGGCACGCGCGTGCTTTCTCGTTCTCGTTTTCTATCTGTACACGCGCGTTCTTTCCTGCGTGAAAGCGCGTCTCGTGTAAAGGCGGCTAATGTCATTCAGGTGCTAAAAGATTCTATACCAGTAAACTGCGCTCAAGAGCTGTCAGTATCATAATGGTTGTGGAATATTGCGTTCAGTTTGATTGGTGAAATTCGCCCAAATTTACACACTATTCCTGTTGTAAACTGGCGGCAGGAGATGTTTAATGTAATGCAACTATAATTGATGTGTAATTATAAGTCATCTCGTTTTCCTACAATCTGTGGTGATTTCGTGAAAAGGGACGGAAGGGTGTAACCGGAAGCCTGGGAAGCGCGCGCTAACTGATTTGACCGACGAGCGTGCGCGGTTCTGGACCTATTTTCCGAGAGGTTGGTAAGTACTGGCAGCGTAGATGTCAGATGTTGGACTACTGTAAGGTTCGCTCGTTTTTTTTTTGAATATCAATAACAACAGCAAACGATTCGCGACCTCATCTAGATTTTTAAATATTATTGACGTAAAAGTAAGTATTTGGAAAAATTTACTTACAAAAATAAATATAATTTAACATATACAAAATCTCCAAGCTCCAATATAGAAAGTATCGTATTACAATCTCAGAATGAAAGCAGTTTATTTTATGAAATCCTTGTGTTCATTCCATCAAACATAACGAGGAAAACCTTCTCGATTCGTCCTAATAAAAACGATGATGGAGCCAAAGTACTGCCAAACAAAACACTTGTAAGAACCATTCAAATGATGGAGTGGCACTCTCATTTTAATTTGGTGTAGAAAAACCAATTTATAGGGTACCGCACCAAAAGAATAAAAACGGGACCCATTTACAAAGTCTACGCACCGCCTGCTCTTCGGTCTCAGGTTCATCACAGGTTAAAAAGAAAATTCAACAGATTACAACGAATAATAAAACAATAAAAAAATAAAGGGTGCCACACAACAAACGTGTTTTTTTTTTACTAAAGTATTTTTTTAAATGTAGCGTTATAATAATATACCGTTGTATGGATCCCTTCGTGTGCGAGTCCACCTCGCATTTGCCCGGTTTTTATACATGGTATTTAGATACGAAAGTGTATCTGCTATTAATATTAAAATTGGTACAACAATAAATGGTACAACTTTGACGTTATCGGCCCCTGGCAAAAGTTTTCGTTTGTTATTGATAGGTTTTCGGTCCCGCATTTAATTTTGAAAAGAGAAAGATAGTAAGCTAGTGTGATAGTTTTTTAGAATGGGGACTAAGAGCGCCGCCCGATCCTATTGCCCGATCTTACTATCCTGGCTTGTGTACTCGCCTCACGTGACATGCAAAGCTAGTAACCAAGCGGATCATTTTACTCTACAGACTAAGACACTGCAATGCTACTGGCATAAAAAAATACTAGCATCGTGTAAACAGCTCTCTATGCCAGGATAATAAGCCAGGATATTATTTGCTTGCTATCCTAGCTTTAAAAACTAGCCTTGTGTAAAGGCACAGACAGGCGCGAAACAACCCCGGTAGAACACTTTCCGTGAATTTTTCATAGAAATTGTTCCATCAGTCGCGTTGCGCCTGTCTGCGGGAGCATTAACCCGGGCATTACATTATAAATAGAAAACAAATGAGAGACGGAATTTATTTATGAATCTGTTTTCGGTTTGAAAAACTTCTTTTGTTTTGTAGTTTGAACGATTCAATTGAAGTGTAAAACACGATTCAATTGAAGTGTAAAACAATTGACGGTAGAATTTATGTAGCTGTCTGTCTATCTGTTATTAAATACTTATTTATACAAGCAACCCGTTGGGTGTATATGAATGAATCCAATGACAATAGATTTAGTTTAGGTTTTCATTAATTAGCACACAAAGTTCGGCCCTCTCTCTGATCAATCAGCCATTCATATCATGTGATTTTATAAATAATACACACAAACATAAAATCATGCCATTTTTTTTCTCTTGCACATTTAAAATACAAACATTTACGCAACTATTTTTAACCATAATTTATCATTTAATTTATTTAATCGATATTAGACTAATTTATAGCCTAAGTTATTGTAGGTACTATAAAGTCGATTTCTTTTCAGTACTTAAATATGAATATCTTATACTTATTAGTTTTATTAAAATTAAATCTTGTACCTATTTTATTTAAACTTTAATAACCACAAGATTTAATAAATCCTGGATAAGGGATTTAATAAATCCCTTATCCATGTAAGTTCATCTAAAGAGCTTTCTACGATATACCACAATATAGAATGTCACATGTACACCTTTAACGTATCAAATCATTTAAATCTCTTCGGAGCATCTCAGGAATTTCTATCGCTCAAGGCAGCCCTATTAATTTTGGTATTATAAATAGCACTTTGAAGACATGCCTCATAATTATATGTACAACTTATGACAAATATGAGCCCCTTATAGATGTTTTGTAGAAAAAAAACACTTTATTTCAGGATATTTAAAATCCATAGAATGTTAGTACAGTATATCTTACGAATCTAGTGTTAGTAATTAAAAAAAAACATAATAAGTAATTAATTATTTTCTAATATGGCTATTACACAGCAATTAACAAAAATAATAATTATAATTGACCATACGCACTAGCAACACGTTGCACGGGTAGCAGAGCATTATACATTTATCATGTGGGATCGATTAAAATGTAACTGATGTTCATCATACTTGGAATATTTTACATCGTCATATTTTACCCAATTTAAACCAAATCTTAATGAAAAATACATATACAAAATAAAAAATACACATAATCTTCATGGATCACTCCGCTGGTGAAACCCGTATAAATATCCGTTCGGTAGTTTTTGAGTTTATCGCGTTCAGACAGACAGACAGACGCGCGGGGGGACTTTGTTTTATAATAATTATGTTGTAGTGACTTTGTTTTATAATAATATGTAGCAAACTCAAAACAGAATAAGCACCACGGATATCTATGATAAGTACCAACCTAAAAACTTGTTAATTGTTTTTATCATTCGAAATTTAACTTATTTCCTACACAGCTAATGTTCACATTTACGTGGGAAAATAACATTTAAGTGTATTACTATTTTCAAATTAACTTTACTAATATAAGTACCAAGTTATAGTGCAGGCAGCTTTATAATATTAGTTAATTATAATAGTTACAAGAATACCGGGTAACTATGCCAACGATACTCTACTAAAGTCTGTTTTTTAATCTCTTATACTAATTTGACATTTCAAGGTATAATGTTGTTTGTTTTTTCAATTTGGAGTTGGATATTTGCACCTGTCAAATTAGTCTACGATATTAAAAAACAGACTTTAGAATAATTAAATGACGTGCAACAATTTTCAGTATGTTTGTGTAGCACGATTAAAATTCAGTAATGCAATTATGTTTTTATTTGATATTTTTAAATTATTACTTTTTTATTCATGAAAGATTTTGACATAATACAGAAGCCAACCTTTTGCAGCAATTAACCCATCAAAACTTAAACTTAAATACTTATTTTACCCTTTATCGAGGTTAATGACTAAACTTTTATAAACAAAGGTTCGACCTTAACAAGAAAAACCGCTCCAAGACCGCATTTTGAACGTAGAACGCGATTGATCGGAATCACGGCGAAACTTTGCGGCCAGACATGGCAAGTTAAAAAAAAGTTTGGTTCAAAATGGCGGCAGTTTAATGCCCACTCAAACAAAGCGCGAAGTCTAATGGAAGCCACTGAATTTTAATCCAGATCGAGCGACCTCGATCGACTGCGGCCTCTAGGTGAGAGTGCAATAGATGAATTATGAATTTTTATCTTGATTTTGTGATGATCGGGGATTTAAGGCTATATTTATAGGCTTCTAAAAACATTTTCGTCAATACTTAATATTAACTAAAATTTCCTTAAGTCAAAATTGTGTGTGTAAAATGTTTATTTGTTTATTCATTTGGAGTTTCTGAATCCCAACCAATCCAAGAAAAACAATCTTTGATCACCAGGAAATGTTTTAGGTGCATATCTACTTTACACTTCATTATTTATTTAGATTTACCAACGTTTGTACATACTACAGATTACAGGAAGCAACAGAAAATAAAGAACTAAATGTAACAAACAAATTATAGGTAAATACCCCGCTTTTATAGCCACGTTGTGATACTTGTTTTCGACAAGTCTTGTTGAAAACATGTCGGTTCAGGCTTGTATTTTTAACTATTTTTAACCGACTTCTTCAAAAAGGAGGAGGTTCTCAATTCGTCTGTATGTTTTTTTTTTGTATGTTTGTTACCCGATTACTCCGCCAATTTTGAACTGATTTTGATGATTCTTTTTTTGTATGGTAGGTCATGCTTCCGAGGTGGTCCCATATAAATTTTATTAACTTTACTTGCGTAGTTTTTGAGTTAGCTTCAATATTACGTGTTTCCCACTTAGTTTATCTAGACGATGTTTTCATTTACTCTTTCACGGTTATTTACATCAGCTAGTGGTATTCGAATTTGTGTGGGGAAGGTACATACCACAACTAAAAAGTGAAAAATAAAAACTTTTTACAAAAAAGTTTTTATTTTGTTCACGTTTTTGACAAGTTTTCCACATGTTTTGAATACAATTTGTTTTAGATATAAACGATAAACAAAACTACATGTAGTACACAACATGTAGGATACGACTACCAAGCTGAACTTCGACAAACGGTACTACGACATGATTTTACTTCGACATTACGGAACTCCGACACGTCTTTACTTTACTTCGACATGCCTTAAGTCCGTCACTACTCTACTCCGACAAAACGTTTCTTCGACATGAGTTAACTACGAATGTTTTATACTGATACTAGCTTTGGCCCGTGGCTACGCCCACGTGGAGGTCGGAAATTAACCCACGGGAACGTACTACCGGGATAAAAAGTATCCTATGTCCTGTTCCAGGTCATGGTCTACTGATGTGGCAATATTCATGCAAATCCGTTCAGCCGTTTTAGGTTGAAAGCGTAACAAAAATACTCACTTTTGCATTTATAACGCGGGGTTAGTAGGTATATTTTCATACGACAATACAAGATAAAACAGAAGCTGGAATAGCGATTTGAAAAAAAAGTATTAATGAGTCACGCACATTTCATAGCCCAATCTTATGGCGAAAAGTTGGCATCCCAGGACTTAACGTACAAAGTCAGAACTCTGATTCCTTCATAATAAATCCGGATCGTAATCCAGGCGCAGGGAATAGAACAAACATTTGTTACTAGATATACCCGCGGTTTTACCCAAGCAAACCGTTTATTCACAAGTTTATTTAAAACCTTTTTGTTAGGATTCCGTACCCAATAGGGTATCAACGAGACCCTATTACTAAGGTTCCGCTGTCGGCCCTTCCGTCACAGGGCTGTATCTATTGAACCGTAATAGGTACCACTTATCACAATTTTCACAGAGTGAGTACTAGTATATATGGCCTCTACAGCTATAACAACAAATTGCCAATTACAATGGGGATGCCTTTCATTTTGACAGTTCAACAACACTCGTTGCATCATTTATATTGTTGAGTAGACGAATTTTTCAAACGTATGAATCAATGGATTAGCAATTTCCTTTAAAATCCCTCGGATTGCGATTGAAAGTGTGTTACGAAATTGAAGTGCTGGATTAACGTATAAAATAACTATTATTTGTAAGTAGTTAGTTGCAACAGCTAGTTGTAATATAATTATGTTCTCACTGTAGCCGCACTAAAATTAGACAAACTAGACAAACCGGACGAAATATCTGAATACTGAAAGTCTCTGATGAGCAAACTAGCTACATGTAAAAGTTAAAGTAAAAATCGTTTATAGAGATTTTACAATACCTCAATAATGTAATTTAAATGTCGAATTACATTAATAATGTAATTACCCCAATAATGTAATTTAAATGTTGAACATTTAAATTACATTATTGAGGTACCAAACTAGGCACAGCCTGTATCTTGAGTACAATTACTTAAAAATATAAGATATTTCGGTTATTTTTAAATAAAAGTTGAAATTGGCGAAGTTAGCCTCTTCGAGACAGCAAAACTAAATTAACAATAATGTAAATAAGTATTCAAATATAAACTAATGTTGGTTTGTTGTTGATTAGTTGACCAAAATAAGAACAAACATTGATATAATTAGGTCAGAGATTTGATTACTAACATGTCAAATTAGCTTGTCGTGTGCGGTCAGAGAGATATTATGTTTCAAGACATGTAGCTGTACCTACCTACTGAAGAACTCATTAGTTGATCTATTTGTACCTAAGTAGTCCAACTAATGAGTCCACGTAAGACGTACCTTAGGGGTACAGCAAAATTAATACAAATTCATCATCATCATCAGACTATAATGATCATTTTGCTGGGACACAGGCCTCCTCTCTTCGAGGGGGAGACATTTTGTTCTTGTTTTTAAAAAAGGAGGGTTATGATTTTGACTGGTATGTATGTATGTATGTATGTTCATCTGTTCCCTCATATCTTGTAAACGACTCATCACAATTTCACAAATGAGGTATCGTTGGAAGCGGCTTGATCGTCCGCTGGTTATAGGCTATGTGACGTCACATTAAATAATAAAAATGGCGCCCTCTAGAGGATATAAAGCCAGGAACTAAAAAAAAATATTGTTTAATCCTACCATGTTGGGTATCAAATGAAAGGGCTTAATGAGCACATTTCAAAAATATATATATTATAACCCCAAAAGAATTAAGAATTTCCAGTCTACCGGCTGCAGCTGAATACCAGTATTTTACATGGAGCGAGTCCCTATCTGACCACCACAACCCATTAACTGGGCAATACGATCCCTTGGTAAGACTGTTTGTCAGACTTTCGGGCTTCTGACGACCCGTAACGACTGTCGAGGTCCACAAATGACAGCCGGGACCGGCACGGAGGAGTCTCGGTATGTAAAGATGGTCACCCGTCCACGGACCAACCCCGGCAAGCGTAGCTTAACCTGATGAACGACCCGTGCGGCTGTTATTACGTAGCCTCGAGCTCCTCCTCAGCCTCCTGCCGTTATTCCAATTTATTTTGGGGTCGGCGCAACATATACAGGGTGTAAAAAGACCCATCACCGCCGTCAACTACGCATCCTGTACATCAAATTAAGTAACAAAGCACAAAAATTATTGCTGGGAAACGACTTTTATTTTTGGTGTGAAAATCGCTGTTCACGGTAGTGCACAACGTAACGCACGTTCAGGGTTTGTGGGGTTCAAATTAATAACATTTAAAACTTGTTTTCTTTAAAAAAATCTGAAAAATTTGGAATTTTGATCTTCAATATCTCCGTAACCAGAAGGTTCCTAGTCATAGTTTAGAACAAAAAAGTAATCACAATGACGGGAATAACAAGTGGCTTTCAACTTCGTTAAGTGTCTTTTTACACCGTTATTATCTCTGAAGTCACCCCCGTTCTAGCCATAACATCTTTCGCATTCACATCCTACTCAAAACCTTCCTCACAACAAGTTCCTCAACAATCGATAAAAATACAAAATTAAAACACGTATCGAATAAATAAACTCTTTTTTTTCTTAAGTCAGTTAAAAGTAGACAATAGTAGATTGTTGCATCGAGCGCAAAGTGAGTTATTAATGCACGAGGGTTATGTTATTACTAAATTAACACGAGTGCATTAATTACTAACTTTAGCAAGGTGCGTAATCTACTTTTCTTTCAACTACCTATGTAGGTACATTGGTAGTTGAAAGAAAAGTAGATTACGAGTGAGTGAGTGAGTCAGTCAGTCAGTCGGTCAGTCAGACGTGCCTTAGTAGTAGGGCCCGTTTAACCCTTTGAGTAAAACCCTAAAAACAGTGCATTAATGAAAAACAACAATGAGATTTCATACAACTTTTCTGCACTGTTTTGGTTTTAAGCTTACTTTGTGACCGGTTTTGTAGTAATTAATGATAACATTACCACGTAGTTAAAAAAAAAATATCTATAAGACCTCTAAAAGCTAGGCATGGGTACAAAAAGCAAGTTAAGGTTATTCCGAAGAGGGCTATATAAAACAAGTTCGTATAGAATTAGCTATGCTAATGTTAGCAGAATATAAGCCGACCTGACCTGTTTATGTAAAGTACTGGTGTCTATACACATACATTATGTATATGTGTGCTATGCAGCGAAGACTAGATTCGGGCCAGGGTCGCCTTTTTTGCTGCAAAAGATTGCCCGGAGAACTGAAGTTTTAATATTATCAGGGATAATTTTGTATGGATTTTAGTACAAAATAAAAAAGCAATAAGATGAGCAACAATGAGCTTTTGCATTTTTATTGGACTACATTTAAAAAAGAATAAGTAACATAACATAACATCACGCCTATAATCCCTGAAGGATTGGGCAGAGGTGTGTGTACCTACCTATAGTACACCCATATTTCGCTAGTTCCCATCTAGATGGCGGTCAGGACGGCGAGCTACACACTTTGCCCGACCTGGGAATCGAACCCAGAACCTCATGCTCAGCAGTAGGGCTTGCGACCACTAGACCAACGAAGCAGGCAGAAAGAAAAGACTAAGTATTAGTAGTATTCGTTTTATCGGGGTTGAACGAGTAGTTTCGGAAACGACCGAAGCACATCATTGTGAACAGAGCCCTAGACAAAGTGACATTCTATCAGCTATAACGATGATGGAAAAGGCAAAAATGTATGGAACAGACATAAGCTATCGAAAAGCTTATGTCAATCCTGTTGAAAGTCGTTGTAGAAATACGAAACGCTTTCGAAGTGATTGTCACTTGTCTAGGCCTTCAGAGGCCATAGACAAAGTGACATTCTATCAGCAATAACGATGATGGAAAAGGCGAAAATGTATAGGACTGACATAAGCTATCGAAAAGCTTATGTCAATCCTGTTAAAAGTCGTTGTAGAAATACGAAATGCTTTCGAAGCGATTGTCACTTGTCTAGGCCCTCAGAGGCCCTAGACAAAGATACATTCTATCAGCGATAACGATGATGGAAAAGGCGAAAATGTATAGGACTGACATAAGCTATCGAAAAGCTTATGTCAATCCTGTTGAAAGTCGTTGTAGAAATACGAAACGCTTTCGAAGCCATTGTCACTTGTCCAGGCCATCTGCACATATCGAAAAAAAAAATTCTGAAAGGTACTCATTTATTAATTTTGCTTAAAAATATTTAATTCCAAGATAACACCATCATTATAACATTCAGTATGATTTTTAATTGTTTTTATTACTTATCAAGGATGTAAATACATAATTATTTGTGTCAAGAATTCCATCCTTGACAATATCCAAAGAGCCTAATAAATACTTTAACAAGGACATCATTCAAATAAACTTTGTTAATAAGCGGCCTTTTTCCAGTTTATCTGTTAATTATCGCCGTAACTGAAAGTCTGGAGTTTGATAAACTTTCCTAACTTCGATACAAAGTTGGGACATCTTCGTACATCTAAGAAATATTTATGGATAGAAAACAACCTTTCCAGCTATAATTACATTAATAAAAATATTTTGGCGACTTTGTAGTATTAGAATTACATGGTATTTAAATACACCGTGTTTTTGTTTATTTCCCATAACTGTAGGGTATTAATGAGAACATTGTCAAAGAATCAACTGACATAGAAATTATTTTTCAATTTGTTTTTGTTTTACGATTTTTTTTTTTTTGTTGAGAATATCGTAACATTAAACCCTCGATGTGTGTATCTAAATTTCATTGATCAGTACGAGTGAATCATTTTCGTTGTCATATTTTTTTATGGACAAAAATAGAACAAAAAAAAAAGCTTTTTTTACATTAATATTTCTTTTATAGTATTAATTCGATAAAGTTACGATTATTTACGTAATAAATAATCGTGACTGAAAACAAAACGTTTTCCTTTGTCTCCGTAACAGCTACGCCGTAGACAGCTACGCGGCTACGGCGTAGCAAAATAACTAATAGTACTCAAGTTACAAAATACATTTTCAAAATGATTTAAATCAGAATTCAGTACCCAATTGATTCCTTCAATCTTCCCTCTACCTATGTAGGCTTGAGTTACTACGGGATAGTAACAAGAATTCTTGAACAATAGAATTACCGAGAGCCGGGGAAAATCTCACTCGTTACACAATAATGGATTTCAATTTGTTTTCTCAATGTAGACTGCGATTGGTATTATGTACATGAACGAGATAAAATATGAATGCAATCCGCTTAATATCTTCACTGAATTGTAGCTTAAATAAAATTGTTCAGAGGGATAAAATTGTGGTATTTCCAGTTTTAATATTGGAAAACGTTTTAATACATATTCATTTTCAGATATTTATGGTAACTGAATATTAATCCGTGTTTGGTTAAGCTTCAATGTTGGAATTATTGTTGGATTGGATCTGTAAGGGGTCATAAGTTTAAGCTCCGGCTATTGTACTACCACTCTCAATATCCATTAGAAAGTCTAGAAACACTGAAAATATGCAACTACTAAAAAATCTGAACCGTCCCATACAAAACTTCAATTCATACTTAACCCAAATGTATGTGATGGCTGATTGTTTTTCGTGATTACGATGTTGGTCCCATGGAGAAAGTGGTTCAGTTTGATAGTCTGTAACACATACACTTGTATTCTGTATATACATACACTTGTATCATGTCCTTCGTGTCCATTTATCTACATGTTACGGGGACTGATGGACGCTACTGAAAGGACCCAACTCCTAGAAAAAATCTGGACCATTTAGATAGGCATCCGGCACGCTTAGAAGAAGATTAAAATGCGTAAAAGATGTTGATGAAAGCATCTTCCTTTACGACCAACAGCTATAAATATACAACTTAATTGTTCAGTAAACTTTCACTGTCTAAACTAATGAGGCAATTAACCCGCAAACAAAGAAACAAAAGAGAATCACGTATCAAAACAGCAAACTGCGCAACAAACAAGTCAATCAGATGTTCAGTGAAACAACTTGTAACAACAAGCACTAACTCTTAGCACAAACGTTACGGATTTAACGCGATTCCACCAAATACTATAATTA
This sequence comes from Lithophane ornitopus, assembly GCA_948473465.1. NCBI lineage: Eukaryota > Metazoa > Arthropoda > Insecta > Lepidoptera > Noctuidae > Lithophane > Lithophane ornitopus. The sequence continues at coordinate 8,348,260 of OX419636.1, forward strand.
AGCCGAGAACACACCACTCGGTGGAAAACACGGAGTATGCACGAATGGAGTGGTAAGGTATACGGTGAACGGTGACAGACTTTGGTAAAGAGCGTTTACCTCGTCGGTGTCCGAAACTGTCCTATGTTTTGGTACGATCGACCGATTCTCGACCTCTGTTTGTAGGTTTATGCATAGCTGATTCGTACATTGAGATAATATTGATTTTAGGCACCGCCACAGGAATAGCATTTAGCTATGTGAGGCAAATTATAGCCAACACTTTGTCCACTAGCCAATTGCCTGTGCTAAAGCCACATTACCTAGGAAAGAACAGGACGGATAGTCAAATAAAACTGACACCGGTCATGTCTCATAAAATGACGCAAAATGGCCGCCATGGCCCACGCACAATGGTCCACCTAAGGTTGATGCGCTAGGGTGGCCCCAGAAATTCAAATTTTCTTACATTTTTTGCTATTTGCAGGTCAGTATCAGGTTGTATGTTGATCTAAATATTATTAGCGGCCGTAACAAATATGGATTTACAGAATTATAAACATTAGAATCAGCAATACAACTCTCTAAGTTCATGTAAGTGTATTGACGACGATTTCATGAAATTTTTATTCAATACACTTACATGAACTTAGAGAGTTGTATTGCTGATTCTAATGTTTATAACTCTGTAAGACCATATTTGTTACGGCCGGTAATAATATTTAGATCAACATACAACCTGATACTGACCTGCAAATTGCAAAAAACGTAAGAAAATTTGAATTTCGCGGGCCACCCTAGCGCATCAACCTTAAGAACTGAGTGCGGAAACCAAACCCCATAAATATCGAACGAACGAACGATGATGCAAATTGCCAGAACAAAGTATTTAATCATCACTCCATTTCTATAACTTCGCAATGTATACTCGTTTTAGACGCCAGATTATCCCTATGAAGGGAGATTTGCTAAATTCCTCCCGAGCAGAGTTATTCGAGCGCTGAAATGTGCCCACCGGCTGACGGTGGAGCTTAATTCTTGGAGGCTCTTTTTATGTTAGCGGCAATATTGCCTGGTTGGGATTTTGGCAGCATTGCTGTGGCTTTTAGAGGCTTTGGGGAACTAGTAATTAGCTTGTATATACAATGTATGTGAGTGACACTACCACAGAAAATAGTTACGTTACGTATAACTAACCAAGTCGGTAGGTCGTTCGTACTCAATAATAATAAGAATAGCCGCCTTTACACGACACGCGCTTTCACTCGCGATCGGAGTGTGCACGATTGAACGGGGGAAAGCTTGCACGCGCAATCGTGTGTTGTTTGTTTTTATTGTTGTTTGTTTTGTTCGTGTATGTTTTTATCCATTTTTATGTGCCTTGAATTATGTTCGAAGCGCACAAACTTGAACGCATGAAAGCGCGAGCGGGCGGCGCGCGCGTGCTTTCTCGTTCTCGTTTTCTATCTTTACATGCGCGTTCTTTCCTGCGTGAAAGGCCTTTCACGCGTGAAAGCACGTGTCGTGTATAGGCGGCTATTACCACTGAGTTGTGGCGATGAGTTAGAAAGAAAAAATAACGTTTATTTGGACACAGTTCGTGAAACATAAAATAAAAATAAAGGAAAAATAATGTTTTTACAACAATAGTGTGTGCCTGACAGCTGCGCCAAAAAGGTTCATTTCAGTATTAATGCCAGACAGTTAGACCATTATAATTTATAAAAAAATACTACCACTTATTTTAAGATTGTCCATTCTTCACGATTTTATTACAATTTTACAGCACTTTCAAAATTCAACCCTCGATTTAATTTTTAATGACCAGACAATTATACAGGCTTCGATAAAATCACTCAAGATTATCCTAAATCTAAAAGCCGCCATCTTGGTCTTTGTTTTACATGATAATTGCGCTAATTAATAATGAATTCTGACTTCTGAATAATTAAGTTATTACAAATACTTGAAATTGGTGACTGTTTTAGGTTGACACGAGTTGGTAACTTGCTAGTAATTGAGCAATTTCTTTTACTACTGGTTTTAATTTGAGGATTTCCTTATTTTTGTAATAGTGTTTTATACACCACCAGAGGGCCAATTCTCTTACTTAAAAAACATTCACATTCAAGTCGCAATTTGTCGAACTTGTCAAAAATGTTGGTAAATTGATTGTTTTTCGACAAATTCACGTATTAAATTGTTAGATTTCTTTAGATCAAAACGTATATAAAGTATTTTTAAACCACACACAAAACAAAAGATTCCAGAATAAACATCGCTCACATTAAAAATAAAAGTAAACTAAACCATTGCCCCAGTTCTTTTTTTCTAGTTACAGATAGCAAATTAGTTCCCTGTAGGGTCCTCTGCCTCTTAAGTGGCGTGTGCGGTGCACAGGCACTACAAATTGTTTATGCTCTATTCATTCGTTTTAAACTCTTTGCGTTAGGGCGGACGTACACGGACTGCTTCAAGCAGTTGAGACCGGCTGTTTGAAGCCGCGACCGCGCGGTGTACTATAGTCATTCATTCGCTGCCGTACACACGACTGCTCGAGCAGTCGCTACCGCTTCAAGCAGTCAACTGCATGACGAAATTCCATCGTACCGTCGACCGTTCGCGAGCGGTCGCGAGGCATACACCGACTGCTCGAGCCGTTGACTGCGCTAGTGCAGTCGACAGCTCTCCGACCTCACCCCCTTCCCTTGTGGCCTCGCGGCGTCTCTGTCTCTCTGTCGTCTCCGCTTGAGCAGAAGCAGCAAAAGCAGTGCTTCCTCGTCAGAATCCTTGACTCGACTGCGGTAGAAAATCAACTGCTCGAGCGGTTGGTAGCGACAGCTCGAGCAGTCAACAACCGACCGCTCGAGCAGTCGACGCCGACCGCTCGAGCGGTCCGTGTACGTCGCTCAGCCATTAACTGCTCGAGCAGTCCGTGTACGGCCGCCCTTACAACCGAGCTGTGCAGTCGACAGCTCAAGAGCGCAGGCGGTACGATAGGTTCTTTTTTTATAATTAATTATATGTAACTAGCTTCCGCCCGCAGCATCGCCCGCGTGGTATGTCGACAAAAAGTAGCCTACGTCCTTCCCCGAGATGCCATCTATCTCCTTGCCAAATTTTATCGACATCCGTTCAGTGGTTTAGGCGTGAAAGGGTAACATACAGACAGACAGAGTTACTTCCGAATTTATATTATTATATATAGTAATATAGTATGGATTATGTGTGTTGTTTATGTTGCTCATTACTAATTAATAAAGAATGTTATGCTTTCTGATATAAATTCAATAAATGAAAGGTTTTTATTATTCAGTCAATAGACTCTTAATCAAGTTAATAAAGAGAGTTGATAATTGTTATTATAAATCATATTATATTATATTATATTTTGATATATATATATATATATTATATTATATTTTGTGGTGTACAATAAAGAATATATAAATAAATAAATCAGTTATTCACTGATTTATCAATAAAACGGTACTTCCAAATAATGTTAACTTTAGTAAAAACATCAAAAGAGTTCCATAATAAAAAGAAAGACTTTGACCAAACAACAGATTGTTATGCAACCTGACCCAAACTCATTTAACATAAAAGCCGCGCTTATAACGCTATTATCCTCAAGAAAACTTTAAATAAGTACTATAGGTACAGCAATATAAATTAGATGTCTTCAGGAAACTTTGATAAAGCTATTCCGAATGTCTAATTAAGCTATAAATGTCGACTCCTCTCTTCGCTGGGAATTAATGTTCTGAAACTTTCATGTAATGGAACAGAATATCAAAATTTTGCATACCAAAGACTTGCTTATTTATTTATGACTAGCGATTTCCCCTGACTTTGTCCGCGCGGATTACACCGCATTTCACGCTTATAAAGGCTTATTTATTTTTTAGGGAGTGCATTCGCTGCCGGCGGCCCTGGCTCCCAAAAATAACTCCATTGGGAACCGGCAATGACATTACTGTTTGCAGGCGATGTTTTTAATCTAGGCTGCCAGCACTAATGTCACCGCCACGCCGGCTCCCATCAGGGACACCGGCGGCCTGGCGTTTAAGGAAAGTCTTCCAGTATTCAGAACCCCAACTATAGTTAATTGCTCCCCCCCACCCCCAACTAGTTAGGGTTAGTACCCTAACTAGTAGGGGGTCACAGTTCTAACCTAACCTAACCTTTTTTTGCGATTACAAATATTTGACCTAAGCTAACTAGTTCGGTTCCGGGTAGTATATACTTTATTACTCGAATAGGGACATTATTGATAATGGAAATAAAATATTACATTTTTTTTTAATTATGCCAAATTGACATCCAAAGTCAGCGCCGGCAGCCAATTCAGCAACCGGCGCCGGCAGCGGAGGCACTTCCTATTTCTTAACTAACTCCTTACTACCCCACTGATATAGTGGTCGCAAGTGCTACTGCTAAGCACAAGGTACTTGGTTCGATTCCCGGGTCAGGCAAAGTATTGAAGTGTAGTTATTGGGTTTATCCATCAGGAATTTCGCTGTGATAACGACACAAACCAACGGACAGAAATAGTTTGGCAATCATGATATTCATTATGGATAGGTTCCTTACAGAAATATCCATCAGCTCGAGTTTCGTCCATTAAACAATTACCTACAATTTCTAACTTTCCTAATTATACTGACTTTAGCAAAGTGTTATATGATTCACTTCATACGCTTCAGCGACGTGTAACTTTTACAACGGATGTGTTATCTTTGGGGTAGGCAGATGTGTTGCTTCGAAAACGACTCATGATATAGGTTATAAAGTTGATGTCGTCATACTTAGATGATTTTGATTGATTATTTCTTCAGGTACATCACGTAGGTGTAATTATTTTACTACGGCAGACGAACCTTCTAGTTCCTCAGAAAATCTTTCCTCATGGACCAGGATAACAGGCACACCTCTTTATCCCAATCCAAGAAGAAGGTTTTCTATTCTTGGTTGATAGTCAGTACGAGTGTGAGACCACCGTAGAAACGGGTTTTGTCGACGGAAGAATAGACAAAATTACAGATAAACAGTCAGAATCCGTCATAATCCGTCATTTTGTCTATTTTTCCGTCGATAAAACCCGTTTCTACGTTGGTTATGCTACATGTGCTGTAAGTGTTCGGATTGTTACCATAGAGCAACCATAAATGATTTAAAAATTAAGCTGCAGTTGCCACATAACAGTTGCCACACCTTAGATTTTGTAGAATTTTAAAACGAATCTTTTTGTCGTGAGGGTGCACTTTTCAACAACAAAAAAGATTAATTGCTAACAAAAGTCTAGAAGGAATAGAAACTAATGATAAAAAATCAATACTTAATCTACTCAATACTTTTGTATTGCTCAGGATATTCTTTTTAACTTCAGTACTGAAGATACAACCCACAACCAAGTCATTCTTTACCAATACCAATACAATACATACACCAATACCAATACATGTACACAGATAGGTACATCTAGTGTGCCGGTACCATTAGCAAAGTTCTCCAAGCTTGTGTTACAAGTAGTTTGTTTCGTATTAACCATTCCATACTGAGTTAAGATTTCTGTAGGGTAGTTTGTACAAATGTGCGCCAGAATGTGGTTTGAATGGCCTGTGTTTAGCTAAACGAGATATTTGAAAACAATTTAATGTGGGTAGGTATTAACTAGCCGTTCACTTTGAATTGGCAAATTGGGAAATATTAACGTTGACAAAAAACGTGATTATGCATGGAAGTAGTATAAATAAGTAAAAAAGGTGGTTAACAAGATGGCGGTGCGGGGGAGCGCGGGGTGAGGTGATCAGCTCCAAGTGAACGACTAGTAGCTTGTAATGTGACTTCGCATAGCTTTGTCAACGTTTTTGAGTTCGTTTAGAGGAAAAATAGACAAACGTTTTAAATGAACAAGTTCGAAAAGAGTTGAAAACAAAAACCTTTTAAGTATCTTAGTTTCGTATTTTTCTTCTTTCAACGACGCCGACGTTTATTTGTTTTTATATTAAAGAGAAATCGGAATTAGATTAAACTCGAAAACCTGGTGATTTTTTAATGTTCTGAGAACTAAACGGTTTGTGAATTAAAATTACACGGCCATTAATTCTATTAAGATATACTAATTATACTAATACTAATTTATTAATATAATATGGGAATTAAAATAATATGTACGTAAATAACAACTTAAACTTAGTGTAAAATAAAGAGTATCTATCATCTGGCTAGCCTTTTCCTAACTATTTTGAGCTCGGCTTCCAGACTAACCTATTTTAGATGAAGCGTCTGCCTATCTGGCCCCCACAACCCAGTTACTGGGAAACACGATTCCCAAAGAGTATCTATTTATTTTAGATCAATGTTCGTGCATTATTTTTTATGAGAAGAGATATTTTCCCTGTGGTAGGACAAATGGGTAGGTATGTATATTTTTTATCATTCTATTTTCAAATAGTTCCTTCCAAAACAAACCTAATATTGAAAATAGGCATAGTACACATGGTAGGGCCGCCATACTTTACCCCAGCGCGTATAAATTTCGTTGCGGCCACAAGCATCGTCTGCTCGTTAAAACACTCCTAACTAATTTGTTCAACAGATGTGAATATGCGGGGGCTTCACGACTGTGGGTAATAAGCTTTATTTTTGTTCGCTGACAACCCACGTTGTGTTGAGTGACGTCATTATTTATAGTAATAGTAATCTATCTATCTATCTATACTAATTTTATAATGCTGAAGAGTTTGTTTGTTTGTTTGTTACTACTGGTTGGAATTGAAAAATTCTTTTTATGTTGGATAGTCCATTTATCGAGGAAGGATATAGGCTATATAACATTACGCTATGACTAATAGGAGCGGAGCATAAATGAAAAATGTTGCAAAAACGGGAAAAATTATTCCTTTTTGGTTTAAGTTACGCAAATATCATGTATGATGGTATTGTTGCTCTTTAAAAGTTCTAAAAAAAAGTCCGCGACAGCATATGTCTATCTTTTAAGATTGACTCACTATAACCTTTTTTATGGTAATAAAATTTGTTTGAAATTAATGCATTATTTGTGAAGGAGTTTTATCAACCTAATATTAATTCTTATTATGAAGTTATTTAGTTGCGTTTAGTAATGAGTTGTCATTTTGTGTGATGTTATTTCTCTGGGAATTAATGATTGTTTTGTGTTGTTTAACTATAGTTTAAGTTGTTTTCAAAGTCAATTTTTCGACGACATACTTTAGATATAGTTAGTTAGTTCTTTTAGTTTTAGTTTTTTTATGTAAATAGTTAGTTGTGTTATGTATATATTATCTAAAAACGAAAATAAATGACATTCTTATTCAAATAAATTTTAAAGTTTTAACATCAAGGGTATTTATGTAGCATTAAACTAGTTTTTAATTCATTCGAATTGGACAATTAATTTCGAAGTTATGACGAGTATATATATGCAATATATATACTCGTCATATAAAAATGCAATACGCGAACCTTTCGACGCCACCGCGACCAGTTGGGCACACGGGTAGACTATGACCTGGAATAAGACATAGGATACGTTTTATCCCTATATTCCCACGGAATCGAGACATACGCGGGTGAAACCGCGGGGCACAGCTAGTGAGGAAATAATTGCACCTTTCAATATGGACTTGATAATTTAGAATTAATTGTATGTTTAAGACTATCTTTGAAATTTTGATATGCTATGAAAATTGTTCTGTGAGAACATGTTTAGTAACACTATAGTTTTGGGTAAACTCCATACGAAATTGTAAAAATAAGGCTTCTTCTTAGCGTGTCGATGGTAATCTAAACAGACTCGGCCCAGAATTCGGCCACGTGTTTGGCGCCATCACTAGCGTCTATCAGTTAGTGTAACGTGCAGCTGACAGGACACGACATTAGGTGTCCCATCGTTTGTGGAACAGCATCACATTTACACTCCAAAGCGGAGTCGTATTGTAACACCAAGTCAAAGCTACATAAAAACAAGTATTTTCTCCTCATACACAAAGGAAAGCAATCCATGCTCTTGATCTTTCCTCTCCTAAAGTATGTTTGTCGTGTCAAGGACAAAATAGAAAAAAAGGACAAAACACAACATACTGCACGCGTAGCATGACCACAGTAGAAACGGGTTTTGTCGACGGAAGAGTAAAGAAAATGACAGATTCACAATCACAATAGTTAAGTTAAGTGTATTGACTGACGATTTCATGAAATTTTCATTCAATACACTTACATGAACTTAGAGAGTTGTATTGGTGATTCTAATGTTTATAATTCTGTAAATCCATATTTGTTACGGCCGCTAATAATATTTAGATCAACATACAACCTGATACTGACCTGCAAATTGCAAAAAACGTAAGAAAATTTGAATTTCGCGGGCTACCCTAGCGCATCCACCTTAACAGATTAAGTTATATTTAAATTACTTATTAGCTAATAGGCTAGATTTTAATGTGAATAAAGTATCACCAAACGTGATACTTTAAAAAAACAAAAAAAAAAAAACAATTTCATTCTATAATTTTGTCTATTCTTCCGTCGACAAAACCCGTTTCTATGGTGGTCATGCGACGCGTGCAGGACATAAGCATAGAATATTTATTTAATTCAAAACTGAAAAAAAACCTATTAGTAAACAGCTTTCGATAGCTAACTTAGCACTTATTTAAAGTCCTTCAACCTTCGGTACGCTGCAACTTGAATATAACATAGTTTTACTCTCTGCACAAACTTTCATGTTCAGGTGCGTAAAGTGTTTGAAAACTGTGAAAAGGATGCCTATCGTAGGCGCAAACAAAGTTATAATATGTTTTCGAACTACGTAGTAAAACCGCTTGCAAGTGGTAACGACTTGTGCAAGTTTATCGGTGAACTTGTGCAAGTATGACACTAATACAACATGCAAGTAATTTAAAGTGTTATGGAGCATCCGCTTGTGTTCAATTTTAGCAATAGAATATTATTTGATTAGGAATCCTTTTAATATTCATTGCAAAAGTTAGTATGCGTTTCTGGCAGCCTTAGACATCTTTATCGTTGAATTACTTGTGTCCAAATTCCTATTAATGTTTTTTTTTAATATTTTTTTCTTATAGTAATAACAATAATCGCCAAAATAATATTATGCGTATGAGTGGGCGGTGTACTATGATTGAAAATACAATGTTCTTTTCTTCTATTAAACCAAAATCTGTTCTCACACAAAATCTCATTAAAATACTACTAACATTAATTTATAAAGGAAATACTGAATAAGGAATAAAGAACCTAAACCCAAAACCAATATAACACCAAATAGAATAGGTAAACACGAAATTCCCTTACAGCTATCATAACATACAGTTCAAGGGACCCATCTCGATTCAGACATCGAGTATTCATTCGATTCAATGCAATTCATGGAATCGAGAGAATCCTAACTCGATCGACTCGTAATTCTATAGTAGCTATCATCTGCTCCCTCCCGGAGGTGCTGTAAATCGATACTACTCTTGTGTGAATAATAAGATACCTGGAACTATACAATATACAGCATAAATGCATACGTCCTTTCGAGTTTCAACTCGAACAAAACTCGTAGATTGTTTATTTTAAGTGTTAAACGATTTTCCAATAAGCATTCTGTGGTAAAAAAGTGAGAGGAAAAAATTGGTTGCCTGTAAAGTCGGTATACTGGCGAAAGTTTTACGTGACAACGACTTTGAGTGGTAAAATAATTTTAATGTGAATATTCATTCGTATAGTAGGAAGAAGGATGAAATAATAGTAACAATTTAAAACATTTATTTATACAAAGAATTATATTTAAAACATTACTACTTACTTATTACTATTTACTCTCTCTCTCTCGCTCTGTCTCTCTCGCTCTTAGGCGGGCTAACTGTGCTCGAGTGGAAGGGACGCGTGCCTTTCACTTTTTATGTCTGTCTCTCTCGCTCTTAGGCGGGCTAACCATGCCCGAGTGGAAGGGACGCGTGCCTCTCACTCGCTCTCATTGTGAGCGCATAACGTGAGCGGAGCGTAACGCAGTTTCTTGAAGTGTCACCCGGCAAACCAATTTATAAGACGTTGTCACGTCAAAAAGTCTTGTTGATGTGCTGTTCTTTGGGTTGTGTAGTCAAACAAAGAATTCATACACCTTTCCGTACCTATAAAGCATATAATAATAAAAAAAGATAGAAATCCGCGTAGCATTTTGCAACGCTACGAGATTACCTACGCAGCTACGGCGTAGCCATGCTCTACGCTGCAGTAAAGCTCTTTCTACCACAAATATTCCACCAATTTCTTTTGTTAAATTATTATTTGATCAATTAATCTTTGTCTGTCTGTCTGTCATTGCTCTTTAATTTATCAAGATATTTTTAAACGAGGTCTCTTCCAAACACAAACCAATTAGTTGGATTTGAAAAGACTTGAACCTACTTTGAAGATTTTCTTAATTTGTGTAGTAAGAATTTTGAAGTCCACAATTGAAAAGGATCTTTTTAATGAAGGCTTTCCTATAGAGAAGATGAGATCAATTTAAAATTCCTCGACGAAACAGGAATATTAAGTATGGCCGATGAATGTTTGCCTCATTTCGTTATGGATTTACATCAATTCCCCGAAAGGCTATTTAAATAAATTAAAATTATTTGATCACTAGCTGCACCCCGCGGTTTCACCCGCGTAAATCTCGATCCCGTGGGAATATCGGGATAAATAGTATCCTATGTGTTAATCCAGGTTATAAACTATCTGTTTGCCAAATTTCATCCTAATCCATTCAGCCGTTTTTGCGTGATTGAGTAACAAACATCCAAACACACAAACACACAAAGTTTCACATTTATAATATTAGTAGGATTTCGTTAAAATAAATTAAGTATGTAAATATAACAAATTCTCAATTAAAGGAAGTGTGTATACAAATTGAGTGTATGAAACATTCTGATTCATCTGATATAATTATAAAGGGTATTATCATTTTTGTGATGTGAGTCGGGTTTTGTTTTAAAACAATTAAGAATGAAGAGAAATATCGAACGAGTTTGTCAATGATAATTGATAACAGACAGTGAATCAAAAGCATACTACACCAAATACTACTATAAAACAGTGATTTGATTTGGATGTCTAATATCTATTAAAATATCATAGCATATTGTATAATTATAATATAGAATAGTATAATGATCATTAATAAAAGTCGCTTTTCGTGTCTCTCTGTATGACCGCGTTGTTCATCTAAACTACGCAACAGATTTTGATGCGGTTTTCACCATAATTTTGTGAATTTAGTCCAGAGGCCATAAACCATTATCTACTCTATTTAACTTACATAATTATAAGGAAATCTCAATGTTTTGTTAAGTCGTAAAAGCCTTGCGGAACAGGGGCGGGGATTCTGCCATAAGGCAAAAACAAAAGCCTGCCACAATAATAATCATTAAAAATAATATGCCTCTTACCGTAACAATATACCTCATACTCTAAATAAAGGTCTCATTTTAAGGTTCAGCATTCGCCACGTCCTTCTCATGTTTACAACCGACGTCAAAAGTATAGCCGACGTGCCGTGAAAATACAACAGCCTATAGATGAACGTGATAGGAATGATAAGGTCCTATCTATGTGTATTGTAATCCTTATCACGTTGACTGTGAATAGACACCTTTACGAGTGGGAAGGAGTGAAAAATGGAACGTAGGTGGTGACATCTATCAATGAGAAAATATAATAGAATTTCCAACTTTTTGCTGTCTCATATCATATCAGCTGATGTGATTGGTTGACAAAAATAATAAGAACATGTACACAAATAAGGTAATATGAGATTTAACGACAAAAAATATATTTCTGGTAATGATCTAGCGTTTCGACTTGTGATTAAAAATTATTTTGCATCTAGCTGCGCCCCGCTGTTTCACCCGCGTAAGTCTCGATCCCGTGGGAATTTTGGGATATAAAGTATCCTATGTCCTATTCCAGATGTGCTCTACCCATGTGCCAAATTTTATCTAAATCCGTTCTGCCGTTTTAGCGTGAAAGCGTAACAAACAAATACACAAACGCACTTTCGCATTTATAATATTAGTTAGGATTGCCATGTAGGCAAATTAACTGGAAGTGGCCTATGCGCTGCCACCGACGACGCCGTGGAAGTTGCGAAGTTTTGGCCAACAAGATGAAATGCATTTGCCACCGTCACGAAGAAGAAAAATATAACTGGATTATATTTTTTCCTTCTTCTTCGGTTATAGTTAGCATAATCATAATCAGTCCATATGTTCCCACTGCTGGGATACAGGCCTCCTCTCGGTGAGAGGGAGTGGGCCGTTATCTCCCAGGTGGGTCCAGAGCGGGTTGGTGGAAGTCACATGTCTTCGAATTTTTGGTTCTAGGACATGCCGATTTCCTCACAATGTTTTCCTTCACCGTTTTGAGATCAGTGGTGATGAAATAATTTACACAAAGTAAAGTGCCTGGCTGGTTTCGAACCTACGACCTACAACTCGTAAATCGCGGCCGTTTCCACTGGTCCACCGCTGCTATACTGTGAGCTGAGCTACTATAACGTAATATTTATAGGAACTACTAGAAGAAACACATTCAAAATATATTGTATTGTAAGGTATTTTTTTGCCATTAAACTTTATTTCTTGTCTACTCAGGATAACAATTGGACCCCTCATGATCGGCAGTTGTTTCTTACCAATATTTACACGATCTTTGTCAAAAATACTGACAACGTGTCATAAAAATACATAACAAAACGTGTTGGGAATATATTACGTTTTGTAAGGGACACTCGATAGGATCCATCTTTATCATTTTACGCACGCACTCTGGTCCCAGTCTAACAATAGGCCTTTTCCCGTGGGTGGTAATAGGTGTCATATCTCCACTAATATCTATGTAATATACATTGTAACAGCGAATCAATTTTCACGACTCCCCCTTAAGACCATGGCCAAATATTTTTTGATATTCGAATAGCTAATGACCTAAAGAGGAGCCTAAAAGAATATGAATTATAAATCTATTAAACATAGCTTTAACATAGTTTTTCCCCAAGACAAAGCCTTGAAATTGTCTGAACTAAGAAAAGCAGTTGTGAGCGTGTTAAATCGGGTACTTGCAAACTTGCGCCCCCAGACACGCATCGGATTTGAGCCACACTTTGAGTGCTTTGTGTAGTTTACTGAGCTTTATAATTAAAAGAACGCTTTTCTCCCCTACGATGACTGCTTTTTGATGTTTCTTTGTGTTATTTTTTTAGCAGTACTTTCTCTTGTGTGCCACGTTTTATCACTCTTTTCAATGCAGTGTCACGTTATTATCAAATCAAATATATAAAAAGTTCCCGAAAGCCATACCTAAGGAAATCCTGTTGAAAGTCGTTGTAAAAATGAAAAAAAAACACTGTCTAGGCCCTCTGGGCTCCAAAAACGATATTACATGTCATTTATTCTAGTGATCATTTTGATAGGCTCGTGGCTAAATAATAATAGGTCTTTACCTATGAAATTGCCGTTTTGTATGAAAAAATTTAAACGAATTTTTTTCATGAATTTTTTATTTGTATTTATCGAAGTAATCACCCATGCAATCAATGCATCTTTGCCATCGCAGTGGCAGTTTATTGATGCCCTTCTTAAAGAAATCAGCTGGACGGGAGGCAACAAATTCTTCAAAGGCATTTTGTACTGCCTCTCGGGTATTGAATTTTTTTCCCGCCAAGAAGTTATCCAAATTCTGGAAAAAGTAGTAGTCTGTAGGCGCAAGGTCTGGTGAGTAGGGCGGATGACGGAGAGCTTCCAACCCCAGTTCTTGCAACTTGGAGACCGTCTGCTGTGCAGTATGAGGTCGCGCGTTGTCGTGCAGGAGCAGCGGAGACGAGCGATTGACCAATGCTGGTTGGAGATGCGCCAGCTTCTCCATCATTGTGTTCAGTTATTCACAGTACACATCTGCAGTAATGCTCACCCCGTTTGGTAAGAAGCTGTGATGAATCACACCGGCGCTAGACCACCAAACAGTGACCATCACTTTTCTAGGGGTAAGTTTTCGTTTAGGGCATTGTTTAGGTGCTGAACCAGGATCCAACCAACTTGCTGAGCGCTTGCGGTTATCAAACAGAATCCATTTTTCATCGCAGGTAACAATGCGGTTCAAAATTCCTTCATTTGTGTGTCTGTTGAGCAGTGCAAAGCACGTCTCGACGCGTACTTCGCGCTGGCGATCATTGAGTTCGTGGGGCACCCATTTGTCAAGCTTTTTTACCTTGCCAATTTGACGCAAATGGACCAATATTGTTTTGACGCTAACGTCGAAAGCTGCTGCTAATTCAGCCGTAGATTGTGTATCATCAGCTTCCACAATCGCCTTTAATTCGTCATTGTCGACCAAAGTCTTCGGACGACCGCGAGGTTCATTTTTCAGGTCGAAATTTCCAGAACGGAAGCGAGCAAACCAATAACAGGTGGTGCGTTGGTTTGTAGTGTTAGCTCCGTAAACGTCGTTGATGTTGCGTGCCGCTTGTGCCGCGTTGCTGCCACGACGGTACTCATATTCCATAATTACTCGAATTTTTAACGTATCCATGATGACGAAAAAGATTGAAATGCGATGAAAATGTAACACTAATCAATAAAGAAATGACTACTTTTGGAAAAAAAAAAACATGTTTTTAAAATAAAATTAATTTGAAATTAGAATTCTTAGCCAAACAAAAATTATTTTGATTTGAAATGGCCAGTACTGCAGAACGGCAATTTCATAGGTAAAGACCTAATAACAGCCGCATGGGTCGATCCAGCAGGTTAAGCTACGCTTGCCGGGGTTGGTCCATGGATGAGTGACCTTTACATACCGAGACTCCTCCATGCCTCGGAAAGCACGTTAAGCCGTTGGTCCCGGCTGTCATTCGTGGATCTTTGACAGTTGTTACGGGTCGTCAGAAGCCCGAAAGTCTGACAATCAGTCTTACCAAGGGGTATCGTATTATCCAGTTACTGGGTTGTGGAGGTCAGATAGGCAGTCGTTCCATGTAAAATACTAGTATTCAGCTGCATCCGGTTAGACTGGAAGACGACCCGAACATAGTTGGTAAAAGGCTAAGCAGATTGATTTGGTACACAGGCCTCTTCTCATACGGAGAAGAAAAGAGCACGTTAGCAGAAATCGTTTGATTTCTGACTAAAAAGGAGCTGTTTTCTTTGACTGCAGGTAACCTACCAAACGACACGAATAACAATAACAAATAAAAGTGTGAAACTGAATTTCAAAAGGAACCAATGAAGCATAACAAATACAAGGAAATCCACCTAACAATATTAACAACACAACCACAAAATTTCACACCCCCCCATCCCTCATCCAGGGAATTCCTCTAATTTGCTTCCTCTAATGCTAAATATACAAAGAAAATCACGAGATCATTTAGCCAGGCTGTGACAAAAAGGGGGTAACCACAGAAATGAGGGTTCTTCACAAACAGACGATGTAGCTAACTGCTGGGTAAACATTACGCAATCTACTAAGGTTTCGAGTTACAAATTCACTCATAATATGATATAGGCATGCTTTGTTGGCTGGTTTCTGGTGGAAACGGTTTCGTTTGATTGTACTCTAGTTATATTTGATTAAATGAGTATTTAGTTGTTGAACTTGAGTCAACCCCTTCAGCGGAAAAACTGACATCAATGAACAAAGAAAGGCAAATTAATTAGACTTTATCAAATTTTAACCTTGATTACCTTAAAAGACACGTAAAATAAAACAAATTAGTCTACTTATTACCAAAAATCCGGATATCATCACGAAAAACCGCCGGAAAATATACATTAGTATAAAACACATATTGTATAAAACAAAGTCGCTTTTTGTTTCTGTTTGTGTGACTGCTGAGTTCACCCACACAAGTCTCGATTCCGTGGGAATATCGGCATAAAAAGTATCCTATATTCTAATCCAGGTTATGGTATACTCATGTGCCAAATATCATCCAAATCTGTTCAACCGTTTAAGCGCCAAATTGTAACAAACAAACTCACATTCGCATTTATAATAATTAAGTTAGGATATTTTTTTATTTAGAAATAGCACAGAAATCTGGATGTTTTGAGATAACATCATAGGTACATGTCACCACCCCATAGCACCCGTGTGAAGCAGGGGCGAGTCACTTGTAGCATAGAAAGACGCCTAAAAGAAAAACTAGAAAATACCGCGACAAACAAAACAATAGTTACGTACATTTCTATAAGATCTTTAACGGCCTTCTGAACGATTCTATTTCTAAGTGTAGTAGATAGCTAGCTCGTTCAGTGTAATGGTTATTTTTATTACCCTATTTGGACTGAGCGGTGTATTGCTTATTTAAACTCACATTTATTTTGTTAAGCAACGATCATATGTGCTGACAATAAACGGTGTTTTCTTTTGAGCTCTGTTTTTTATTATTACCCCCTAATAGAGAAATAGGGGTGTAGTTTTGGTTTCGTTTCGTTCAGTAGTTTCTGCCTACCCCCGAGGGAAGACGGCGTATGAAATATGGGTGTTGTAAATAATACGGTACAGTTGTAGACGTCGTTCGGTAGTAGGTAGCACATTGACCTTGGGCGGCCCTAGCGTAGTACGGAGTTTCAATAGAATCAGAGGCGTTGGTACCACGGACCTGCAGTTGCACCCGTGACTGTTACTTATATGGATTACATACGTGCCATTTATAAAGATCTGATACGCGTCCGCAAAAGTGTCCATTCGCGCTATTCATTCGCCCAAATTATATCCGCGTTATAGAAACGGCCACGATTTACGAGTTGTAGGTCTTAGGTTCGAACCCTGACAGGCGCTTTACTTTGGGTAAATTATTTCATCGCCACTGCTCTCAAAACGGTGAAGGAAAACATCGTGAGAAAACTGACATGTCCTAGAACCAAAAATTCAAAGATGTGTGTCTACCAACCCGCACTGGGCCCGCGTGGTGGATTACGGCCCGCTACCTCTCACAGAGACGAGGCCTGTGTCCCAGCAGTGGGAACATTATAGGCTGATTATATTATTCGCCCAAAAGTCCAGTCGCGCAATTGTCCTTTTGCGCAGTGTATTCGCGCAAGTATCTTTCGTGCAAGTGTCCGGCTGCCATTAATATGGCACTTGAAGTTTAAGACTTGTTGTGACAGTCCCTTGGGTACTTTAGGCAACAAACCCCGACACAAAGGTGACTGAAAGTGGGTGATAAGGTGCGTGGGTAGACCAATGGAGGATTGATGACATTATCACTCCTGTCGGCAAGTTGTGGACAAAATTGTTGCGAAATAGGGAAGAATGACATAAAAGGGACCTTGCCCAAAAGGCTTACTACGTCTACAGTTGGTGGATAAAGGCTGTGGATGATAACAATGAAAATATAAATGAGGAAACTTTTTAAAATAATTCAGTCAACCTTATTAAAACTTTTAATAATTTCAGCCTCTATAAAACAAAAAAATCAATGTCAACTGTTTTTCACTATTGCATATTTTTGCATACAGGTGAAATCCCTGATCCAAAAATGGATAAATATTGATTATAAATTGCAATAGGCTAATTTTGTGACACTGAATATTTAGTATACCGCTCGGTGTTTCACTGAAATATTAATTCATAATCAATATTTCTGTGAAACACCTAGCGGTATTTCGTAATTTTATTTAGTAGTATTGATTAATTAATCAAAAGAGCGAAATATTTGACAGCTGTTTGCGACGTTGCCATTTCATTTTATCTGCATAAATATATTTTCGGAAAATGTTACGTCACTTCTAATTAGGAATTATTCTAAGTGCCCCTATAAATGCTCAATTAATTAATAAACATAATACCTTAAGCTGATATGACACGAGCATGCAACCGAGTTTCGAGTATAATATCTCTCCCAAGAGCGATATTAAAAGATAATTAATACGACGTCTACAGCCACTGTAAGCTTGCAGTTTATTGTGTACCTATTGCACACTCTAAGTGGTTGTTAAATAAACAATGTCATACTTTACCTGGACATGTGCAGTACTCCAAAGTTTCTTACAGTTATATAAAACAAGCTGTTACCCAGATAAAAAGATATTCTATATTTTAATCTAGAATATAGTCCTCCTGTGTATCGAATTTCATTAAAATCCGTCGAGCCGTTAAAGAGTGATTGAGTAACAAATATAAAAACTTTTATAATTTAAAACCTTCTAGTAGAATTTTAATGCAACTTCCGTGTCTCGCCGGCAAGTGGGCTTTGTATAATTAAGTGCGAACTCATTAACGTAATTATAAAGAGCTCCTAAATTAAAAAAGATGGGACTTTGTGTCATTTTGGCTATAAAAGTTAAACAGACAATGAACTTCAAAGGGCTCGTTGACCTTTACCCTTCCCGAAAGAATCCGCCCCTTAATAGTTGGGTAAGTATATATAAATAAATAAATAACTACCTCTATACCTGAATATGAGAAAATAATAAATCTTTTCAGCACTAAGTTGTTAAAAAAGAAATCTTTACGTACTTTACTACTTAAACTTAGATTGCGCCACATAAAGGTATACTACGTTCGCGATTTAGTTTCCAAACATGTCATCAAATATTTGTATTTGGAAAACCAGTTTGCGCTACAACTTTCAACGTTTTATGACTTTTTCAATAAGTGGCTTAACATTAATTTAAGTGGAAATAACATCAATTGTGGCAATGCTGTCAGCCTTTTGGGCACTTTTCCCATTGACAGCGATGCGGACGAATTCTTTGATGCCCAATGAGCCCCTCCTCTTTATTTTTTTTCTTTTTAATTTTGTTTTATATTTGTACATACATAACGTGTTTGTATAGTTAATTTTATTTAGGATTTAATTAGTTAAATAATAGTTAAATGTAATTAAGCATTTAAACTAATACATCAATTGGAAACAACTAGATTTGAAGAGACTTTAAATTAATGTATGTATCAAGTCCAAGTTCTCAGTCGCCTCTTAAAGGAAAAAATATTACTAGTTCATACAATGCATCATGCAATCACTGGCTTAAAAAAACCATAATACCAACTCCCGTAACCATTAAAGATCGTTAGAGGACCCTCCTCAAGTCTCAGGGGCATGATTTAACTGTCTACGCAACCAAATTAATCAGATAAGGCAACAGGAAAATAGTAAAGGAATTCTATGACCTTTCCTCAAGTCAGACCGCATTGTGGCGGCATCTATATCGCCCCATGCGAACTACGCATCTCACTGACGTCACGAACAATCCTGCATCACGCAAGCAGAGTTTACCATGCGACTCATATAAACAAAACGTCCCGACACCAGACAACACCCGTCTGGTCGGAGGATACTCTTTCTATAGGATGAGTGAACTTTACATCCTGTTCCTCAATACTTCTGTATGTTGTATCATTCAAGTTTATACGTAGAAACAAGTTTATTTTCTCGTCTACAAACTTATTTTTCATCTGCAATTTTTTCCGAAGAGTGCCTAAGCTGCCTTCATACTCATATTCTAGGCTTAAGTACTTAAGCAGTTGCCCATCCCCAAATAAGTGTATACAGTAGCTTACAAAAAGTTCAAATGTAACTTAATATATTCAACATTTTTATATGATGGGCTTATGTAAACAAGGACCTCTTAACTTTCGGCTTTCAGACTTCTTAACAACATTCCTATGTAAATACTTTTAGTCAAGTTTGCAGAAATATTCACTTCAATACAGTTATTCTTTGGCTGTATACAATAGTCTACTTGGGTATAATATTATGAGTAGCAGAAACTCTATTGAGTAGCAAAACATGTAGGAAAAATATAAAATTATCGGTTGGCGTTTAAATGGATTCGTAAAAGAGGGTTTATTAATAACAAATATAAGGTTCAATTCTGCACAGCATAATCAACCTATAATGTTCCCACTGCTGGGACACAGGGCTCCTATCTGTGAGAGGGAGTGGGCCATAATCTACCACGCGGGCCCAGTGCGGGTTGGTAGATGTGACACATATGTCTTCAAATTTTTGGTTCTAGGACGTACCTACTTGCCTCACGATATTTTCCTTCACCGTTTTTGAGAGCAGTAGTGATGAAATAATTTACACAAAGTAAAGCGCTGTCAGGGTTGTTACCTATGACCTACAACTCGTAGGACGACGACGGTTACCACTGGGACACCACTGCTCTCAAAATCAATAAAGTAATAAAAACTAAAACCCAACTACGACTAAAAAGGTATAAACAAGACACCGCAGACAGACAAATTAAAAATCCGGAGTCACACGTGTTACGGCAAAATCGGACAGATTACGTGTGACTCCGGATTTTAGTCGTAGTTGGGTTTTAGTTTTTATTACTTAAATTTTTTTTTATTCTTTTGGGTTTATAATATATATATTTTTGAATTGTACTCATTAAGCCCTTTCATTTGATACCCAACATTGTACGATTAAATTTTTTATTTATTTAGTTCCTGACTTTATTTCCTTTCGAGGGCGCCATTTTTAATTTATTGTAACGTCACATAGCCTATAACCAGCGGACGATCAAAACGCTTCCAACGATACGTTATTTGTCAAATTGTGATGAGTGGTTTAGAAGATAGGAGGGAACAGATGAACATACATACATACATACCGGTCAAAATCATAACCCTCCTTTTTTCTTCGCTGTAGTCGGGTAAAAAGGCTCTGCATACTCAAAACAAAATCAAAACAAAAATTTCACTTTGCCCTTGAAGAAACGTTGACCAATCGCAATTATTCTTCATAACATATGAGAACATCTAAACCATTACTCGTTAAAACAAACAATGTATCTAATAAAACGCACACGAAACAAGCAAATAAATCTTAGAAGAAATGCAATAACACCCAACCACCAAATAGATTGGTACAGAAGATTGGCTCCTTGTAACGAGTGAAAATAGACGTACGCACACATATACGCGTACCTATGTAGGCCCTAGGGCGATCTCAATTTAATTCCCTTGATACGTTACTTAAACGTCTTACTTACGTTTATACGTACGTAAGACGTTTAAGTAGGTACTGACGCTTGAACAGAATAGCACTAACGTCACCATCTTGTTTTTTGATTTCAAGTGATGTTTCACAAAACAGGAGGAGCTCGTGGCTAAGTAATAACAGCCGCTCGGATCGATCCATCAGTTTAACCTTTGGTATGCCGTTGAGAAATAATGGATTTTTAATTGTGTCTGTAATTACGGCATACGACGGATTAAGCTACGCTTGCCGTGGTTGTTCCGTGTATGGGTGACCAATTTCACATATCGAGACTCCTCCGTGCCTCGGAAAGCACGTTAATCCGTTGGTCCCGGTTGTCATTTGTGGATCTTTGACAGTCGTTACGAGCACCCGTTACCCCAACATAGTTGGGAAAAGGCTAGGCAGATTTTTTGATTTCACAAAATAATTGCACAAAACATTTTGACGTGCCGTGCCTCACCGAGGCTATGGATGCCTGGAGACTCGCTTGCCCGAATTCAGATCCGCCCGACAATCCATCTTCCCAGAGACGGTGGGATGAACCGCTCTGCAGAGTAGTACAGAACAACTTGCTTGACACGTCTGCTACTACTACGGAGCGCGCGCGCTTGCTGGCTGTGGGTAAGTGGGAGTCGGGTCTGTGGCTTCATGCACTACCGTCATCGAACCTAGGAACTTGTTCGACGACACTACGTTCCGCATCGCTGCTTCCCTGCGCCTAGGAGCCCGATGTTGTACTCCTCATCGCTGTCACTGTGGCGAAGTTGTCAACACCTCGGACACCACGGCCTGTCTTGCAGCCGAAGTACGGGTCGCTTAGCGCGGCACGCTACGTCATATTAATGACATCATCCGACGAGCTCTTGTCACCGTCGGCGTTCTAGCTGTATTAGAACCCAATGGCTTGGCACGCGACGATGGCAAAAGACCGGCCGGCATGTCCTTATTCCCATGGAAGATGGATAGGCCTTTAGTGTGGGACGCAACGTGTGTCGATACTCTTGCGCCATCCCATCTTCCTGGCTCGGCGTGCTGTGCTGGCGCTGCCGCTGCAGCTGCGGAAAATCTCAAGCGGCGAAAGTATAATAGCCTTATAGGCAATGATATTTTCGAGCCGTTTGGGCCTAGGGCCGTGGGCCCGAGTGCTCATAGTCTGTTTAATGAAATCTCCAAACGGCTGCTTGACACTTCCCGTGACCCAAGGGCTGGCTTTTACCTTGGTCAGAGGCTAAGCATTGCCATTCAACGTGGCAATGCCGCCAGTCTCTTGGGTACATTACCAGCCGACAGCGATGCGGAGGAATTTTTCGACGCCTTACTTTAGTTATAGTTAGTTAGTTCTTTAAGTTTTAGTGTTTTATGTAAATAGTTAGTTGTGTTATGTATATATTGTGTAATTAAAAATATTTGCACAAATGTTTACCAAAAGATCCTTGTAGCAGTGTAACTTGCTACCTAACTAACACAAATGTAAATTAGCCAAAAACGAATGCCAGTCACGTGTGCGCTTGCACACACAGTAAGTAGACGCGCGTTTATGTGTGCATACATTTTCGCTCGTAGTATAGAGCCGACCTTCTGTACTCATCTATTCTGTGACCTAACTGCGGGCACTCGATCTCATTTCAGAAACATTTTTACGACTTCGCGAGTTTTCAGGCAATATTATTATCTCGTATTTACGGTGTGAACTGTACGGTTAGTGGAGATTCGTTTTATGTTGCCCATGACGCCTGAAATGCCCAGTGGATGGAAAAAAGGGGAGTTTTATGGGCAAACACTTTCGGCCTCCGGATGGCCCGCGAGGTTTTATCACGGGAATCGTAAATTCCAGTGGGCACTGAAGTTTATTTCTTGATTTGTTGTTGATTTGTACAGCGCGTCTACATCTTTTTGCTGTTTGAAAATAATTAGATTGTCGTACTTTTAAAAATCCTCACTAAAAGTCCCTTCAATATACCATTTCATTCTTTATCCTCTTTCTGCGATTTTATAATAAACTTAGCCATCACTATTTTTAACACATAGGTACTTATCTACATCTAAACGATACATACGTACAAAAAAGCACCATACTTCTAATTCATCATTCCCACATCCCACCATCTGAACAAGAACAACACAGTATATTTATAACAACAAATGCGATCTTCACTACCATCAGCTGACGTAGATCCTTCATACTTTAGAACATAGCACCAATAGCACGTTCTTATAAGAGTTGCTACACACTTGTTCGGGTCTGCACGATTCGACACAGCCGGGCGGCAAAATCAAATATATGTAGATATACTTATGTTCGGCAAAAAGTCTGAAGGCTCTTACATACTGGCGCGACTTGTCGCGCGACGCGACGCGGCCGCATTGTCCACCGTGAAGTTATCTCAGAAATTGATTTGTTAAAGAGGCGTCGTCCTGACGTGTCGCGCCTGTTTGTGGGAGCCTTGATGAAGCATGATTCAGCGCGGGTAAATGACGAACGAGGTTTTCTGATTGGCACGACCTGAATGAAAGCCGAATATGTATGAGTAGTAAGTCGTAAATCGAATGTGCCGACCCGAACCAGTGTGTAGCACCCCTAACTTCATTGTCAAACACTTACCTTTACGTCGAAACTTGATAGAACGTCGGGAATAGAACAAATATTGACGTGACATGACGTTATGTGAAAAACAATACTTAGAGATGCGTTTGCTTTTTACCCTTTTCAAGAATGAGAGATAAGTATAGTGATAGTTGGAATTGAATCATGTTACTTTATTTTAGAGTGGGTATACATACATAAATACATACATATTATATTAGTTATAGATCCGCATATTCTAGCCTGTAATTTTGTCACTGCAAGGCACATACTCCGTCTTATAGAAGTTACGAGCATTGATTACCACGCAAACTTTTCAGATTACGATATTTTCCTTCAAAGAGAAAAAAAAAACAATGAAATAAAATTAAAAAGGAGATCATTCACTGTCCATACATTTTTGGGCTAGAGTGCTGGCTAAACAAAAGAAAAAGATATTCCGAAAGAGTACGGTTTTCCCTTAATTTTTTATTACGACACGCTATTACTTTAATTAGATTACTATTAATTATTTTAACTACAAAATATACTGAAAATTGCATTTTTCAAAATCAATTAACAGCGCAGGGAATTGCCCTACAGGTTTGGCCCAATAGTAAAGAGTGAAGACATGATCTAACGGTAATTATTTTTTTATTTGGTCGGCGCTTTCTTAAATTAGCCCAAAATGAATGATCTCCTTTCCATGACAAACTTTCACCCCTGTATTTTTGCCGCGAAAAACTTAGAGAATAAAAGCATTAAAGATATCAACATCAAACAAAATAAATGAAGAGCCAAAACCTTAACATTCCTCGAGGTGTAAAGTCAAGACCCGATATTTATAGGCACGTACAAAATCTCTCTGTATAGTGCCGCGAGCTCGACAAAGCGAAACCTAAAAAATTGTTATCCTTTACCGTTTTCCGATAGTCAGATACACAAAGGGTGTCAGAGCGGACACAACTGGTACCGTTAGGGATTATGTACAAGACTGGCTTTTTACCTCTCAAAAAAGTAGTAGCTTTAAATGTTTTTGTTTTTTAAGTGATTTCATAGCTCTAGTACCCTCTAAATGACTCATAAAAGGACTCCTTTTCTCAAATCATCTACAGTATGTTTTACGTACATTTTTCTTTTAGGTTTATTTGGAAGTTGAATTGAATTACTCCAAAATGAAAAAAAAAAACGTACTCTTTCTTTTGAAGTATAAATAAATTTTTACTAAGTATAAAAAAAAATACAAAAAGAAAAACCAACTGTTTTTTTTATGTTCACAACAGAATAAATATAAATGCTGAAAAATAAATCTATAAAGATTTCTCACAGGTAGCAGACAGCTACAGTAACGAAAAAATACCTGACGTGATTTGGGGGTCTATTCTGTCATCGACATAAAATTAAAGGTGAGAGTTTTAAACTATTATAATGTTATTGTTTTCTACTTAGTACGAATGAAATAGGATTATAGGATATTAACTATTGCCGGGGACTTCGTCTGCGATCCAGGATGAAAAGTAGCCTATGTCCTTCCCCAGGTCAAGGTCTACACCTGTGCAAAATTTCATCCAAATCTATTCAGCCGTTTTAGCATGAAAGCGTAATAAACAACTCACTTTCGCATTTATAATATTACCTACTAGCTTCCGACCGCGGCTTGGCCCGCGTGGTATGTCGATAAAAAGTACCCTATATCCACGTATGTCTACCCCAGGATGCCATCTATCTCCTTGCCAATTTTTTTCGAAATCCGTTCGGTGGTTTAGGCGTGACATACAGACAGACAGATAGAGTTACTTTCGAATTTATAATATTATAGTATATAGTGTATTAGTATGGACAGTTAAGATTTACTATTGCCCGGGACTTTGTCTGCGATCTAGGATGAAAGTAGCCGTTGAAAAGGTAACAGACAGACATGCAGACACGAATAACTTTGGCATTTATAATATTAGTATGAATTTGCTCTCTACTGTAGATTGTCTAATATTATTACACACACTGGGCTATAAAAAATACTCTGGGCATTACACTTTAATACTACATACACCGCATGAATAATTATTGTGTCGAAAATTCGAAATAACGATTACCTGAATAATATAGTGGCAAAGTCCATTAACCCCAATTTACATATGTAGGTAATTACTTGGACTTTTAGTAAATACTGGTATTCAGCTGCAAAGACTGGAAGCCGACCCCAATATAGTTGGGAAAAGGCTAGGCAGATTGAATTACTTGGACTTTTGGAACAAAGCAAAGTGCCTGAGCAATTTTTTTTTTCACACATTTTTAACTCGATTCTTTTTTTTAAACTTCCACTTCTCTTGGCGACACCTACCCTGGCTACCTTTTCACTTCTGAATCCATGTTATTCACCATCGTCACATATCGAATACTTTTAGAATAACTATCTTCAAAGGCGGTGTTTTTACCGGATGTCATGGAGGGACCGCATGTGGCTATATGGACGCCGCTTTTCTCTCCCGGCTCTAAAGCTGCCCACATGTGACATCAGATGTACACTATTTCATGTATAGCTTGCGGTAAATAATACTTTTGTTGGAAGAATATGGAGGGAGAGATTGTCCTTTACTGTATGGTGTAAAAGTAGGATAGTTACAGTATCGTCATCGTGGTTAGTTGAATTTGTGTAGTCGGAAATTGACTAGTGGATTATGGCCCACTCTGTGAGAGAGACAGAGAGGAGGCCTGTGTCCCAGCAATGGGATAATTATAGGCAGATTGATTATGCTATGCTCATGCTTAGAGAGCATACGACAATATTGTCAAGCATACACACCAGCTTATCAACTATGTAGAATGATATCAAAGGTTTAAATAAGTTTATAATTTTTATATTTATTTTTTATTTTATCAGACCATCAATAAAAATTCCTAGCCTTTTCCCAACCATGTTGGGGTCGGCATCCAGTCCAACGGAATGCGTCTGAATATCAGTAATTTACACGGAGCGGTGGAGCGACTGTCTATCTATACTTCGACCCTAGTATCCTTTTGTTTTTATTTGTTTTATATTTTAGTTATTTAATTCATTGTAAAAAAAAAAAAAAAATCGGTTATTTTTTATTTATGTTTTGGAAATCTAGGGGCTTAAAACGGTCACTTTAGCAGAATCATAGTATGAAAATATTATGAATCATCGTAAAATGTGACAAACTGACAATTCATAATATTATCTGCGTGTAATTCATATTACGAAATAATTCATCTGTTTGAAAGTTCTCTATGGAGATTCGTAAAATGGTCCACAAATTATGAATTGCTTTTATGTCTTAGAGGAATTGCTAATGACAGCTGGGATTCAGGAAATGAACTGCTTTTAGAGGAATTGCTAATGTGGCCGGTTAAGGCCCCAGATTTCCAAAATAAAAAATATCGTTAGTGTTACCGTAGCATAGCACAAAAATAAGCAACATTTCAAATACTCACCTAACTTCTAAAATACAAAACATGTTTTTGAACTTTTCAACAACATGTTTTGAATCCGTACGATAAACTTATTCCCCGAAACAAGTTTGCAACGTAAGTAATCCTATAAGTGTGATGTTCCAACCGCTCTGCAATTTTCCGCGTCACTATACCGAGATCCAAGTCTTCCATCTTGCAAGTCGCAAGTTGGAATATCTTTTACATTTTCTACGCGATATATCTCTATAAAATTAGACTATCCGTCCCCGTCTGCAGATTGTAGGATAGAGCTTTCGATAGTCAAAATATTTACCTACAAATAAGGAATAGTTCTGTCGTTATTCAATATTAAAACGTATATGTAGGTATATAAGGTGTATCTTTTCATACACGAAATATTGTAAGGGGTCATTGTACTCATCATTATGAATAACTTTCACTGTGGGACCAAAACAGAAATCGCGAAAAAAATTCAGTTGTTCCCTAAATTTTGACGAGCTATGCGAACATAAATGTAGGGAAAAACAGTTTTTTTTTATATTTGACTTAAGACCATTACGCCAATACAATCGGCTCTCTGCGAGCTTACCTAAAGCTTCAACCGCAATGAATATTCAAGAAATCAATACATAACATCATTGATAATAATCAGCTTCCATTTTCCTTTTTATAAAATAAAAAAAAGATAAGCCTTATCGAATTCCACAATCGAGAGGCATTTAATTAAATTGATTCCAGCAATACTGTTCAAGTGGTATTCAGTATTGCAGGAATATTATTATAATAAGGCGTAGAGAATATTCGATATTCCATAATCGAGAATCGGAATTATATTGTAAAAACGATACAATATAATTAATTGCGGTTAGGGTTGCCACTTTAAATAAAATGCCTGATTTTATTGGAACAATATTTTAATTTAAATAAGTGTCAGATACAGTGCTGTGCAACTTTCGATGTCGTGTTCCGCGCAGTGTAGCGTAGAATATTATTACTATTATTATTCTTTTATTTATTTTCTTTCTTATCTATTTACATTTTTAAATATTTTTATAAAAACATAAGAAAAAACATTTAAAAATATAAAAAATAGAGGTCCGCCGGTGTAGGGAGCAGGGTCCAAGCTACCGGTGGTTAGGGCTGCAGAGATAGGAACCTCCTCACAATGCGAGCTGTATCAAGGAGTACTGCCTTCTGAATCAGGCCCTTGATCCAACCGCCTAACGAGAGCGTCGAGAGATGTTGGTCGAGGCTTTCGGCTATCAGGCTGTTACGACAATCGGCACAATGATAGCCGAGCTCACATTCCACATGTCGACAACCTCGTGTGCTAAGTCGAGATATTTTATTTGTTTCTCTTTCTCAGCTTTCACGAGGTTCTCGTCATGCGGGATGGTAACATCGGCTATCATTGCGCGGCGCGCTAATCGGTCTATCACTACTATATCAGGTTTATTGGCGACAATAGTCCTGTCAGTAATGATAGGCCGATCCCAGTACAACGTGACATGTTCATTTTCGAGAACTGGGTCGGGCACATACTTGTAATACGATACCTCAGAGTCCACAAGTTTATATTTCAAGTCAAGTTGCTGGTGAATAATCCTGGCCACTTGGTTATGCCTGTGCAAGTACTCGTCGTTAGCTAGACGAGAACAACCCCAGATAATATGTCTGATGGACTCACCCGGATGGTGGCATGCCCGACACACGTCAACCGTCCCGTCCTTCATAATATGCGTCCTGTAGTTATTCGTCAAGATAACTTCGTCCATAATTGCACAGACGAAACCTTCAGTTTCCCCGAAAAGGTCACCGAAACGTAGCCAGAATACGGACGCTAAGAAATAACACCGGGTCATGAAGAGCCCGATAGAAGCGTCCGTGAAGCTCTTTGCTTTGCCATACCTCCTTGCGGTCTTCTGTAGTAAGTACTACAGGTTTGCGCCAGTTCTCTTTAGCCATGGAGAGCGGGGTGAGTCCCTTGTCCACTGCCACCACATCGCGGTGCATACCCACTTCGGCTTTTAAGAAATATTCTCTGAGATTGCACACCTCGCGATTGTGGAGGGTCTTCGCATTTAAAAAGTCTCGACCCCCGCACTTCCGCGGGATGTACAATCTCATCACCGATGATCGTGGGTGATGCATCCGGTTTGCGGTCAGCAGTGTACGGACCCTCCTATCCAGGGCGTCGAGTTCGGTCTGAGTCCATTTGAGTATGCCGAAAGAGTACATCAGAACCGGCATGACCCAACCGTTGAAGGCGCCACCTTGTTTCCGCCTGAAAGAAGGCTAATTAATACTTTCTTCAGGCGACCAAAGAAGCGCTCCCTCAACGATTGCTTCATGTCAGCAACGTTGATGCCTAACGCTTCCGACATACCCAAATACTTATAGCTTTCGGATGAGGAGAGGGACCAGAGGTATATGGAATCCGAGAGTTGAATTCCCTCTGATTCCATAATCTCCCCTCGCTTTACATGCATGACTGCACATTTGTCCACACCGAATTCCATCCTGATGGCGTTACTGAAGGTTTCAGTTACCTTCAGTAGCTCCATCAGTCGCAATTCGTTGGGGGCAAAGAGTTTCAGATCATCCATGTAGAGGAGGTGAGATATGACCTGACCACCTCTTCTCAACCGATAGCCTAGACCTGAATCTTCCAGCAATGTGCTTAGAGGTTTCAGGGCTAAGCAGAACCAAAGCGGACTCAAACTGTCGCCCTGAAATATTCCCCGTTTAATCCATACAGGTTCATCATTCCTTTGGATCTGTCGACACCCCGGGTAGCGAAGAACCGTCCTCCATTGCCCCATACACGACTCAAGGAAGGTGCGTAGAGCTGCATCAATCTTGTACAACTCCAGCACCCTCATGAGCCATGTATGTGGCAGTTGTGGCACCGAGTCGTAGGCCTTCTTATAGTCTATCCAGCATGTCGAGAGTCGAGAGGTCCTTACGGGATCGACGAACCTGTTGGCTTATGGCCATGTCGATGAGGAGTAGCTCCTTGGTACCGCGGGACCCGTTTTTACATCCATTTTGAGAGGTGGACATTATTGAATTGCTGTCAATGTGTGTGTTTATTTTCACTCTCAAAATGGATGTAAGAAGTTTATAGACCGTCGACAAACATGTGATCGGTCTATAATTCTTGGGTTCCGCGGGGCTACCTGACTTATGGAGCAGGTGGGTAACGCCTGTTGTTAGAAACTGTGGTAGCTACCCAGGCTCTAAGGATGACTGGAATTGAGATGCCAGGCGAGTGTGTGAACTAATCAGCCATTTTAACCAAAAGTTGTGCAGTCCGTCCGGTCCCGGTGATTTCCAGTTCGGTAACAAACGGACTGCTCTGGCTACGTCTAGTGGAGTGATTAATACAGCTTCCATTTCTGGTATAGTTTCACACACTCGCTCGACATCCTGTTTCCAGTCAGCCTCAGCGTGACAGACGGGCACCGACCAGATGCTGCGCCAGAATGCGCTCGTGGTGGCATCATCCGGGCGGCATCATCCGGGCGGCACACGTCTGTCACATTTTGTTCAGGTCGCTCCCACGGTCTATATACCCACCTCTCATCGCTCTGGAACATGCAATTCTGCGTGTATCGGTCAACCCGCCGCTTATACCCTCGAATACGGCTCGCCGATGCACAGACTTTTTGCTTCAGGAAGTCGATGCGCTCTGTAACACGGGATATGTATTCTGGAGGACTGATTCCTGTCCCCGAGAATGCCCGTCTCACAAAGCGCATCACTCGTGGTCGTGTATTGCCCTCCCTGAAGCAGTATAGTTTGCCGATGAGTACCCTGGCCCCATCGATACGACGCTCGATCCTGCACTGCCAGGCTGGTACGGCTGGTTTTGGTAGAGTAGCTCTGTCACAGTTTGGGAACTTGACGTTAGCTAGACGACATGCCGCAACAGCCGCGCAATACAGGATCGAGTGTGTATCAACCAGATCCTCGCTGCTCTCGAAAAAAAATTTAAGTTGCGAGTCCAAGGCACACACCAGCGCCCTATTTTTTTTGTGCATAGTTAGGCGTGGTAGTCGGGGTCTAAGTTCGGTCGGGGTGTGCCTATAATCGCTTTGCGCGACTATAGTCTGACTCCGTGATTTATGTAGAATACATTCTTATGCTAATTGGACAGCTTTAAAAAAAGACTGCCTCTTTGCCTCCATATATTACTATTATTATTTTTACAGGACAAAATTGTTTTAATTTTAGTGTGAGTTCCTATATTAATATTTTCTATTTACCAATGTGCTGTTGACTTAAGCTGCGTCCACATTACGTAGTTACAACATTCGAATAGTGTACTGTCGTAGTCATCTTTGGGTAGTACCACGTAGTGCTAATGCTATGGACGTACCCGAACGTACCGTGGTATTATCACAAAGTACTGGCTGTTAAAATGTCGAAATCGTGAACGCAGCTTTGTGTTTTGTATTAAATGAATTTGTTTGTATTTTTACTTTAATTAAGAATTTTTCGTCAGCCAGCAAACAGATAAAAGCATGTTAGTACAACCCCAAACTAACAATTCCTTAAAAAACCTTTCAAAAGAGGCCTTTGTGTGATTGTTGAGTCTGAGTCCGTGATTTATGTAGAATACATTCTTATGCTAATTGGACAGCTTTAAAAAAAGACTGCCTCTTTGATCTAGTGCTCGCGGTCCTGAGTTCGATTCCTGTGTCGAGCAAAGTGTTATTCTGTTTTTCCATCTGGAATATATCAGTAGCAGCCCGGAGTTTGGATTTGTGAATGATTTATGGCGATAACCTCGCCTCCTATTACATGGGACTTAAATATAATTAGCGAAAGGTAGGTGTACTATTAATAGGTACACCTTTGCCTAAACCTTCGGGGAATACAGGCGTGATGTTATGCTATGTAAAAAATAAGATTTTTTCTGTCTGGCAACCCTATTCGCCACACCTCAGGCAATGGCGATGAAATTCGCGCGATATTATCGATATAATAAATACGGTTAATTGATGTAGGCAATTACTTTTGGTGGGTAGATTCCGTACCTATTTCACACAAAATAAACGTAATTAGGGCAGGTCAAGCACTCGTACTTGTTCCAATACATAATTAACTTGAACAATGGATGAATTCGTTAAATAATCACTGCCCCTGTGGTTGAATTTGGATGTTCGAAATAACCAAATTTTTATGTTTTTTAGCCTCGACCACCATTGTCATCAAAATGGCGATTATCATATTTACAGTCTTGAATTTTATATAACCTCCGAACTATACGGTTATACAAATTCGTTCATATAAAATGATAGATTTTGGTAGTGTCAAACAGTTGTTTTTCAAGCTCTTAATGACTTTTACACGTGAGACCATAGCGTGAGACTATAAATATTTAACCTACAATCTTTTGTACGTTTCTTGAGCGGCAAATCGTTGATAGCCTGTCGCTTCCCCGTCAGCGGTGGCACAACACAATGAAAAAATACTGTGTGAATTCCTGCGGGGCGAGGCCGGCCTTGTGACATGGCTAGAATCACACATTTTATCACAATTTAGTCAAATAAAATGTGTGATTTGAGCCATGTCGCAGGAGAAACTAGGGGTTTTGCTATGGGTGAATATCCCGGCGGCCAATTATACGTGTCCACGTTGAGAATCGAGGTGTTAAATGATAGGATTTTTCTTTATTTTTGTAGTGTACTACGTAACTTGGTTCAATTAGGGCCACATTTTTTTTAAATATAAGTGTATGTAAATAATAAGGGGAAAAAAAATCGCCTTAAAATTCAAGATGGGTGGCTTGTCCCAGCTCCATTTTTTTATATAATTGCGATCACCAAAGTAACAATTTGAGGTACAATAACAAATTAAAAAAATCGTTAGTATATGCATAAGACACATTATATAAAAACAATTAAAACATATTAGAAAATCTAATTTAAAAGCACAAGATACTCGATCAAAGTTTGTCCAAGCAAAAATCTAAATTTTGGTGGCACTTGTTCAACTTACTATAACATAAACTTTCGTGCGTGTGCGTTCAATCGTGTTTATTATTTCGCATGTCTCAGGCGTGCGCCTGACTTGCGCGTAATAGGGATGTGTTTAGTGCTGTGATTTTCCGCCAAAAACGTAAGTATCATCTTGGGTGGCACGGGGGACAAGAATTGTTCAATTTTTGGTGGATCGATTTGCTATTGATTTTAAAGTGTTTTAATAGTAAGTTACACGTTATAGGTAGAGATTTGGGTTACGCATAAATCAGTTATATTAATTTATTTGTAACTTAAAATTATGAGTTTATCAGACAACTCATAATAAATAATATGTTTTAACAATAGAGAGTTTTATTAACCTATGAAAGTTATTGATAAATCCCGAGAATTTGTGAGATTGGTTACATTGAGCTTTATTAATTAATGAGATTGAGGTTTGTGACAGAGAAATCCAATTTTGGTGCAACTGATTTTCAATTTTGGTAGGCACTTTCGATTCAATTTTCAATTTTGGTGGCCACACTTAGACTTTAAACTAAAATATCTCAAAAATGTATCGAGATATTCTCAGACCTCTTGAAGATCCTTCTAGCTTGGACTTTCTACTCTTATATCAGGTCTTTATTTTTCACGAAAGCAGAAGAAAAAATTTCGCCACCAAAATTGAAGAAAAATTCACTACGTTATACGAGCTCACGACACTTAATAACCAGTATGCTTCTCATAGGTTCGGATTATACCCTGAATTCCCATACCAAAAACTGACTCCTGCGAAAATATACACAGAATGTTCTGTCCGCGCCCCCAGGCATAAAGTTGTCAAACAAGTGTTAACTAACTCCATAAAATCTAACGCAATTAATTATACTACGCTGACTTCGTAAAAGGTTACCTACACATTTAATTTTTGTAATCACATTAATATGATGCTGGGCCTCCAAGGGAACGCAAAATTAAAATATTTCCCGAACAGGGTCGACTTCAAACGAATTGCTCAGAAATCACGAAGTTAAATATGCCAAAAACTCCGGGTTACGTTCATAAATTATTCTCGTAAGAGAATTGTACTACAGTTCTTTTCAATGATATTTACCCTACGTGGGATTGTCAGCAAGACGTTGCTGGCTTCTTTGAAGAGCTGGGGTGGATCAAATAAGAGATTTTTCCACTCGTCCGCAAAATGTAATACGCGCTTTGACGTGGGGTTGCGGATACCAACCCGTATTACCTACTAACTGCGCCCCGCGGTTTTACCCGCGTAAGTCTCGATCCTGTGGGAATATCTAAATAAAAAGTATCCTATTTTCCTTTTTTCTATTTTTTATTTGGTCAATGTGCCAAATTTCATCTAAATCCGTTCAGCCGTTTTAGCATGAAAGCGTAACAAACAAACTCACTTTCGCTTCTATAATATTAGTTAGGATTAAGGCTTACCTATTCAATGATAGGCAAATGGAAGATAATTTTTATATTAAACTTTATTTACAGCAGTACAGTAGTAGGCTTACTGCCATTGGCTTAAAAAATGGAGATAGATGACAATTGTTTGATTCAATCTGCCTTGCCTTTTCCCCAACTATGTATGTTGGGGTCGGATTCTATTCTAACCGGATGCAGCTGAATACCAGTATTTTACATGGAGCTCGACTGCCTATCTGACCTCCACAACCCACTCACTGGGGAACACGATACCGCTTGGTAAGAGTGGTTGTCAGACCAATAGTCTACGAATAACCACCGGTACCAACGTGCTTTCCGAGGTACGGAGGGGTCTCGATATGTAACGGATGGTCACCCATCCATGAACTGACCGCGGCAAGCTTAGCTTAGCCTTCGATCGACCCGTGCGGCTGTTGTTTTGTAACCACGAGCCCCTTTTTGGTTGTGTTTACAATATTTATTTAATTTAATGTCAGGTTTTCTGTAGAGCTCATGTTAAATTCATTAGCGATAAACTTGGGACACTTCGCTTTAAATCGACCATTATTTTCTCCGAAATACATCTTTTTTTTCGTAAATTGCGTTCTGTAAAACATTTATTATTAAACTATGTTTGAATACGAACTAAAATAATAATGTTTTTGTAAAAAGCAGCCAAGTGCGAGTCGCACTCGCTGACGAAGGGTTCAGTACGACCGTAGCAAAAATTTCTAAAAACGCCACGTTTCTTGTATGGAAACCCCCTTTATTCCTTTAATTATTTCAAGTGTAGTCTATTACGGTTAAAAAAATACAGCGCTGTGACAGGCGGACAGAAAGCGCAGCCTAAGTTATCGGGTCCCGTTGGCACCCTTTGGATACAGAACCCTAGAAACAGCAAAGAGATCAGAACGAAATTACACTTGGGATCTGTACAATCTTTATTTACCTATAAGTAACAATTTTCTTATATTTATTCAAAATGATTATTTTATTGTGTCATATTCGTATTCCCCTATGGAATACATTTATTGTTATACAATATAAGGTTCGTGAGGGTCCACTATTTACTTTACCTAACTAAAATCGAACAACACCAATATTGTTGTTACTTTGATAACAAAGTAACACAATACAATGTTACGTTTATCTCTTCCAAATAATATTTTTAAGTAGGTAAGTACCTACCTTTTATTATTCTGTATCAAAATTATCCAAAGCGGGACACTTATTATGAAGCCCACGTACTAATTGGTATTCAGACAACGGTAACACACAGGTAGATAAAATGTAAATGTTTTAACAAAAAAAAAAATGCAATATTATATTTTACCTTTTCCGGCCGACCCATAGCGAAAATGATCTCAGACTGGGAAAATTAGGAGCTTCGATAAAAATACTTTTTTACTGACAAAGAGCGTTATCATACTGGCGATTTGCCAGCGTGCTTCCAGCGAGTCGATTTGTGAACGTGCTCTCCGCGGGTGCGATGCGAGCTAGCCGCGACCGCGCGTCGTGTGCACCGCGTTTTCACAATACTGTACACGTGCTTCAGTTGCTTGTGTCACTTTCTCTTGTACACTCATTTCAATTGCTCTCGGCTTATTTTTTGTTTTATTATTGATCTTTAATTACGGACGCTTTTAACGTGCACGTCTCTTTTTCGTTTAATTTCAAAATGAATGAAGTAACCAATGTATTGTAAGGTAATGTATTGTAACAATATTTTGATTTAAAAGAGTGTCCGTGGAGTTTCTAACCCGTTCTTTTCCATAGGAACCTACTACGCTTTGGAATGGGCAACTAGCTTCATTTTTTTGACTGACCGACCCCTTGACAATTCAAAAGTACCTGTAATTGGTTTATTTGAAATAAATGCTTTGAATTTGAGTTTTTGTTTGAGTTTGAGTTCCGAAAACGCGGCGAACACGTTGGGCATACTCCCTACTCCCATGGCGTGCTCCCTACGCACACGTGTCGAAAGTGTTAAACAATCGCCTCGCCGGTAACACGCTGGTAAATCCTCATTGTGATATAGCCTTTCCCATCAGAAAGCCGGTCTTTTCTGTAAGAATCTCATCGTGAAAATTGAGGTTATGTGAATAGTTTCAGGGGAATGATAGCTCACTTCTCTTATGTTTTCATGATGAGATTTTTACAGAATGGACGCCGAGTTAATCCTTTAGCCGATAAAGGGGCCATTGCTAGGTCTCTCTTCTTTATTTCCTTTTACTTCACACGCTTGTAATATGAGTAACCTACCTAAGCCTATCAAGACACCGACAGATTCAGCCAATAGTTTTCTTCACAATCAATCTCCCTAGCCTTTTCCCATCTATGTTGGGGTCGGCTTCCAGTCTAACCGGATGGAGCTGCATACCAGTATTTTACATGGAGCGACTGCCTAACTGACCTCCACAACCCAGTAACTGGGTAATACGAAACCCCTTGGTAAGACTGGTTGTCAGACTTTCGGGCTTCTTACGACCCGTAAAGACTGTCTAAGATCCACGAATGACAGCTGGGACCAGCGGTTTAACCTGCTTTCCGAGGCACGGAGGAGTCTCGGAATGTAAAATGGTCACCCATCCACGGACCAACCCAGGCAAGCGTAGCTTAACCTGATAGATCGATCCGTGCGGCTGTTATTACTTAGCCACGAGCTCCTGGTAATAGTTGCCTTCACAATTTATGTAAAACACAATCTACTTAATATTATTTAAAAAGCTTATCAACCATTTCTCACTGAAACTTAGTGTGAAACAACTCAAGTTGGGGCGTGTGCCAGAACGATAACAAGGTTATACGGAGCTTGTCTACCGTCAGCCTGTGATTAATTATAAGCAGAGGCGAGAGGAGCCGACATCACAATTAACCCATTGCCTAAGAGTTTCGGGGCCTCAGGCACCTGTCCCGACTAGCTATTTTATTACTCAAGAAACATACAATATAATGTTGGTCCCGTGTCTGTAAAAGATGGGTCCCCACCTATGAAATTGGCGTTTTTTTCTCACAAATAGAGAACCTCGTCACTTCTATGATTTAAAATATTCATAAATTGCTTGGTATTATATCGAATAATGACCATCATAGACAACTACCAATAGTAAAAAAACCTTATTACTTATAGTTTTCTAAACATAAACTAAAACCCAACTACGACTAAAAAGGTATAAACAAGACACCACAGACAGACAAATTAAAAATCCGGAGTCACACGTGTTAGGGCATAAATCGAACAGATTACGTGTGACTCCGGATTTTTAATTTGTCTGTCTGTGGTGTCTTGTTTATACCTTTTTAGTCGTAGTTGGATTTTATTTATTTATTTATTATTTATGTACACACAGTAAAATACAAAGAGATATGACATAATTATGGTTTTAGTTTTTAATACTTTCTTTTTTAATTCTTTTCAAATTTTTTAATGCATCTCACGTGATGGTAAGTGATGATCGGCTGAAGGTGGAAGCGAGCTTCACCCGGAATCCTCAACTACAGAGGAACTGACTGTTTTACCTCTAACTACCGAAACACAACAATACTGTTAAAATTGTTGTTATGGTGACAGACTTAGATAAGATGGTAGTAGCTAGACAGGCGGACTTAGAACAAGCTCTCTGCCCTACCCCCAACCAAACAGAGAAGAAAATTTTGCCCCTACTGGGAATCGTACCCGGGACCTCTGGATCTGAGACAGGTGGTCTAACCACTAGACCACAGAGTTTTTCGATCTATCTTTCTAGATTAATCCACAATATTCATCAGCCCTTCAAACAAAAGCAATGTCTCCTAAATAAAACTTCATTACACCCTCTTTCGTGAACAAATCTTATGTCAAAGACCTTTGTTAAGCTAAAATGATAATAATAATGTATGTATCTACACATTTGCTCACTTTCTTACGCATGTCATTTTATATTCAGGCGCGTCTCGCCGTGTGCCTTAATTACGTGGAAGTACCCATTTCCTTTCAAATTCGATGTTTTCTTCGAAGTAGGTTATGTTGTTAAAAGGGTGTTGGGGTAAATGACATCGTGTTTAAGAAAGTATTAGGTATCCCAGTATAATAAAATAACAGTATTATATCTCGGCAGTGACCTTGAAATAATTACCTGCCTCTCGGTAGATAAACCTCTCGCGTCCGTGCGTAACTGCCGTGCACTCGAAACTGTAGCGTACTGATATATGCTGAGATTTCGAAGCGCGTCGTTTCGGACGTTTTCTTTAAAGACATGATACTGTTACTGATGTATACTGTGGTATTATATTTTGTGTGTTACTTTAATAAAACGTATAATCACGCCTGTTTTCCCCTAAGGGTTAGGCATAGGTGTACCTAGTTTGCCATCAAATGGGCACAGTTCAGACTCCAGGCTGCTACGATAACCGTTACTTTAATATAATGAAAAATTTATTATTACGTAGCAATAACCTAACGCCTGAAGGTTTCAAATTCCGATTCTTAGGCGACACTTGCAGGCTGCAGTAACTTGTATCACCATTCTGATTTTTTCAATATGTGAAAAGAAAGAAAGCAAAATGCATTTATTGGCATTGTAACAGAAAAATACACCTTAAAACTATAAAAACAGAAACAATCAATAAAATGCCAAAAGGGCCTCAGCTCAGAATACTGTCAGATGGCAATACAAATGTAGACTTTCTAATTGAATCAAAGACAAAGGTGTGATCAAACATTAAGCGACAAGAGTGCAGCAGTAACACGCAGAGTTTGCAGGACACATTTCTGCCGCGCTCTAGTTAGGTAAAAATGTTTGTGCGCGACTGGTAGACAGAAGCGTTCGCGCGCGGCAGTTGTCCAATCACAGCCCGGCAGGCCGCGCGCGTCAGCCGCGCACCATTGCCGCTTTATGTTTGGATACACCTAACTGACCTTATCAAGCATCTTAAGGGGGATGCGCCAAGGTAGCAAGCGAAATTAAAATTTTCTTTACGTTTTTTGCAATTTGCAAATCAGTGTCAGGTTGTATCCTGCCAGGGTTGCGGGAAAGTCCGAAAGTGATACCGGGACATTGGCAACAGGCAACTGAAGGAACACGGGTGGGTTTTAGTCAAAGTCTGACACGCCCTTCCGCTCCGCCCAGAGCGGGAGAAGTCATTTGATGAATTACCAGCTTCAAAAAAAAAAAGTGTCAGGTTGTATTTAAAATATGATTCGCGACCGTAGCAAATATGGCTTTACAGACTTATAACCATTAGATACAGGAATACAACTCCTTAATGATTCATGAAATGATTGATCCATGATGATGATTGTCATGAAATAGTCATTAAATAGGATTAACGAACTCAGAGAGTTGTATTGGCGATTTTTATATTTTTTCTCTAGAATTAAATATTTGATACGACCGCGAATCATATTTAGATTAAAATAACACTTGAAACTGACCTGCAAATGGCAAAAAACGTAAGAATAATTTAATTTCGCGGACTACCCTGAAGCTTTCAACTTAAGGAAAAGAGAATCGTGATATCGCGGTGTGAAATAACTAAAACGTAACATGGCCGCTGTGAAAATATCTCGTTCATAACTGCCAAAAGTGGACACTTCACATATACCCCAAATTGTAGCCATTATACCACGATGAAGGTGAATATCAATATTATATCCCAGATAAACTGTTTCAAAGTTAGTATAGCCTCCGTCAACTCAACTCCATTAAATTAAGTTTTGCAGTTGTTAAGCACACAATGTATGATAATTTCAGGATTCTCAGTATTTTGTTTAGCTGGATATAATAAATAAATCCACTGGATCCAGGATCAATTTACGTAGAGATAAACTTTACTGAATATACTTAATGTTATTCAAGCTTTTAAAGATTTAAATTGAACCTCGCATTGTTTGCTTACAAAAGATGAATATAAACCGAGCTAATCTGATTAACTAGAAATTCACTTAGCACATTATTGTTTCTATTAACATAAGCCAGGTTGGTTTAATTGTTAACTAGCTGAGCTCCTCGGTTTTACCCGCATATATCTCGGTGCCGTGGATATAAAGTATTCTATGTCCTAATCCAGGTCTTGGTCTACTCATGTGAGAAATTTCATCTAAATCCGTTCAGCCGATTTAGCGTAAAAGCGTAAGAAACAAACTCACTTTCGCATTTATATTATTAGTTAGGATTCTAATATCTAAAGTCTTACTTAATAACTTTAGATATTTAAGAAAGCCAACTGAAATTATGAACTATCAGATACCTACAGATAGATATCACATAATTTGAATCCAATGTTTCACGTGAAATTCAACCAAAGTGCGTACTTCGTGCCCCATCTGCTAGTGTCCCAAATGTCTGATCACCTGCACCCTTGACGATCTGAACAACGTCTCTGACTCCACCAAAATGTGACTGCCAGTACCTACTGGACTCAAACAGTATAAAAAACACAAATGTACCGTCGAAACGAAAGAGGAAGAATGCATAAATTCTTTACAATTTCCGAACGATACCTATACAAAAAGTTTTCTTAGGTAGGTACTGAAAAAGGTCCTACAAGGTGTCTTTATGTATCGATTACTTGGTTAGAGAAGCGTTGCGAGTTATTTTGTATACAAGATATCCCTGTATGTAGTCAGTGTTATAAAGAGGAGCTCGTGGCTAAGTACACGAGCCGCAGGGGTCGATCAATCAGGTTAAGCTACGCTTGCCGGGGTTGGTCCGTGGATGGGTGACCATCTTTACATACCGATACTCCTCCGTGCCTCGGAAAGCACGTTAAGCCGTTGGTCCCGGCTGTCATTTGTAGATCTTTGAAGTCAGTACGGGTCGTCAGAAGCCCGAAAGTCTGACAACCAGACTTCCCAAGGGGTATCGTGTTACCCAGTTACTGGGTTGTGGAGGTCAGATAGGCAGTCGCTCCATGTAAAATATTGGTATTCAGCTGCTTCCGGTTAGATTGGAAGCCGACCCCAACATAGTTGGGAAAAGGCTGGGCAGATGATGATGTAGTCAGTGTTATAAATCCTACGGATTTTCCAACACACATGACTAGGATTTTCACAACACACCTCTATTTTTTTTACGCTAACAAAATATGTTCTACGTAAGGGTTCTTGTTTTCGTTATAGATTTGGATTGGGACGAAAAAGAAAATATATATTCCCGTTGTTTTTCTGCTTAAACTAAATCTATGTAGAAACACCGATACCTTATTGGTTGTTTCCTTGTTTTTACCAAGTATTTTTTTGATAATAATGTGTTAATACAGTAGATACCACGGCAAAATGTTACTCATTTTTGTGATAACTAAAGAAATCCTAACTGATATTATAAATGCGAAAGTCAGTTTGTTTGTAAACATTTTACTCTAAAACGGCTGAACGGATTTGGATGAAATGGAGATAGGGGTAGACCTTGACCTGGAGAAGGACATAGGCTATTTTTCATCCTGGATCGCAGACGAAGTCACGGACAGCAGCTAGTTAGAAATAAATACAATTGGTATTGTATTCTTGGTACTGACAAATACTCACAGTTCCTGATGAAAACATGCAGCAACAAGTCACCATCATTCTCCTGCCCTTATCCCAATATATTTGGAATCGGTGCAACATGTTGCTTGCATATGAGCGTACTAACCTACCTTTATTTTATTTAGTCCAATATCTGATTTGCGCCGAAATATGGTAACTGTCGCTTAGTGTTATCAATAACTTATCTATACAAGGTGAAATTGAATTCATAGCCATCCTCTTAAGGGGTCATTGTACTCATTATTATGAACAACACTCACTATGCGACGAACACTGGGCTGTTCCCTACATTCATAGTTCGCATAGCTCGTCAAAATGTAAGGAACAGCAATTTTTAGGGTTCCGTATCCTAAGGGTAAAACGGGACCCTATTACTAAGGCTCCGCTGTCTGTCTATCTGTCTGTCTGTCCGTGTGTCACCAGGCTGTATCTCATGAACCGTGATAGTTAGACAGTTGAAATTTTCACAGATGATGCACTTCTGTTGCCGCTATAACAACAAATACTAAAGAACAGAATAAAATAAATATTTAAGGGGGCTCCCATACAACAAACATGATTTATTTGCTCGTTTTTGCTCGATATTGATAACGGCAACAGGGGGCTTAAAACAGTCACTTTGGCAGAATCATAATAGGAAAATATTATGAATCATCGTAAAATGTCACAAACTGCCGACCATAATATGATATTCGTGCAATTCATATTACGAATTAATTCATCTATTTGACAGTTTTCTATGGAAATTCGTAAAATTGTCCACATAATAAGAATTGCTTTTGTGTCAAAATAGAGGAATTGCTAATGACAGCTGGAATTCAGGAAATGAAATCCTTCTAGAGGAATTGCTAATGTGACCGTTTTAGGCCCACAGGTAGACGCTTGAAATATTCACAGAATATTTAGTTATAGGTATATTCACTTTAAAAATAAATATAATGTGTCATTAAAATAAAACAAATATTTAAGGGGGGCTCCCATACAACAGACATGATATTTTTGCCGTTTTATGGATAAAGGTACGGAACCCTTCGTGCGCGAGTCCAACTCGCACTTGGCCGGTTTTATTTTTTCACGATTTCATGTTTGGTCCTGTAGATAGGTAATTTTATTGATCCCATTCGACAGAAGCGTCCCGGTAACTGTTAATTATATACCCAAATTAATCCCACCTTGTACCTATTCTTCTTACCTTCACATAACAGATACGCGAAACGTGCTCATATTTTATCACTATCAGCGGCTACACGCACCTGTCAAGGTACAACAAGTACTGAAATAGGCACTTATGTACCCACCACTCAATAATCCACCTTAAAATTAAGAACATAGGGTGGAATTTATGATGAAGGGTCTGATAGAAGTAGCGAAGTTAATGGCTGACACGGAGAAATGTCGAAAAACAGATTGTAAGAAATTTATCAGTGCCCTCGTTCTCGTGTGTGGGTTGCTTTGGGTTGCCAGCGATCACTCAAGTGGTTACGTGGTTACAGCTGCGATTATGGTAATGGGGGAGCAGGGTTCATATTTTAATGGGGATGTTAATTATGGGAGTTAAATATAAGGAGGTCGGGATCATTAGAAAGAGACTTAAGAGGCAAATAAAAACGGTTTGTGCCTTCCCAAGTGAAGTGGTGGAAAGTGGAAGGTGGAGACGACAATACGAGAATAAATTAAACTTCGTCGGTTCAACTAATGACGTGCCCAGTCTGTAAACAAAAATTCAGTCAAATATATCCAATAGTATTATTACATTACAACAGTCACTCACAATAATGAACCTGTGGCGGCATCTACATCGCCACATGCGAACTACGCATCCTAAAACGGCCTCTTTAGGAGAATGATAATAGGTTATTATTATGAATCATCTTAAAATGTCACAAACTCACAACTGCAACAATATTATCTGCGTGCAATTTATTACGCAATTCATCTGTTTGACAGTTTTGTATGGAGATTCGTAAAATGGTCTACAAATTATAAATTGCTTTATTCTTCCTCTTTTCGTGTGGATAGTGACTAACCTGGTGTCAGAGCTTTAAAGCCCACCAAGGGCCTCTGACTTGGCTTCGCATGTCGTCGAGAAATATCTCTCAGGCATGGCCGGTTT
The DNA here is from genome assembly GCA_948473465.1 of Lithophane ornitopus. NCBI lineage: Eukaryota > Metazoa > Arthropoda > Insecta > Lepidoptera > Noctuidae > Lithophane > Lithophane ornitopus. Next base: position 8,392,273 of record OX419636.1, read on the forward strand.
GTGGGAAAGTCCGAAAGGGATACCGGGACCTTGGCAACAGGCAATTGAAGGAACACGGGTGGGTTTTAGTCAGTAAAAGTCTGACACGCCCTCCGGTTCGCCCAGAGCGGGAGAGGTCATTTGATGACTTACCACTCTCAAAAAAAAAAAAGGCATGCAGGTTTCCTCACGATGTTTCCATTACCGTTTTTTAAGCAAGTAATAATTATACAATACGCACATGAATTCGAAAATTCAGAAGTGTGCCTTGCCGTGATAGCCTAGTGGTGTGACAGTCAGACTGCCAAGTCATAGATCTCGAGTTCGAATTGCTTTGATGAAGTTTAATATTAAATTTAAATTAATTTAGATATGATTGTCATTTGTCATTTTATTACTTACATCATTTACATGTAGCAATATTTACAGCAAATATTATTCGATTATGAATTGAATTGAGTACCTACATATTTTTCAGCTAATTTGTGTCACCATTTTGTGTCTGTGTGTGTGGGCATTTAGGAAATGAATTGCTTTTACAGGAATTGCTGTCGTTTTAGGCCCCCAGACGTCACACAAAATCCTGACGGCACACAAATCCTGCATCGCGCAATAAGAGTTTACCGCGCGATCAACATTTATACACATAAGATCCCGACATCAATCGTTGGGCAGTTTTTTGATTTTTCTATAGAGGATGAGTGAACTTTACATCTAGTTCCTCATACCTCTAAAAACCTATTGTAAAATGAAACGAAGGAACCTAACAATCAATCATAGCACGAGCCCTGATTGCGTCGTAAGGGTTTTTTCGAGCATACAGCAGTGCAGTGCAGCAATTTGCATTCTACTCTATCCAACGCTCATTTCTTTAGCTGTTTACGTTTGTATCTTTTCTTTTTCCTTTAGTTGGTTCGTATACTTTCTTGTCGGTTTTTAGGGTTCCGTACCCAAAGGGTAATACGGGACCCTATTACTAAGGCTCCGCTGTCTGTCTGTCCGTCTGTCTGTCTGTCTGTCTGTCCGTCTGTCACCAGGCTGTATCTCATGAACCGTGATAGTTAGACTGTTGAAATTTTCACAGATGATGTATTTTTGTTGCCGCTATAACAACAAATACTAAAAACAGAATATAATAAATATTTGAGGGGGCTCCCATATAACAAACGTGATTTTTTTTGCTCATTTTTGCTCGATTTTGATAACGGCAACAGGTTGAAATATTCACAGAATATTTAGTTATATATTCACTTTAAAAATAAATAATCAAATTAAAACAAATATTTAAGAGGGGCTCCCATACAACAGACATGATTTTTTTGCCGTTTTTATAAATAATGGTACGGAACCCTTCGTGCGCGAGTCCGACTCGCACTTGGCCAGTTTTTCTCTTTTCTCTACGGTATCAAACCTTCCTAATATTGAACAAAATCCTTCTTTTAATAAACCGGTTTCATGTGCCTCTTCTGACCTCAAAACCCAATGCAAGAGCAAAACATTTATTTCCCATCACAGCCATCTTTCACGAGATATTTCAACCCCAGTAAGCCCCAGTCAGCCCCATTGAGATCATAATCCTGTAGCTGTTAGTACAATCTCGGGGAGGGTAGAGTAGATACCTTTAGCCCCGAGGGTAGAATGGCTGCTAAATAATTACAGATCATCCGGATTCTCTCGCGGTCGTGGTTTTGATCGATTGAAGTTGAGATTGAAACATAAATGTGGAAGATACAATACATTCATATTTAGTTGTTTTTTTTTTCTTACATAACGGGTTGTCAAAACTGCCAGTAGTGTAATAGACCAGAGAAAAATTTAACTGCAATTTCCTCCAATTTGATTGCTAATTTATAAATTATTTTTGTTTCTTCCACATGCCCTTTATATGGTTATGAATGACTCAATATTATGGTATAGATACGCTGCTACGAAGAGTGTATTCAGTCACGATCCGTTTATTTTGAGTAACAAGTGATGTCAAAATCAAAAACCTTAAAATATCCAAATCTAGATATTTTAAGGAATTTGGGTCACGAAAATGTAATTTTCTATTCTTTTCCAATATTAAAATTCCTGCTCATTTCATTATTCTCGATTTTTTATTGCTCTTTACCACAGTATAAATATGGACAGTATGGAAACTAAACCTATTTCTTGAAATAATACCTACCCTCCAATTTCAAAATAGAGCACTCGACTCGACACGGCACCCGCAACTGACAGCACCACGACAATCACTTGGGGTCTCGTGAATGATCGCATCTGTGTGCCGTTTCGAACGTTTACTTCGTAAGTAGTTTCTGTACTGTCCATATTTTATACTGTGCCTTTACCATCACAGTCATTTACGGGATTACAAACACGTTTATGAATGAACCATCGCAACCCATTCGGACCCAAAATAACGACAAATACCATTCATTATAAAACAAATGAATCAAACTGAACTGAAACGATCGTTTCTAAAAAACAGTTAGGGAATCTAAATTATTTCCGGTATGAACTTCCGAATAACAGAACAGTTCCAAAATGATCCCAAAACAATAGCAGGATGAATATTTACGGTTTATTCATGAGTCGACGAGCGAATTTAACTGCGGACTGGCGATAAGGTTGAACCGGATATGGACACAATACTGGTCTTCACATTATGTTTTAGGATGGACCAATTTTATCCCGTCGCCCCGCTCGCTCGGCCAGCGCTCCTCGCCGTTGGTTTCATGCCCGCACCCTTAGGAACAAAAGGTTTGTACACGGGTTGTAGTCAAATCGGAGAAACAATACGATTTCACGATTCTACTTAGTGTTCTGCTTTTGAATGTTTTGTGTTCGAAATTTAAATGTTTTGCTTTTAATTGCGATGCGAATGGTTTGTGTTTCATGTCAATTACCTTAGTAGATAATAAAACGTTTATGTACAATAATAAATCTTTTACAAAAAAAAAAACAACCGACTTCCTAAAAAAACACTGCAAAGGGAAAAATAACTTTAATTTCGGAAGTCGGTTTCTTCGGTCATATACATACGCACATTTTAACCTACAATTACAGAAAAAGGGTTGAAATAAAGCTCAAATAATATTGAAAACCGCCGGAAACTGTTACCACGGGTCTTTGACAGTCTGCTATGTTTATCTCGTGGCAATGTGGCCCCATCTATAGAGTACATTTTACCTACCTCCTATATTAAATACATAAAGGTGATTAATGAAGCATTACAATACCTACTGCTGTAGCGGGTGGCCGCGAGCGGCCACACTTGTGTGACGAGACCATATACGGCGTATGAAAAATGCATGTGAACTACTTGACGCTTTGCTACCGGTGGCTGTGGCTGGTGGCTCGTTTGCGGTTAGCTCAAACTCAAAGCATTTATTTCAATTAAACCATTTACAGGCACTTTTAAATTGTCAAGGAGTCGGTCAGTCAGAAATATGAAGCTAGTTGCCCATTCCAAAGCGTAGTAGGTACCTATGGAGAAGAACGGGCAAGAAACTCCATGGACACTCTTTTAAATCAAAATATTGTTACAATATATTGGTTACATCATTCATGTTGAAATTATACATATGAGAACAATGTAGAAAGCACGTAAAATCGTCCGCAATTATAACATAAAAACCAGGGATGTTGCGGACATCCGCATCCGCATCCGGAACCGCGGAGCTTCCGCATTGATTTGGACATCCGCATCCGCATCCGCAATAAATAATGCGGATGTTTATACGGATGCGCATGTAGCACAGATCGCGACAAGAAAGATGAGCGGGGCCGGCGACTGGCGCGTGCCGTATGGGAACGAAACCTTCACTCCTATTGGTCAAAGAGCACTTCTCAATAGCACGCAGATTTTTATCGACACCACCAGCCAGTGTTCAGTAGCGCGGGTTTAATAATATATAATATGAACCGCTGCGTAACTTTTCTTTCTTTCTAACAGACTTGACTCCGAAAAGGCGGCAATATTACTTTTTATTAAATATAATTCTCAATTTTTTTATTTTTTTTATTTTGGATCAGCACCATTCAGCACAACCATTTTGAAGGGAGCTAAATGATCATGAACACACGCGCCACCATTAGCGAGACATTTGAGTGAGCATGACATTCCCAGCCGCCAGGGCACATTCAAGTCAATGAAGGACAAATTACCCGGTAAATGGTAGCTCTATAGTACATAGTACTCACACCTGTGCTATGCAATTATATAATACAAAGGATATTTAGTTTATATATCTCTGTGCATTAACAAATGGGCCTTGTCGTTTTAAATCGTGCAAGTGACATTCAACTTTAAGGTGATAATTATTAGGCCGACTATAGCTACTGGTGTCATTCAAACCCGCTACCACTTTTCAGTCAGACTCATCTTTTATAGACAGCATTCATAGACCTTAAGATGATTTATGTCACAAGTTGCTGATAAATACCAATAAAGAAAAATTGAGTTTTCTTTTTCAGAAAATTCGTTTCTCATAACGTGTTCATATTTTTTCGCCATACATTTTCCACATGTGTGCCCTTTTAACACCCAGTTATGGAATATGAAAATGATGATGGTATTACTTCCGTCATTTCGTGGGTTATATCGGTTATATCGCAATTGAAATGTGCTATAAAAGTAGCTCAGAAGCGAGATAAAATACCTACGTGTATTCGAGGTTAAGAATTTTAAATAGGTACCTACGTAATAAAGTACCTAAGTGAATTCTCAAGAGGGAATATGTTTTTGATGGAAAATTAAAAAGAAGTGGGCAGTAACCAGAATATCCGCGAAACGCGTTGATGTATAACTGTTTAATTAGTCGAGATTTTTTATTCAAATTCTTTATGGGACCTCTTTAGGTCATGGGCTATCCAATATTTGGTCTACGTCTTAAGGGGAAGTCGTGAAAATTGATTCGCTGTTACCATGTATAGTAGAGTGATAGATAACTGTAAAAATAAAATAAAAGGCACACAAAACAAAACGTTTATTTAAGAGCTTTTAAATGGCGAATTTATACATGCGAGAATTACCCCGTGTTCTTATACTTAAGCTATTGTCTCGTTCATTTTATTCGGCGAACCCGAAAATATAAAACACGTCCCGCCATATGAGGACGCCTTCCGGTTCGTGTACCGAACAAATAAGCGATAAATGATTGCGACGATCACGAAATCGCGCGACGATCACACGTATGAGGACACGGCCTTTACTGGTTTCGCAATTTAAAACACACGCTTTCTGTTGGCAATGGTCCGAGCACCCTAATAGCGTAATACACAATCATTCAAAATTGGAATCGGTTTGAAACAAATGACTAATCCATTGCTTCATAAGTTCGAAAAAAAATCTGCTCAACAACGTAAATAACGCAATGAATGTTGTAGAACTGTCAAAATGAAACAAATTAGTCATAATCGGTTGCGAAAATAAGTTACGCAATTAGACAGCTGCACGCTTCAGTTATCAATCTTTTCCACCTACAAAAATATTATCCATTTATAAAACTGACGGCGAATAAATTGGAGTACGGTGTTGTTCGGATACCATTCAAAATGTAAGAACCAAAGCGTTTCGAATATGACAATCGAGCAATCCGATATATTTATAGCACATTGAAAATGAATGGAGGCAATGTTTTTCAAATGGCTTTGATATAAATACCTAACTAAGTTTGTATCCTATTATACAACCCGTTTTGATTTATAAAATATACCTACTTTTTTGGGTACATGGAGTGTTGGAAGAGACTTTTAAAAAAGATTCTAAACTTATTCCAGAATGTTGCTTAGTTAAGCATTAACTTATTTGCTAGACGACTGCAATAGACTGAAAAATTCCATTTCCTTTGCCAAGATATTCAAATTCCATTTACAATAAATAAGACGTCTACGGAAAAGGAAAACATTTTTGAAATTCGAACAGCGAATTTGACAGTAAATTAAGCATGGCCGCGTTGCGTTCGGAAACAGCGTTACAATCTGGCAGCGCGGTCGGAAGCATTAAAAAACTAACAAAGTATAACGAAGTGGAATATCTGAGCGAAGCGATCTCTGGGGTTTTACTGCCCGACTGTTCGGCCAAGCACGTAAAGCTGCATTCATATCGGAATATGGAATACTTATTATTATGGATGCAGAAATTTTCTTTAAGTCAATATTTTGCCAAATACGGCTTAGGCGTGATTAGGCTTGAACAACTCTGAAACAAAACTTTAACGGTGCACGCCGTGCACAACTGCACAGGACTTGTATTGGCATAAATTACAATGAGTTCTAACTTTAATAAAAACCTACCTTCTTTGTTGTGCCGATTCGATACTTAATTAGTTATTCAAATTATTTTATTGTTTTCATAGACTTTTATGCCAAAAAAGGAGTGGAATCGGCTGAAACTGAAACTAAAAAATCTAGGATCAATCTTTACAAGTGCTTGCAAACTATTTTCACAAATGATTTTACCTTAAGAAATGCTATCAGAAACGCTGAAGACTCTGAGAGACTTGTAGCTTTAAATCCTTTAAGAAGCTGAAAAGAGCTTATCCGCGGTCACTGTTGGACTGTATAGAAAAGAAAGAGAAGCGCGATGACACAACGCTACAATTTATTGCAAATTATGAAGATTGAGTATTTATTCTATTTATCAAAAAAGAGTTGAGTAATCGAAAATAAAAAACAACCAAGTTCAAATAAGACGTTGATATATTTTAATACTAGATATTTTTGATTTAAACTCAAGGTAAAAGGTTAGTTTGAAGAGATGAAAAAAGTTTTTTTTTTTTCAAAACTTGTTTGGGCACAACCAAGTTCTGAAAAATATGTTCAAGATACAAAATGTTTGCCGCTAAAAACAAACTATACAGGGTATATATAAAATTATATGACCGAAAACAACAATATTTTTTTTTTTTTCATTCAAAGATTTTAAAAAGTTTCTATCCGACACCGTGCTTGCTAGCGATACAGCTGACTTACAGAGGGAGGGGTCGCGCTCGCGCCGGTCACGTCCCGCACACCCCGCCCGTGTTGAGACGCAAGTTCGTTGCCCTAGAGCATAGGGCAACGAACTAACGTCCCTTAGATTCCCGTAGATTTAAAAAAAAATGTATTTTTCCATTGATTTTACGTTTTTTTTTGTTTAAATGAAGCCTACTTTTACCTTTTGCCTCTTGTCAGCGCCGTAAGGCTTTTATAGCATTCCTTTAGTATTTTTGTACAAGCCTCAGTAAGTTCCCAGTGATCAATCATTTCCATTTGTGTTTGTGTGTTATCTTGATCAACCCACATTTAGGGACACGCATGTGCGTATGCTTGTGCGTTTATAGAATTGTCATTATTGTTACTTGACTTTTATATGAATTATAGGAACTTACTTATTCGTCAATATAACATTACAGTGGTGGGTAGTTAAAGTGTCGTTAAGGAATCATTTGTACTTATACGACTATCCGACTATCACTTGTCTAATAGCCTCATGTACTTGTATTCAGGCAAATAAATTATTTGATTCTTGATTTGATAGGTAGGTAGTGTAGTAGGTACCTACGTAAAGAAAAAACTTTAATAAAGCTAGTGTTTCACCTGTCCCAAGTTTATATTACAACAAATAAACGCTATCCAAAAAAGTAAGTAAGTAATATTTATCTTTAAAAAAAAATATTTTCACAAAAATAAACGTTTTTGTTACTGAAAAAGTTTTTCTTCATCATATTTCTTATAAACCTCTCATGAGTCAACTTCATAAACGCTCAAATGTGATCAAGTCCCCGTCGCCGTCGCTGCCTCATAAACTCGATTTACATCAGGCTTGCCTATAAAATATTTCAAGGAATATTAGCTATTAGGTACTCGAATAATTTCAAGCCGGAGTTTTTATTACCCTCGGCCGCTTTCGCCAGAGTCAAGTGATAATGCACCCACTCTGAATACATAGGTAAATTCAAATCGTTCCCTAACTCCATTATTTTTCGTTCAAAGGCTTAAAAAGGGCAAAAAATTGGTAGGGAATTTCATAAAACGCAAAATATTTTATCTCTTCTTGGAAACGAAGTTTTAACACGATTTCTAGTAAGCTTTTTTAATATAACCTATATAGTAAACAAATTGAGATATAAATCAACAGATTTTTGCCTTTTGACAGGTAAGTAAGCACTTAAATGAATTAAGAGTTTAAAAAAAAAACAATTTCATTAGATGATAAGGAAAAAAGTGTTCGTAATGAAAAATAACAATTTGGAGTGAAATAAATTCTTTGCAATAACAAAATCCGGGGTTCCTCAAAAATAATATTTGTTCCGTTTCGAATACATGAATAATTCTTTGTAGGTGCCCATGTAATAAGCTTTTGAGAAAACGTTTTTCTTTGTCTGGTCTATAGTAAAATATATTCAATCCAAATCCAATAACCTGTTTTTTTGTCCTTTGTACCTTAACAGATAGTTACTGTGCTACGAAAAATATTGCACAAATCTTCCAGAGTCAAACTAATGTGATTCCGGGATCACCAGGAAAACTTATTTACAAAAGATGTGACAAATTTGTCAATCCGGCTACCTGTATGCTGGCGGCTCACGTAATCGGATTACCGACGCGAGTTATGCTACAACATAAATCGGATTACCGAATGTCTGCGTTTTAACCAGATTTTCTTAGCTTGACGGTAAAAAATATATTTCCCGGCGATTTATTTAGCAGCAACTTTATTACGGCGCGGGCTTGACGTATCGCTTAATTAATCAATGGTACCCTCAGTGTTGCGCTGCAATCTTTCGTCTTCGAGACGATCGATCCCTACGTTTTACATGAATAATCGGGTGCCTTTGAATCGGGTGTCGAACGATTCATTAGCTAATCGGATGATCTGTGATACCTACCTACAAAAGTCAAGTGATTGGCTATCAAAAAGCTTTGTTACTTTACCTTAGCGCTTTGTTTTCTTTTTGTTGGCATAAAAACCTCTATTTTTCCAGAATGAAAAGCCGAATTCTAGTCAACACTACTAAGCAAGATTTCTAGTTTGTACATTAATTACTGGGTCTTATTTGATATGTATCTCTGTTGGTTTGTAATTCAAGATTTAACAACAGTAGGTCTAACACCTCTTATCTACCTACTATCAGACCTACCCACGAACATAAATTATAATAAATCCAACACTTCAGTGGCGTCACACCCCTAAACAAAAGTGACGCGGCCATTGTTATACACAGGAAGGCATTTAAGGGTTCACACTGAACCATAAAAGTCAAATTTTATATTGGGTCGCGTGGAGAATAGTGGGATTTATTATCGCAAATAAAGATTATTTTCACCTCACAAGCTCGGAAACATTCTGTTTGTCATTCAAAATCTGCGTGCAAAAGTAAATTTTCTCCGCTTTGCATTTTTTTGCTCTCTTGTTGCACAAATAACTATTCCACGCTAGGGAATAGTTATTTGTGCAACAAGAGAGCAAAGTTGTTTTTTGGTGCGAGTGTTGATTTTGAATCCCGGGTAAGCGAAGGATTCTATAATTGAATCACGAGCGTAGCGAGTGATTCTAATTTAGAATCCTGAGCACAGCGAGGGATTCAAAGACACGAGATGCAAATAACTTTGGTGTCGTGTAACACATACAACTTTTCACCTCAGCAGCGAGAACATATTAGATATTAGAACATATTAGGGGAACATATTAGGGGTTTAAATATGAATTTACCGTTTTGTACTAAAGAACGGAAACCATTTTTTTTCTGAGGTAAAATATATTTATTTAATCAAAGTATTTTCCCCATTGTCTACACATTTCTGCCATCTCATGGGAAGGTCATTTATGCCTTTGCGGTAGAATTCTGGGGACTGGACTCAATAAACTGAGTGAAGGCATTTTGTATTGAAACCCCTTCATTTCTGTACAGGTTCAACAAGGTAGGTAATGCAAGCTTCAACACGCGGTTCTCTCTGCAGATCAGTCAAATCATGGGGCACCTATTTTACAAGTTTTTTGTCTCACCGATTGATGCAAATTGGTCATTATTTTGGATATGCTTATGCTAACATCAAACCATGCCGCAAGTTCCTTGGTAGTTTGATATGGAGCGGCTTCTACCACCGCATCTAAGTAATCGTTATTTACCTTAGAGGCTGGTCTTTCTCGGGGTTCATTCTTCAAATCGAAGTTTCCACTACGAAATCGATTAGACCAAAAACGCACGGTGCGTTTATTAGCCGTATCATCTCCAAACACAACATTGATATTGCGAGCTGTTTCCGCTGCGTTAGTTCCACGTCAGAACTCGTACTCAAAAATTACTCTAATTTTCAATATAAGTACAGTACGATACAACTCAGACGTAGCATCGGCAAAATTCGTAAAAACCGATCACAATCCGACCTGAATGCGCCTTCAAAATCACCAATCTTACGTAATATTCTGCGTCTCGTACCTTTGAAACCTTCGCTTGCTCAGTTTTCGATACAGGTACTCGCGCGAAAAAACAATTTTGCAGCCTTGCATAACAAATAACTATTTGTTTTGAACACAATAAAATGTTTGTATCCGATAAAGATGTGATTTTAACCCTTGTTCAGGCATCTTCTCTAGTAGACAATAATAGGAAAATCTAGTTCCATACCTATGTTGTACATTCGAATACCAGCCTATTCTTGTACCTCTGCAGGCTAAAGGCCTCTTCTCATACTGAGAAGGCACACGCATTGATCACCACGATTGCTCAAGTCGAGTTGGCGATTACAGACTTGTATCCTAACTTTTATAATAGGTATTATAAATGGGAGAAAAAGTTTGTTTGTTACGCTTTCACTTGAAATTTTATTTTTCGATGAAATTTGGCACTTGGGTAGACCAAGACCTGGAATAGGACATATGATACTTTTATCTCGATATTCCCTCGGGATCGAGACATACGCGGGTGAAACCGCGGGGCGCAGCTAGTTAACTATACGTCCAGGTCATCGCCGATGCCAGTAATGTTCGAGATAATCTCAATAATATGAACTTTATTGAAAAAGTCACATTGGTAAATTGGAACCCACAACATCGAAATCATCAAAATATAATATACAACTGTATAAATAAACGTAACATCATTCTAAAGGTACCTACAAAAAGTAATTGCAATAATAAATCTAGACAATAGTGAAGAACAAGACAGTGTTGTAACAAAAGAACTCGATAGAGCCTGCAAAAGTAATAAAGTTATCAAGTCGCTGCTGCCATGAAAGTGAATTTATTGATATAACTTAGTAGTTATCGCCACCTGTGCCTTGGGGACTTATTCGACAAAATGTTAACCAATACTTTCACGATTTTCCATTGTCTCGGGTCGTAATAAATACGAAAAGAAATGAATTCAAGCTTTCGTTTCCATTACCATTCAGTGTTCAAATGAATGATGTTGATGAATGAAAAAATGAAGTATAATTATCAAATTATCAAAATGAATAAATGAATCATCAAAATTAAAATAGTAAAGGTTTTAATATTTTTTGTGCCGGTACCCAATCCGAGAGGAATGTAAATGAACATCGATAAAATCTCTTTCAGTTTGAAACTTTGGTAAATCGTTGGGCGCCATATTTTCATTTAGGAACATTCCTAAAGACAACAATTCATTCATCCCCTAAAACAAAGGAGTGGCTAATTCAGAAACAACAAGGACTCATGTTGGGCGCCAAAACTAAAAGTAAAAGAAAGACTCAAGGATATGAGAATTTAAAAGGAAATAAATTACGTATGCGTTTCGCAATTTTGTCCCACGTTGGGCGCCAAAGTAAAAAAGATGTTTATTTATGAACTGCAGGAAAACTCACGAGAAAAGAGAACAATAGGTATAAGAGACGTAAGAAATGAGGTAAAATAACTAACTTCAACGCTGTCGCTAGGTGCTTAACGTAGTCCCGTGTTGGGCGGCAATAGAAAACATTCCATCATGCAAGGTTTTCTATTTTTTCTACTTCTAAATTTATTTCTTTTAATTTTCAGTTAAACATGGAAGTTCCATGTTTAACAAGAAGAACATTTTGAAAAAGAAAACATGAGTTTTCTATCTTGTTTTATTTAATAATGTTCAACCTTTTGACAGTCACAAGCTCGAAAACCAGCACGCACCAAAGTAACGGACGTTAATTTTACCCTCAATTTATCTCAATAACCTTGGCAAGGGATCCCAAAACATCGGAGCTCGGGTTTCATGAAACAGACGGCCTGCTGTGAACATCATACATAAGTAAATAGCTAATAAACCTCCGACGGGCCACATGTGCCATAGAAACCCTATTCAAAGAGATTGTGTACTTTTATACTTTCTATAAGTAGGAACAACAATAGAACTGGGTTCTACGGCCATGCCTATCTGAGTGTGACCTTTTAGGGTAGTTATCCACTTACGCGGTTTGTTTGTATCCGGGCATGGACCGAAACCGGTATGATCAATAGGTATTTTTTTTGTAATTTTTTTCTAATGCCTCATTTACATTCAGCCGAAGTGGGCTGGGATGTGAGCAGGACGAGTGTGTAAACACATACTTCTCATGCCAGTGCCATTGCCACTCGCGCTGCCCGGCGCTCCCCAAAAAGGCGGTTTTTTGTGCGGAAGTCAAAGGACCGGCAGTGCGAGCGGCAGTGCGTGTTTACATTCTGCTCCGTCGCTCAGTACTATGGATAGATATCATCCACCATCATCCAGACGAACTTTCTTTTTTTATTTATTTATTTATATATACTTTATTGTACACCAGAAAATACATAGCGAAAATAAACAAATTTAACACTACAAAACTACAAAGCTAGAGAAAATATCGTCTCGAAAATGCGGCGTAAACATGCAACGTTAACGTATGAACTCTGGTGGGATGGATCAGATGAACCGAGTAATTGATTAATGGCCACACTAGTAAGTACGCTTGCAAGCCTGCGGCGCACTCCTTTGTTTATTATTTTCCTTTTATAGCAAACTAAAGTAGTACCTTGTTTACCGGGCGCATTACGAGGTGATTTTTTCCGAAGTAGTTTTTGAGGGCGATGCTGCAGCTACTATGTTTTTGTAATTTATTAGTATTTATTATTATTTTTGTTATTATTATTTAACTAGTATTCTTACTGAATTCGTGTCTGTAGGCGTTTGTGTTTATTTTCTTTTATTACTGTTTTGGGTAACTCTATGTATTTTGAAGTGAGTATTATAATACTCACGAGTACAGATTTCTTATTTCGTAGATTACAGCATGAATAAGCTATGGGGGGCATCATAAACAAAAGAAGCTTACCCCACGCAGGGTAAACATGAACCGCCAACACAAATAACTTATTTCGCCGCGATAGTTAATGCTTAAGCGTTGTTTTAACGTCAATAACAAATACAGCCTTGTATTAGCGGGTATGACAATAAACTGGCGTATATTACGCCGTCAGTCGCACAACGAGCTATTAAACACACGACATGTCGCTTTATGACTCTTTCTTGTATAATATTCGTGCTACGGGGGGTATACATAATGGCCGGATATGAACAAACATGTACGATTATAAAAGGATGGCAAGGTCCGTCATTGACACGTACAACGTACATATTAACAAAGTTTTGTGATAAAGTGAAATGTTACGCGCGCTACGTCAAAGCGTCTGTTGATGCTACGACGCCTACGAAGCTACGACGTAGCCGCGTAGAAGGAAGTATGTGTGTACGTGTGTAGGCCCTCGTTTACAGGCGATTTTTTTATCACGCACTGCTTAGCGCCGAGGGTTGAAAATCCAACAGTTGTATTCTTTTGACGCGCTGGGATGCTCTCTGTTGGATTCTCAATGCTCGGCATAAGACCGAGTGTTGAAAATAAAGTGCGCGATAAAAAACCGTCGCGTTAAAAAATCGCCCGTGAGTACTTGGGCTTACAATGAAGCCTTATTAATAGAGATCGTATGTATGAAGTGTCTACGTAACAGAACAGACAACGGTGTGAACACTATTCTAGACTTGCTTTTACAAATGCATGAACAGTTTATTGAAACAGTTTCTCTTTTCTCTTTTCTGGACAGAAAGTACATGCTGAATTCGCACAAGGTTGGCAAGTTCGATGAAGTAAGAAATTCTAATTCAAACATAGTATGTTAGGACAATGAAGAAGTAGCCTCTAGGTGTGGCTGGGAGTACTACCCAGCACCCGAATTGCGTACACGATCAAGCAGAATTGGAATCGGTTTGAAACAAATGTCCATTTAATCCATTGCTTCATAAATTCGAAAAATAAAACAGCTCAACAACGTACACAACGCAATGATTGTTGTTGAACTGTCAAAATGAGTAATGTGAAAATGTACCAAAATAAAATACAAAGAGCTCACTGAAATCCTTACAGGTACTTAGCGTTAAAATATGCCAAAAGTAATACAACACTATCTCACAATATTAATGAGAGAGGACGGACACAAAGCTTTAATTTTACGAAATGGAGCGAAATTGCAAATGACTGGCGACATAGAGCGACGATAAAAAGAAAAGCAGGCAAAGGTATTACGACTTTTTATTCCTATTTGCTACGAGAAACAGAATGTAGCGAACGTCCAATGAAATGACTTTTTATTTGAAAATGCAACGGAATTATCGGATCGAGATAGCATTTGAAAGATCTCAACGACCACATTGTGTTCATGGAAATTTTATTGAATTTAAAATGGAATTCTGCATGTAGATATCGGATGAAGAGGGTTCGAAACCAGCGAAATGGACAAAGATATAATGAAACATTGAACAATAAGAGATGAAAGAACAAAAAAGAACTTACATACAGACATTTAATTACATTTAAATGTTTTTTATATTAGCCTAAACCAAGGCTTAAAACAGGCTTGAGCTGCCTCCCTAATAAATGTATGTTTTAATTACCTTACTTTCAATTACGTAACTTTTAATTAGAAGTCATTTAGATATTTTTTATTTGTGAAGCGGTGATTTAATATATTTTTTTATCTAAGTAGGTAAGCATAAAATTAGAGCAATGGTGGCCCAGTGGCTTTATAAGTTGTAGGTCGTGGTTTGAGCCCAGCCAGGCGCTTTACTTTGTGTAAATAATTTCATCACCACTGCTCTCAAAACGGTGAAGGAAAACATCGTGAGGAAACGGGCACGTCATAGAACCAAAAACTCGACGACACGTGAAATCTACGAACCCGCACTGGCGCACCTTTCGAAGAGGAGAGGCCTGTGTGACCTTTATCCCAGCAGTGGGAACATTACCTAGAAGCTGATAATACTAAGCATAAAATGGCAAAAGTATTTTGGAAGTACCTAATCACCTAGGTGCAGGTAGGACACATGTATATAACTTTCATTAATTTTTTCCCATAAATTACGTGTGTACGATGTGGATCCAGGATTTATTTCTGGGAGAGGCACATGGGCCAGACAGATAAGAAGTGTCTCCCTTATCTTATATTGCATTATGCTGTTATTGGTTTTATTTTATTTTATATAGATACTAGTTAATATAATAGCCTACTTCTTTAGTGTTCAGCATTGAAGCAATGTCTTGATAGATGTGCATTCAAGCCATTCAGACTAGCGTGCACAATAATTTACGTATAGCATAATGTTCCCACAGCCGGGACACAGACTTTCTCTCTGTGAGAGGGAGGATTTACGTATAGCTAGGTATAAAAATAACCATCAGAATTGACGCACAAATTCCTTCTCGAAAAATAATAAACAGGTCGAACAATGCGTAAGACACCAGGTACACGCCGCCTATAAAATATTATCCGCCAACACCTTCCAAGTAGGTATCCATTGTTCCTTGAACAAACAGTCTAGGCGTACAATGCGGGTGGATATAATGGGTATGGATCGACCTGGGCATGGCGGAAACACTTCGTGTGAAGGTATAAACGATCTTTATTGTGGCGCAAAATCATGCCGGATACCTACTGCGTCAATAATAATATATTTTACAAGTATCTTGATTTGCCTCGCGAGTGCCTTGTCGACATGCGGGATGTGGACTCTGCGATCATTGTGCCAATAGTCGTATCAGCCAATGGCTTAATTGCTAAGAGCCTCGACCAACACCTATGGAGGCTCTATCACCATCACCTATGGAGGTTGGGCAGCTGGATTAAGGGCCTGATTCAAAAACCGGTAATCCTGGACACGGCCCGTATTGTTAGGAGGTTCCTCTCTCTGGAGCCCTGACCAGCTTGGACCCTGCTCCCGGGCTACTATTTTTTATATTATTAAATGTTTTTATATTCTAATATTTAACAGACAGACAGACGGTCATGGCGAAACTATAAGTATTCCTTGTTGACTACGGAACCCTAAGAATGTAATTTATAAGTGTACCTATAGATGAAATAAAGGAGATAATAGCTAATACCCCACCGCCGTATATGGTCGTGGTGAGGCTTGCGCGCTCCTGTGTACTCTAGATCCGTGCCGGTAGTTTACTTTGCCGAAACGGGTCTAGGGTGAAGAGAGATACATAAACTGCAGGGCAGCATGTGGCGAGCTGTTGGGCAGTAGCGACCCCACGAACCCTATCTCCCGGGAGAAGCATTGTTCCTCATCTCTGCTTGCCTTTACTAGCCGGCCAGAGTGAAGACTGAAGAGGCACATAGCTTCCACCTCTTTCTTGCCTTTATTGGTCAGCTTGAGTGGAGATTCGCAAGAACAAACGTGTTCGGAGGTAGAAAATATTCCAGTAAGATGAGATTGTCCTGATAGCCGTGGAATACCTGTCAACTCCTCATAAGCACCTCAGGACATGTTGCGTTAAGCCGAACGTTTAAAATCTAACAGCGCGCTTTTACGCATTCATAAAGGTAGGTGTCAGTATTCAAGAAAGTAGGCATTGTAGGCATAGGCGTAATGTTATCAGCCGATCTATTCTATAAAAATCTCACGGAGAAAACTTAGGTGAAGTGAGCTGTCAACAGTGTCAATCCCTAGCATCGGGTGGATTCACAGCTCACTTCACTTATGTTTTCACGGTGAGATGTTTGCAGAATGCCTGTGCTGGTACCTACTTCCAGTTTCACTTCTAAACTAGTAATCTATACCTACGTACGACATAAATAATTATATTTACAAAAAACAACGATTTTCATAGATTATTCGGTTTAGAACAGATTCTGGTTTGGGCAGATTCTTGTTACGGCAGATTCTGTTTTTGGCAGATTCGTTATACGGCAGAAGTAACATGACTAACATAAACCATACAATTTATGTAATGGTATAACCATATATTACATAGGTACCAATATTTACTCCAATAAGTAGGTTACCTACCTACATCACCATCATCACCAACCCAACCGTGATCCTCTTTAATCGAAAAGTGTCGACAAAGAATTCCAATAACGACACGTCCAATTTACCGTGCGCCATTACAAAAACTCTTTATAAGAATGTAGAACACGAAAATAATGTTAGCGGGCGCTTGATGAATAACAATGATTAATGACATCGGATAATGGCGCCTTGGTGCTCAACTGGAGCGCGTTCTTTGAGGCTGATAAACAATTTAACCAGGTTAGGCACTATAAAAGATACCTATTTAGCTGTTGTCAAAGAAATTTAAATATATTTTGTTGTGAATGGATCCAGGTGTCATTAAGCTCTTCTTATAATTTTTTTTTATTTCAAAGGATATCCTTTGCATTATTCGAGCCCCAAGACCCCAAGGCCTCTCCACGAACGAGAGAATCGTGACGATACTCACGCTGTGCCTTCAAATTATCGCCGCGATATCGCCGTGCGGAGATTGATTCTTAGAGTTTCTATTGAATTTGATGCTATGGCGAGTCTATCGCCATGGAGATGGTGCCCAAGGATACAAACTGTCTAGTTCGGGGCTCACTGACAAATAGGTAGGTAAGTAATACTTTTAATCGTTTGAATTTACGTTACATACTTCGCGCGTTCATACCAGGCACAGTCTGCACAGACTACAATTGCCATCGAGAAACAGACTTCGGCAGAGAGTCGGGCACATCGGGATGAAATTTGAGTGCGGACTCGTGATCACACCAGGTTGTAACACCAGTGTGACTAACAGCAATGATTTCACACCAGGTTGTAACACCAGTGTGACTAACAGCAATGATTTTCCTGGAGTCCGGACTCGTGGTCACACCGCTAATATTTCTACACCATGTACTGAATTAATAGTGCGCCTTTGAGCACGACTAGGAGCAGGTTATATTTAAAGTAACTTAATTGTTAGAATCTTTGGCACACAAGTAGACTGACCTGGGTTAGAACATAGGTACGATCCTTTTTATCCCGGTAGTTCGTTCCCGTGGGATAATTTCCGAACACCACGCGGGCGAAGCCGCGGGCATAAACTAGTTCTTAATAACTACAAATCCTATTTTATCATAATATTATAAATGCGAAAGTGAGTTTGTTTGTTCGTTACGCTTTCGCGCTAAAACGGCTGAACAGATTTGAATGAAATTTGTTTCATGAGTAGCCATGACCTGGATTAGGACATAGGATACTTTATATCCGGATATTCTCACGGGATCGAGACTAATGCGGGTGAAACCGCGGGGCGCAGCTAGTAAAACTATATATTGATAGAACATCGTTTTTATTGCCTTATAAGGAAGAATATGGGAACTAAAATAGTAATATAGAAAATGAGTTATAGGTACTGATGTAACTCCTGTTACAAATTGCCTCAAAAAACTAGTTTAAATCCAATTTGGCTCCACACTTTGGCTAGTATTAAAAACATGCCTCATAAATTGTTATTATATCTAAGACATTTATAGCAGAACCAAGTAAAATATGTATTTTCAACATGATATTAATGGCTTTAAACCATAGTATAATTGGAAATATTATGCAATGATATCTAAATTGTCACTATTATGGCATATACACAGTGTTAGGACTTAACATATTACTAGTATTACTCTTCAATCTCATAGAATCCTAACAATTATTATAAACTCATTCATTCGTACATTCTCCCAAAGTGTGGCAGTAAATTTAAGTATTACTCATAATTATAACTTCTCAGTCAATAAGAAGTACCCTATTCTTGTCAACCCTCACATTGGGAGCACTCCTCAATTTCTTTATAAACTTATCAGCTATACGGTCATCCACTTCTCTGCCAGTTGCTTCGCTGTACTCTCCCAAAACCTTCTTTTGTAGACGTTTGAAAGGTACCTCATTGCCTTTCTTCGACAAAACAGATAGAATAACCGCATGCCAGTTGAATTTGTCTCCGCTGACTGCTAACTCACCAATTTTGGCAACATTTTGGTCATGAAGGCAGATACTTTCTTCCGCTTCTTCTTCCTCGGTCTTGCTTTTCTTCTTTTGCGTCTTTCCTGTAGTCGCTACAACAGGTTCAGCAGGCTCTGCACCATTTTCAATGGCTTCTTGATTACCGTTAACACTATTAACAGTATCCTGTCTCTTGCGTTTTTTGTTTTTTCCATTTTTACCTTCAGTAATATTTTCATCACCATTCATTGATTCAGTCCTATTCTTCTTCTTTTTACCTTTCTTGCTTTCTGTTTCTTCTTCAACTTCTTCAGGAAGTGGTGCTGCAGCACTCTGTAGCTCAGCTTCATATTTTTTGTGTTTCTTTTCTTCTTTTCTTTGTTTTTTGGAGAGCTTCTTCTTGCCAACTACCTCTGCTTCACCATTCTGTTCCACCTCACCATTTTGCTCTGCATCCCCATTCTGTTCTTCCGTATCATCTCCTGTAACATTCTCTTCAGATTTCTCATCCGTCTCCTCAATAGTACCATTTCGTGGTTTTTCATCTTCAGTAACAGATTCATCTTTCTTTTGATTTTGATTTCTATTATTGGCATTAGATAAAGCAGTCAGTTTTACAGAGATCAAGTCCCAAGCTTGGTCAATGTCTTTTGCATTCGTCTTTTGTCCACAAACATTCTTTACAAAGTTGACGAATTTGGGTTTCTTGCGTGGGGTGTTGTTGTGTTTGGTGATGGTCTCAATAATTCTGAGTACATTTCTCGGTGCACTCTGTTGTTCATCTAGGACTGACGTTAACATTTCGACCCATGCAGTCTGTTTCTTCTCACCTTTTTTCTCTTTGGAAACAAAACCTTTTCCAGAGTAGCGTTCCTCTTCTGTTATACATTTTATGTGTGATTCATAGTCGTTACCACTAGAAACAAAAAACACAGCTGCTTTAATTAGATTCACTCAACAATCAAGATGGATTAGATAAAACTCAGAAGAATTGAGATGGTCTACAGAACAGAATATCAAAACACAAACTGAATAGTTTGTTTTCAACAACTACAGTATTTTGTCACATTGCCAAAGGAGGCATACTGTACAAAAAATATTAGCTTGTTTATGCCAATATTATGAGAATAATGTCAATGACATAATTAAAATTAACAAACACTATGAACTTTCCACAAAGAATTGAATTGTAGATGACATATGACGATGTGACAATTATGTTAAATAATTTGTCAATAGTAACTATTAAAATTAAATACGTAATTAGATTCCTGATTGGCAACAACATGGTATCATTGGCATAGTTCTATATATAGCACAACTATTAACTAATAGACAAACTATTTGATGATACCTCTTTGTTTACATATAAAATGCGGTCACGTAAACAAAATATCATGTGGTAAATTAACAGTAAATACTCACTGAAAGTCTTTAAAACAATCCATACAAGACAAATTGGGACTCCTATTTCTGCATGCTATCATATAATGTTTCTCGACCTTTGGCTTTGTCACAGACTCTCCGCAATGACCACACGTGAATACGACCATTGCAATATTTAGAAAAAACACGTGTTATTAGAACGAATTGTTTTGAATACAAATATTATAACCTGCAAAGAAAATGGGCGTATTATTATCTGAAGTAAATATAAATGTGTAAATATGAATGAGGCGTCAACAATAAGATTATTTAATTATAACAACGTACTTTAAATCAACCTATTTTAGGAAAATTGAAAATTTGCTACGATTTTGTGAAACTTTTCTCAAAATTGTCAAACTACCAAATGTCAAAATTTTGTTCTTTCGATTTGACTTAAAAAACTCCACGTTCCACGACATGAAAAATATAAGTTGGAAATTAAAAATAATGAAAATAACATTTGCTAAAATAAAATAAAACAAGTTAGCTACAATTTTATAGGACTGCAATTGATGCGTAGTCCCGTCTCCCGAAGCCAGTAGCCGAGCCGAGCCAAGCAGTCAAGATAATGTTTCAGGAAACTGGAAGATTACAAGTTAATTCTGCAAAACCAATGGTGGTTCGTGCCTTCGTAGACTTCCGTCTTCGTGAACTTCCGTGGACCTGTGGATCTCGAAATCCAGTAAACACTTTCTTTTCCCTTATGGTAACACTGCTGTGCATCAATCAAATGTGAATCAAATTGTTTTGTCTGTTTGCGGCTGGGGTGTGTCCAAAAATTAATAATTTTAACGAAAATTCAACATGAAATAGTGCTTTGCTGACACAACAATCCATAAATATTAGCAGATATGGATATTTACTTTATTTTAGCACTTCTGCCCATTCTTATTGGTAAGTTAATTCACTTATAAAATTTCGTAACAAAGTTTCGACAACTTTTTATTTACAAGTGGAATTCTTGGTATTAGTAGATAGTCAGCATAAAATTAAATTGAATGGAAGTTGTATAAACATTGGTCAATTCATAATTAATGTAGCAGTTATTTGTAAAATAACACCGAAGCTTCAAGACACTACGCACGCTGTGTTCCTAAAGTAAAAGTATTTTCTAACCAAGTTTATTTTTCAGGTACAACAACAGCCAGTATCTACGGCAGTGAGAATGTAATCAATGGCATAGGCAAGATGCCTAAAGTGGAAGGACAGGACATGATAACTTGGTGCACCACATCACTACTTGAGACAGAGAAGTGTGAGAAACTGTCCAAATCCGTTCTACAGGACAAAGGACTGTTTGGAAACGATTTTATTGAGCTACAGTGTAAGAGGGTGAGTGTTCATTGTTTTTAATTAAAATATATAAACAGGGACAAATTAGTCCCATGTAAAAGTGGAGTAACTAGGCTTAAAATGATAAAAAAACACACAGTAAATAACAAAAGCTTGCTGAACACTTCTTAACAAAGTGAAATGTCTTCTACAGATGAATAGTGCAATCTGCACTATTCATTTGTAATGTTTTTCTTCAGAATCCAATCCTAAAGTGATTTAAAACTAAAGTGACTGCTAACTAACTTAAGTGACTTTGATCTTCCTAGAAATTTATTGTTCTGGAATAGAATAATTCAAGAATTTTTATTCAAGAACTTTAGAATAAGCTAGATTGTCTTCAAAGTCAAAGTCAAATTATTTATTTCAAATAGGCACTTATAAGGCACTTTTGAACGTCAAAAACAAAGAAATAGAACTGATAACCCATATCCCATTTAACTTCATGCCTTACTCGTTACAGTATAGATCAAGAAGCTATATAATACTTACTCATTTACAATTTTTGCAGGCTTTTGACACAGAAGAATGTATGACTTGGGTGGACCGAGGTGAAGCGTCATTACTTGGTCTTGATGCTGGTGAAGTGTATGTTGCAGGCAGATACCACTCTCTAGTGCCTATTCTACAGGAGGTATGTTTATAAATAATTCTATTCTGATTTAGGTTGAATGTTTGGGCCGTAGCTGGTATACAGAATACTTTTAGTGTTGGAAAACAGATTAACGTCTACTGCATTTCATATGCTCATTGCATTATTGTCACTAAACTATGAGAGAGGACAGTGATTTCTGCAATACAGGTCCTTGAACCTAGCTCAGAAATCCTTACTTCCTTACTCATATTATAAATGCGAAAGTAACTCTGTCTGTCTGTCGCGCTTTCACGGCAAAACTACTGAACCAATTTAAATGAAATTTGGTAAACAGATAGTAGTAGTAGAGCCTGAGAAAGGACATAGGCTACTTTTTATCGACATACTACGCGGGCGGAAGCTAGTCATTTTTAAAAGTTGGTGATAATCAACTGGAGGCCCAAATTACATCCAATGGCCTTATTTGTTTGGAATAATTAAATCTGTATTCTCTATTTCTATCGACAGCTATACGGGCGTGGGGAGCCCTACCAATACTCCATCGCGGTGGTCCGAAAAGGTGCCCTACCTAACGTACAGCCTGGTTATGGACTCAGTGCATTACGAGGGACAAAGGCCTGCTTCCCGGGTGTTGGAGCGCTGGCAGGATGGGTGATGCCGATACATGTTGTAAGTGTTCAGAAAATATTTGAAGGCTATCTTATTGTTAGTATTCAATTCAGTTTTTCATATCTGGAACGAAATTACAATAGGCACAAGGGCACAAGTTATTAAAAATGAAGCAATGACAGATAAATTAATTATGTGATAGATACATGGTGCTCACATATTTATAAATATTGTAACCACAGATGAGTATCCTAAAATTTTAACAAATAATGATCAGTGTGTGACTTAAAGTAATCACAGAATGTAAAATTAACGACAAAAACTAGAAAAGAAGGAAACAGCCTATTTTGTACAATAAATAATATATCTATTTTTACTTTAATTACTATAACTAAAGACTAAAACTTTTTTACAGCTAATGCAAGAAGGAGGGTTAAAAATAACAGACTGCAATAACCACGTCAAATCTGCGATACATTTCTTTGGCGACTCCTGTGCTCCTAACTCACTGAAAGATATGTACAATCCTATTGGTGATAATTCTGATAAGTAAGTATAATATACCTGGTTTTTCTTGGCTCTATTTAATAACAATTATCATCTGCCAACCCTTGACCAACCCGAACTGGGCCCGCGTGATGGTATACGGCCCACTCCCTCTAACAGAGAGGAGGCCTGCATCCCAGCAGTGGGAACGACAAAGGCTGTATTGATCTATTTTTTCATTTATTCTATTTTTTTCAGGCCACCATGATAATGAATATATGAATATTAAAATTAATTTACAGAATGATCTGTAAATTAATTTTAATACAGACTTTAAAAAAAAACTAGATTGAATAGATGGATGTACGACTCTGTGAAGAAACACCGAAAAAACTCAGAGAGCATAATTATTCTTTTTTAAAGTCCAGACATGATCTTGTTCAGATCATGTGAGGACTGTGTAGATGAGAGTCGAGTAGATACCTTGCCTGCATACATCTAAATAACTAGAATTTCTTCACAAAAATAACTTCACATAACTGAAAGCTTTCTTTCTCAGGCTATGCAAGCTATGCACCGGTGGTGCAGGCATCCGCTGCACTCTCGCAGACCCCTACGCGGGCTACGAAGGAGCCCTACGTTGTCTGATCGCGAACAATTCGGGCGAAATCGCCTTTGTTCGTGACACGACTATCCAACACGCTCTACTGTCGCATCAGATACTCGGTTAGTATAATAGTAATTGCAGGTTACATTGAAAGAAAGAAAGGATCATTTAATTGACACAAAAATACAATTTATTTATTTATTTATTACATTTGGGAAAACAAACAGTAGTATATTAAGCATAAACAGTGTTGACTTAAAATTAAACTTAACAAATATACTACCCACAACATTTTCCACAAATTACTATATTAAATAATAAAAAACAAGCTGTTAGCAAACTTTAATTGTAGCAGGGTTATCTCAATGAAAAATAATTTAAAGGAAAAAAGATAAACAATATTCTATGGAAGATCACATTACATTACATCGCGTAAAACCCATATATGAAGCCTACTGCCGATCCTTTAGAATTTTAATTATATTAAAGTTTGCTATTAATTAATATAGTCAATATGGACAAGAATTTCTCGACTGGTGGACGAGAAATTCTTGACTTTGTGCTTTGTCTGGAACTCCATATTTGATTGATGTTCTCTACAATACAAGTTAAAAAAATTGAATAACACATAGAATGCCATGACGCGTGACAAAAGTTTTCCGTGACATTATCTCGCAAAAACATTTGATTCCTATAGATTTTCTGGCTGGCCATAATAAACATTAGTATACCCTTCTAAATTAATAATCGCTAAATACCTAGTATTCGTTTCTCTGTAGGTGGAGTAACAGAGGACCAGTTCGAGTTGATCTGCCGCGACGGCTCGAGGCGTCCGGTCACAGACTCAGAGAACTGCAACTGGGGCCGCGTGCCCGCTGACGCTATAGTCACCAGCAGTGCCGTGTCTAGGGAACAGAGGAAGAAGTATGTCACTGATGCTTAAAAGATTAACGCTTAAGAGAGACTGCAGATTTACAATTATAAATTAGCCAACTAAATCACAGGGTATATTATAGTGACATAATTATGCTAGCCCGCACATCTTGTCCAACTATATAATTGTATGTCTGCAGGAGCTCTAATACTGGCTGAATTTGGAGATCAGAAGGATAGTAACATATGCATCTATGCTGTCTCCGGGACATAATTATAGCCTTTTGAAAAAATAAACAAATTCTTATTTTGAACTAGCGACCCGACACAGCTTCTCACGGTTTTGATGACTTGGCAAACATCGAATTTTTTTAGTTTTATGTAACTTTAATACTAACGTATTATACACATAAACCTTCCAGAATAAATTCTCTAAATTATGGTGAAAACCTCATCAAAATCTGTTGCGTGCTTTAGAAGAACGACGCGGCCGTACACACAAACACGTACATAGATATCTCAATTTTCATACACAAACAATTTAACGCTTTTTATCATTGTTTTTTACAAACTATTCTTTCTCTTACAGATACCAAAACCTCTTGCAAGTGATATTCCAGCTATACGGCGAGCCGAACCCTCTAAACCGCAACTATAACATGACGAGTGCGTTCCAATCCGGTGCCCCGTTCAATCCATACTCCACTACTGAGCCGTCGCGATTTCCTTTTGACTCGTTCAACAGAGATAAGTTTGGTAATAACAACTTAAATAGCAGGCAGAATGAGTATGAGGAGGATATGAATAATAAGTGAGTATATTTGATTTAGATTATGTATATTTTGGCACATTTACATGATTTTTGTAGACCTCAAATAAGTAACCCCCGAATTCTCAAACAATATTTTAACCATTTACCTTGTAAATAATCCCTGAATTCACGACACAACTATAAGACGTTCTTGAAAGCCATTCTGACGCTACAATCCATACTCTATTATAAATGCGAAAGTGCTGGATTTACCCTTTTTTCGACTTTCGGGGCTAGTGCCCAGAGCGGCAAATATTCATGGGTGGCAAAATACATTACTTGCCAAAAAAAAAAAAATATTAACTAGTAAATTTTTCGAAAAATTTAAAACAATTATAAATATTTTTTGCATTTTGGTAAAAAATAATTTCAATCCAAATTTCACTGGCACTGAGTAACTCTATCTGCCCGTTATCTTTTCACACCTCAACGGATTTCGATGAAATTTGGCACATAATATGATTATACCGGCTGTACGCTCCCGTGGGACAAGTTCCGTCCTCCACGCGAGTGAAGCCGCGGACAAAAACACTTTTATTTTTTATTTTTAAACACGTTGCCCCACACTAAGAATTTCTTCCTGTATCGTGGGTGCGTTTACAAACATAGAAACTCACATACACTAACACCCAGACCCAGAACAACTACTTGCAGATCATACAAATATTTGATCCGTGCGGGGATCGAACCCGCGACACGTTGCGCAGCCGTCCATCGCTCAGCCACTGCGCCAACCGTGTCGTCAAATTACAAAGACATCATTCAAAATTGAGTTGAGTTCGGTCGTAAGACTGATAAAAAGGCTACTTCATTCACTACGAAATAAACTTCTATACTATGTAAATGTTACATCATATAATCTTTTACAGAGCGAGTACTATGCCGCCTTTCAAGATTCGTGTCGACTCATCTGGACAACCTATTGAAGCACTGTTCCGACTGTTCAGATCGAATGAAACCACAGATTTGTTATTGCAGGTATGTTGGAAAGCTGCATCAACTGCGTTCGCTATTTAGTTTCCAGACATGTAAACAAATGTCTTTTTTGTAAAATCAACTTTAGGTAATATTCTCACATAAAATTCAGTTTGCGATACAATTTCAAACATTTTATGACCTTTTCAGCAGTCAGCAACAACAATTAGTCGTTTTGAAATCAACTTTATTTAAACTAGCATAAATTTCATAATCGTTAAAGTAGAAATAACACCAATTGGAAAGTCTTCATCAAAAGCAGTAGATTATGTACTCCATGTTCTTTTCAAAACCAGAGCCTGATGAAAATCTCAAGCGATTGATGAAAAATAGCTGGTATGCAAACAAAAAATAACTTTCAAAGTTCTCCCCAGGACGCAACAGTAAACTTCCGCGTACTAAAAGAAGAGGAACAAGCAGCTAAACACATCCTAAACAATAAATTTGTAGGAGCACAGGCAGAGAACGCGGTGCTCGCTATCAGAGACTGCCCCATCAAGAGAGCCACGTTATGTGTCACCAGCGATCAGGAGATGGACAAGTGTCTCAAGATGAGGGTAAGAACAATTTTGTAGGACACCCATAGGATTAGCTATTTTTTACATTCATTTACATTCATCAAATCAAAAATTCCGAATGATACAATCCAATGTGGTCCCGGTTCTGGGCCAGTTTATCCATCATTAAAAAAACCGGTGTTCCCTATATTTATGTTCGGATAGCTCGTCAAAATGTAGGGAAAAGTTGTTTTTTTATTCACCTAATCAATGGTGGTCCCACATAGTGAAAGTTGTTCATAATGATGAGTACAGTGACCCCTTATGAGATTTTGTGTATGAAAAGATACATCTTTTATATGTCAGTCAAACTTTTAGATATCATATGCATGCATAGCCTGCCCAGAACGTATTTTTTTTTTCATAAAGATTGGTTATAAACATCAGTAGCTAGCTAGTAAATAGAAGAACAAACGGCTGATGATAATAATTCTTGATCGAAGTAAATAATCACAGCTGGTGGTTAATTTGTTAAATTTTGTGTGTACCTATGCTGTCTGTCTGTTTTAAAATGTAAACTTTATCTCTGTGTTTGCATTCCAGGTGGCATTAAAAGCCGCGTTCCTGTCGCCCACGCTGGTGTGCTGGCGCGGCCACAGCACGCGGCACTGCGAGCGCGCCGTGGCGGAGCGCGCGGCCGACTTCCTGCTGCTGGACGCGGCCGACATGCTGCACGCGGCGCACGAGCACCGCCTGGTGCCCTTCATGCAGGAGGTAACTACCGGAAAACTTATGCGCTTCGGTAAACTCCGAGTTTCAAGAATTAGTACAAAGTAATCCTCAAACACACAGAGTCAAAGCTTCCAAGTTTTGTACTGGCGCGCTATAAAGTAGTGGAATTGCATTTAAACTATAATTTTGTTATCATGGTAATAAAAAATAGACAAGTTTCATGGTTGTAACAACGCTATATTCATCTCAACATCGAGTGGCGTATTTCCGAAGACGGACGATGATTCCCGAAGCGCATACTTTTCTTGGGAGAACTGTGCCTTTTCACGTAAAGTCATTCAATCAAATCCGGGATTTGGTTATCCGGCTGAGAACCAAAGAACCCACTGAATAAGCAAGATGAAATATTTACATAATAACGACCAAAAAGTGGTATTGGCCAAAAATTTGTATAGTATGTAAAGTTGATATAAATTGATGAAAAACAATATTTTATACCATTCCCCCTCTAAAAAGCTTATTTTATTCACTAAAAACAGTGAATAAAAAGCACTTTTAGTCACTGTTTTGGTGTTTGAATTAAGAACACATCAATATATTCGAACTCCATCTCAATGCTGTGCAACCTCCTTGCGAAAAAATACTCGATACAAACTCCGATGTGATTGGTTGTCATTTTCGACAAGGAGTTTAGCATTAGATTAAAAACTGTTTTGTGTTCTTTGCTGTCATTAGTAAATTGGCGCTATTTTAAATACTGTAATTTGTATGAACACAAAGTTTAGTGTTACTTCATAATAAATCGATTGAAAATGCATTCAAGTGATGAAGAAGATGTGTTAACACCCGAGTTTATGAAAGAGAGGGCGGCCGATATTGTAGAAAACTTGCTACCCAACAAATCACGGCTGGTTTACATCAAAGCCTACGATGAGTTTCGCAAATGGAAAAATGAAAATCAAGCTTCTGGAACATTTTCAGAGTCTGTTTTCCTAACTTATTTTAATGAGTTGTCGAAGAAAAAAAAGTCATCGACATTTTGGAGTAGGTATTCTATGCTACGGTGTACTATAAAAACAAAGCATAACATTGACATAATAAAATACTCGAAGTTGCAAGTTCTTTTTCTCGTAGTCATGGTATAGTATGCAAATCTTGAATAAAACGGATTTATATCGAGGGCCATGAATCACTCGCGTCGCTCAGGATTCTAACACTTGAATCACTCGCTATGCTCGTGATACAATCATCATGAATCACTTCCTACGGTCGTGATTCAATCGTTAGAATCCTTCACTTTCTCGTGATGCATCGGCCCTCGCTTTAAATCCGTCCTTTATTCACTAATTGCTTATTATACTATTAATTGCCCTTGTTTCTCCACTAACTCCAGTAGAACTAGGTGGATAAGAAGCAGAAACATTCATTCCTGTAATATCCAGGAATTCTGGTTAGTGTAAGTGTCAAAAAGTATTTCAAAACCTTGTCACCGTTTTTAGATATACTCAAGCGGAGACAACTGGTACTACGCAGTGGCTGTAGCAAAGGAACAAGACCCAGACACGGACCTGACGTACTTACGTGGCAAGAATACCTGTCACACTGGGTTAGGAAGAGCTGCTGGATGGGTGTTCCCGCTTGCTTATCTTATATCTAATGGATGGATCAGGTAAAGTTCGATATATATCGATTAGTATCTAGAACGAGAGTTTAGTTGAAATATCGGCGTAAACTAACTAGCTAAAAAAAGCTTTTTTTATGATACAAAAACAATTATTAGAACATCATACTTACCCTTACTAACTTTCGCCCTAAAATGCCCCGTATCTACTATACCGTGCCCCGCGGTTTCACCCACATAAGTCTCGATCCCGTGGGAATATCGGGATAAAAAGTATCCTATGTGTTAATCCAGGTTACAAACTATTTGAGTGCCAAAGGAGATCATTCACCGTCCATACATTTTTGGGCTATATTTGTGAAAGTGCCGGCCAAACAAAAAAAAATGCTATATTCTGAAAGAGTACGTTGTTCTCTTCATTTTTTATTACTACAAGCTATTACTTTAATAAGATAACTATTAATTATTTTAACCAAAACGTACTGAAAACAGAATTTTCAAAATCGTATAACAGCGCAGGATATTGCCCTACAGATTTGGTCCGATAGTGAAAAGTGAAGAGAATAACATGTTCTAACGGAATATATTTTTATTTTTATTTGGCCGGCCCTTTCATAATTTAGCCCAAAATAAATTATCTCCTTTCATCCAAATCCGTTCAGTAGTTTTTGCGTGAAAGAGTAACAAACATCCATCCATCCATACTTACAAACTTTCGCCTTTATAATATTAGTTAGATACTTTTACTACAGGTCTTCCCCACATCTTTCCAGTTTTCTTTGTTTTGCTACTCAATTTTTTTGAATACGATTTTTTTTATTAACTATAAATCTTTTTATCTACAGGTCATACAGTTGCGACGGCGCACACGCTGCGGCCGAATACTTCACGAAATCCTGCGCTCCCGGAGCTCTCAGCTCTGAATACGTTGATTCCGGTACAGTACCGCACGATAATTTGTGCCATCTGTGTCATGGTGCTTCCTTCAGGTAATTACAATGATATATGAGATCATCATGATGTTCTCAATTACATTTGGGATATTTTTTTAAATCTTAGTGATAAGTGATAACACAGCCTACTATAATACTTTCAAATTCAAGTCGACACCTCATCGGAGCTACAATCAAGGCTATTAGAGGATTTTTTTGTCAGATTGAGACAGATTAAAATGTAAACGTTCTTAAAATACAGCAAATGCCCCTCTGATATATATACTGGGAAACAGTTAGTATTCAATTAATTACTTTTTTCACCTTCTAGCCTCGTCAACTTCTTGGACTCATTTTCAGACTTCTAAGTCTTCAAATTGAAACATGTCATTGAAGTCGAGTTTCGAACAAACTATTGCATTTCAACAATTGCAGCGCATTTGCTGGTACGTTATTTTATTTACCACATCCGTCTTCGTCATCTCGAACGCACCGCGAGGAAGCGTCTGCGCTACTCGCACGTTTCTCGTCTCACAGTGCGTCGTGTAGGCTCGTCTGTGTCCGTCTGCAATATGGCGCACCGTTGGAACGTGGCATTACTCTAATAACAGCATGACAAAAGAGATTTTATTTAATTTTCTTTTGTCGACAGACGCTGCCGCCGCGACGCAAGTGAAGACTACTTCGGTCACGTGGGCGCAGTACGATGCATGGTAGAAGGGGGCGGCGACGTCGCCTTCGTGCGTCACTCGGCACCTGCCGAAGTTTCGGCGGGAAGACGTCGTGAATGGTGGGCGAGGGATCTACTGCCTGATGACTTGCAGTTACTTTGTCCTGACGGTAAGACAAAGAACTTTATCCTCTTTGGGTGCGTTTCCACTTCCACTGAGATGGAGACGAGCGGAGCAAAGGACTCAACTATTACAAACGAGACTGATTGGTCGATGCCTCTTCCTCTCCTCTCTACTCGTTACTGCTTCAGTGGAAACGCACCTTAATGATACTGCTAGGACTCAGGCCTCCTCTCTGTCTGCCAGGGTTGCGGGAATGTCTGAAAGGGATACCGGGACCTTGACAACAGGCAACTGAACGAACACGGGTGGGTTTTAGTCAGTAAAAGTCTGACACGCCCTTCCGCTCCGCCCAGAGCGGGAGAAGTAATTTGATGATTTCCCAACCTCAAAAAAATTAAAAATAAAAAAGGCTTCTGTGAGAGAGGGGGCCATCCGCAATTCAACACGCAAGCCCAGTGCGGGTTGTATTCACTCATAACTGTAATGTAAAAATATTTTCATTATAACAGGTTTAGTACCTAAGTCGACACTGCCACACCTGAAGTAGATCTGTCTGTCTACAAACTCTAGCTACAACTTAACCACATCGCAACTACTAGCGACAACATAACCATCGAATTTTTAATTACCACAACACAACTGCACTGTTTGCATACATTTTGTCGCTGCGATGTCGTGTGGTGCGTGTGATTGGGCCCTTTCTGTCCTTCAGTCACAAGCTATCTTCACATTTATCATTACGTTGTCACCAAAAGTAATATTTATAACCTTTATCCTCAGGTACTCGTGCAAAGATGCATGAATACAAGCACTGCAACCTAGGCAAGGTTCCCGGATCAGTACTGATGGGCAGACCGAACCATACCGAGTTGGATACCTTCTCCAATCTTATGGTGTATGCTCAGCAGTTCTATGGAGCTGTTACTACTGATGAGTTCAGGTAAATAGCAATTTATTTTGATAGCTTTGACTTGATAGATATTTCCCATCGAAATAAGCCCAGCGGCCATTTGCGTAACACACACAGTAGCAATGAAAATAAGTAATCTAAACTGTTCCAACCAGTTTTACAAAATATAAACTAAACTAAAACCTTATTTTTACAGTTTCTCCATGTTCTACTCACAACCACCATACTCCGACTTAATATTCAGCGACGTAGCAGTACGTCTAAAGCCTTTGCCACACAGCAAGCGATCAGCGGAAATAGTCGCCGGTCCCGCGCTTATTCGAGCGGCGAGAATTGTGTCCTGCGATGCCCCTCAAGCGTCGTATTACGTAGCTTCAGATCCTGACTTTTTGTCGCACGCTTATAACCATGGCGTGGTCGGGCATTTACTAGCGATAGCTCTGTTTATAGTTGCGTTGTTGAGATAATTTAGTTTTATAACATGGAGTAGTGAAGAAATGGAATGTTTATTTGCGGCCTACTGATGTGATAGTATAATATAATAAAATCTATGTAGCAGAGATATTCCAGCTTTTGCATCTAGCACCATTAACACTACACTACACATTATGACGCGTATTATTATTAATAATACGCGTCATAATGTGTAGTTGTTGTGTAGTCGTTTCGGTAAACTACTAAAAAAGTAAATAGTACACTAATATTAGTAACAGTATCATATGGATTAATTTGATAGGTAGGCAGCACAATATTAATTAGCACAACTTACAGCACAATTTAAATGCGCTACTCACGAATTTAGAACAAGTGAATCTCTGCAGACATCAAAAATGCAATCTCTTTTAAGTGTTGGCACTCCATTCTTACACTAGCCAATGTTAGTTTGTAAGAAATATAATTTTGTAAGACGATCCATTCCTGAGTGACTTAATTTAGATCTGAACTATGATATTATAAATATCTAACCTGCAGGCCAATTCTCGTGCTTAAAAAACGTTCACATTCAAGTCGCAATCTGTCAAACTTGTCAAAAATGTTGTAAATTCATAGTAATTTTGACAGATTGCGAATGAGATGCGAATGCGAACGTTCTTAAAAATTACGGGAATTGCCGCCTTGATATAGAATAAGTATTTTTTGTGTAATGTTGCAGCTTTTAGAAATTTACATCCGTCCAAATGTGTGCCTAGATTACCTAGATAATAATAAGCATTTATTTTCTACCGTCCAAGTGAAGTATTAGCTTTATGTATATTTTTATTAAATCAAATATTTGTAAAACAATACATTTTTTTATTTACATCTTTTTACAATAATCGTTTATGGTGATAACATTCAAATCCTTTAGGTAGTATATCGAAATCTTTAAAAATAATTCTCAAATCAGTTCGTCGACACACTTCCTTGATCGATTTACGTTCACATTCGCCATTTGTATCGATCCTTCTTGCATGTTCCCGCCACTTTCCAAATATACAATTAGATTTCGCCAATTCATCGTTTATAAATGGTACCAGACCAGTACATTTTGGTGTTAATTTTGCACATAAGTAAATAGCTTTCCATGATAAATATCTAAAATGATTGATACAATACACAAACATAAAATCTCTGGGCTTATTCTTCATTAACATTTCGATCATAGTATTACTCAATTTCACAGATACCCTCTTTTTATAGAGTGACAGAAAATTCTTCATTTCTTGCTCATTGCATAGTACAGCCAATATGGTGCACAATTTGTTAGCTGACAAACAAAAAGTGGTAAATATATGCCTCCATATTAGATCTTCATTATTATAGTTGAAGTTAAAGATGTGGCTGTTAATTTGAATCCCTGATTGGCCAATCCGGCTCTCAATAAACTTATGTATTTCAGAAAATCCACTTGTGAATGTAATTTTGTAGCACATTTGTCCAGCAAATATGTTACTGGATCTACTAACTTGCATTGTCGATGTGTTGTAACTATATCCAAGGAAAAATATATCTTCACTTTGCTTTATACTCTCATGTGGAAAATTCACCACAGTTTTTTCATAATTCACATTTCTATAATTTGACAATGCTTCCAAGAAAGATGAAGCGTCGGTTATAGAATCTGTGATGTACAAATAATCATCAACAACTCTGATAAATAATTTTACTTGATTTTCAGTAGTTTTCTGATGCTCAGAAAAGTACAATTCATCCAAATATGTGTAATACAGTTCGGATAGTGCTGGAGAATATTTGTATCCTTGAACCAATCCTTCTTTCCATTCATAAACTGTAGATCCTGCACGGATTAAGATTGGCTTTCGCAACTCTGTTACTAGATCTCTATATTGCTGGGCAATTTTTTTCTTCATATTCATACACTTTTCAGCCTTCTGACAATGAATATGTTTCTCTGATAATATTTTTGATAATTTCTCTCTATTTATAGAACCAAAAGCATTGCTGAGATCCGTTTTAATAAAGTAAAGCTTAGGCTTATTTGCAGCTTGCCATTTAGCATGCAAAGTTTTGTACTGATTTTCAAGTTTTATAAGCGGCTTACCAGTCAGTACTCTCAAAAATCTCAATCTTTCTTTAATTTTATATTTTTCAGAAATAGTCAGCAAGTCATTTTTGTAACAAACTATTGGTCTGCAATCGTTATTCGGCTTCAATGTTAGGTATAACTTTGGAATATCTTTTTTTAACATTGTCAATTTCCTGCGATCAACAAGACTGTGATTCCTCTTGGATTTTTTTCCCAGTGAATAGGGTTCACATTTCTGCATCACTTTAGTGAATATCATTTTGGAAACTTGTCTATCATAAAAACTCTGCCAATGATTTTTCCAAAAAAAATAAAGTTTGTTTTCGTTTGCATCCAGTTTGCACGTAGTAACATAAAAGTTTAAACAGATCATTGATGACAGCACATATTTCAATATCCATAGTACGATTTTCAACAGTATACTCTTTGCAACAGTATTCGGAAGACTTTTCCATGGTGATATTTCCAAGTCCCACTTGGCAATCATTTTTTCAAGCATAAAATTTTGGCGTTTCATGCTGTAAACAACGGTCCGCACAAAATTCTTGAATATTTTACTATTTTGATTACTTCCAAAGAAGTTTCTTGGACATATTTCGCATAACGCTTTCCAACTATTATCAAAAATAAATTCTTTGTTTACTGGGTGTAAGTGTGGAGTATCATCCATAAGATAGAAGTTCTTGAAATCTAATTTGGATTTATTCTTCAGGTTTGTTTTAATAGTGGATAAAATATTAATAAAATCAGGCGGCAAGTCACTCACCAAGGTCACATCTTCAAAGATATGTTTATTGAAACTTACTTCATTTTCGTTTTTCAAAGTGTTCCATTTTATTATGTTTCCAAAAGACCTCACATTTTGTTTATTTGTGAAATATTGAGATAAACAAACCGGGTTATCCATAGCGTCGTTTAAAATAAAAGTTTCTTCTAAGAGTGTGGATTAATTGAAGAAAAAAGATACCAAATCTGCATTGTGTTTTGAAATTTCCGGCAACTTGTTACGACATGTTTGCGCAAGCGTGATTACGTTAGGTTTTAATCGTAGCAATTCGTAGTTTTGAATTTTATATATTGCATTCATACGGAATCTAAATTAATAAAAAACAATAGTAAAAGTAACATTCACTTCTCAAAAAACGAATAGAATAAAACGAATCAATAAAAATAAATCTTCAAAATGTTATATGTAAATATCAATCAATACAATAAACGAAACGGAACGTAACATCATTTTTCGCGCCAAAATATTACACTTCTCGGTCTGACTGCCCAACATCCTGATCCTGTGTACCAAAAAAGAACATTATTTTTTCTTATCAGTCTCAGCGTGATAAAAGCCATAACATTTGACATTTCGTTTTCATAACAAATTGATGCCTTGTCGTAAAGCTGACTATACACTGCACCTACCTATCATTTAAAATACATACCAAACAAACTATTCACCATTTTGCTATTCGCAAACGAACAAAATTGCATTATCCTCCTAGTCCTCCTACGCCTCGTAGGGCAGTCGGGCTCAGACCAACAAAAAAAGGTAGGTAGACAGACCGCTGCGAAGTCGGGTAAGAACAGCTGTTAGCTGTTCTCACAGAGCACTATATAATACTGGCTGTTTTCTAAAAGAACAGCTGTTTGTGAAAAGGACTTCTTTTCATTCCGTGGTGGGTGGAGGTAGGGAGAAACATGAATGATCACACTGATCTCAGAGTAATAAAGAATCTGTACGATCTTTGTTTTATCCTGTCAAAAATCAAATTGACACGTGACAGTTAATTAAAATATTAAACGTTTTGTAAACAATGTTTCTGCCAAAAGTTATTCTGTTTCGTTATGTGGAAAAGTACCATAATAATAATCTTATGATACATTATCGGACAGTACTTACTTGATTGCGCCTATTTTGTAATACAAATTGGCATTTCAAGTTGGAAGAAGAACGACAAGAGACAGTGTTCAAAAATGTCTAAACAAGTGGTCAGCGATATGATGAAAACTTTCATAAGTAGCGTGCAAGCAGTACTTCCAGAAAATCTCATTAGAAAGTTTGTGAAATACAATCCTACGAGTCAGCAGTTAAGTATAAATGGAGAAAATATCAACTTACGTAATAGAAATGTACATTTGATCGGGAGCGGGAAAGCCGTGCAAAATATGGCCAAAGAAGTTGAAAATATCTTGAGCTCGAAAATTAAACATGGAATTATAAGCATTCCTGTGGGAAGTTTAAGTCATAAACCAACGAATCCGAATATATTTTATCATGAAGGAGCACTGAACAATCTACCTGATGCCAATGCTCTGAGAACAGCTGAAAAAATTAGAGAACATATTACCAAGCTTGGAAATGATGATTTACTCTTGGTGTTACTATCTGGTGGGGGTTCTTCTCTCATGCCTTTACCTAAACCTCCTATTACACTAGCCGAAAAAACGACACTAATAAAGAAATTAGCAAATGCAGGTGCAGACATAAAGGAACTCAATACTGTCAGAAAAAGTATCTCAGATTTGAAAGGAGGCCAGTTGGGAATTAAAGCACAACCAGCTCGAGTTATTTCTTTAGTATTGTCTGATATTGTTGGAGACCCATTGGACTTAATAGCCAGTGGGCCTACTACCGAAAATGAAGATGACCCATCTCAAGCAATTAATATCATTAACAGATTCAAACTAATGGACCAACTTCCAGAATCAATCAAAACAGTTCTGAGTGAGACTACTAAAAGAGACGAATTTCCAAGAAAAAATGTAACAAATTATGTAATAGGATCAAACAAATTAAGTATAGCTACTGCTGTAGAAGAAGCAAGAAAATTAAATTATTTACCCATCCCTCTGTCTGATGTAGTCACTGGAGAAGTGAAAGAGATTGCTTCTGAATATGCTAAAGTGACAAAACATTTTTGTGATTATTTAAAAGGAAAATTGAGTTTAGGTGATCTAAAACAGCAAATTCAGTCTTGCAGTGTTCCAGGGACTAATTTAAAAGTCTTAGAAAATTTGTTTAAAAATCCATCTAATAAAGACCTATGTATAATACTTGGTGGAGAAATAACAGTAAATGTGAAAGGTTCAGGAAAAGGAGGCAGAAATCAACAACTGGCCTTAGAATTTTCAGATTTGCTCCATAATGCAAAAGATGATTTTTATAACTTTGATATTTACTTCCTAAGTGCGGGGACTGATGGAATTGATGGCCCAACTGATGCTGCTGGTGCTATAGGGTACCTAGATTTAATTTCAGATGCTAAAAAAGAAAATTTGGACCCCCAAAAGTACTTGGCTGAAAATGATAGCTACAATTTTTACAAGAAATTCCAAAATGGCGATTTCCATGTTATTACTGGCCATACACATACCAATGTAATGGACATTCATTTGATAATTATAAGGAGAAATAAATAAACTCTTCAATGAATCATTTGTTTTATTATTATCATGAAGATGGTTTCAAAAACAGGCTGAGTTTGTCTTTCTTTACTTCTTTTCCTTTGAGCTTGGCTGAAGCTAGAACAGCCTTCTGGCATAGACCTGCATACTTGTCCTTTTTCTTTTTATTGTTGTTTATTACTTTAGGTTTCTCCTTGGTGGCCAAAGCATTGTTTTTGTTTTGCAATGAGAACACATCCAGTGCATTGGCATAAACATTGATTTCTTTCTTTTTTACTGGATGAGTGTTTTTTGTCTCTAGCTTTTGTAAAGTATTGGTTTTGGGGACTTCAGTTTCTATTATTTTTACTTTGTTATTTTCTCCAGTGTTTTCACATTTTATGGTTTGTTTCTGTGGCTTTATTGAAGTTGTAACTGTGCTTTGTTTACAGAATGTACAGATTTGCTCCTGAAACAAGAAAAATATTTTATTAATTATATTAGGTTACTCTAAGTGTGTTGATGGAAATCTAAATAGAGTCAGTCAAGAATTTAGGTAATGTTATATGATAAAACTAAAAAATAAACTGTTACAGAGATACTATTGTAAATGTTGACCATCTTTATTTTGTACATCTACCTGTATCAACAATAAATTCAATTCTATTCGAATTTTTTTCCTACTAGGGATACTCACAACATTGTTACTGCATAACAAGTCTTGTTTGCATCTCACATATTCTTTCTTGCTTTCTTTTGTTTTGCGAGACTTCAATCTTTGCTTTTGCCTTTTAGTTAATCTGATAGACTTTACCTGCAAGAAAATACACATTAAAGTACCTAGTTACCTGTTATTTCAAGGCAGATGGAAAAGTAGGTATGTAAGCCAGTAGGTAATAAAAACAAAATAATTATGTATAATATTTCTTACATTTGTCGCCGTGTTCTTTTTCCATTCAATACAACAGTTTGGACATCTTATCTTAGGAGAAAAGTATTTGTCAGGAAGGCCGTATCCTCTTGTGATATCTTTACAACGCATTCTGGAATGTAAATACAACTTAAACGTAATCTAGAGTTGCATAAAAAGCCTCACGTATCGTATTTTTGTCACTTACAAATAATAACTTTTCAATAAAGTTTTAGTTTCGTCGTTTTCGGAACCAGATACAGCTGCAGCAATGTTAAACAAAAAACCAACTTGGGCTTCCGTCATTTTAAAACCTCAAAATCACGGTTTCGTATTGTAATTATGAATCATTTGAAATCATTTCACGAAACTTTCTGAAATTATCACCACACACTTTTCTAATTTGAGGTTATAAATGGTTCAGTAATTAATTCTCTGATTAATAATAGGTTACGTAGTTGCGATCTGTTTTTATTCGTGAAAATTCCACTCTTATATCTCAGCTGCTCGCTAATAAATGAACATACGATATCGTTAAATTAATAATGAGTATTGAACCGTGATGATTGTGATGAACCACGTTTGTTTACATTTTACGATTACATCAATAACAACTGACATATCAGTTTTCGTTTCGGTTACGTCAAAAAAAAACAAGTTGGAAGTAGGACGGTATTTTGAATAGATGGACCATCCATTAAGTGATTAATCGATCTTTACCTAATTTCCTTTGTCGGAAACAGTTTTCTTTTGTCTTCCCATTTCAGCTATGTTTTTTTTACATTCGCTATTATTTATTTCGGTGTATATGATCTCCAGAATTTCCGGACGACCAAATATAACTCCCGCCAAAATGCCAAATGACGTTTGTCAAATTATATTGAAAAATGCGGCTGATTATGTTCTTCACGCGATTCGCGCAATTTTGGTAAAGTTATTATCAAGGTATCCAGTAACATTTATATCAATCAATTAGAAGTGAATTATTCCCAATATACTCTTCATATTACTTCAAAGAAACATTCGCTGTAGCAGGACTATCGATAAGGCGGACTAACCGACGCGCTCGAGAACAAGTGAAGTGATAACTGTGTACCTATTGTAATTAACGAGTCTCTTTGTAATGTATTGATTAAATGTTATGTGTTATAGTGTTCTCTTCGTGAAGTGCATTAATTTAAGATAATTGTGATCATTGAGTACCTTTTACTTTAAAAAATGGATGTCGCCGACACCTACGCCACACAAAGCCAAGTGAAAGACGAGGTTGGAGTTCGTTGCCAGAAGCTTTTTCAGGATTTCTTAGAAGAGTAAGTACATCTCCGTGTTTACTTTTATTAATCTAATAGTTTCACTTATAATTTCAACTACTTTCTTTGTTTTCAATAACATAGAGGTTATAATGAAACGTTTTATCCACACAGGTTCAAAGAAGACAACGAACTAAAATACGAGAAAAACGCCAAAGAGCTCCTCAAACCAGAACTAAGCACCCTAGAAGTCAGTTTTGATGATGTTGAAAAGTACAACCAAAATCTAGCAACCACAATAATTGAAGAATATTATCGAATATACCCATTTTTGAACCATGCTATATTGAATTATGTCTTGAGCCTTGCTGATAGTGGTATGAAGAAAGATTTGCAGGACAAGGAGTGTTATGTGTCATTTGTTGATGTGCCGACAAGACATAAAGTTAGGGAGCTGACTACGGCAAAGATTGGCACGTTGATAAGAATCTCAGGACAGATTGTGAGAACCCACCCGGTGCATCCCGAGCTGGTCTTGGGCACTTTTGTCTGTTTGGATTGTCAGACAGTTATTAAAAGTGTTGAACAGCAATTTAAGGTGGGTTTCTAATTGAATTACTACAGCGTGTTACAAACAATCAGAAAAAACTTGATACCATAATTATAAAATGTAACTTTTATTTTTTTCAAGTTGACCTCCTGAAACTATTAACTGTTCATTTCATAAAACAATAACCAAGCTCTTGAATTTCAATAAATGTCTTTCTAAAAATATTTTAAAACATGTTTTGTTTTCTATGATTCCAGTACACAATCCCAGCAATCTGTCGTAACCCAGTGTGTGCCAACAGACGTCGCTTCATGCTGGATGCGGACAAGTCTGTGTTTGTTGACTTCCAAAAAGTCCGAATTCAGGAGACGCAGGCTGAGTTGCCGAGAGGATGCATCCCTCGCTCTCTTGAAGTTATATTAAGAGCTGAAGCTGTTGAGTCTGTGCAGGTAATATTGAAGACAAGCATTTAGGAACAGACATTAATCACTTTTGATAATTTTAGAACATTTCTAATTTTGTCAGATTAACAGAAATGATACCTATTTCCAATTTCTGGCTTTTGTAAGTTTAGTGTTTATTGAAAAACTACTACTCAAAAAACTAAATAAACCATAAGTTTCCATAATTCTAGTAAAAGCACAGTCAAAGTAATCAATTAATTTAATTAAAATCACAACTGATTATCTTATTTATTTCTCTCCATAAATCTACTATTTTGCTGTCCGCTTTCAGGCTGGTGACCGCTACGACTTCACCGGTACCCTCATAGTAGTTCCAGATGTAGGCTCTCTATCATTACCTGGAGCTAAGGCTGAGCTGACCACCAGGACAAGACAAGGCAATGAAGGACAGATGGAGGGCATCAAGGGCCTGAAGGCTTTGGGAGTCAGAGAACTGCATTATAAGTAAGTTCTTTTATACAATGTTGTTTCTCTTTGGATTAGTGTTCAAGGACGGACTGAAATTGAAATCCTGACTTGGATTCCCATGTATGGCAAATATTATAGCATTACCAAATTGTTACTGTTCTTGGACTATTGCCTAGATGGCCACAGATACCAGATACCTAATGTGGAAGCAAAGTCTAATAAAATCCTTTTTTCCGATTGCTGTTATTTCCATTTAAATGAATATCAACTATATACTACTGTAAATTAAGTTGATTTCAGAATGTCTCGGGCTATTGAAAAAGTCATAAAAATTATTGAAGTTGTAGCGGAAACTGAACTTTATGCATCAATATCAAAATGGTTTTTCCAAAAACACATATTTGTTTACATGTTTGGAAATTAAATCGTGAACACAGTATAGGTAAATACTTATGTTTCACATAGTTTTTCCTATAGTTAATTAAAAATATCAATTCATTTGGTTCTGGGTTTGATTTACTTCAATGACTTCCGTAAGTATGCTTAATTAAAAGTTCTTTCACCCACAATATGGTCCAGTTACTTATCAGTATTATTGGTGTAAAATTGATCCATTGTAGCAGTTATGGCTCATAATCAAGTAATGAATATTTATGGGCCAATTTTATGTTATGAGCATGCTGCCTAGTAACCCAAGAAATATGTGTACATGTAAAAAGACATGCATGTATTCCCCAAAGGCACGCACATTTAGCAAGTTCTGTATTTGTTATAAGTAAACATGTTATAAGTGCTTGTGGCTAAGTAAAAACAGCCGCTCGGGTCGATCCATCAGGTTAAGCTACGCATGCCGGGGTTTGTCCGTGGATGGGTGACCATTTTCACATATCGAGACTCCTCCGTGCCTCGGAAAGCACGTTAAGCCGTTGGTCCCGGCTGTCATTTGTGGATCTTTGACAGTCGTTACCAGTCGTCAGAAGCCCGAAAGTCTGACAACCGGTCTAACCAAGGGGTATCGTATTACCCAGTTGCTGGGTTGTGGAGGTCAGATAGGCAGTCGCTCCATGTAAAGTACTGGTATTCAGCTGCATCCGGTTAGACTGGAAGCCGACCCCAACATAGTTGGGAAAAGGCTAGGCAGATTGATTTTAAACATGTTATAAGTGGCTAATCTTTTGCAAGCAAATGTCATTCATACAAAGGGCTGCTATTTAGAATTTCCTAGTGAAGTTTTATATTTTACTTCACTTTACCTATTTTACTCTTGTCCACAGAACAGCCTTCTTAGCATGCAGTGTGCAAGCAATATCGCGACGATTTGGAACTGCTGACATGGCGACTGATGACCTGACCACGGAAGATATGAGGAAGCAGATGACTGACAAAGAATGGGACAAGGTAGGTCAAATAAGAAAGCTCAATAATAGTATTAGCTTTATGCAAGAATAGTGTCAGTTGTTGTTGGTTTTTCCCTCTTTGGAACTTTGCTATAGTCTGAGCGCGGCTGCCAGTCACCTTCTGCGGTGTGCCTCAGGCAGTGACTAGCAGTCGCGCGTGGACTATATCGAGACTCTTTATTTATTTAACAACTTACGCGCAGAGAAAAAACTAAATCAAGCATTTTTGAACTGCATACAAAACTAAACTTTTTCTTTACGTGCAATTACATCTACTTTTTTTTTTTACGAAAAATTGCTTTCTTTTTCATGCATCAATGATTTTCAGTTACATTTTTCAAGTAACCATTCAGCTTCTTTGGATAAAACGATGGCCCGCGCGACCTCAGAGAGGGGTACTCTTGACGAAACCTTTAGCCTTCATAGGCATCTTTATTATATTGTACAACCTTCTTCTATTATATATTTATTACTTTTATTCCCCTCTGGGATTTATTTGATGTCCTAGACGTGTCCGTGGCATCACAGTGGGCCCTATCTGAATACCAGCGCTGCGGTATTTGTTTACTTTTTT
Source organism: Lithophane ornitopus (assembly GCA_948473465.1). Classification (NCBI taxonomy): domain Eukaryota; kingdom Metazoa; phylum Arthropoda; class Insecta; order Lepidoptera; family Noctuidae; genus Lithophane; species Lithophane ornitopus. The sequence goes on from OX419636.1 coordinate 8,436,126, forward strand.
CTCAAATATCGTAGCATTATGCTGAGATAGGAGCCTTTTTGGCCTCGCACAGGTTTTCTTTTCCCGTTCCACGTGTTTTATTTTGTTTTATTACTTGTTTTATTGATTTTGTTAGTTTTAATGTTTGTTTTTATTGTTATATTTCCTGTGCGTGTCCAAAATAAAATATTGTTCTTTCTTTCTTTCTTTCTTCTAATAAAAAATATCTCCTTATCACCAGGTATACGAGATGTCCCGTGATCGTAATCTCTATAACAATCTGATCACAAGTCTGTTCCCGAGCATTCATGGCAACAATGAAGTGAAGAGAGGAATACTACTCATGATGTTTGGTGGAGTCGCTAAGACTACTATTGAAGGTAAGGTTCTATCCTAACTAATATTATAAATGTGAAACTGAATTTGTTTGGTTATTTTTTTTGTTGGTTTGAGTTTAGAATACACGAAATCGCATTTTAGTGATCCAATTCCAGTCTACTCTGTAGATTTTTTCGCCTTTTTTGTAACCCTCCAGCTAGATAATATTGTCTGGAGAGTTTCAAATATGTGAAAAACTGCAAAGTAGATTTCTACTGAATCTATTCTAGGAATTGGATCTTTAAAATACGTTTTTATTGAATAACTTTTTAGAAATTTTATGTAATATATTATACGTATTGGAAGCCCCTTATGCATTACAGAATAATGTTTTAGTACATGACATAATTATTTTGCTGTCAGTTATCAACACTCAGAGGACGGACTTCGGACTTGGCTATAATGAAAGGCCACCCCTTGCTTTTGACTAATTCAAGATTTTTGATGTTTCCATTTTTCGCACATTACTTTTATAGTCATTCATACTTATTTTGCACATAAGTTTTATATTTTCTCCAACCCTTCCACCAGGCACAACTCTCCGAGGCGACTTGAACGTGTGCATCGTAGGCGACCCGAGTACCGCCAAGTCTCAACTATTGAAACAAGTGAGCGAGATAACTCCGCGCGCTGTGTACACTAGCGGGAAAGCTTCTTCTGCCGCCGGTCTCACCGCTGCCGTCGTTAAGGTACATTATATTATAATCTTTAAACCGTGAAAAAAGATCAGCTGTTCCCTACATTTTGACGAGCTATGCTAATGATGAGTACAATGGCCCCTTCAAAGGATTCAAACTACTAAAATTTCACCCTGTGTACTAATAATAAAGCTGAAAAGTTTGTTTATTTGTTTGAACACTCTAATCTCTGGAACTACTTGAGGAAGGTTATAGGTTCTTTGACATCACGACACGATGCTAAGGAGCCGAGCATAAAGAAAAAATGTCAGGAAGAACGCTAAACAAAAACAAAGTACTTAATAGCGTGGGCAGGCGATGCGAGTCGGGGGAACAAGAAATTTCATGTGGACAAAGTCGCGGGCTGAAGCTAGTATTATAATATAAACTTAGATTACTGCCAGACAAAACTTGCACTTAATTTTCTTAACAAACCAAATTTTGTGCACAGGATGAAGAATCATTCGACTTCGTAATAGAAGCGGGCGCGCTGATGTTGGCTGATAACGGCGTGTGCTGCATCGACGAGTTCGATAAGATGGACCTCGTCGACCAGGTGGCCATCCACGAGGCTATGGAGCAGCAGACCATATCTATTGCTAAGGTATGTATTTACTGAAGCTAATTCCTCATATTCGTCACACCATGGGGTTGAACAAAGTAGATCTAAATATTAGCATTGTAATGTTTCATTTCATTAAACATTCTTCAGTTGTCTCACCAGAAATTTAAATAAAATCTCAGCAAGTCAAATGATTTCCTATTTTTTTTATTGACTTGCTAAGATTTTATTTTGATTTCTGGTGAGACAACCGTAGCCAAAACATGCTGGTACTATCAAATAATAATGAGTCTTAGCATTTTTTGCACATCAAAAGATACAGCCACAAAAACTCGCCCAATAACCAACACACATTCCTAGTATTTCAATTCAAAGAAGTGGCGCTAAAAACTCCCAAGCCTTTTCAAATACGTAAATCCAGTTCACAGTATTGTCTACGAGCAACAAAACCTTTATCGAGACCGTCAGACTATAGTAGAAAAATGCTATGGAGGTACCATCTGGCGGCCAACTCTAGCATCGCGCGCGCTCATTGATCAAATCAAATAGCGCGCGCTTCCCCGGCTTTCTGTTACACACTTCCGTCCCCTTTTCACGAAATCACTCCTATAGATTACGAAGCGTGAGGTAAGATGTTACACATTAAAAATCTCAGTTATTCACTGAAAACCGAGCCCTAATTTCGCTGCTAATGGTGCCGTGTTGGTTGTTGTTGGCTGTTGTTCATAAACTAAACTAAATTTAAGTTCAGTGCATCTTTTTCTTTCTATTTCATTATGAAAAGGACAGAAGATAAATTTTAGTTTAATCCTGTCAAATTAATAAGCGGTTGACGTAATTTTAGTAGGCAGGTGACAGTTTGACAGGACTAAACTAAAATTTATCTTCTGTCCTTTCCATAATGAAATAAAAAGAAAAAGATGCACTGAACTTAAATTTAGTTTAGTTTGTGAACAACAGAATCGGCACCAATATCTCTTATAATTTTAATCATCTTTGTCCTAGGCCGGAGTGAGAGCAACTCTTAACGCACGCACGTCAATCCTAGCAGCTGCCAACCCAATCGGAGGTCGTTACGACAGAGCGAAGTCTCTACAACAGAACGTGGCGCTTAGTGCACCCATCATGTCAAGATTCGACCTGTTCTTCATACTAATAGGTGCGTAGGTAGTCTCATATCCAGTGACAGCAGATACATTCCAATCGGCGGCCGCTACGACAGAGCAAAGTCTCCACAACAGAATGTGGCGCTTAGAGCACCATCATGTCCAAATTCAACCTGTTCTTCATACTAATATAGAGGTGGGAAAAGTGTATCATTTTTGCGATTGGATCATTCGCATCTGGATCACTAAAATGATACGAAACACTGATATGTTTCATTTGGCTCATTTGGATCATCGGCTCAAAGGATATAAAATACAGAATGTTACGTATACATTATAAAAAACAACCGTATAGTATTTGATACGTAAGCGCCTTAGTGCTCATTTTTACGTGCACGGATAACGACTACGAATGCACAGAGTAAATTTGAACGAAAATCTGTGATTGTATGAGTGATACACATCTCATTTGGTATATCTTTCTGACTTGTATAGATTGTAATTATGTCGCCCGCTCACTCGCGACTCCCGAGTCAAAATAACTCAGTGTGTCTCAGTCTCCCTCTCTCGCTCGCTCACTGCTCAGTCGCCTCGCGAGCGACGCGTCGCGCGGAATGAGCCAGAGCAAAGTAATGTTTCAGATCCAAATGATGCGTTTGAAACTTTGTTACTGAACCAATCTTTTGAATCACTTCAATGATCCGGATCAGTGAGTCGGTTCCGTAAAGAGTTAAACACGCCTATACTAATAGGTACATTACCTTATTATATTAAAAAAAACAGAGCTTGAGACTGCATCTGTCTGCCATTATTGTTGAAATAACCTATTTACCGCAATCAAGAGGTGCCTCATCTTTATATCATAGTTGGGCAGATGATCTTCGATCTTCTTCAATCTTTTTTCTTTATTTAACCATTTATGCACACACATATACAGGGTGTTAGGGTAGACACCGTTATCCTTAATGAAACTAGTGGTTTGGACCAACCTTGAAATCGCGAAAAAAAAATCTGCTGTTCCATACATTTGTGTTCACTTAAATCGACAAAATGTATGGAACAGCTGTTTTTTTTTGCGATTTCTAAGTTGGTCCCATAGAAAAAGTATATTATAGATGACACCAAACCACTAGTTTCAAGGATAACGGTGTCTAGCCTAACACCCAGTATATACAGACAAGAAGAAAGGAACAGAAAAATACGTACAAAGGCAATGCTTATTTCTAAAGAAATCTCTTCCAGGATACCATATTCTTTCTTCTTCATTCTTCTTCTCTTTCGTTCTCGTCGATCTTTGTGTTCTTCACGATTTCTTGAGTCTCCTTATTCACATTGTTAATACTCTACTATGCTAGTTAAATTTGTAATCGTCTTCGGTTGAAGCCCAAAGTATAATCATGTAATAGGAGGAGGCGATCCTATTGCGAATAACCAGTCACAAATCCTAGTGACATTTTCGTATAAGAGAACCCAATAATTATTTACCGGACCCAGGAATCATACTCAAGAGACATTCTGCATTCACTTGAGACCACTAGAAGACCATTGAAGCAGTCTTAATTCACCGATTTTTTTTTTCTTTGTCTATTCTTGATTTACGTTCTCTCTTTCTAACAGACGAGAGCAGCGAGATGGTAGACTACGCTATAGCAAGGAAGATTGTGGATCTGCATTGTAATAAGGAAGAGACATACGACTGTGTCTACACGAGGGAAGACCTGCTGAGATACATCGCGTTCTCGAGGTCTTTCAAGCCTATTATTACTGAGGTAAGTTTATTATCTAGTAGACCTTAAACTTGCGACAATCTAAGAAGCCCGATTTGATGTTTCTCATTATACATGCCGCGATAACTTTGTATGAACGTCTACGTAAGAGATCGAAAAATCCAATTCATAATCCTAATTAAATACTATGTTATCCATACACTTTAACAATGAAAGCACCAAGTTTCACTTTATATTGGCAAAAACGCACCACCAATCTGGTTCTAAATTTCTTATTGTTACGGTAATTTCTTTGCACAAACGCCCTGATCTAGAACAACTATCAGTCTTTCCATTATCCTTCCTTGTCCCTCGAACTCAGTGTGAAAAACGAATCGTTTACCCACTTTACCAACCAAGTCATAAACATACAAGTTTTGGTTTTGTAGAACTTTCATTGTAATTTTCATCCCCTATTTAACCCTCTTTAGGGAATGACATTTCAAAAATCTTTTCTTAGTGCTCAACTTCTTTATAAGAGGAACTCTTGCGCATTATTTCATACTGCCTAGACCCAGCGGTTCAGACTGTGCAGGTTCAAGTCAAGTTCGTAGTTATCATTCCCACACTTCCACCAGGAGGCCGGCCAGCTGCTGGTGGAGTACTACTGTGTGCTGCGACAGCGCGACGGCGGCGCGGGCGGCGCCTGGCGCATCACGGTGCGACAGCTGGAGTCCATGGTGCGCCTCGCCGAGGCCATGGCCAAGATGCACTGCAGCGGGCACGTCACGCCGCAGCACGTGCACGAGGCGTACAGGTACACAACACATCACGGTGCGACAGCTGGAGTCCATGGTGCGCCTCGCCGAGGCCATGGCCAAGATGCACTGCAGCGGGCACGTCACGCCGCAGCACGTGCACGAGGCGTACAGGTACACAACACATCACGGTGCGACAGCTGGAGTCCATGGTGCGCCTCGCCGAGGCCATGGCCAAGATGCACTGCAGCGGGCACGTCACGCCGCAGCACGTGCACGAGGCGTACAGGTACACAACACATGGAGCCTGTTTTACCGAAGAAATAGGCGTATGGTACACCCACATTTCGCTAGTATGGGGTGAACCTATTGTCTTCAACAGGGCACGAATCGATGACGTGGTTAAACACTTTAATACACTGTAGTTGTCCAAATATTCGCACTATGTACCTGAAACAATTTTGTTTGTTTTGTTTTGTATTGGAAAAGTATGATAAAGTATTGATATTGATAAAAGTATGATAAAGTATTAGATTTGTTTTGTATTGGAAAAATAACGCAAAAATCTAAATACCCATTTATACATTTCAAGATCCTGTCCAGCAGGCGATAATTTTGATTAAAATCGGTTCAGAAATGTAGTTACAGTATGTATAACAAAAATACTCGCTTCTTAATATTTACACTGGATTTTTATATTACAGATTGCTGAACAAGTCTATCATCAGAGTGGAACAGCCTGACATCCACTTGGATGAAGACGATCCTCAGTACGAACCCAGCATGGATTTAGACCAGGAAATTCCTAATGGTGGGACTAACGGTGGTAAGTTTGATGTGTTTACTTTTTTGCAAAATTAGCCCAAGGCAGGTGAATACGAAAAAAAAAATTACAAAAAAAGGTATAGAACAGAGAGAGAAGAAAAGTTTACTTCTGGATATAATAGACCTCTCCAATTCCATTTTCAAATAAATAGTAATTCTAATGGCATTTCACCATCTCTTAATAGGTTGCAAGGAGCAGTGGTGGCTCAGTGTTAACGGCCGCGACTTACGAGTTCTAGGTCGTAGGTTCGATGTTCCCAGACAGGTGGTTTACTTCGTGTAAATTATTTCATTACCACTGCTCTCAAAACGGTGACTTTTACTGACTAAAACCCACCCGTGTTCCTTCAGTTGCCTGTTGCCAAGGTCCCGGTATCCCTTTCGGACATTCCCGCAACCCTGCCAGGGCCGATAGGAGGCCTGTGTCACATACTTTCATACTGATAGATAATGCCTATATAGTTTAATTGAAAAAATAGCAAAAACCTCATTTTATTAAATTCGTATCATGTCTCTGAACGATGTTCACTTCACGCTTTTTCAAATCAAATCAAAAATAGTTACTTGCCAAAATATGGTACAATCCTACTAATATTATAAATGTGAAAGTTTGTGTGTTTGGATGTTTGATACTCAATCACGCAAAAACGGCTGAATGGATTTGGATGAAATTTGGCAAACAGATAGTTTATAACCTGGATTAACACATAGGATACTTTCTTATCCCGATATTCCCAGGGGATCGAGACTTACGCGGGTGAAACCGCGGGGCGCAGCTAGTAGATTTCATAATTCGATATTTTATTTCATACAATAATATGAAAATTATTTAGAGTTTGTATATTACATACACAATGTAATTTGTTTTCATGAAATAAAAGTTCCTGACTTACAATTATTAATTCTAAATAACTCTTTCCAGAAACTCCAGTAAACGGCGACTCGGCTCCTAAAAAGAAATTGACACTGTCGTTCGAAGAGTACAAATCATTGAGCGATATGTTAGTCGTGTTCATGAGGAAAGAAGAAGTTGAAGCTGAAACTAGGGGTATGTTACACATGTGCTATAAGTATCAATAACTAAACATCAAGTTTACGCACGTCAAGCTATTTGTCAGACGCCTTATCACTCTCCGGTCATGTCGGATTGCCGTCCCATCGGACTATGAGAGTGATGGAAGAATACATCTGGGTCGCACATACACTTGTGCGCTATAATATCCCGCGTAGATGGGCAGTCTCCGCTCAGATTGGCCGCCATGGCCGAAATTCGGTCAAGAGGACTATTTTTTTTAAACAGGCGTATTTTACGGTCTACCGCATGTCTATGGTAACAATTAGACATTGAAATTGTGCCTCTATTTCGTAGCAGCAAGAGCCATTTTTGTGTTTTCGTCGGTTGATGCTTGATAATTTTATGATTATTTATTTATGGTTTTACTCACATATATCCTAATAAAGGAAGTCTCGTGACATCGTTATGTGGGCTAATAATTATGAACTCTGGTTGAGTTCGAAAGTAAACGGGAACTCCCCGAATTCCCGTAACCAAATCAACTTATCTCCCGAAATTTAAATAAATTCATAAGTTATAAGATTTATATGAAGGATTCAGATTGCTATTTAAAATTATAATCAACATAAGAAAAATATTTTACAGGAGAAGAAAGTGCTGGCATGCGCAAGAGTGCAGTCGTGAGCTGGTACCTAGAACAGCTGGTTGCACAGGGTCAGATCGAGAATGAAGATGAACTACTCGAGAGAAAGACCTTGGTGGAAAAGGTCATTGACAGGCTCATGTACCATGTAAGTTTATAATTTTAAAATGTTACATACACATAACATCACGCTTTTATCCCGAAGAGTATGGCAGAGGTGTACCTTTATCATATACATATAGTACATCAACATTTTGCCGGTTATGTTCCCCATAATAAGGGGCAAGCTTGCCCTTTCTCAGTAGCACCACGGTGGTGCTGAAATTACTAATGGAAAGCCCAATAACACTTTTCCCAAACTGGGAATCGAACCCAGAACCCCATGCGATTAGCGATTGCGACCACTAGACCAACAAGGTCAAGAATATTTATTTAATTAAACCCATTATTTTACAAGTTCTTTTGGCTAGAGGCATTTTTCGTTTATACGAAGAAGTATGATATGCCTCTTGATTTTGTTCTTCTATTACTGTGGCATCTGGATTGAATGCAATATTTGTTTCTGCTTTCAGGATCAAGTAATAATCCCTCTTTCAACCACGGGCCTCAAAGCATCGCAGAAATCATCAGATCAAGAAGTAGAAGACGATCCCCTACTAGTAGTTCATCCAAACTATGTTGTCGATACATAGACATTCCGTGATTAAGCTCATCTTTTTTAATAAAGTTTTTTAATCAAATATTGTTTAACTTTTTTGTATAATCATATAATTAACCCCTATTGTTGAGATCGAAAGTCATCGAAAGAATATGATAGCATTTTCCAAAGACTTGTGAAGGTCGGTTTTTATTCGGTTATACCAATGAAAGAATGCTCCTTCCCTATTTAAACAAAAAGATGGTAGAGTAGGGATGCTAGAATGTGTTTCCTTGTTTGGTTTAAACCGACACTACAGTCTGTCTTGTGCATTCATAGCTATTTGACAGCAGCAACCCAACAGCAGCCTGGATGTAACGAGAAAAAAGATCATTGTGATTTTGAGTGACTGATGCAGAAACAAATGTAAAACAACTGTATGAGGACTGTATAATACAAACTATTTAAGCTGCCTGACCAATAGAGCGCAGAAGAGTGGAGCTGTGCCTGTATTAATTAACCAATAGAATCTAAACTGCGCTCCAGAGTTCAGATTCTATTGGTTAATATTGGCACAGCTCCGCCCCTCTTCTCACTTCTCCGGTGTCCTTCACCACACAATCTTAACTTCTCAGCTCCAGTCGACAGGCAGCCTCATCCTCTTGAAAAAGCGCAAGCTGGGTTTTCTAGGGGAGTATTCTAGATAAATAATAGCACCGGTAGATGTACAGTCACGTACTTTAATTGATAAGCCACCTTCAAACTTTTCAATTTTACAGTTTCATACATTCACGAGACGGTTATTCTGAAAACATAACTAAAGACAGTGACAGTTGAAATGTCGATGTCAGAGACGTTAATTCTGAAGTTGCCGAAATGACTATTATTATTTCTCCGTACCTACGCTAACGTTACTATCGCTACGCTTAAACAATCGTTGCTAGGTTACTTTTGCTAGACCTGCAATTGGTTGACTTTAGGTAGTCACTCTGCTGTCAAGTTTGTAGTTCTGGCTCTCAGGTTAGCCAACCGGTAAAGTTATTAAATATAATTTTCTTCTACTAATACGAAGACATTATGACTTTCCGTGTCGGGAACCGAATAAACCCGATTTGCATTACACGGCTAAAATAAGAACAGTGCCAGGTGGCTCATCAATTAAAGTCCGTGACTGTACAGCACACCTGCACACCACACGCAAAACCGTCACAACCGCCAAAGACATTAATTGATGTCTTTGTAGATCAAGTTGTCAATTTTTTTATTAAAATGCAAGCATTATATGAATTATACTTATTTATTAGTGTTACATGCATTTACAGCATTAGCATTATACACGTATTTCGATATACAGATGTATAGAGCTGATATAAAACATTTTATTGATCAAAATTCAATCATTATTCAATAAAGAAGTTTTTTTATCTTCTCATCAGTATCATCAATTTTCTCCTCAACAGCAATCACGACGTCCTTAGCTGCGTCTTCATCCAGATCAATAACTTCTGTGACATCTACATTTTTAAATTTCTTTATACATTTAACATTTATTGTAACTTCAGGCGCAGTTGGCAATATAGGTGGTCGGATAAAAACAGAATCTGTCCTTGGTAGTTTTGATACAGTATTCTCATTAGGCACTTCATTGGATAAGATCATTGGCCATGTGAACAAAACGTAGAAGCGTTCAAGAGCCTGATCTAAGAGCTCCTTCAATAATATGTTACGCCTGCAAAGCACATGTAGGTTTATAGATTCACTATATGGACCGGTTGACATCACACATGCCATTATGGCTCTAGCACCGGTAATGGTTGCCAGTTGTGGAGGGAACACATACTTTCGCTGATTTAGCATTCGTATGCCTTGAAAAAGCGTAGGAGTTCCCCAAACATTAGGAGCATTTGTAACCATTATAGTTTGGTTGGAGGGCTTCCGAGAATATGATTTCACTTTAACTAAAGAAACATCTTGACTACTATCTCCTAAAGATGGATAATCTTCTTCATAGTGGCTGTCAATATAAGCTGACTCATCTAGACGTGCATTTAAAAATATTATATTTTTACGCAGGTTTGTAATGTTTAAGTCTGCAAGTGAGACAACATGGTCAGGACCTAAAACTAAATGATCTTCTGGAGTCATTTTCTTTGATTCTGTTTCTTTTTCTTTTACTATACAATTCACAAGATACACAACAATAGCATCATTTAAATCTTTGTGAGCAGACTCTTCAGTAAGCTTCTTTTTCTTAGCCCTCTTTTGTACTGTTGTAATTAAAGAATTTTTTAAATTCTCTACTGCCTCTATCAAGTTTCCACTCGCTTCTCCATGATTCAAACGTCGGGCGCCCCGTCTCGGTGCATGTTCCAAATCTAAGTTGGGATGTTTTTTCATCCATTTAACTAAGGTAACATATCTAGATCTAACTTTCGTTCTGGTTATGTTTGGAAAAAATTGGGCAGCTGTTGAAAAGTTCATGTTAGACTCTTGGTTGGCCATCAATTGAATAAGCTTCTTGTCATCTTCAACAGTCCATACCGTTGACACTCTCATTCTGTTCAAGACTTGATATCTGGCACGTATCTGGACCATAGATCGGCCCGGTAAATAAGAAGTCATCCTCCTAAAATTCTCTCCAAATCTTTGCACACAGTTAAGAATAACAGCATCTTCCTCAGGGAGGAACCTGCCTTTTCTTTGTTCTATGAGCCTCATATACTTATTATAGATTTGGATTTTAGTACGGTTTTCCATTGCTGCAGCTATCTTCCCCCATGGAATGTAAAAGTCTTCTTTGAAATATTCTATCAATCTTTTAAGGTATGTTATCTCCTCATGAGACCATTTCTTTCCAGTAAAAGAGTTCGTCATATTTGTCCGATAGTATACAAAACACTGATACCCGGTCCTGCCAGTATTTAGTTTTTGAGCAATTTTATCCCAATCCTGTTTACCATTCTGGCAAGCAACTCTTTGTAATGCTGCATGTTCAGTTTTGCTCCAACTATTTTTGCTAATTGAAGGATGAAAGAATAACTTCCAGAAGGATTGATACTCCTGTGCTGTGTGCCTCCTATTTAATTTGTTTGCTAATATGTCCCAATCATACTCCTTATCTATCGGAAGAGCTACTTTATACAAAGGCAATTTACTTACATTATCAATTTCCTTTCTAATAGCCATTATTTCTCTTTCCACTTTTTTAGATTTATTTTGGCGTTTTAAGGCAGCAATTTTAGCAAACAGCTCATTTTTTTTAATATCTATTGACATTTTGTGCATCATGTTAACAAATTGAGACTTGTCCCTCACTGTCCAGCCAGGTGCTGAAATGACCAAGGAGAAGTCATACATCTGAGATTTCGCCAATTTAGCATCATCATTATCTGGAGCCGGGAAGTTCTGTCTGTCTTTAAAATAGGGTCTACCACAATTGATGTAGCGGAAAGTTTCATTTTTATCATTCTGTATACCAGTGCTACCTTGAACCACTTTCAGCTTCTCTCGGCACTCATTCAGACGTGAGGCGAGATCTCTCTCCAGTCTCTTCATCTTTTCTTCTAATAATTTATTAGCCGACAAAGCCAGATCTATTTGAGCTAGTGCTGCTGATGATTCACTACTTCTTTTATTGACACCGTGTGTTTGTTGAGTCAATTGGCTACGCGACTTCTCTGCACTGAGTAAGGCGTCGTCATCGTCTAACAGCTTAAGACGATGGCTCATATTTTCAGCTTCGAATATCGAATCGTCATCACTGTAGAGTTCTGAGTCGGTCTCAGAGTCCAACTCAATGTCGTCAATTTCCATGGTGCTTCTATTTTCTGTTCTGGTCGTCAATTAATAAATCACTCACTCTGGCGACGGCGATTCTGTGGTCTAGACTATTTTCTAGAAGTTGGTATAAACAGGAATCTAAAAAGAGCTTACTTCAACATCAACTCGGCAATTTATGCATGTAAAAGACTATTTATTAGCAATCCAATCAACAGAGATGAAATTGAAAACAATTCAGTCGCAGATTTACAGTAAATTGCGCGATCTGACCTTGCCATTCAACCATTTGCAGTATTTGATTTGCAATTTCGCATACAAAGTATTATTTATTTATTTATTAGTCTATTTTGAGTTTGACGTTTAGAACAGGGTTGCCAATGCCTATTAACTAGCTGCAACTACTACTAGGGCAACTAGCTTCATATTTCTGACTGACTGACTCCTTGACAATTCAAAAGTGCCTGTAAAATTTACAGGCACTTTTGAATTGTCAAGGATTAAACCATTTACAGTGTAAATGGTTTAATTGAAATAAATGCTTTGAGTTTGAGTTTATTTTCCAGATACCCCAAAATCATTGGTGAAAATCCCCGAATTTTGGGAGAGCAAAATCCTGATTCCCCACATAATCCCCACAAAATTCTTTCATAAAATTACCTAACTCATTTTTATAAAAAAATCAACAAAAATACACAATTGAAAATTTAACCTCAAAATAGGATTCAGAATCTAATTTTCAATCATCAACAAAGCGTAGAGAAACCAGCTAGCTAAAGTTATACAAAACAAGGACTCGGTCTGACGTATCGTAGATTCGTAGCGTACAGCATGACCAGTTTAAGTTTGCAATTCACGGTGGCGCTGCTTTGTAAGAAAAAATGCAACAGCATGAAAAAATTCAGTACATTAAGTTTTAGTTATGTGTTTAGCCACCTGCACAGATAAGTTGGACGCGCTGTGCTATCGGTCATTCATTAATTGTAGGAAAGATTGTCTTTGTATTTTCAGCCTCGTTTAAGCAGGGGTATCCCCGAAAATTCTGTGAAATTAACGTAACGTTACCATGCAAAAAAATATTGACAGGAATTTACTGAATGAGTGATCCATATCCGAGTATGTAGTAGAATGATGTTTGTTTATAATGTAATATTGGATTGAATTGGTAAAATTTGAAAATCCCCAATTCCCCACATATTCCCCACATGGAGCCTCTCCCCACAAAATCCCCAATCGTCTTGAGATTCCCCACAGTTTGGGGAAATCCCCACAAATTGGCAACCCTGGTTTAGAACTAAACTAGTAAACTCTGTCAACTCTGTGCGACTGTGCGTTCACCAGTCACCTTTGACCGGACGGGTGGCGGGCAGACCATGCATCAGACGCGCACTAGGTATTTTTCTGGATTCTGGAATATACCAGTACGACGCCTAGTACGACGCGTAAAGTAAGAACTACGATCAAAGCGAGAATTTTATGAATAGTGACTATCAATAATTGTACCATTCATGATAAATACCGCTTTACAATGTCAACCCTCTAACATCACATAATTTTCGTGTTTTATGTTAATACCTGGCTTTACAAAAATTCATTATTTTTTCCGAATACGGAAAGTATTTGGCGAAGTACGTTCATAACATACGGCTATCGAGTATCGAGTGTATCATATCTTAATAAACCTAATTAAATACATGTAAAATAAAAATACAGTAGATATGATTAATATTTTACAAAAAAAACTATTTATTCACAAGAAGGTGAAACACAACATAATGAACACAAAATGGTTTGATGCATGAGAGAGATTTCATGTCTTGGAATTGAAAAGCGGAACGCGGTGGAAAGGACTATCCGTTATACCATTCCAGTGGTAATGGTGTTTTCTCCCTTCCGTTCCGGTGGTAATTTACCACCATTACACCATTACTTACGATACATCCCACGGTACTTGAACTTACGCGAGTCTATCTGAATTTGAGTAAATACTTCATTGGTATTCGAAACAGGAGTAAGTATTATTTAATACTCGTACTAGGTGGACCTAGTACGACATACCCACAGCTGAAGTAATTTTGACTTTGATCATAGACTTAGTTTTATGACCATAACTTTTATCGTACCTACCATAAAATCCACAGACATAGAATCTGTCACTGCTGTTGTCAATATGTCAATATTTTTGTTTTGTAAACAAAGAACGTGGCTGGGTCACCCGGCTGTTATTTTATTTGTTTGAACTCAAGTTTTGCTACAAATATACAAGACTATGGGTGAACCGGGTATTATAAAAAAGCTAAGTGAAGAAGTAGTTAACCGGATAGCTGCTGGAGAAATTGTTCAGAGGCCCTCAAATGCTTTAAAAGAATTGATTGAAAACAGGTTATCCTTGCATACATTGTCTAATGTAACTTTTAAAATAAAATGCTAATTATACTGTTCTATTGATGATGTTTTCTATTACAGTTTGGATGCTAAAGCTACCAATATTGTGATAACTGTTAAAGCTGGCGGATTAAAGTATTTGCAGGTATGTATTTATACTTTACCCAAATCTAATAACCCTAACATGTTTTAATAAGAGAGCACACTATAACAGTTTTATATCATACAGATTCAGGATAATGGCACGGGTATTAGAAGCGAAGACCTAGAGATAGTCTGTGAGAGGTTCACCACGTCAAAACTTCGTGAGTACGAGGATTTGAAAGAGATATGCACATATGGCTTCAGAGGTGAAGCCCTGGCTAGTATCAGTCATATTGCTCATCTTACTATACTCACTAAGACCGCTGCTGCTAAATGCGCTTACAAGTATGTTACACTTGTATTATTACATAGTAATCCTAAATCCTAACATAGTAATCCTAAATTTTTTTTGGTTCAAAATCTTGAAATGACTCGATTTAAGTAGATGATGAAATTAAATTGGATGGAATAAGTTAAGAAAACTGATACTTAAAAGGAATTCATTAAGGAAGTAGTAAATCTTCTAAGGAAGAGTTTAACATATTTTACAAAATAAAATTTCCAGAGCATCCTATGAAAATGGAAAACTTAAGGGTCCAATGAAACCATGTGCCGGCAACAACGGTACCCAAATAACCGTTGAAGATCTGTTCTATAATGTGATAGCCCGTAAAAAGTCTCTTCGAAGCCCTACAGAGGAGTACACACATATAATGGAAGTGGTTGGAGGGTATGCAATACATAATAGCCATGTTGGGTTCACTTTGAAAAAGTTTGGAGAGAACACTGATTTGAAAACACCTACAAATTCTTCTGTGATTGAGAATGTTCGGATTGTGAGTATAATTTGAAAATACGTGAGTGTCAACACGTGGTGACATAAAGCTAAACGCATATTGGAAAAATGCGCCAAAGCTCATAGAAGCCGCGGCGGGCCGCACCGCAACGCAGTAATTATTTCGGAAAAATTCAAATTTCGAATTTGATTTTGAACTGTTTCTACTCTAGTGCAATGAGTGGAAACATTTTCCAATTGAATGGAGTATTTACGAGTTTTTGTGGGACGTCAAAACGAACGTCACACACTAAAGGCTCGCGCACATTTGGGGGGGCTATGTCGTATCGTAACGCATTGCAAAAATCCTCCTGCAACACTTTAGTACATTTTGAATGAACCATCGCGCACTACAGGCGGACCGCATCGCAATGCAAAACAGTAGCCGCGAACAATACGCCTGGCAAGCGACAACTTCAAAATATTAAAGGAATTTCCTTCAAATTATTAAAGGAATGCTATCCAGGCGCGGTCGCAGCCCAAGATTTTGGCGGTCACCATTGGTGCCGAAAAATATTTTTAGGGAAATTGTTACCTAATTGAAAAGTAGGTACTCAAAATTTTTTTTTTTTGTATATATACAAAATGATAAAATATGTTCTTGAGCCATAATGACCCCGATGGGTACCTACAGTTTTTAGTTAGTAAAGCACGTAAATCATTCAGTCTCTCAACAGCTTGAATGATTTTGGGGAGGGGGTCACGACCCCCAGGATCCCACTCGGACCGCGCCTATGTATGTATATATATGCTATCTATATATTCTCAGATCCATGGCAACGCAATAGCTCGCGAATTAATGGAGATAGAGCTGCAGGAGCCGACACTGAAGCTGTCTCTACGCGGATGTATCACAAACGTCAACTACTCACATAAGAAGGGAACCATACTGTTGTTCATCAATCATAGGCTCGTGGACTCACTGTGTAAGACCTTAATAACTGTTGTTTTGAAGTTTCTTCACGCCTGTTTTCCACGAAGGGTTATATAAGGCCGGAACTCACTAGGGGGCAAGTCGCGACACGGCAAGGCAAAGTATTAAAATTTGAATGGCCGAAACGTTGCGGCATACCGCAGCATACCGTGGTAATTGTGAGTCCAGAAAATTCTACTTTTTACAAATTCAACATTTTGGGATTCAACATTTTGCGAATTCAACATTTTTGCGAATTCAACATTTTGCAAATTCAACATTGTAGGCCAGAAGGGTATTCTCAAGCCTTGTGACGATAACACATATAATTAGCATAATAGCATAATCAGCCTATAATGTTCCCACTGCTGGGACAGAGGCCTCTTCTCTGTGAGAGGGAGCGGGCCGTAATCCACCACGCGGGCCCAGTGCGGGTTGGTATATGTCACATGTCTTCGAATTTTTTGGTTCTAGGACATGCACATGCACAAAGTAAAGCGCCTGTCAGGGTTCGAACCTACGACCTACAACATGTAACTCGTTACCACTGGGCCACCACTGCTCTCTTCAAACACACACATTTATACAATATATTGTAAAACATTTTTAGAATAAAAGAGTAACGGTGAAGTTTCTTGCCCATTCTTCTCCATACGAAAACTACCTTTTGGAAGGGGCAGCTAGAATCAGTTCAATTTTTTTATTTTTGACTTCCAAAGTGCCTTTTTTATTGGAATAAATTATTTGACTTTGAGTTTAACGAAATGTGAGTCCTAATGTAATGAAAATAAGATTCAAAATCATTTCCGCTTACAAAAATCCTTTACCATGCCATGCCACGCCGTACAGCCTGGCGAGCGCTGGCCTATAGAGGTATAATGCATCCACATTTCGTAACGGTCACATATCCCATGTAATAGCGTACCTGTTGCCATTAACGAGTTCAAAATCCGAGAGACTCCTTGTTAGATGCTCCTTAAAACAGCAGTTGGGACAGACTGGTAGGGGAGTTTGTTGCGCCACTTCTTCGTCCCAGCTAAAGGATTAGGAAGTGGTGAATGGTGGGCGTTTTGGGGGACTGTCTTATGTAATTTTGACGTTCGAGAAGTGCTGATTCTCAGCCTAGTTTGAATAAATGACTTTTGATTTTGATTTTGACACAAATATGGGAGACGCCTAGAGCTACGTTCATAAAACTGGATGGTCAATTGTTAAGATTATTAAATAGATTGTTATGTTTTATTTCAGCAATTAAAAAAGCTGTGGATTCTATTTACTCGACATATTTACCGAAAAATTCACACGCATTTGTCTACCTCAGTCTTGAATTAGGTAAGTTTAACTCTTTATCGTTTAGTAACAAAATAGTGCATTTGAAATTGTGTTTTTTTTTTATCACGTCTGGTAAGCTTTTGGCTGCATCTCACCTGATGGTAAGTGATGATCAGGCCGAAGGTGGAAACGAACTTCACCCGGAATCCTCAACCACAGAGGAACTGGCTATCTTACCTCGACTTCCGGAACACAACAATGCAGTTAACATTGTTGTCATGTCGACAGACTTAGATAAGATAGTGGTAGCTAGCCAGGCGGACTTAGAACAAGCCCTACCACCAACCAAACCGAGCAGATTTTTTTCCGCCACTGGGAATCGAACCCGGGACTTCTGGGTCTAACCACTAGACCACCGAGGCGGTCAAATCACTTCGTGTTTGCAATAATTATTTAATTATGTTCTTTCTTGTTTTATAGATCCAAGAAACGTAGATGTAAACGTGCATCCAACTAAACATGAGGTGCAGTTTCTGTATGAAGAGCGAATCATAGAGAAGATCAAATCTTGTATAGAGAGCAAACTGTTGAGCTGTAACTCTACTAGAGTTATGTATACGCAGGTACGTTCATATATCCTATATTCACTTCATTACAATTTATAAAACATAGTCCTCCGCCGCGTCTGTCTGTTCGCGATATACTCAAAAACGACTGCACCGATTTTCATGCTGTTTTCACCAATGGATAGATGATTCTCGAGGAAGGTTTTAGTATACTGGGTGTTAGGGTAGACACCGTTATCTTTGGAACTAGTGGTTTGGTGTCATTTATAATATACTCGCGAAATCGCGAAAAAATAATCAGCTGTTCCATACATTTGTGTTCACTTAAATCGACTAAATGTATGGAACAGTTGATTTTTTTTTTGCGATTTCAAATTTGGTCCCATAGAAAAAGTATATTATAGACGACACCAAACCACTAGTTTCAAGGATAACGGTGTCTACCCTAACACCCTGTATAATTTGTTAAGCGGGCGAAGCCGCGGGTATCAACTATACTCCATTTGAAATAAGATTAGACGTATAGATAAGCCTTTTTTACATTTCGTTCAACCGATTTTGAATTCTATTGCGTTGGTGGCATGACAAATGGCAGCCGCAGTAAATAGTTGGTATTGTGTAACTTTTTTTGCTTTTAATGCTATCCTTATGCCTACGGTATAGAAGTCAAAATCGGTTGAACGGACTGTAAAAGGGTTTGTTTTAATGTCTAATTTTATTTCAAACGGGGTATAGTTTAAGTATACTATAAATAGATCTATATCTTTAACTATTATACTATTGTGTAGAATCATTTTTTTTCTAACGCCACTTCTTCTTCTCAGCTAAAGCACTAGGAAGTGGTGAAGGGTGGGCGTTTTGGGGGAATGTCTTACGTAATTTTGACGTTCGAAAAGTGCTGATGCTCAGCCTAGTTTGAATAAATGACTTTTGATTTTGATTATTACTAAAACAAAAGTAACTTTAACGAACCATTTTAAGTTTTTGCAAAACTTAACGTTTTATTTGTCACAACCCTCGAAAATTTAAAACAAATACATGTGAGTAGACTTTAGTTTCTTAATACCCCAAGATAATGAAGAATTTTCCATCACATCTCTGGGTAATTCTAATAATAATAAATCGTTTATTATCAAAATAAGATATTCTTACATTTCCTTAAAACTAATGCAAGTAAATATCTAACTACTAATAATATTTTTTACAAAGTAAACATTATTTTAATATTAACTTGTGGACTCCACACTAGGTCGTGCCTGTCTTGTGGAAATTACCCATATTACATATTCTCTGTCCTAGTAGACTCCGTCACCACTCTTTTGGCATAAGCCAATAACCATCATCTATCCTGTTTGATTCTATGCTATAAGTATGTGTTTATATTCCAGGCGCGTTTACCAGGCGCTACGATGGTCGAAGAAATCGTCAAAAAGACAACTGATGCCGCCAAAGCAAACCCTAGTTACATGGTCAGAGTCAACTCGGACATACAAAAACTAGAGAAATTCTTTCCCACAATTACTAAACCTAACGAAACTGTCGTACAAGACACTGAAATTAATTTAGAAAAAGAGAAAAATGAAGAAAATGCCACTTCAGTACCCAAAATAGTCATTAATACACAAGATGATGACATACTAGACAATTCGATAGTAGAAGAACCTAAAAATGAAAATAAAGAGAAATATAAAACTCACACAGCGTTGGACCAAGCGAACTTAAGTTACGTAGATCCAAAGGAATCGTTTAAAACAAGAACATTTAAGTATGAGAGGATAGAAACTAAGTTGACTAGTGTGAAACAACTTAGATTGGATGTAGAAAATAAGTGTAATACGAATTTGAGGGAAATATTAGCGAATTTGATCTTTATCGCTTGTATAGACTGTCATAAGTCTCTTATACAACATTCTACAAAGTTGTATTTGTGTGATACTACTCGATTTGCGTAAGTATCAAACATTTTTATAGATAAAAATATATCTGGTTCCCTTGATCTTGACACTCACGTGAAACATACAGCCACAGAACATAATTATATTATTACTCTAGAGAGCATACAGGTTCCAAATAAAAGTATGCGTTTCGGGAATCATCGTCTATCTTCGGAGATACGAACGTGCGAAAATGAAATCTAATATAGAGCTGTTAAGAACATGGAAGTACTTGCCTGTTTTGTATTACCATGATTACAAAATTATAGAATAACGACTCTATGCAATTCATTTTGTTGGTTTGAAGTTTGGTGTCATCTATAATATACTTTTTCTATGGGACCAACTTTGAATTCGAAAAAAAAGTCTGCTGTTCCATACATTTTGTCGATTTAAGTGAACTCAAATGTATGGAACAGCTGATTTTTTTTTCGCGTTTTCAAATTTGGTTTTGGATTCCAAACCACTAGTTTCGGATTTTTTCGGAAGGATAACGGTGTCTACCCTAACACCCAGTATAGATTTTTAAAAAGAGGTTTTATTCCTGTTTCAGAGAAGAACTATTTTACGAGACAATGCTGTACGACTTCCAGAACTTTGGTCTAATTAAGTTGTCGAGTCCATTGCCTTTAGAGGAGTTGCTTGTGCTCGGACTTAACTCACAGGAGAATGAGTGGGATCCGGAATTAGGTGCGTAACTAAACTCACGCTGTGATAAGTGAAAGACATACATAATATAATATCACGCCTGTATCCCCAGAAGGGTTAGGCAGAGGTGTACCTATGTCCTAAAGGTACCCATATTTCGCTGATTAGTTTGAGTCCCATGTAATAGGGGGCGAGCCTAGTAACCGAACTATAATTATCATTATTTTTAAACTTCTAAGGAGACTTCATGCATCAGCTACTGAATTTTAACAGACTTTTAAAACTTAGAAAAGAAAGAGATTACTTGATGCAAATATTGTTTTCGCTTACTCCAAAGTGCAAAATTGTGATAAAAATCATAAATCGTTTATCGAAACCAGGCTGAGAATCAGCACTTTTTACAACGCCAAAAGTACATAAGACAGCCACCAAAACGACCGCTCTTCAGCAGTTCCTACTATAAAGATAAGTTTCTACTGAAGCGGAGACGATCGGAGCTGAACGGAGACCTGCAGGAATCGACCAATGACAATGGTTAAAATCTTCATAGCGTCTCTCGTCTCGTCTGTGATTGGACGATTCCTGCACGTCCTCTCACAGCTCCGCTCGTCTCCGCTTCAGATGAAACGCACCATTTTAGCTGGAAACAAGCATCATCTGGGCACGATCGTTCCATCACTTTCCATCAGGTGAGATCGACGTCACAAGCAGAGCCTAAGGACAAAAAAACAAAAAAGAATACCAAAAATAAAACGAAGATTCTACATTTTTTTTTGCAGCATCCTTTTTGAATGTTTCAGGTGAAATGAGGGACATGGCCCAACAAATGGCAGAGTTATTAATGAACAAGCGCAATATGTTATACGAATACTTCTCACTGGAAATCAGTGGCAACGAGGAACTTTTGTCATTGCCGTTACTGTTAGGTATGTATCTAATTATTATTTGTAGGCTCTAGCAAAATCTTTTACTTGAATTTGATGTTGCACAAAGTCTTGGAAAAAGTTTTTTTTTTTCTACTTCATTTAAACATTTCATTTAATTTTTAACTTTGCGGATGCGGACGAATACTTCGACGCTTAAAGATCCTTTGTTTTTATATTTATTTAGTTAGTCCCTTTAGTTTTAGTTTTTTATGTAAATAGTTAGTAGTGTTCTGTAAATATTTCGTAACTCGTAATTATGTTAATAAATAGCGTTAATTATATTTTTTAACAACTCAACTTTTAATTTAAATTAAATAGTGTTTCGTCAACTTTTTTCCTTTCCTTTAAAAAAAAAAAGAAAAGGCAAAAGGTAAGGTAAGGTTAATAAAAAAACTACTATAAACCTGTACACACGGCTACACATCAAGCTATACATTTCCAGTATAAGCTGACCTCGCATTGTACGGAAATCCAATTCAGTGTGAGATCAGCATAAACTGGAAATGTATAGCTTGATGTGTAGCCGTGTGTACCAAATAATTTTTCAACTGTACCTAACTAGGGGAGTTAGGTACAGTTGAAAAATTATTTGGTATACAGGCAAAAATATGTAAAAGAATTGTCTACTCACAACATTGTTCAGAATTAGTTGTTAATTAGCTGCCATACCAAATAGCTTGTAGGAGTGTACGGTACGTTCCTGATGACGTTTGTGAAGTCATACAGTTTTATTTTGCGCTGGATTATTTGTGTGTATTAGGCAAAAAAATCCGGCTCGTACCGTTTGCGGTGTGCATATTTTCAGTTCCGGACACCGCACCGCATCGAAAGCACTGAACTTCTAAAATGCTAAGCTCTCTCTTCTCTTCTCTTCTTAATCTCTTTCTCACTGCTGAGAATCCGCGTCAAATTGTTTGAAAGGTCAACTAATTGAGCCTTTTACACCATACAAACTATCGTTTTTTCTTGTTACAGACGGCCACACACCTTTCATGGGCGCTCTCCCTACGTACCTCGTACGCCTAATCACTGAAGTCAACTGGGACAACGAAAAGGATTGCTTCGAAACCTTCAGCCGACAGACAGCCATATTCTACTCACAACCGAACCCAGACACCGCTCCAGAAAGCGTGAAGGCAGAACAATGGAGGCAGGAACATATTCTGTTCCCAGCTATAAGACGAAACTTCCTCCCGCCAACTAGTTTTATTCATAATGGCGCTGTGTTGCAGATCGCTAGTCTAAATGATCTGTATAAAGTATTTGAACGATGTTAATTTAAGTTTCTGTTAAGAGAAATAAAATGTTTATGTTGCACAAATAATTGCATCGTACCTATTCTGTTATCACAACACAATATACACATTATTAGTAAGTATAAAAAAACATTTATATTCTTACCTGTCGAAATAGTTCCGATAAGCTCGATAGATGGCGATACCCTGTTTAAATACGCGCTATGGTTTCGTTACCACGATTTAGTTAGGGTGTGGAGTTTACTAGGCATCGTTTCAGACAGACAGAGTAGAAAACTAGCTCTGCCCGCGGATTTCATCCGTAACAAATTTTTGAATAGTTGAAGTCTTCGGACTTGTCGACTGTAAAGTAAAATCGTAAATTATATTATCACTAGCTAGCAAATACCCGCGGCTGCGCCTTAGACATGAGTTGTAACAGTTTAGACACGATAACTGTTCAAAAAAATAACAGTTTCAAATATCTGTTATTAAATAACAGCCTGTTATTTTTGTACGGACGATAAATACGTATTGAAATCCCAATTGAATATTTTCTTCATCTCTTTTGGTTTAAAGTCGATAATGGTATCTATCTGTTAATAAATAACAGCCTGTTATTTTTGTACGGACGATAAATACGTAAGTAACAGCCGCGGTAACAGTCTGTGTGGGGATTGTTATAATGTATTAACAGTAACAGGTGCGGTAACAGTCTTGAGGATCTGTTATTTTATGTAACAGGTATGTTTTATTGTTAGGAACAATTGTTATATTATTTCTATCTGTTACGATAAATAAGCCTCACCCCTGCTATCGCCCGCGTCGATGTCGGATATTATTATACTAAAACCTTCCTCGAAAACAACTCTATCCATTGGTGAAAACAGCATGAAAATCCAGTCGTTTTTTAATCGCGAACAGACCAGACGCGGCGGCGGACTTTGTTTTATAATATGTAAGGATAGCAAATTGAAATGAATACAGTAGAAAATAAAACACTACTGAGCTGAGTAAGAAGTAAAAGTAGACTAACCTTGTTTTATTTTTACAACAAAACAGTTAATAGTCTGTTTATATTATATTGAAACCCTATTGAGTTTGTGATCCTAGCAATTCTTTGGATAAAATTACTGTCTACACCACACATAAATTGAATAACAGAAAGGATAAAAAAGGGATAACATTAAAAGAGATATTACGAATTAAAGTTATGTATTAAAAAATATTCGTATTAGTTAAATTACAAGGCAAATGATACATTGCGCATTAAAAACCGATTGATTACATTCTTAAATATATTCACTATTATAAACACACTACATACGTTCTTACACACGATATTAATAACTATTTGTAAAGAGTATAAGAGAAATATACAGGGTTATTGATTATATGTCGGCAATCTATTAGGGAATGTCTTACATTACACAAGAGGTCATTTACAATCAAATGACGCGTTTTGATTCCTATGTAATTGAAAAAAAAATCGAGCCTTTTGACATTTTATTTTTTTACTAGCACTTCGCCCGCGTGGATGTCGGTTATTATATATTAAAACCTTCCCCGAGAACCACTCTATCCATTGGTGAAAACAGCATGAAAATCAGTGCAGTAGTTATTGAGTTTATCGCGAACAGACAGAAACAACAGACATTTGATAATTATAAAATGCAAATTACCTCTCCTATATCCCCTTAACGGATTGCCAACATGTAACCAATAACCCAGTATAGTGTAATTCATCCACTCTTACCAAGAAAATTGATTTCTTAGTTTATCTTGGGCATTACTGACATCGATGTAGGAAAAACATTCCGAGGAAACCTGAGGGCCAAGACAAGTGACAATCGCTTCGAAAGTGTTTCGTATTTCTACCAACGACTTTCAACAGGATTGACATACGCTTTTCGATAGCTTATGTCAGTTCTATACATTTTTGCCTTTTCCATCATCGTTATCGCTGATAGAATGTCACTTTGTCTAGGCCCTCAGAGGCCCTAGACAAGTGACAATCGCTTCGAGAGCGTTTCGTATTTCTACGAATTTCAACAGGATTGACATAATAAGCTTTTCGATAGCTTATATCAGTTCTATACACTTTTTCCTTTTCCATCATCGTTATCGCTGGTAGAATGTCACTTTGTCTAGAGCCTCTGGACTTATAGTTAATATAAGTCTGATATCGCCAACCCGTTTTGAGCAAGCATGGTGATCAATGCAAATCCCTTCTGTGTATGAGAAGAGGCGTTTGCCCAGCAGTGGGACAGTGATAGGCTGGTATTATTATTCTAGAACGATGCTGTCAGATTTCATACTTATCTCATCTCAAATCTAATGTACAGGGTTATTGGTAAAACACCAACAACCTCTTAAGGAGTCATTGTACTCATCATTATGAACAACTTTTACTATGGGAATAAATATGGAATCGCGAAAAAAAAAAAGCTGTTCAGTACATTTATGTTCGCATCGCATAACTAACTCGTCACAATGTACGAAACAGCTGTTTTTTTTTCGCGATTTCATATTTGTTCCCATAGTAAAAGTTGTTCATAATGATGAGTACAATGACTCCTTAAGAGGTTGTTGGTGTCTTATCAATAACCTGTATAAACCGAGATTTCCTCTGGATTAGAATACAGACCCGTTTTGTTTGACAAATGTAACAAAAACATGATTTTTATGTTTTTATCCAAGTGCATAGGGCTTGAAGATGCATTTATAAATATAAATAGATTCACTTATTTGTTAGTCACATAATATCAAGAAGACAAATCTTCGCAATAACAAATGCGTTTTTAAATGCATTATTCTAACGACTATTTACATTTTGTTAACACACAATGTAAAAACAAGGATATATTATAAATGTGATTTCATAATTTATTTTTTTGGAAGTTCGATTTTTAATACTAAATTCAATCTTATGCCGCCGATATTCCTAGTATCAGCTATTAAAAAATCTCAATGGCCTGAAACTATCGACCCAATACATTAAAAATAGAAGAATTTTTTTATGAAATGATCTAATGTATAAGTTAACCGAAACTTTTCTAGTGTGCATCTTTAGTTACTGGATCGAACCGTGTAAATGTTCAGTTTAGTTATTAGTAGAGGCTATTAACACGATTGTATAACTAAAGGCACGCACAAAAAATGGAAAGTTATTAAAAGCTCTTTTTATAAGAATCAACTTTAAATTAAAGCTATTACATTCATAGGTATCAAAATAAATACAAAATACAACAGAACACACAAACGGAAAACGTAATACTGAACGAAACGCTTTCACAATATCACTTTATACAAAGGACTTGAAACGTTACGAAATAACGTTAAAATACCGTTGCGTATAGTTCCAGTAGCGACAATTTCTACCGTTCCACCCGGATCATGACTAAATTAATAGTTGAAGATTTTGTTTCGATAGATTTTCATTATATTGCCAAAAAAAAATTCATAAATGGTTACTGGAACTATACATGACGCTATTACGTAACGTTATCCTACCTCTATCTGAGTAACGTTTCAATTCCCGGCTTTATACAATCGACAATGAATAGAAAACTTCTAATATATTGCTTCAATTATTGGTATTATCATCGAACTTGGAAGGTGTATTGGTAATCGCAGTTTGTAATTCAGCCAGTCAGCAAAATTATCATTACAAACCAAACAGTCGTCGAAAGGGCAGTAGTCGTTACAGCGTCTTTATTAAAGAAACTTTGTGCTCGTGAATGTATGCTCGCAAAGCAATGCTCGCAGTACAGATACAATTTTAGAAAAAATTCTATAGAGCCACATAAATCATGCTTCTCTTCCCCGAACGGTTAGGCAAAGGTGTACATCAACCGAAAGGTGGACAACGAATTTGTTTCTGGTATAACCAACCAACCAATTGAACAGTCACAATATATAAAACTTACTACGATTCACCACTGGACCTGAGATGCTAAATCAAAGACGTAGTGAAGATTCTGTGAAAGATAATATGGCTAGGAAGACAGTGACAATTGAAATGATGGCTGATAGAGATTTATGGAAGAAAATCTGCACAAATAAATTGAGGAAACGGCAGTCTTACCAAGATGTATCGTGCTACCCAATAATTGAGTTGTAGAGATCAGAGAGGCAGTCGCTCCATGTAAAATACTGGTATTCAGCCGCATCCGGTTAAACTGGAAGCCGACCCCAACATAGTTGGGAAAAGGCTAGGCAGCTGATGATGGACAGGAGAAGAAAGGTTCGAGTAAACGGTGAAATTAAGAAAAAAAAGGACTGCACACTGTGGCCCTAATACAGGGTATAAAAAGGCCCTATTACTAAGCCGTCATCTACGTATTCTGTACGTCGAAAGTATCATGTACAAAAATAATTGCTTTAATTTTGGTGTGAAAAACCGCTGTTTACGGTAGCGCACGTAAAAATTGTGCTCAACAATCAAGCAACTGTACAGGAGCGTGGGGGTATGTAAAGTTATGTTATAATACTTATGCTTGCTTTCGTAAAAAATTACAGAAAAAATGTTTGTAACTTTAACCTTCAATATATCCATAACCAGAAGGTTCCCAGGCATGGTCAAGTACAAAAATAAAATCACAATGACGGGAAGAAAAATTGACTGGGATTCGTTAAGCGTTTTTTGTACACCCGTTATAATAATAATATAATGCGTTTAGTCGTCATTATAAGTTATGTAAGCGTTCAGATAGTCGCCGGGCGCGTCGTAGGCAGTTAACTTGTGTGGCGGCGGCAACGTAAGCGGGGTCGACATACCCGCCGTTTCTAACTCCTGGAACAAATAATAATGATTTGTTAATTAGATGATTTATTTATTTAAATGCCTTAAAACTACCACTACAGGTCTTAGCCTAATGAGGTAGCCAAGGAATATATATATAACTAAAATTACGATCATTGTTTATAACATAATAAAAATAAGAGTACTTTTGCGAATTCACCCCAGTGACATGTAAATATATCAATTTCGACCTGAATATAATTGATGGTGCGAATTGCTCGAGTCAGAGGGGTTTTGGCCAGCAAGTTGGTCCTGGCTGATGGTGATTATGATCTGTTCTGGTCCAAACGCGCATCCTCAAATACTTCGGACTGGTCTCGAGGGAGGGTGACGCTATAGAGCGCCTTGTCGTGCAGGGTAACGCGGAAGGCACTAGACACGCGGACCGGGTCATAGGCACCCATAAGATGGACTGATTAATTCCGCAGTGGGCGATCATTTGTATGGTGCACTAAAAACACCAAAAATCAGAGTAGATGGCGAGAAATCGTGAGGCGAATCTCATCAGCCCCTGGACAAGAAACTCCATGAAGACCACGACCGGTCTAACAAGAGTGCTACAAAGAATCAAATAAGTAGATGAGGTGCGTGTATGACCAGATGTATGAACGTAATCGAGGCAAAAGGATTATGTAAGGATAGTAGCAGGTGGCGTTCTGTAGTTTCTGCCTACCCTCACCGATGCATATTGGGGTATCAGTATGAAGAAAGCTGCTCGAAACTCAAATTTCAAATTTCAAAATCAGATAGTTGTAATGCGTTTTGAGGGTAGTGTACATAATGACACATCAAACGGCCGTCATTTTGAGACGTTATTTTAGGAGGTAAATTAACAGCTGTAGTCGGAATCTGGTCATTGTTTACGTTGCACGTTGCAGTTTTCGGCGCTTTGAAAAACACGTACTTTTAGTCCACCTATGTGTCAGTGCTACTTTGATTGAGAGAATAATTTTATATGGATATTGAAAATAAAGGTATGTAGTCTATTTTTAGCTATGTATGTTAATTTAAAACACAATGTTTAGGCTTTTGTGATCTATGAAAATTTTCCCGAGAGGCATGCAATCACGTATACGTCCACTGCCAAGAAAGTTAACGGGACCGTTTTCTAAAGAAACGATGGATCTTCTTCTGTCATCCAAATCTGCAACAACTTCAAGGCAAGAAAGCGAAAATAAAGACGATGAACCCAATGAAGAGAGCTCGTGTGACGAATCAGATAAATTTTTAAGCATTTTGTAGCATAATATTTTTTTTTAATAAACATCCAGTTTTTAGTTTTATTTAAGTTTCGAACACATAAAAGAGCTTAGGTAACGGTTTTACTGACATATTAATATAAAAAGAGTTTTGATCAACTTTTGATGTCTAATACCCCTATGTGCGATGGGAAGAAGGCGTGACTTTCTGAATTCATTGTAAGTCCAGCCTTCCTCACGATGTTTTTCCTAAAGTGATTTCAGTGATATACAAGATAAACTTAGTAAGTACATATGTTGAGGATTAAACAAGCTAAGTTTTGTATGTATAAACTTGGTATATTGAATAAAACTTTTACAGTATTTCGGTTGCACGTTGCGCTGCACTTATGAATTTAACTACAACATATGAATTTAAAGTTACATTGGTTTGAACTCGCAACCTCGTGCACGAGGCGAGGCTTTAACCACTGGGCCATCCCGAAATATCTGTGTATGTGACCGCGTTGTTCTTCTAAACTACACAACAGGTTTTGATGAGGTTCTCACCGTCATTTAAACCCTGCACTCTCGTCAATATTAAATTAACATATATACAGGGTGTTTGGCAGAACGTTAAACATACGAAAATGGTGGATAGGTGGGGTCATCTGCTACTTACTCAGCCCTAATTTATTTGACCCTGGTCCCCTGGATATGTAAAAAAAATTGTTTTTGCTTTCTTCTAGTTTCACAACTTTAAAGGGTAATTTAAAAAAAATACAAAAATAAAAAAAATCGTGCCTGTTTTACCCATTTTTAATAAAAATTACACTTTAAAGTTAAGAAAGCGGTGAAAATAGAAGAAAGAAAAAATAAAATAAAAAAATATCCAGAGAAGCAGGGCCAAATAAATTAGGGCTGAATAAGTAGCAGATGACCCCACCTATCCACCATTTTCATATGTTCAACGTTCTGCCAAACACTCTGTATTAATGAATCTCGATGTTTTGTCAAGTCATAAAAAAGTGTGCGAAGCAGGGGCAGGTCGCTAGTTAGGAAATAAAACTATGAGGCCAATTACCTTGCGTCGCTTCCGATTCTTCTTATTCCAGGGCGCGTAGGGGATCTTGAGGTGCACAGTCTGTATGTGCAGCTTGACGGCGCTGCTTTGAGTGAAGCGACGGTTGCAGTGCTGACACTGATATCGCTTCTCACCCGTGTGGACCTGTAAAAACGTGGAATTTTTTACATAACATAATATGTGAGCATAATCTTCAATGACAATTACACAGAACCGGCCAAGTGCATGTACAGTCACGGACTTTAATTGATGAGCCACCTGGCACTGTTCGTATTTTAGCCGTGTAATGCAAATCCGGTTTATTCGGTTCCCGACACGGAAAGTCATAATGTCTTCGTATTAGTAGATGAAAATTATATTTAATAACTTTACCGGTTGGCTAACCTGAGAACCAGAACTACAAACTTGACAGCAGAGTGACTACCCAAAGTCAACCAATTGCAGGTCTAGCAACAGTAACCTAGCAACGATTGTTTAAGCGTAGCGATAGTAACGTTAGCGTACGGAGAAATAATAATAGTCATTTCGACAACTTCGAAATTAACGTCTCTGACATCGACATTTCAACTGTCACTGTCTTCAGATAAGTTTTCAAAATAATCGATTAATGAGCTCTGATTCAAACGAGGTCAGTATCAAATAGATTGGATTAATTTAATGCAACATTTTATTTATTTTTATCATTGAGAACTTATTAGTCAACCTCTATGGATAAGACTATTTCCGATTATAAGTTATTTATTTGTCCTCTTGTTTACGAGCGTACGGTTTGAGTTCGTGTCTAATCGTGTAATCTCGTGAATGTATGAAACCGTAAAATTGAAAAGTTTGAAGGTGGCTTATCAATTACAGTCCGTGGCTGTACACGCACAGTGAAGGGTGCCGATTAAGGGAAAAACGGTATTGATTTTATTGACCGCCAAAATTAAGTTTGTAAGTATTTACTTTCATAATATTTCTCGAAAAACTATGAACACGGTTGTAACCGAAAATATACCATATCTTAAAAACTATTGGCTTATAATCTTTTTAATTATGGGACTGGCGCTGGCAATATGGGACTGGGGCTGTGGGACTTACGACTAGATGTCTGTCTCTGTTGCTGGGCATGTTGAACCGACGGTCGCAGTGCGGACAGCCGTACGGCTTCTCATTCGTGTGTGTCCGCATGTGGACTATGAGGTTCGCGTATTGCTGGAAAGAACATGAGAATAAAAATCATAAGTCATCAAGAATGAAATAGATTGTAATGTAGGTAGGCGTATTAGCTATAGTTTGACCGAGACTGCTGTACCACGCCTTAGGTATGTGCGCAGCGAAACGAGGGCCAGTGCAGGCCGCTCATTCGTCAACGCTCACGGCGTCCCGCCACTCATTCGTCAACGCTCACGGCGTCCCGCCGCTGATTCATCAACGCTCACGGTGCCCCGCCGCTCATTCATCAACGCTCACGGTGTCCCGCCGCTCATTCGTCAACGCTCACGGCGTCCCGCCGGTTATTCGTCAACGCTCACGGCGTCCTCAACGGCGACTTTCCCACGGTTCCAAAATTTTTAGGAGTACAGTCTAGACTCCTAGAGCATAAATACTTTACAGTCGCAAAATTAAAGTGTTTGATCATGAAATAAAAAAATAAACTTTGAGAAAAGACCAACTTCACAATAACGACAATACCATGTTCGTAACGCCATTAAAATATCTACCAAAACTTTAGGGAGAAAATCTCTTTTAAATCTTGCGTAAGTGTATTTATGCTCGTGAATGTACCATCGTGGACACTGGTGGTGAAAACTTTTCAACGTTATTACTAAGGGCATAAGGTTGAAAAATGGTCAACCGCCATCGTTCGCTGTTGTACGTAGAGTAAATAGTGAAGCTAAATACCCTGGTGGTGTGTCCGCAGACGTCGCACATGTATCGCTTGAGGTACTCGGTGTCGGGGTGTTCCGACTCGTAGTGCTTGCGGGCTTGCACGTCGTTTGATAGGAACTTGCCGCACTGGAACATTATTATATAAAACAGATAAAACTTAAATCAGGAAAAGGAGAAGGAAAGTCAATATTTTAAGTGTTAATAACTGATCTCTTTAGAATCTGCTAATGATAATGTCCTCTCCTAGATAGTAACTGATGCTAAATCCGAACAAAGTCGATCTTTTCGAATTGAAAACTGTGAATAGTTTTTTTTTTTATGTGTTGGTGTTTTTTAGATATGCTATCTTACTATTTAAACGAGGTAACCAATAAAAAAACGAATAAATCACAAAGAAAACCGTAATTGAATTATTGTAATAAAATTCGCAAACATACACCTACAGCCGATGATCAGATTTCCCTTCAAACTGTGCTTGGTTTGGAACATAAAAAAATAAAGTGTCGAGCTGAAGCTAGACGTAAAGTTTGTAGGAGGTAATCTCTGAAAGTATTGATCCGATTTCGATCATTCTTTCACTGACACAAAGCTATACTACTGCCGATAATTTTGAGGTATGTTTTGTTCGAGTTCCACGCGAATGAAGCTGCGGGCAAAAAGCAAGTGTTTTAAAAAGTTGCATAGTTACCACTTCACACGTGCTGGAGGTGGTGAGTCCGTTGTTGACGATCTCGGAGCAGGCGCCGCGCCGCGGCCGGCCGCGCGCTCGCGGCTCCTCCGTCTTACTGCGGCGGGACGGCTTTATCGATCTGTAATCAAAGTTCATAAATCCATCAATAAGCAAAACAAATCAATCTGCCTAGCCTTTTCCCAACTATGTTGGGGTCGGCTTCCAGTCTAACCGGATGCAGCTGAATACCAGTATTTTACATGGAGCGACTGCCTATCTGACCTCCACAACCCAGTGATTGGGTAATACGATACCCCTTGGTTAGACTGGTTGTCAAACTTTCGAGCTTCTGACGACTCGTAACGACTGTCAAAGATCCACAAATGACAGCCGGGACCAACGGCTTAACATGCTTTCCGAGGCACGGAGGAGTTTCGATATGTGAAAATGGTCACCCATCCACGGACCGACCCCGGCAAGCGTAGCTTAACCTGATGGATCGACAGGAGCGGCTGTTATTACTTAACCACGAGTTCCTCATAAAGCCATCAATAAACGAATTACAAATATTATCTATTTTTTTTCATATTGACGGCCATGTTCTATGGTATGTTGTACTTACAGGTTAGTAGTAGCATGTTTGTAGGAGCTGCCGAGATGCGTGGTGAAGGCTGCGAACGACATGAACTGTATCTCACAGTCGGCGCAGTAGTGAGGATCGGCCGTGTTCAAAACCATCTTATTGCTTAGTTCTATCTCCTGCAAAATAAGAGTTTTTTTTTTCTCTTAGTCACAATTTTAGGATAACAAATAAGGCATGTTTTGCATCACAGGACACCGCTCGCTCCTGCCAGGGTTGCGGGATAGTCCGAAAGGGATACCGGGACCCTGGCAACAGGCAACTGAAGGAACACGGGTGGGTTTTAGTCAGTAAAAGTCTGACACGTACTTCTGCTCCGCCCAGAGCGGGAGAAGTCATTTGATGATTTCCCACCAACAAAAAAAAAAAAAGGACTCCGCTCGCTGAACAAACACTTCCACACAATAGGCATAACGGACAGTCCTCTGTGCAGAGCGTGCATGGAGGCTGAGGAAACCGTCGCGCACGTGCTCCGTGAATGCCCAGGTTCGAGCTAAAACCCTCGGGTCACCCAGATCTTACACGGAGGTTCTGGACAAACCAGGAGACTTGCTTAACTTCTGGAGGGAAGTGGGCTGGTTGGAATAACCCCCAACGGCCGCCATAGCCCACGCACACTGGTCCACCTTAGGGACTAAGACGAAACCTAACCCGTCACATAGAACATAGAAGGCATGTTTTATAAGGGTTTTATGTTAATGCCTCATTTGCACGACGATGCCGTTGCAACGGCAGAAGTTGCAATAAAATATCTAAAACATTTTTGTTCCTTTTTAATATAGTCGGCACATAACACGGATTTTTGTTACACAAAAAAATTGTTATCTAACTAATATAAACGCGAAAGTTTGTAAGTATGGATGGATGGATGTTTGTTACTCTTTCACGTAAAAACTACTGAATGGTTTTGGATGAAATTTGGCAAACAGATAATTTATAAACATAGGATACTTTTTATCCCGATATTCCCACGGGATCGAGACTTACGCGGGTGAAACCGCGGGGCGCAGCTAGTTATTAATATTACTTATAGTATTAAAATATGCAAGCATAATAAAATGTACAAAACAAGGACAACCTTACCTCTTCAGTATGTGCAATTTGTTTGTGACAATATAGCCCTGAATCGCTCACAAAACTGTGTCCGCAAATAGTGCACAGACACATGGACGGATGCTTTATTCTTATGTGAGTTAGACGCGTTGATGCCTTCCTGTAACGTTAAACATTCTTCCGTGAAAATATTCCTTCGTCATCTACGACTTTAAAAATAGGAGGAGGAATTCCGTTCGATGAGGTGACAAACAATTAAAAATAAAACCAAAAACCGACTCCACTATACTCATTATTTTTCACTCTTTGGCATAATTTTGGCAATATTATTTTCAAATCTTAAAAAATGTGTTTTTTTTATCGGTAAGTACGAGATTTATAAAAAACACATTTTTTAAACACGGCGGTAGGAACTATGTGAGAAAATTAAATCCTACTAATATTATAAATGTGAAAGTTAGTGTGTTTGTGTGTTTGGATGTTTGTTACTCAATCACGCAAAAACGGCTGAATGGATTTGGATGAAATTTGGCAAACAGATAGTTTATAACCTGGATTAACACATAGGATACTTTTTATCCCGATATTCCCACGGGATCGAGACTTACGCGGGTGAAACCGTGGGGCGCAGCTAGTACCTAATATAGTAACAAATAATAATAAAAAGGGGCTGACTACCCAGTAGGATGCGCCGAACGAAATAAATATCGCATACAATACATACATTTTGCGTTGACCTACAATGAATGGCAAAATGCTCGAGCAGTTTTAGAGACTTAATAATAAACTAAATCATACCTAAAATAGAGTTGAAAATAGCATGTACGAGATAATTCTCGATGGCGTGTGTTCCAGCCCTATTTCAGTTGCGATTTAGTTCTTTATTTTTTTTTCTATAATGTGTAGTATAACTTACATGAATTCCCTCTTGCAATGAGGGCACTCGTATGTTACATTTTTATGCCATCTATAATGCATATGAGCTTGACCTCTGAAAAAAGAAATACAGTTGAATTGAGAATATCTTTATTTTTGTCTAATGGTGGATGCACACAGCCGCGCGGCGGGTTGACCATAAGCAAGCGCCGCCGGCAGACACGTGCGGCTGTGAATCGATAATGGCTTGGACTGTTCCCTCACTGCCGCCGGCTTTGTCCCGATTGCCGCACGTAAAGCCGACCGGCCGTATGGCTGCCGGCGCATGCCACTGGGCTGTGTGGATTTAATAAAAATCCCGATGTTTTGTGAAGTTGTACAAACCGTGCGAAGCAGGGGTGTGTTACTAGTAATAAAATTGAAAATAATTACCTATTACAGCACACATAACTGCATAGCTGACAGGAGTATTTGAACAAGTGTGTGATGTTCATATGTTTGTAGAGTTTCCTCTGATCTTTGAAGTGGATCTTGCAGATGTCACACTGTAAAGGACCGGATTGTGCCTGAAAATATTAATACAAAAAAATATTTATAAAACCATTATTTTGTTAAAAAAACATTGAGGAACACTGTGGCGGTATCTACATCGCCACATGCGAACTACGCATCAAAGACCTGACGTCAGACAAAAATCCTGACGTCACATAAATACTGGATCGCGCAATTAAAGTTTACCGAGCAGTGGACATATATACAAGAACCCAACATCAATCGTTGGGCAGTTGCTCGCCAGACACAACACCCGTCTGATCGTAGAATCCTCCCTTTTCTATGGAGTATGAGTGAACTTTACACCCTGTTCCTCATACCCCTAAAACACTATCAATGTACAGGTAAACCAGAACATATATGCGCTTCGGTAATCTTTGTTTCCAAATTAGCACGAACGTCGCGCCACAGAGTAAACACGCACGGAAGCGAAGCTTCTTAGTTTTGTACTGCCTCGCTATGTAGTTAGTGCACCTATAATTGCGTGTTAGTATTAAGTTTCCTCTTTATGGAGTTAGAATTTTGTAATCATGGTTATACAGAGCGTCCCTCGGATATGCCACATGGAGGGAAAGTACCTTGAATATTGTAGATAGAACATTTAACTGAAAGAAGACATTATTTGAATTTAAAAAACAATTAAACTGCATTCATAGATATTTAAATAAATTGGTAGGCATAGGTATTTTGTAATAAATTTAAATAATTTTGTATTAAAAATGTTTAAATTCATGGTCTTCCTTTTATTTGTGACACTATGTTATTTAGCAAAAAATAATTCTTATGATGAAGCCTTTCGACCGGTATGATAAAGCTACTAAGCCCTGTATAATATAGGCAAGTACTTCCAGCCAGCTTTGGATCAGCTCAATATCACATCACATTATGATCATCATCATGTTGGTTCTCTCATCATCATGCTTTCGTATTTCCGAAGTGATTGCTGATTGCTGTGCAAAATCAGTCAGCTAGTGATTGCTGTGCAAAATCAGACAGCTAGTGATTGCTGTGCGAAATCAGTCAGCTAGTGATTGCTGTGCAAAATCAGTCTAGTGTCATAAATACTATGGTAGGCATTTGGTGTCTTGATGATTATAGAGTCCTCACACAATGACTATTCTAAAGTAATGTGTGATAAGCACGTCCTGAGCATTCTGCTCTACTACTAATTTAACTGATGAGTTAGACTTTATACCATAGCAGAAGAACGAAACGGAAACAAGAATCTTTACTTATTCAAAGTCTTTTTATATCATGGATGAATATCTTGTGTAAAACTGAAACAAATATTGCACATACTCACAGGATCATGTTTCTTCA
Source organism: Lithophane ornitopus (assembly GCA_948473465.1). NCBI lineage: Eukaryota > Metazoa > Arthropoda > Insecta > Lepidoptera > Noctuidae > Lithophane > Lithophane ornitopus. Next base: position 8,473,036 of record OX419636.1, read on the forward strand.
TATGCTTATTATACGTCAGCATACCCCTAAACCCTCGGTAGCACTTATCACACTGATACCTCGCTTCCTGATAGTTCCGTGACTGCTGTCTTTCCTGAACCAATCGGTACTGTTCTTCGTGGCCAATAGGAGAGTAGACGAGGAAGTCATCGGGTAATTTTCTATTCTTTTTAACAGGTTTTATTGTCACCACTCCTTTGACACGCTTGCCTCCTCGTGTCTGCAACCATTTCGGTCTAGATTCGTACCAGTTAGCGTTCTTTTTGCTACCGTTTTGTAAATGAGACCAGATGTAGTGCTGTTTTGCTGATGATCTGAAAGTTTAAGTTTTATGTCTCGTCATTTTGTTCCCCTGTCACTTAACTACTTATTGCCAATTTCACTACTGTTATGTTTAATTAAGTGTCAAGGTCTTCATGATCTGTCAATATGTGAACTGTCATTTCGGGAGAATAATAAATAGTTTTGCTTCCAACCGGAACCCTGTTGTATCTTTTAATGGCGACTGAGTAAAATTAAATAAAAATCTCTGACAATATGGAGTGTAACTTATCAAACGTGGTGTTTCCCGGTCGATTTGACCCTGCAAGTGATAAGTGGAGCGAGTACAGGGAGCGATTGTTGTTTTCGTTGGATGTGGCTGGCGTGTCTAACGAGAACCTAGAAAGGGCGCGATCTATATTTTTATCGCAGTGTGGGAAAGAAACATATTCCTTAATTGTTTCCCTGTTGGTGCCGCAGCGACCCACAGAAGTGTCATTCAAAGGCATTCTTGCAGTGTTAGACCAATTTTATGAACCAGAATTGAATGAAATACTTCAAGCCGGGAAGTTTCACACACGTGTACAAATGGACAAAGAACGCGTGCAAGACTTTGTGGCGGCCATTGGTGTACTTGGTGCAAAAGCTAAATTTACAGACTTAAAACGTCAATTACGGGACCGGCTTGTGTTGGGTGTGCGCGATGAGCGCTTGCGTCGCGAGCTGTTGAAGACTAAAAAGCTAACATATGAAACGGCGGTGCAACTATGTCTTAACCATCAGGCAATTGTGGAAGACATATACCCAGACACAAAACTGGAGAAGAAGCAAACTCATTTGGATGTTGCCGAACCTATGGATATTGGTAGGATTAGTGCCGTGGAATGCCGACATTGTGCCCGACGCCACAGAGAAGGAGAACGATGCCCTTTTGCTAAGGCTAAATGTTTTTATTGTAAACGTATGGGGCATATTACAGCGGCTTGTAAGAAAAGTAGTAAGAAGCAACATAAGGTGGCGGATGAAACAGAAGACAAAGATATCAACGAAAAGAATAAGGAAGATATGATGGGGATTTATACATGTTCCGAGAGCTATTCACCCCCAATTAAGGCAGATGTAATAATAAATGGTTCCAGTGTCACAATGGAGGTTGACTCAGGGGCTTCTCGTACAATAATATCTGAAACGACCTATCGACGCTTGTGGAACACACCTCCACCGCTGAAACCTACCAATGTGAAATTAGTAACGTATTCACGTGAACCCTTGCAAGTTTTGGGTATCACTCATGTACATGTCAAGTTGGGCAACAAAGAGGCTCAGTGTGAGCTGTTTGTGATATCGGGGGAGGGCCCTAGCCTCCTTGGTCGAAGTTGGTTTAAGGGTTTAGAATTGCAAGTTGCAGGGATTTGTTGGACACTTGCAGAAATTACCCATGACTTACTAAATTTGTTCCCCGAGTTATTTAAGGAAACCCTTGGGGAATATAAAGGACCAGAAGTTTCATTACATGTGCGTGCAGAGGCAGTACCACGGTTCCTCAAGGCTCGCCCGGTACCATTTCCTTTGAAAAAACAAGTTGAAGAGGAATTAAACCAAATGATTAAGGCAGGAATATTAACTCCGGTTAGATACTCCGACTGGGCTACACCACTAAGGATAGTTAAGAAAGATGATGGTTCTTTGCGAATTTGTGGAGATTACCGATCAACAGTGAATGTAGCGATTGATGTTGATAAATATCCCTTGCCAGCAGCAACTGAAAGTTTTGTGAAGCTAAGTGGGGGGCGTATCTTTAGTAAACTGGATTTAAAACAAGCATATATGCAATTGAAGGTGGATAGTGATACATCAGTGTTGTTAACCTTAAATACACCTCTGGGACTTATGAGGATGAATAGATTGGCATTTGGTGTTAATGCAGCGCCGGGAATTTTCCAGAGAGTTATGTCAACTGCACTGGCAGGTATGGACGGCGTTGCTTGTCTATTAGATGATATTGCTGTGACTGGAAGTACTATTGAGGAACACAATAGTAGGCTACATGCAGTGCTGCGAAAGTTAAATGATATGGGTCTCAGACTGAAATTAGAGAAATGTGTGTTCGCTTCCAACAGTATTAACTTTTTGGGACATATGATTGATGGTGAGGGACTACACCCATCTCCCAATAAAGTCAAAGAAATCAAGGAAAAAGCAGCACCAACAAACAAGCAGGCTCTACGGGCCTTCCTAGGCTTGTATAATTTTTATGAAAAGTTTTTACCGGATAAAGCAACATTGCTGGAGCCCTTATATCGCCTTTTGGAGACAAGGAAACCTTGGTATTGGGGCGAGATGGAGCAGACTGCATTTGAGAAGGCTAAAGATCTGCTGTCTTCAGATTTAACATTAGTTGGGTATGAAATTGAACGAGAATTATTGCTGATTTGTGATTCATCAGACTATGGGCTGGGCGCAGTAATTGCCCATGTAATGGATGATGGTTGTGAGAAACCTGTGATGATGGCATCAAGAACTTTGCAGCCTCATGAAAGGAGATATGGCCAAATCGATAAGGAGGCCCTGGCTATTATGTTTGGGTTGCTGAAGTTTCATGAATTTGTGGCAGGCCGTCAATTTTGTATTATCACAGACCACAAACCATTGGTGGGTCTGTTCAATCCAAGCAAACCGATTCCAGACCAAATATCTCCGCGAATGCTGCGATGGTCTCTAAAGCTAGCTTGTTATAACTATAAGATCATGTATCGACCTGGAAAAAAGATTGGACACGCGGATGCACTGAGTAGATGGACAGAGCCAGAGACTTCAGAAATATCTGAGAAACCACTGAGAGATGTGTTACTATTGGAGGAACAACCAGTTGGCTGGAACTTGGATGCATCAAAAATAGCCATAGAAACTAAGAAAGATCAGGTTTTGAAGAGAGTTTTATTCTACATACTTCATGGGTGGCCAAATAAAGCTCCTGACACCACACTACAACCATTTTGGAACCGAAGAGAGGCTCTTTCACACAATAAAGGGTGTTTATTGTGGAGCAATAGAGTCATTGTGCCTTCTAGTATACAACCAGAAGTACTAAAAATACTGCATGCACCGCATGCTGGGATAGTCCAAACAAAGGCTTATGCAAGAGGATATGTGTGGTGGCCCGGAATGGATACACAGATTGAAGATGTAGTAGGCAGTTGTGAGTCATGTCAAGCAGTCCGCAACAACCCGCCTAGAGACCCGCAAGCTTGGATTATTACTGAGAAACCATGGAGTCGAGTACATATAGATTTTGCAGGCCCATTTCAAGGGAAAACGTTCCTCGTGTTGGTAGATAGCTTTAGTAAATGGTTTGAAGCGGAGATAATGGCATCCATGTCGAGTGAGGCAGTAATTATGACGTGCCGAAAAATATTCGCTTCACAGGGTCTACCTGATACAATTGTTTCCGATAATGGTAAGGCATTTAGTTCAAATGAATTCAATCTATTTCTACAGAAGAATGGTATAAAGCATCTGTATTCGCCGCCCTACCATCCAGCGACTAATGGGCAGATTGAACGCGCGATACAAACATTCAAGAATAAAGTTAAGAAAATGTCCTCAATACAAACACCATGGAAGGAGAAGCTACCAAAAGTTTTGTACTCATTACGCACAGTGCCTATCAGCGACCAGAGTAAAACTCCAGCAGAGATTTTAAATGGAAGGAAATACAGAACAGCTGTATCGAGCTTACATCCAGATAATTTAACAGGCTCACAAGAAAAACAGTTAGAGGAAAGAGCACAACTACAGCCTGTTAGGAAATTTATTGTGGACCAACCGGTACTGGTGCGCAATTATGGGGCAGGGGAAAAATGGAGTAGAGCTTTCATAGAGGTGGTAGAAGGCCCTAGTTCATACTTAGTAAGAACGGAGAATGGGGAACTACAACGACGTCACGCAGACCAAATACTTGCTCGCGGAGGAGCTCAACCAGAAGAACACCCACTAGCAACAGAGCATAGGAGACTGTCACAGTCAAGCTCTTGTTCTTCGGAACCACCCATACTTATACCGCCCCCTGAATTATGGCCTGACATAATTGGCATTCCAAATACTGACTGACATGTTAATAACCAGTTCATATTAAATAAGTGATGTTTGTTGAGTATTGATTAATAGATTTATAAGGAAGTAGAGACTGATTAGATAAGGGTTGATTCCCAGTTAATGTTTAAAGAATTTGAGGTTGTGTAGTTTTGATTAATAGATTTAATTATAAAAATAGTTAGGAGACCTTCTCAAGATGATGAAGGGAAGGTATGTTATGTTTAATTAAGTGTCAAGGTCTTCATGATCTGTCAATATGTGAACTGTCATTTCGGGAGAATAATAAATAGTTTTGCTTCCAACCGGAACCCTGTTGTATCTTTTAACTACCACCAAATAAAAGCGCGGATTGGATTTTCAACGGTCGACTAAGCGCCGATAATACAAAATCCAACAACGCGCTTTTATTCAGGCATTCATTTAGATGCGGGTGTAAGTAAAAATGGGCTACTATTTACTTACCGATCAAAACTGACTTCAGTACATTTCCTACACAAGTACTTAAACAGATGCTTATCAGTCATGTGTGTCTTCAGCAAAAACTCAGTTTTATAGTAGTACTGGCAGAGGCCACAGTGGTAGTTGCCGCTCACATGCTGAAACAAATGGAAAATATTTTGTATGTATTAGTATTCTTGTTATTTATAATTAGGTATTTTCGAGTTCTATATCTTTTATGTTGCACCTGAAACGTTTTGTCTGTGCATCACCCAAGGTCAAGGTTGACTGGTAGAAAATGCCTCAGCTATTAAGTCTGTTTTTGTACAGTATTTTTTTACTTGTGCATGAAGCTAAATTATAAATGTGTTGAGATAATTAGGAGTAAATTTAATGTGATGAAACTAGAGAGAACAAGACATTGTGATAACTACCAGCCCACTTAGAGCATGCAGGGTGAACTACAGATCACTTCTTATCACAGAGAGGAGGCCTGGAACTGTATAGGCTGATTATGTTATGAAGGGGTTAATTGAGTATGATAAAGGGAAACACTAATATATTTAAAAAAAATGATTATTGAAAGAATTGAGAATAAATATGGTGAAAAAATCAATAAGTATAATTATGACGGCAGAGAGCGTCATACCGTTATCCATCATGGCATACGAGTTTTACTTCCAAGATGGGCCTATAGATGTTTCACATCAAAATCCAAAGGGTCAAGGTAAAAAATAGATCTCACCTTATCATGCATCCGTAAGTGTATCTTCATTCGTTCTGCATTGTTATAAGCCTTATTGCATATCTCACAGTGGTATTTACCCTGAGTGAACATTTTGTACACCTCAATTGCTGCCTTAGCCTCTTTCACAGAAATTGGGATCAATGTGGCATATTCTTCATCCATATCCGTCCCATCTACAGATGTATTCTCAACATTAAGTGACAATGACAAGTCGGGGAATTTATCAATATCCTGATCACTATCAAAGTTCTCATTATCCAAAAATGAATCTGGTATTTCCGTGTCTTCTGTTGCGCCGCAGACAAAGCCACCAGACTCATCTTTGGAACCTTCATACTCAATTGGTACTTCCTCAAGTTCCGTTTCATCAATGTCTGTTTTGATTTTTTCTTCAGTGAATTCTAATTCACTTGGATTGGTTATTCCATCAAAAGTGAAATCAGAAGTGAGTGTACTGCAGTGAAATACAGATATATTACGTTTGGTGGAGTTACACCAGTCAATGCGGTTCTGTCTTTTCCACTGGAACGTTACTTTTTCATAATGAGTTTTATCTAAACTCATGAATGATAGGGGCGGCATGATACCAAGAAGGTTGCGGTTTAAGTCTTCAAGATTTGTTAGGCTAATCTGTATAGTGGAAATGGTCATCATTATTTACTTGAAAGATGAAGCTAATTGCCTATTCCAAAGCGTAGTAGGTTCCTATTGAAAAGAATCGCAAAAAGAAAGAAAATCAAATGACCTTATAGGTACACTTCTTTATATTTTAGAATACTTTTTTAAACAAACTGTTGTCTAGTAATTTACCTCTTTGTTTCTGCTTAAAATTTCCTTCAAAGCGTAATGAGCTCGATGGCATCTATTGCGAAATCTTTTAAAATTTCGCACGACAGCTGCACACTGAAAACATAAATAATCCGGCATGCCATCCCCGTGGGAAGTCTGTAAATAACAAAAGGATTTATATATATTAGAACTAGCGGGATACTAGACCTTAATAATTAAAAATAATATGATAAACAGACTATAAACAATGCATACCTGAATACCAGAAAACAAATGGAAATCATGTCGTAATTTACCACTGTTCATGCTAAATAATTTATGATCCGTGCTGAAACACACCATACACGCTTTGAGATTATACATTTTGCTAATATTTATCTCATTGTCTCGTAGAAAAACGAATTTTCTAAATAATTACTGCTGCAAGCATTTTGTTTGATTGAGTTGACATTTGACAAAGAATAAAAACTAACAAAATGACGTCTGACAGCAAGACTGACGTTTTCACCAGGGCTGCCAGTAAAGTTAATGCTTAATACCACAGCTGCATAATCTATTCACAACCATTAGACAGGCTTCCCGGTGGAAAATTGCACATTTTCAGTTACGTGTTTTGCCTAGCCCCCGACAGCAAATCTGCAACAAGTGGCAACAACAGCATATCCGTCGGAATGTGTCAGAAAGTATAGCGCCCACTAGCCATTTATTTGTTTTTACTGTCAGAATTATCGGACTTCTGAACAGCATGACTCCTCCTTTGATAACATTGATTGAATCGTAGTATCAATTAATGGTTGTGATTAGCTATCGAAACCAAATCTGATTGCACAAAAAAAACTGTTGGACTGTGTTGGACTAGATTTTGTAAATGTTTACTCTTTTGTAAACGGAAGAAACTTAATCTCTCTCGTTTAAATTTCAAAATTCATTGTCAGCCCATTCTTCATTGTTGCGGCCGTTCTATCATAAATTGGAGTCTCATTTCCTACAAGATGTATAGGTAAAGTGTTTTGCGATTTCTGACTTTTCATTAGAAAAGTCAGAAATCGCAATAAAGTTTACGGTTTGAGTACTTATTAAGGTACTCAAACCTTGTCAAAAGTTGGTCCAATAGAGGTTTGTGATCTTTATAATGGAGCATTATATTTTCGGGGCCCATAAATACCCTACAAACCACAATTTGTCAAGCCAATCCAATAATAGCATCGTGTGAATAGAAACAGTCAACTGCATTGGATTGGACTGGATTTGATTTTAGACTGATTTTGTACTGGCTGAGTAGATTGGCTTACTTAGTGGATTGTCTTGGGGATTGGCACCAAAAAAAGATTTTATGAGTTAGTGGATTTGCAGTCGGGGGACCGTTCTGTGGAACACCTTTTAATCTAAGAGGTCGCCGACTGCAATGACAATTTTATCAAGTTGTTTTTTACTTTTAGTTCGTTTTTTAGCAGGGCAGTCGTGTTTTTTAATTATTTATTTTTATTTTATACATTTTAGTGACAAGTGTTAGTAAGTATACTGTGTGATGATGAAATAATTCTAATAATAACTCAATCATCTACCAAACCATTCACTCATTTAGATTGCAGTGTTACTAAAGTCTGATTAAATCGTTTGCAGCCAAAGATGAAATGTTATTTTTTGCATGTACACACTACCTATGTCAAATTTATGCCAATAAATTAATTATATAGTTTTTCAAGGCTTTCAATTAGATACCCATAATGTAAATAATTGAAGAATATTTTTATTTTTCACATTTGAAAATGGAGCCATAATACCGCCATATTGATATTTCTCAAAAAAAAACATGGCCTATGCCACTCGGGATAATGTAAGGATTCTAACGATACCCCATACATCCGAATCCATTCAGGCATTTTAAAGTTATAGTGAAATAAAGAAACTCACATACATACATACATACAAACATACATACATACATACATTACACTCCTTTTTGGGCAGTCGTGTAAAAAGAAAATTTGAGTTTCGCGGGCTACCTTACGCGATCGTAGCTTATTGCGAGCTACGCCGTAGCCACAGTAAATGCATAGCCCGTAGCCTGTGTCCGTAGCGACTCGCGATGCCATGCCGTAGCAGAATGCTACGCCGTAGTAGTGCGATCTACTACGCCAGCCGTAGCCAATGCGGTTGAAGTCGCAATTCCCGCGCTGACTGCCACAGATTCCACTGCTACGAGCCATGGTGAATTCCTTATTGTATAAAATGATTTTGATTTTTTTCTTTTGATCATAATCCATAAATAAATATGAGGTAATTACAATGAGGTAAGTACTTAATATGTCGGGATAAACATAAAGTTTTGAGAATTAAGAAAACGTGGGATGTATGAGCGATCGAACAAATAGAGTATTTTAGCGTGGTTTGGAGATAATACAATACCTACAACTCTAATTAGAGTAGGTACTGTTGGCAACCCTAGAGTAAGTAGAGATTTATTACATATATTACATAACTTTAGCATCTTTTACAAATAAGGGGAGAATCTGCATAGTGCATATTACCTACTGTGAATTATTCCTTAAAGGGGTGATAGACAAGCGAGCAAGTACGCGTACTTATAGCTCGACGAGCTTACTCGCTCTTGTGTAATGCTAAGTAAGTTCGTCGGCTTTAAAACCGCTGAGTAAGTTCGTCGGCGATCCAATAGGTTTGAAATTTTGCTCGTAGCCCGCCTTGGCTCGTACTTCTGTCACCGCCGCGAGCCGCCAATTTGACAATGAAAATTTGAGCAAGCTTCACGTGTGTCACCGACGGCGAGCGAGAGTAAGGTTGCTAACTTAAAAACCGCACGCAGTTAGTACGCACGTCTATCACCCACTTTACATTGAAACAGCATATGTGAACTCAATAGTGATTTATTTGTCTTAATAGCTGGCATGATTGGCAAACTCTTTTGTTCATAAATATATCGATGACTTAATTACACCTTGTATAAAAATCTAAATATTCAGACGCAGTAAACAAAACGGCTGGCTTACTACAAAACATCTTGGAATTCCGAATCGAATCGAACTTCATTCAAATTAACACAAATTCCAAAAAATCAATTCGGAATTTTATTCGTAGATTTTTGGGAGCAAACCAGTACTTGATATAATAACAATCATGTTGTAGATGTTGCAGAATATCGGTTATACAACTTCAGTAGGAAAAACTGATGTAAAAAGTCTTAAAATCTAACCATCACAACTTAGCATCTCTCTTGAAAGGTAGGCTCAAATACATAGCCTAGATTTTAGAGGGAGGCCAAAATTAGCAATCCCCCACTTTATTACCCAAAATGAACCGAGTGAGTATTTGTCTTTTGACCCAAAGGAGTACCCGCTTTACCCTTTGGTTTCGTAGAGTACCTACAGGTACGACCCGGCAGTGCTTGGGTCGACACATTTAATACTACATCGGTAAATTTCGATTCACTTGCAGTTACAGTCCCTTGTTGTAGTACACTGTGGTCCCCTTGGGAGATAACTTTAATGCAGCTTCCTGAAAATAAAGAAGTTAAAAGTTGTAAAGATTACCGGGGAGTTGCGAGTTTTCTTGGCTAAATCTTGAATACAATACTCTTTATTATGTACACCATATGTGTGTGTGTAACATGTTGAAGTCCTAGAGACTTCAACACGTTTTGTCGTAAATATATGTTCCTGTCAAAAATTATATGGAACATTGACAGGAAGAGATTTAGAGATTTCAACATGTTTTGTCTTGAATGTTTCGTACAAATGTAGAAATTTTACATAGGGTGACAATGCGACATTGGGCAGTCTTATCGCTTACTGTGCATTCACTTAAAAACATGTTGAAATTTCTGTTTTCTGTCAATTTATCGACTCGCGTTCACATTGTCACGCAACTTGTTGATGCGAAACGTGTTTGACGTTCACTTGACATGCTTTACAGAGCATGTTGTCCACTAAATGTTTCTATGTTTAACGTCTCATTTGGAAAACAATAAATCTTGTATTAAACAAGCTATTGACGAGTTTCGGGACACAAACAAACAACAGAACGAAGGCAAACGTAACAAATCTCTATACAAAACACGTCTATTGAGTATGTTTCTACACAGTGCAAACGCAGCTATCAACAAATCTTGAGATCTGTCTTAAAACTTACTCAACTCATGTTTCGTGCAGATTGAACACAAATTCAACAAAACAAATTAGGTATAGAAAAAGTAAAACGATGTCTCCAACGTTTGCGGCCACAAAGGCAGAGTCCTGTTTTTTTTTTAGCGGAACAAAAAAATAACTAAAATTACCTTTAGATGCGGCTCGAGAGAATTGACGTTCATAGAGGCTTTCTGTTCGAAGAAGGCACAACCCAATGGCGTCGCGAAGATCACGCAAAGACACACCAGTGATAATTGAAAGGGAACTACAGCCGCAGGGTAGTGGCAGAACAGCTTTCGATCAACCGCCAAGTTCGTTAAAATTGGCACCAGGGCTAAAACATAGTAATTTAAGTTCAAAACACACACAAAGCGGGCGCGGGGCGGGAGCGGGTCGGCTCGGGCGCGGGACGGCAGCGGATCGGGCGCGGACATATTTAAAATCTTCATAATCCAGAGATACATCGCCAAACAGAAGATTTTTTTGTAATTATTCACAAAACAAATGCTATACAGGGCGTCCCACGGATATGCCACATGGAGGGAAAGTACCTTGAATATTGTAGATGGAACATTTTACTGAAAGAAGACATTATTTGAATTTGAAAAACAATTTAAACTGCATTCATAGATATTTAAATAATTACATGGTTGAACCGGGAATCGAACCCGTTACATGAGAAAAATAATCACCCTGTAGCTATAACATACCGATCGGAAGGCTTCATCATAAGGATTATTTTTTGCTAAATAACATAGTGTCACAAATAAAAGGAAGACCATGAATTTTAACATTTTTAATACAAAATGATTGATAATGTCAGTTGGCAATGTCAGCTTTTCATTTTTCTGAACAAAATTTCACATCAAATGTTAAAATTCATGGTCTTCCTTTTATTTGACATCCATATGCCTAATTTTTTGAATTACAATGTATTATACCCACAGTACTCCCGCCCGCTCCCGCCCCGCTTCCGCCTTGTGTGTGTTTTGAGCTTTAATGTGTTAAAAAATCGTCCGTAGGTCCGGAGCCCCCTGGACATTCAGCCTCACTTCCTCTTGCTGGTTAGCTGTTAAGGGGGATGTGCTCGGGTAGGTGGCCCGCGAAACTTATATTTTCTTTTTTGGCAATTTGCAGGTCAGTGTAAGCTTTAATTAAACTATCAGCTAAAACTGAGATATTGCATTTTTCTAATCTGGCTGTACCCCCGAGAGATCTAGTAATTGATCGCACAGGTTCTACTAGATATTCAGCAGCCACGGTTGCAACTTTCTCTTCATCAACATCGTTTAATTCTTCGTACACAAAGACCTGCTTCCTGCACTTCGCATGTAGTGGTTTTCCGCGAATACCACCGGCTGTCGGTCGACTTCACGAAGTTAATATAAGTCCACTTTGTGGGGGCTTACCGTCGTCCGTAACGCAGTGGCTCTCTAGAACTTTTCGCCTCATCAGCCATCTATAATTCCATCGTTTAAAAATAATTAAGTTATACGTACTCATGGAGGGCACAGCCATGAAGACTCGAGATATGCACACGAGTAAGATTCCTGAGCGCGCTGCTTTCTTGGAGTTGCCAACTTTGTTCCCCTCCGGGGTGAATACAGGCGTTCCGTATAATAACTCACTGCAAGAAACACGCATAGCTACACTTGGAAAAGGCATGCATAAGTATATGGAAAAACAATCTACTTATCAGATAAAATCCTACTATATCCTACTTTCTACTTCCTAATATCGTATTTATCCTAACTAGTCCATAACTTAATAATATTGTACATGCGAAAGTGAATTTTTTTTGTTTGTTTGTTACGCTTCCACGTTAAAATGGTTGAACAGATTTATATGAAATTTGACACATGGGTTACTTTATATCCCGATATTTCCACGGGATCGAGACTTATGCGGGTGAAACCGCGGGGCGCATCCTATGTCCTATTCCAGCTCATGGTCTACCCCTGTGCCAAATTTCATCCAAATTCGTTCAGCCGTTTTAGCGTGAAAGCGTAACAAACAAACTCACTTTCGCATTTATAATATTAGTTAGGATTTCTATATATTTTATAGTTATATTATAGGTATTTTTCATAAAAGCAATATGTTTATACGGTAATTTATGTATGGCAATTGAGTAGTTTAGTTTACCTCTTTCTCATCATAGGGATATTAATGAAATTAGCGCTGGCTACGGCTGCGAAGGGTACCAGCCGCGCGAGAACTGGGTTCATGGCCTAGATATCAGTATAAACAATTAAAACAATACCCTGACCTATACGGATAGAGGGCTAAAAGGATCCTTTGGCGCCTGAATTACATTCACAGGGGCGCGTTGTTGGTACAACCCGTGCGCATTAACATGGGACCTGGCTCAAAGACGTATGGCGACGGCGGGGCGCGGCGCGGGTATCAGGGGGTGAATTGAGTTCCGAGCCAGGTGACATGTTAATGCGCACGGGTCGTAAACATTTGTGAAATTTTCACAGATTTTTTATTGACAAAACAAGATGGCGGTGTTAGTTCCGATTTCAGCCACGCGCCAATAGAACCTGTAAGTAGCGTTGTAGACGTCATCTGTCAATCACACGGTACGGTAGGCCGCACGTCAGTGGTAGGTAACAAAACCGGCACCCTCACCTCACACGATCAATCATTTTGAAGGATAATCCATTGCTTCTTATGTTACCGGTGTACGCGTGTTTTCTCGACTTGTCGAAAGCGTTTGATCTCCTCGTCTACGATGTGCTATGGGACAAGTTGAGGAGCGCGGGCGGGATATATAGCAATTCTCAGATACTGGTATGCTCACCAGACAAACCGAGTGAGATGGGTCCGTACAATGTCGGATGAGTACAGGATGGAATGTGGTGGAATGGGGTTCAGCTCGCCATTGTTATTTAATTTATATATGAATCAGCTTATCGAGCGACTGAGCAGCACACGTGTCGGCTGCCACATTGATGGCACCTATGTTAATAACAATAGCTACGCGGATGACATGGTGCTGCTCAGTCCATCGATAAGTGGGTTGAAAGAGTTACTGTCGACCTGCGAGATGTATGCACGGCCTTAAATACAACTCAAAGAAGAGAGAGCTCCTGGTGTCCAGAGCGCCTAAACAACGGCCTCGCCGTGTACCTTCGGTATATCTCAACGGCGCAGTACTCAAAGTAGTGAATTATTTTAAGTACCTGGGCCACGTTGTCACCGGTGACTTACGGGACGACGACATTGAGCGCGAACGCAGGGCGTTGGCGGTGAGGGGCAATATGCTTGCCCGCAGGTTCGCTCGATGTACAGTAGACGTTAAAGTGAGTTTATTTAAAGCGTTCTGCCAGTCTTTTTACTCGAGCGGTCTGTGGGTGTCACACACGAGCCGAGCCTACAACGTCCTGCGTGTGCAATATAACAATTCCTTCAGGATGCTATTGCGGCTGCCGTACCGTTGTAGTGCGTCGATCATGTTTGCGGAAGCACATACGGATGGCTTTCATGCCATTATGCGTAAGAAAGCAGCATCGTCACTACAACGTTTACGTAACAGTCGGAATGGCATCCTGAAAATGATTGTTGCGAGACCAGACTGCCTCATCCAGAGGCACCTGGTGGAGATGGCTTTAGGTTTAATACGGTAAAGAAACTTAGAGTTATCCACTAACATAGCAGATAAGCACAAATTGTTATTAACTAATTACTAACAATCATATTCGAATTTCGAAACAATTATGTTCGAATTTGTCAGTCTCAAGAAGATCGTATGATACATCGACAAGAATTTATTTGATTGTCTACAATTTGTGTTACATAGTACTGTATCAATATGTAGCACAATTAATGACCCAATGATACACATTGATACAATATTATATAAAGAACAAAGAGAGTAGACAGTTATTAGGCTGCCATCACACGGACTGCATTCTTGCAGTTTGAATGCAGTTTAGTACGACTGCAATACTCGTAATGTACTGGTAACTGCATTCAAACTGAAAATATGCAGTTGAAACAGTTGAAATGCAGTCCGCCTGATGGCAGCCTTAAATTAATTATTTTTATGAAAAAAGAATGAGGATAACTGTACCAAGGGCATACATTCTAGAATACTGCAGTGTTTTCATGCTTACCTTAACTTTACCCCTGAGGTACAGGGCGGTACCTAAGGCCCCTCCGCAAGCCGCGCAGTAAGATGTAAGTATTTCCCTGTCAACATTGAAAAACTATAGTTTCAGATAAAGTAATTAATACCACAGCTACGTATAATAAATACACTCCCGGAGGCGGCGCGGTGCGGCGCCGTAGCGGTGTCACTGCGGCATCCAACATACAAATATCCTTGGTATTCCACACGGTGCGTTCCGGTGTCGCACCGGACTTGCAACCCGCGGGACGCGGCGGGGAGGGGTGTAGTGTACGTGTTGCGACGCCGCCGCCGGAGCGGTACCGCTTGTTTGTTTCGGATTTTTTCTAAATATTTTGACGGATGGTGACATATTTTTTTTTTTGTTAATTCTTTTTTTTCATGGATCGGTTTGTAGTTATTATATATTAAGTATACGTATTTCATTTTTTTACTCAAACAGTTGATAATAATAAATATGAAAATAATAAATATTTCAGGAATAAAGAAAAAGCACTCACTTCGTGGTGATAACTGCGTCACCTGAACGATTCGTATAATTAACTAAAGCGTTAAACGTCTGATTGAACCACTGCCAAAAGATTGTAGCTGGCTTTGTCTTGTAGAACGTTATCATGCCTGAGAATAACAAACAATTTTATTCATTAAAGTGCTAATTTTTGGTAGAGTCAAGTGCCCTTCACGGCAGTAGTATATATAATGAGACTATCACAGCTAAGTAGGCTCTACAGGTCAACGAGTAATGATCTACCAACGTACATTTGCAGTTGCAATAACATTTTCTCCCATACATTCCTTACGTGGAGTTCCGTCAGTTGGAGGATCATGTTTTTTAACTGCAATGTTAAGTTTGTTTTTGGGATAAATTCATCCCAACTACGGAACCCTTCATTGTGCGTGGTCTGACACGCACTTGGCCGGTTTTACATATTGTTGAAGTAGATAGTTGAGAGTCAAGTGGTGATGGAATGTAAATTATCTGCGATTATGAATTCAAGTAGGTATAAAGCTACATAGCATAATCAACTATTTGGTAGGTAAGGTATTTGAACTTCACACCCTGTTCCTCATGCCCCTAAATTTCAACACCCGAGGCGTCAACGGATATCCTGACCACCAGCATGCAGCGAACGCGCATTCCTGGTCATCACCTTCAGCCTCATCACCCCGACCCACTGGGGAATCACCTCAATCACTCATTACCCCGAACCACTGGGGAATCACCGCAACCACTTCAATCACCACAACCGCCGCAAACAGTTCCGACCCACCGCGAACAATGCAGCACCCGGTTACGACTCACTGGAACCACAACTGGCACTGGCAAGTATCGCAAGATACAGGACTCAGTCCACTATCGACCTCCGGTCTCCGGAGGGGAGTGATGTGGCGGTATCTACATCGCCACATGCGAACTACGCATCCAAAGACCTGACGTCAGACAGACGTCACATAAATCCTGCATCGCGCAATTAAAGTTTATCGTGCAGTGGACATATATACGAGAACTCAACATCAATCGTTGGGCAGTTGCCCGCCAGACACAACACCCGTCTGGTTGGAGGATCCTCCCTTTTCCATGGAGTATGAGTGAACTTTACACCCTGTTCCTCATACCCCTAAAACAGATTTTTTAAATTAGAATTCTCGAAGCCTAGAAAAAAGATTTCAGTTTACATTTACTCACATCCAGTGATGATAGTGTTCATAGGCGCTTGCGCAGCCATGCGTCCGATCTTGATCATCTTCTCACCAGTGTCAGGGTGGAATGCACTGTCAACGAGATATTTGGTCTCCCAAAGTTTGTCCTCGTCATAACCGTGGGGCATTTTTTTTGTTTTCCTGTTAACATGACAAAAATATAAATTTAGTTTTCGATGTTCTTTCTGCCATATTACAAAACATTTTTTTTATTTTTTAGATCCAGGTTTAAACGCTCGAGCCATTTTTGAATTTCGAACTTTATTATAACAACCCGTGGGCATTACCATGGCACCTGACTTGGAACTCAATACTCCCCCCGCTACCCGCGTCGCGCCCCGCCGTCGCCGTGCGGGGAAGCGGGGGGAGTTACAAACGTCATTAAGCCAGGTGCTATGTTAATGCGCACGGGTTGTAAGTACCGACAAGGTTTAAAGTTCAAATGTCAAAAAACTAAAGAGCGGTAGTCGCCACATGTAGAATCCACAATTTACCGAGAATGGCGACACTGAAACGTTATTTTTGAAATTAAGTTGATGTGTTTTCCAAGAGAGCGTTTTTTGACACCGCCCGTAAAGTAAATTCGCCGCCGCCCAGAGATTGAAATCTCATACCTAATTTTCTTGACAGCCATCACTGCGGCCGTTATCTGGCGGCCGGCCACCGCTCTTCTAGGAACCGTAGCTGAAGTGGTCAATTTTATGAGAATTTTACGTTTGTCAAAATACTGGCTCGAAGGTTTGGGCTATACACTAGGACAAAAGTGCGAATTACAAAACGAATTCTAACTTTCGCCCTAGCCCAAACCAATGAGACGGTTTGGATTTATAGTATTGATCAGATCAGATCAGAACAGATCTTCGTATTGGACGCCACACCTACTACGGCTTCGCGACGTCGCTGCGTCGGTCGCAGCGTTGAATTTCGACAATCTGCCGTGCCGCTCCGTCGTCACATCGTAATTTGGTAATCGTTAGCTTGTGCGGACAGGAAACATACGTAATAAATTGGTAAAATCCAAAGATGGGAAAGGCTACAAGCACCTTCATATCGCGTCAGTAACCTCACGCATTCGGCTGAGCTTTAAGAAGCCTAGGTAGGCTGCGCTTACTGAAGGTTCAGGTAGCGAAATTTAGTGATGGATGGATGGATGATGGATTACTATTTCATGCAAAAACATAATGAACTGATTTGGATGAAATTTGGCGCACGGATAGGTAGTTGTTAACTTCCTAATAACCTGGATTAACACATAGGATACTTTTTATCCTGATATTCCCACGGGATCGAGACTTACGACTGGTGAAACCGCGAGGCGCTAATAGTGCCTAACTAAAAGCGTGTTGTTGGATTTTCAACTTTCGCCTTTGTTTAGACATTAATTCATTCATCCGGAAGAATAAAGCCTCGTGCCAAAAATTACAGTTGTCGCGTCGCGCCAATCTGCACGAGACTTAGTCTCCCCCATAGACTTTTCTTATATCTATGGTCTCCCCCCATTGCGATCGAAAGATAAGTGAGGTATTATGAATAATTATGATTATAATATTAATTGTATGAACCTGTACTCATCCACAATACTCTTAGCATTATCCAGATCTTGGTCGCTAGCGAAGAAGTTTATTGGGTTGGTGAGTACTATAAAATGCTTGGCGCGTCCCCAGTATGTGCTTTGGTCCCATCGGGGTTGGTCCAAGTCTATCGGGGCTCCCGGCTTGGCCATAGTTTTTTACGCTAGAACAAAATTTTGTATGGTCGAAATAAAATAGACTGGCAAATCAATAATGACATCTGAATTTAAGATGCCTAAGACAACTGCAAGTTTTTAATTGATAGGAAATTTGTTAAAATTATGACTATTATTATAATTATAGGTAGTTAATGGATTAACCTCAATAGATTTCCATGATTTCCATTGTGCACTTTTCGCATTTCTAACGAGACGATATTACCGTGGACGTCCACGTATATAAAAGGGCTTGTACACACTGTTAATCGGCGCGATGCGAATTCGCAACGCAGAAGCATTCATAAAAAAATCTTAGGGTACCACCACATTGACATATATAGGTATTACTACCACCAACGCTGATTTTTGCGATGTGACGTCGCAACGCAGTTTTTTGTACAAGCCCAATATGTATGGAAATACGTGGACGTTATCAGAAGGAAATTTAAAAGCATCTTCATTGATATCCATACATTTTACTTCCGGGCCTGAGATACTCCAGTGGGAACAGTCTACCTACTTTCCACCTACCTACCTCACCAGACCTTCCACCTCCTACTACCAGACCACCTTTTCACCAGAGTTGTAGGCGTGTAATCCGTTATATAAATGTATAGTTAACATCTACAGAGAAATCAGCTTAATACACATTTTTATTTTGTAAATACACCGAAATTTAATTTCGAATTTCAAAAGTGACATTCGTTCCTTTGGCAAGAATTGATATAAGGAGTTTCTTGTGTTTTTCTTACTATAGATAATAATCTTCTATGATAGAGAACTGAGAACGAAAGAGGTTCATTTATGGAGTGACTAGTGAGAACTTATAGTTATAATAATACCCCTAATGATACTTTAATCTGCAGGCAGCAGCAAAGCGGGCGACGCGATGTGTCGCTCCGACACTATTGGTACTGACTACTGGGTTTTATCATAGACACAATGATATTATAATAATATTATTGCATAGACATAAATAGGTAAATATGGTTTCTATTTACCTATTTATTTCTATGAAATCGACGCCGTGTCGCTAGCTACGGAAGGTATTTCATAGAAATACATACTTGTGGTAGGTAAATTAACAAATGTAAGGAGGTATAAATTATTAACTGTCTATTTATAACTTATAAAATTACTAGGTGTATAAAATTACTAGGTATAAATTGTAAACTGTCTATATATAAGTAATATTCCTGTACTACAGTGTACATAAAGCATTGAGTTGTTATAGCACATACCTACTTATATGGTTATTTTGCTCTATAACTGTGCGTTTGCAGTTTTGCTTAATTCTGCTCGAAAAGGGTAAAATAAGGGTTAGTTCACACCGAGACGCGACGTGATGTGACGGCGTTACAAAGTGCGTGTAATGCTTTGTGCTAAAATAAGGAGTGTTTTTGCTTTTGAATTAATGAACAAAAAAAGCTGTTTTAAAATAAAAACGAGTATTAATTTAAAATCTAGGTCAAATGCGCTTCAAATGCATGCATGCATGCTTTTGTACATGATCGTTTTGGTTAGGGAAGTACTACTTAGTCTGTGGATTAGGGTATGCCAATATAGACGAGCGGTCATCTTTACGTGTTGCACTTTAGGGTCAGTTCACACCGAGACGCGAAGCGACGCGCACTTTTTTATGATCCGATACAATATCGAATTTATTTACTACACATTAAGGTACACGCGCTGCACAGCACCGAGCATCTCATGCAGGGAATAATATTTGCGTGAAAAAAAAAATCGATAGTGTTACTGTTTCTAATGCTAGGTATTTACATACACACGCAGTGACTTTAGTCGCCGACGTTTCGCAGGCGATTTCTATTCTATTTTTAATAAATGTCAAGCAAAACCGATGTTGACTATACTGCCAATGTCTAAAAGTGCCTAGTTATAATAAGCATCTCCGTAGGTACGCTGCGTTTTGGGCGCCCGTTCAGTACTGTCAGTACGCTACGATTGCGCGTACAGGCAGTATTAGCAGTCGACTCAAACATCCGCCACGGGCTGCTAGTCCGTATCTCACCCTTATTATGTGTGATCTGCCGTTTTAGTAAGCAGGGTTTCATAGCTTGTTCTCGACCACGTTCATGATCGAAAATGCTATTTCTAAACTCGCATTGAAAAGGGGCAAACAACATGGACGTGGTGTTAATTTCACTAAGTGAGGTGAATTCCCCAAAAATAACATTTCCCCAAACTTTCTCCAAATACCAATTTTTTCCCCAAAATCGCGAAAATAGCCTCCAACCTGGCAGCGCTGATTTGCGTTCACACGGCGAAGGCGCATTGATCGGGTTGGGCGCGTTTAGGGTGGGCGCCCATCGGACTGGCGCGCGCCTCGACGCACACCCTTAAACGGCAGCGCTTGATATAATTCGTTACATAGAGCGCCCAAAACGCAGCTTACGCGAGACGAGATGCACGCCTCGGGCGCTACTAGCACAGAGTACATTTTTATACAACATTAGTTTTTGTTTATGCTAAACCCGAAAAGGGGTCATTGTACTCATTATTTTGAATAACTTTTTCAATGGGACCAACCTTGAAATCGCGAAAAAAAAATCAGCTGTTACATACATTTTTGTTCACTTAAATCGTCAAAATGTATGGAACAGCTGTTTTTTTTTCGCGATTTCAATGTTGGTCCCAAAGAAAAAGTTGTTCAAAATGATGAGTACAATGACCCCTTTCCGGGTTTAGCATAAACAAAAACTAATGTTGTATAAGTCCATATAGTGAGTTGTCGACACAGATTTTGACAGCCGACGTGTCGCTAGCGATGTCAAAATATAAGCGAGTCACTGCGTGTTTAATTTATCTTTAGAATTAAATTAGATGACTGCTTTTGGCGTGTCCATGAAAGGACACGACAAATCGAAAAAAAAAAGGAAAGACAGAGTAACATAATAAGTATTTATTATTTAGATAAAATATAAATATTCGAGAAAATATTTCGTAAGGATATAAAATAGGAAATCAAATCAGAAATGAATCTTTAAAAAAACATGTTTTATGTGTAGAAAATACCGATTTTGGTAAACATTCATATTGTAAAAAAATCGTAGTTCTTGTATTGTCAGTGGCGGACTAGCCTAAGGCCGACTAGGCCCAGGCCTTAGGGCGGCCAGATATTAGGGGCGGTCAATCTGCGCGATAGGTATGTGGACACACCAATTTCTGGGCCGTATATTATCCCGTTTTGGCGATTAGAACTGACTGACGGCGCCAGATATCTTCTTTCGGGGGTTTTTGAAATCTCGCGTTTACCAACATTTACCATAAACCTTGCAAGTCTTGAAAGCCAGACTCGCAGCGCGGTGCGAGGAGCGGCACGGGTGCGGGAAACGCGCGCGGTTTGCCTGTGGACAGGCGAAGCGCGCGCGTCGGCAAATCGAGCGCGGCTTTTTTCTGCGGCGTGCGGTCAGCTCGAACTAGTTAGATCGGGGGATCTACGCGGAAGCCCTCGCTTCCGCGTGGATTCCCGGTTGCCGCCAGCGCACTCATTGCAGCCACTTGTACGAATGAGTTATGGCTTGAGTTGCCCGCGCCCGCCCCGCGCCAAGCAGCCCGCGCCGCTCGCCCGCGATTGTAGTCTGGCCGAGCACAGAAAGAAGGTGGTCATTTGACCGATATAATTTTTGTCATCAAATTTACACCTTTATTTAGATAATCTTTCCGTGGAAACAGAGCCCAATTTTTTATTGTTTTTTCAATTATTTATTGGCCATTTGGCAGTCAATTCACAATATGACATTGTACGCATAACTCAGCTCAATTAATGTTTAGTAGGTAACCTTTTATCCTTTTGTTTCTTGTGCTACCCTAATAATGTCAGTGAAAACTTTTAATTGGCCTTCTTTCACTAACTGTCAACTATCTCCTGTATCCTAGCTGTACCTAAGTTTTCTTATGAAATAAAATAAAATAATAAAATTTTATAGCAAATGCAGTTGGTTAATTTCACATTTCTGCACCGCTAAATTAATAGAAATTAAGGGACGGCTGGTATTACACGGCCTAGTGCGGCCAACACTGCTAGTCCGCCTCTGTTAATGTTATATACCTACATTATTTAAAATAAATACACAAGTTATTATTCATGATTAATTAACGTTTTTTAAAGCTATACTGCTATACGTCACAATAATGATTGTTTAGGAGTATGAGGAACAGGGTGTAAATTTCACTCATCCACCATAGAAAAGGGAAGATCCTCCAACCAGACGGGTGTTGTGTCTGGCGGGCAACTGCCCAACGATTGATGTTGGGTTCTAGTATATATGTCCACTGCACGGTAAACTTTAATTGCGCGATGCAGGATTTATGTGACGTCTGTCTGACGTCAGGTTTTTGATGCGTAGTTCGCATGTGGCGATGTAGATACCGCCACAAATGTCTTCTTAGACCACAGGTCAATATTGACATAACAGTAAGTATAGGAATGCATGTTGAGCACTAGAGTAGTACATTATGTCGCAGATGGATTGCTTAGTTTGCCGTTTTACATGACCACGAGCGGTTTTGTAAAACAGCTAGCGGTTATGTAAAATAGCCGATTCGACAATCCATCTGCGACAAATACCTACACATAATTAGACTAACTACATAATGAGAATCTTTGGACGGGTTGTTCTTCCATTGTTGTCAGATAACTAAATTAATCTAAACTAACTCAAGTGCCCGGCAACCATGGTTGCCCCAACGCAAAACTCGGGCGCTTGAGTCCTCATGTAGTGAAAATAATACAGAGGCATATCGATAGGATAACAACTTTCACATAATTGAAATAACTGAAAACATCTTAGGGCAGAGTCACACCGAAATGGCAGCGGCCGGCAGCGCGACACGGCTAGCACTTTCAGTTTGAAATAATGTTAAACGTTTATCTACATACTTAAAAGACCAGTATCGTAGTAATGTTTATCTAGATACTTAAAAGACCAGTATCGTAGTAATGTTTATCTACATACTTAAAAGACCAGTATCGTAGTAATGTTTATCTACATACTTAAAAGACCAGTATCGTAGTAATGTTTATCTACATACTTAAAAGACCAGTATCCTAGTAATGTTTATCTACATACTTAAAAGACCAGTATCGCTTGAAAACGTCGCGAGGCGGTGGTTCTGCCCGCGGCTGCCAGCGGCGATTTCATGCGCCAATATGTTCATTATTTAAAATGACATGTCATGATACGTGATGTATAAGCTGTTCTCTACATTTTGTGGGTTGTTATCCATTGCCTAGCCTGTTCCGAACTATGTTGGGGTCGGCTTCCAGTTCCAGTCTAACCGGATGCAGCTGAATAGCAGCATTTTTCTACTATCTATACTAATATTATAAAGCTGAAGAGTTTGTTTGTTTGAACGCGCTAATCTCAGGAACTACTGGTTGGAATTGAAAAAATCTTAGTTGGGAAAAGGCTAGGTAGATTGATTGTTATTACAACCGATACACACATACCTACCTACACACGCGACACAGCGCGGCATTTTTTGTCAGAGTCCAAAGATTTTTGTAAACTAGTGCTGTACGTTATTTGACATTTTCCGTGAGTGAAAAGATAGTAGCGACACCTGTGGCAAAAGTTCTTAGTGTCGTTTTTTCATGCTTTTCGAGGTGGTACAGTTTGCAGCTACACATCTGCTCACTTGCAGGCTGCTTACCTACAGGCCCTTGTTATAGTACACCGTATCCGTTTTGGGAGATAGCTTTAGCGCCTGTTCCTGTCAAAATGGAAAACAGTTAATTGTTAATTCCGATCCATCAATAACAGGATCCATCAGATGTGATCAGATGCGTCATGCGCTTGTTATCCCAACAGAGAAACAGATTTGTGCGAGTCGGACACGTAATTGCGACCAAAACCCGTACAGTTTACCTTATTTTTATTGCTACAGGCAAGAGAAGATTAGCTGGCAAAACTTCACAGAGGTGATGGTTATAGATAAGTAATAAAACTAAAACCCAACTACGGCAAAAAAGTCAGCTAAAAAGGTATACTTAAACAAGACATCACAGACAGACAAATTAAAAATCCGGAGTCACACGTGTTAAGGCATAAATTAAACAGATATTAATTTAATGTCACGTCACAGCCTGCAGCCAGCGGACAATCAAGACTTTCAACGATACCTCATTTGTCAAATTGTGACAAGTAAAAGAAGATAAGAGGGAACACATGAACATAGTACATACATATTAGGTCTTTACCTATGAAATTGCCGTTCTGCAGTACTGGCCATTTCAAATCAAAATAATTTTTGTTTGGCTAAGAATTCTAATTTCAAATTAATTTTATTTTAAAAACATGGTTTTTTTTTTCCAAAAGTAGTCATTTCTTTATTGATTAGTGTTACATTTTCATCGCATTTCCATCTTTTTCGTCATCATGGATACGTTAAAAATTCGAGTAATTATGGAATATGAGTACCGTCGTGGCAGCAACGCGGCACAAGCGGCACGCAACATCAACGACGTTTACGGAGCTAACACTACAAACCAACGCACCACCTGTTATTGGTTTGCTCGCTTCCGTTCTGGAAATTTCGACCTGAAAAATGAACCTCGCGGTCGTCCGAAGACTTTGGTCGACAATGACGAATTAAAGGCGGTTGTGGAAGCTGATGATACACAATCTACGGCTGAATTAGCAGCAGCTTTCGACGTTAGCGTCAAAACAATATTGGTCCATTTGCGTCAAATTGGCAAGGTAAAAAAGCTTGACAAATGGGTGCCCCACGAACTCAATGATCGCCAGCGCGAAGTACGCGTCGAGACGTGCCTTGCACTGCTCAACAGACACACAAATGAAGGAATTTTGAACCGCATTGTTACCTGCGATGAAAAATGGATTCTGTTTGATAACCGCAAGCGCTCAGCAAGTTGGTTGGATCCTGGTTCAGCACCTAAACAATGCCCTAAACGAAAACTTACACCTAGAAAAGTGATGGTCACTGTTTGGTGGTCTAGCGCCGGTGTGATTCATCACAGCTTCTTACCAAACGGGGTGAGCATTACTGCAGATGTGTACTGTGAAGAACTGAACACAATGATGGAGAAGCTGGCGCATCTCCAACCAGCATTGGTCAATCGCTCGTCTCCGCTGCTCCTGCACGACAACGCGCGACCTCATACTGCACAGCAGACGGTCTCCAAGTTGCAAGAACTGGGGTTGGAAGCTCTCCGTCATCCGCCCTACTCACCAGACCTTGCGCCTACAGACTACTACTTTTTCCAGAATTTGGATAACTTCTTGGCGGGAAAAAAATTCAATACCCGAGAGGCAGTACAAAATGCCTTTGAAGAATTTGTTGCCTCCCGTCCAGCTGATTTCTTTAAGAAGGGCATCAATAAACTACCACTGCGATGGCAAAGATGCATTGATTGCATGGGTGATTACTTCGATTAATACAAATAAAAAATTCATGAAAAAAATTCGTTTAAATTTTTTCATACAAAACGGCAATTTCATAGGTAAAGACCTATTAGATACATACCTGGCAAAATCTTAACCCACCTTTTTGCTTCGCCGTAGTCGGGTAATAACTAAAAAATTACTCATATCAGCGTGTTCTTAAGTTATTATTGGGTATGTCAATATACGATACACAATACAGGCAATTTATCTTACTTTTAAGGGTGGTTCTAGCCTTGAGATGTTCATGTCGGCTTTCTGGCTAAACAAGGCGCAGCACAATGGCGTAGCGATCGACGCACATAGGCCCACCATGAATAGTTGGAACGCAATTAGAGCCTTCGAGTCGGGGCAGAAGATACACCGTTGAAGAGCTGCGTTCGCTAACAATGGCACCAGTGCTGAAAAGTAA
Source organism: Lithophane ornitopus (assembly GCA_948473465.1). Taxonomy (NCBI): domain Eukaryota; kingdom Metazoa; phylum Arthropoda; class Insecta; order Lepidoptera; family Noctuidae; genus Lithophane; species Lithophane ornitopus. The sequence goes on from OX419636.1 coordinate 8,498,910, forward strand.
TATCACACCTATGAGGTGGGAACAGGGAAAATAGACTTGGAAGGAAATCGTTGATTTTTAGTTTAGTGAAAGAACAAACGATACATATAATTTTAACCAAATAATTTGGTCTGAGAATGTATTCTGATGTTTGTGAATTTGTGATACGAATCCTTTTTGTTGTACATGTATATTGTATAGGGGTTTCCATTAAGGCCGCACCCTCGCTCCAATTGCTTAGCATGATCCTCCATTATGCCGAAAATACTGCAGCATTAATTTTTAAATAAATATTATGTTAAAGTTGAGGATTGATGCTAGGTCCTATGTTTGGCGAAAACACGATTACATAAAATTTTCTCTAGGATGTAGATTTATATGCAAAAAGTAAGAGCACATTTCACGACGCGGTTTACACCCGCGCATCTTACAGAAGCTGCGGGTCCGCAAACGCGGCGGGCGCGGGTGAAAACCGCTCCGTGAGTTCTTAGCCTCCTAAACCGAACAGTAAACCGCTGGTATTACAAAATACTTCAAATTAGATCATGAAACTTTGCTCAATAATTGAATTAACTATAAAGCAGGTCTTATATATTTTTTTAATTACCATTACTTTCACCGTAAAAAGCAATTACCTAAACTTTTCGAGGCTTGAGAGCCGCCAGCACTCCACTCCGTCTCACTCTTACTCAGGCCGTGAGTAGTATGGTGCAAGCGAGATAAAATCTGAGGTACCCTACCTCAGAATTTAGACCTGCTTTATAGTTAGTTCAGTAATCATGCAAACATGATCTAATTTGAAGTATTTTTTGAATACCAGCGGTGTCTAGTTCGGTTTAGAGGTAACTTTGCAACTTTTTTCTATACAGAAAATTTCATGTAACATCAATCCTCAACTTTAACATAAGTATATTCATTTCCAAACATAGGACCTAGCATCAATCCTCAACTTTAACATAATATTTATTTAAAAATGAATGCTGCAGTGAATTTTCGCCATAACGGAGGATCATGCTAAGCAATTTGAGGTAGGGTAGGGCCTTAAGGACGCTCGAACTTTAAATTTAAATAAAGCAAGTTGTGTAGGTACCTATATCGATCTGGGTCCTCGAAAATTGGACCTTTCGGATACGCGTCGCCCATCGCCATCGAAGCCGCGGCGCCATTTGGCAGATGTATCATATTCTGTAATGTAATTAAGTACCTACCCACTGTACTATATAAAACAATTAAATGATACACAACTTGATTTACCATTTAAATTTTAAATTCGAGCATCGCTTTGCCATCCACGAAAAAGACGGTGAAAAGTTGGATTTTCAATACTCGGCTCGTGTTGAAAAACCAAATTTTCACCGTTTTTTTACATCCTGTATAACCGCTTAACCACCCGGCTAAGTAGGTATAATATACATACTCATGGCGGGCATAGCCATGCCCACTCTGGATATGCACACGAGTAAGATGCCTGTGCACGCTGCGATCTTGGAGTTGCCCACTCGCTGTCCGTCCGGTGTGAACACAGGCGTTCCGTTCATGATTTCACTGAAATATAAAATCTAGCTAGAAACAATTCAGAAGAACTACCTACCTACAGATATGTATGTTTGCGAATATTGAACATGGAACAAACAGCGCCACAAGCTTTAATATATTATACTGCTCCGCATTGAATTTGTTAAGACTATCCTAAGGATAAGGAATACTTTCAAAAAGAGAACCGCTTGAGGTGGATTTGAACCAGCGCAGCGCATCACCATTCAATACTGGCTAGTTTTGACCAACCAGCTAGAGAGTTCGTTGCGGTTCTGACGAATTTGTGTCTTTTGATGGGGTAGGTACCTCTCGTTGATGAAGCTGTGTGTACCTACTACTTAATTAAGGAAATAGAATCAAGGCACTCTGCTATAATGTCAATGGGGAGTAAATAATGTGATATGCCAGAACTTACTTGCTTCTCATCATAGGGATATTAATGAAATTAGCGCTGGCTACGGCTGCGAAGGGGACCAACCGCGCGAACAGTGGATTCATGCCCTTGAAATATAAGTTTATAAATGTAATGAAAATGACGTATCATTAAGTAAATGCAATCCGCTGTCGATTGACCTTGGGAAGGCGTTAACAATTAAAATTCTATAGTGACAGTTGGAGGTTTAAGGCTGCTTTCACATTAGGACGTTAGCAGCGCGACAGTAGCGCGGCAGTAGCACATTCCTTTACATTATAAGAACAGTACGTCTGTCTGTCTGTCTGTCCGTCTGTCACAGCCAATTTGCTCCAAATTTGGTACACATATGTATTTCTGTGAATAATGTGAAGGAATGTGCTTCTGCCGCGCTACTGTCGCGCTGCTAACGTCCTAAAGGGTTTACTTTCCAAAGGGATCCGAACCATAATTAAAAGGTACCTATTAAGCCTACGCGACTGTCTGTCCGTCCGACTGTCAATGCTGTATTTTTAAGGTTCCGTACGTCCGTATAAAAAACTGAGCGCATATAGGATCACTAGTGTCTGTCGGTCCGTCTGTCACAGCCAATTTGCTCCGAATCTAATGGACCGATTAAGTAAAAATTTGGTACAAATATGAATTTCTGTGAGCCAAACACAGACGTGTAAAAGTAATCTTCTTCTAATTAAGAAGTATAGTCGTTGAATATTAGCGAATTAAGGCCCGTCCAGACTGGTGAGATATTGCGGGCGCGACAAGGGTTGCACTGCCTGTTGCGCCCGCGATATCGCGCCAGTTTGCACGAGCCTTTATGAAATTAGTACGTGGCTATGGACGGATACTGTGGATAGAATATGCTTGTAAATCTCTAGTTCAATTGATTCTGCTCGTTATTCTGATCAAACTATTTTCAGGTTTTGCGCATTTAACGTTACACGTTGTATAGTTTATTCAAAAAAGATACTTGACACTTATTTGAATCACATGCATATTCCCTATTACAATGTTATCGGAATAATACTGGTATCGAGGAAATAACAAAAGACAACCAGTTACGTAACAGTTTATTTTCTAAATTAAAAGTGGTTGTAGTTAGTACCGTAACTGTTTTATTCTGTCAATTGGTAATTGAAAAAAAAAAAACATTTCTATTGACATAGGAGTAGGATCTACTTAGTAAAAGCATAATTAAAATACAACTACAAAAAAAATGGTTATAATATATATATTTTTTAATTAAACTGATATCCATAAACATAACAATTATATTAAATACTTATAGCAAAAAAATATTAACATTTTTGAAAGTTTTCATTACAAGTCACAATTTTATTGTCAGCTTATGTATACACAGGTCAAAAATAATTGACATCACAATAATATATTATATATATATAAATATAGGATTATTACTTACGAAAAAAGGAATATCTTTGGAATGTAAGTATTGCACATTAGCTAAAACAATTTTAATAAAACCCCTCCGTAGTGGTCAGATCGAAGGGATAACATAACAACTAGATAATTATCATTTATGATTATTGAGCTCTTAATAATATGACTCTTTCAGGCTAGCCACAATTTATTACTTATTGTACGAGTTTGCCAATACAGTGTGAATTTTTAATCGTTTGAATCCTCTTAAGGGGTCATTATAATCATCATTATGAATAACTTTCACTAAGAGACCAAATATGACGAAAAAAAAAACGATTTCAGGGTTGGTCTCATAGTGAAAGTTGTTCATAATGATGATCCCTTAAGAGGATTAAAACGAATAAAATCTCACCATACTACAGGGTCGAATTAAATTAGCTAGCGAAACTCCGCAAACATGATAGGTATCTAAAGATAATAAAACGAAAACAAAATAATATTGATTTCGGGTGTTTACCCGTTTTTTTTTGTATTATCAATTTTTGTTGTTAAAATTTTAGGTAAATCAGTGTTTCTAAAGTCATACTTCATGTTTAAGGACACAAACAGCGGCCAATATTAAAAAAAAAAAAAAAAAAAAAAAACCGTTTGTTCATCTTTTGATTTCGATACCGATCACGTCTGCGGAGTTTTGCTAGCTAATTTGACCCTGTATACTGCCTTTGAACACAGAGCATTTAAATACAGTGATAAACACAGTGACATGTACCTACTGTGGCCTTAGAGTCTTAGGGTAAGATTCAGAGAAGAAACTTGTCTTAGTTCCAAAATGCACTGATTTTGAAAGATCGAAGCGTAACTTATGTCTATGAATCTTACCCTAAGACTTGTCCAGATTCTCCAGATAATGTGTTTTACGCGTCTCGATATATACAGCGCCTAACTGGACATGCAACCCACAGCTAACTCAGTGACCAGCCACTTACTTTAAAATCTTTCTTAATCCGCCTTGCACATTTTTTAAAATATTCTATAATAAAATAAAAAATGCATTACTTAAAAATATGCTTATCTTGTTTGGGTCATAAATGAATGTAAAAGCATAAACAAAATAATTAAACGGAAAATAAATTTATAACAAAATAAATATCTACATCAAGGGTGCTATTCAGAGCTTAATAATTCATGTAGCTCTTTTTCACAACAGTCAAAACTGTAAGATAGAAAATGAAGCGTTAAACTACAGTTCATGATAGACCTTTTGATGTCGCAGATGGATTGTAGAATCCGTTGTTTTACAAAACCGCTAGTTGTTTTACATAACAGCTCCGTTTTGTAAAACAGCAGAACGACATTCAGCTGGATTGTCATTGCGCTACGTTTTACAAAACTGCTGCCCACGTTTAGCCGTAATGCAGAATGGCTTATCTGCAGTCAGAATAAGCGTTTGGTGTAGAGCGACCATGATAAAATAACAAATGTTAATTAAATTAAATGTAAATTTTTGCTGTTGTCGTTCAGCTGTTTTACAAAACGGAGCTGTTATGTAAAACAACTAGCGGTTTTGTAAAACATGATTCTACAATCCATCTACAACATGTACAACAAATTCAACACGTTAAAAATATAAATATTCTTCTTTATAACAAAACGAGTGTAGTTTTAAAAACTAGTAGTAACAAGTTATATACCTAGTATGTCTTGAAAATAATGGTATAAGCACAAAGTCTTCGGTCCCATATCCCCCAAGTTGGAGGAAAGCCTCGGAACCGGTTAAAGAAATACGGGTTTATACCGTTTTATTTCGGTTTTCTTCCGAACTTTTCATAAGAACGTGAACGTTTTAAGAACTTTATCTTGACCTAAATTGACCGGTTTATTCGACGAGTGGCGTATCTGTAATCTGTATCTGCGTTGTACTTGTGACTACTTGTGAGGATGCCGCGCTGAATAAAAACTAAACAGCGCGAGGCGTATGTTTATCGTGTGTATTGCTCTAAACTGTTTAATCTCTTCCAAAAACCAGTAAAATACCGGTTTACTTGTACGAAACTGAATGTAAAGGTTCTGCGTTCAGTACATAATAACGGTTTGGAAAACCGGTATCCGAGCCTTGATTGGGGGATTTGGGATACTCCCATCAAAGAGAAGAAACGGCGGAGTATATTTCTCATGATTTGTTCTTAAATTTGCAGTCGATATGACAAAAATTCTACAGAAAAAGTAAATGCTTTAAAAACATAAGAGATTTTAAACAAAGTTCACTTGGATCACGTTCACCATCGATTCGAGTGATCGCAAGCCTGCATCCGAATTGCGTAACACGTGATCTACCATTTTGACAGTTCAACAACATTTATTGCGTTATTTGCGCTGCTGAACAGACAAATTTTTTAAACTTATGAAGCAATGGTTTAGCAATATCCTTCAAAATTATTCAGATTATGATTGATTGTGTGTTACGCAATGAGGTTGCTGACTTCATCGTTGTAACAAAATTGTTTCATAATATGGTGCGGTTCGTGGTCACACTTGCTTCTACGCTTCTACAGTCCCTTGTTGTAGTACACTGTAGTCGTCTCGGGAGATATCTTTTTAACGTTTTCCTGTAAAATATAAAACAGTATTTTTTTTAAACACATTGTCTTATATATTAGACCTCTATGATATCGTAATCAGCCTGTAACGTTCCCACTGCTGGGACACAGGCCTCCTAACTAAAACAGTGAGTGGTCTGTAATCCACCTCGCGGGCCCAGTGCAGTTTGGTGGATATGTCACATGTCTTCGGATTTCCGGTCCCAGGATACGCCGGCTTCTTTACGTTTTTTCATTCACAGTTTTGAGAGCAGTGGTGATGAAACTAATGTAGCTCTTTTTTTTTTCAGTTTGGGAAATCATCAATTGACTCTCCCAGTCTGGGTGGATCGGGAGGGCGTGTCAGACTTTTACTGACTAAAACCCACCCGTGTTCCCCTGTTGCCAAGGGTCCCGGTATCCCTTTCGGACTTTCCCGCAGAAACTAATGTAGCTCTGCGGTAACGGTCTCGACTTAAGCCGTGTCCTAATTTAAGGGATTATCGCACGAATACGCGATCATTTGATCATCACCCGAACGCGCGAGTACGACAACGCTTTCAGGTTAACTGAACCACAGATGAGTAGGTACGCGGCGGGCTCGACTTGTGGACTTCAGTAGGCGTAACGTAATCAGAAGATATACGCAATAGAAAGAGAGGCACCTTCTAGATGAATATAACTATAGGTACCGTATGTGCTACCGTAATTGCACATTATTGTGTCGTAGCAAGAGTTGCTGTTTATTTAAATGATTTTGCGGATTGGACCATCTGTAGTCATCTGTGACCTAACAAAATCAATGCGACAATTGGTTATATTAGAACACGGCCTTACGAGTGCTCGGTCATCGGTTCAAAACCCGGCAGCCAAGAATTTTATTATGCACCCACTGAAATATTTCTGTTACCTTCAAGTCACTCTCAATGGTGTCGACACTAAGGGTGGCTTTCTGTTCAAAGAAGGCGCAGCACAATGGCGTGGAGATCGTCACACTGAGACAAACCAGGGCTAGTTGGAACGGAACGATGGCCAGCGAGGACGGCTTGAACCAACGCTTCTGAACCGCCGTGTTCGTTATTATTGGCACCAGTGCTGGAAAATAATAAGACACATGTAAAGAAATGATTAAGCAAAGAAACTGGAGAATCGAAAGAATACAGGGTGTAAGGGTAAACACTCGTTGTCATTCAAATCATGGGTAGTTGACTTAAATATAAAAATAAATACATAGAGTAACAACAAAAAAAAAACGTTATTTTCATTAAAAGATTTAAAAAAGTTTTTATGCGACACTGTGCTCGCTAGCGAAACAGCTGACTGACTGAGAGAGGGGTCGTGCTCACGGCCGGTCAGGTCACGTCCCACGCCCCCCACCCGTGTTGCGACGCAAGTTCGTTGCCCTAGCGCATAGGTGAAAAAGTGAAATACTCTAGTGGTAAAAAGTTATAAAAAAAATTTAAAAAAAACTTTATTTTCCATTCATTTTAAGTGCTATAAATGACACGAAACCACTGGTTTCAAGGATAACGGTGTTTACCCTAACACCCTGTATAATTCCGCAGTCGACAAGTAGGACACTATATTTTATAAGGTTTTTGCATTTCTAAGCTTAAGGCCAGGGCGGTGCGTGTACAGCAAGATTCACAGACCGCGCGTTGACTTTGCTTTGCTAAGTTAAATTTTCACAGTAAAAAATCAATCTGCCTAGCCTTTTCCCAACTATGTTGGGGTCGGCTTCCAGTCTAACCGAATGCAGCTGAATACCAGTATTTTACATGGAGCGATACCTATCTGACCTCCACAACCCAGTAACTGGGTAATACGATACCCCTTGGTTAGACTGGTTGTCAGACTTTCGGGCTTCTGACGACTCGTAACGACTGTCAAAGATCCACATATGTCAGCCGGGGCCAACGGCTTAACGTGCTTTCCGAGGCATGGAGGAGTCTCGATATGTGAAAATGGTCACCCATCCACGGACCAACCCCGGCAAGCGTAGCTTAACCTGATGGATCGACCCGAGCGGCTGTTATTACTTAGCCACGAGCTCCACTCTCGTTAAATTTTCACAGTAGTGCCTTTGAATTTTTGCCCTTATTAGACAAATTCCGTCAGGCCCTATATTGAAACTGCCTACAGACTATATTAGCCCTGTAAACAGTGGAAATAGAGACTAAAACCGCATGGGTTGGGTGACGCGCGCTCGACCGTCAAAAAGTAATTCTCGCGTGCGTTACCTGCGCTTTATTGTATTGACGTAATAGCGCGCCGTACTACAGCGGTATCATGCGCACTAGATGAAACCCTATGTATTTAGGGTAGCTGCCCTACTAACTAGAGATGGGTTGTAACATATTCAACACGATATCTGTTATCACCAGTGATCGGAATAGGTAGAGCTAATCTACCTATAGTTCGAAAAAGAACAGAGACAAAGTGGAGACGCCTTAAAATATGAAAAAAAAATACCTACATGTTAAGGGTTTATGGGTTTCTTAAAAGGGGTCGAAATTTTCATTATTTTTTGCGATTGGACATACCATTTTCGAGATATAAGCAAAAGAAAATAAAAAGATACAGTACTGATTTGCAACTGAAGTCGAGGTGTTGATTTGAATTTTAGTTCATGACACCTAATGTTACTCCACACCTTTAGCATTTAATATTAAATGTATTTAAGTGAAAGTAACAGGTATGTTTTATTGTTAGGATCAATTGTTATTTGTTATTTTTAATATCTGTTATTTCTATCTGTTACGATGTATACGCCTCACTCCTACTACTAACTAACCCTTCCCAATTTGTAATAAGTATACGTACTCATGCCAGGTACAGCCATTCCCACTCTGGATAAGCAAACAAGGAATATGCCTGTGGCCGCTGCAATCCTGGAGTCGCCCACTCGCTCACCATCCGGGGTGAAAACAGGGGTTCCGTTCATGATTTCTCTGAAATAAAATAATATTAATAGAATCTTTATTTAAAACAGTATCTGTATTACAGTCTATATTATCACAATTACAAGAATAATATTGTAACTAACAATTAAATATAAGTACTTTGTAAACGTTTCGGAATTAACCCTTAAGACTCAAGAAAATAGTAGATAATACCGACCGTTAATTCAAATTTAAATATCGAAAACGTGTTGACAGTATCTAAGTATATGAAAGTCAATCAATCAATCATTTTTTATTTGTGTAGCATAGGTAGTAACTACAGTTCTTAAATTATTGTTCATAGGTCGCTATGTTATGCCAAGAGGCGTACAAATATGGTAATAGTCGAAAGTGAAACTAAATAAAATATTTAAAAATAAATAGGGTAAAGACACCCTACACGCACACTTGTAAACGAAGCGCTGACAGCGCCACTAGTGACTATTGCAATTTGAAATTCACATTTTTAGTACCAAAATTACCCCAATTTCATTATGAATTAGCAAACTTTATGCAGAAAAAAAAAGTTTATTTCGGAACAATAACACAGCGCAGATATCATAATTATGGTATCACTTGTAGACACCCGCTAGACGACGCGACGGCCGCCCGCGTCCCTAATAACCGGGAAAAATTCTCGATTGAAAAAAAAAGACGATTTATTTTCTTTAAAAAAAAAAATTGGTTGCCTGTAAAGTCGGTATACGGGCGAAAGTTTTACGTGACAACGACTGAGTGGTAAAATAATTTTAATGTGAATATTCATTCGTATAGTAGGAAGAAGGATGAAATAATATCTGTCTCTCTCGCTCTTAGGCGGGCTAACCATGCCCGAGTGGAAGGGACGCGTGCCTCTCACTCGCTCTCATTGTGAGCGCATAACGTGAGCGGAGCGTAACGCAGTTTCTTGAAGTGTCACCCGGCAAACCAATTTATAAGACGTTGTCACGTCAAAAAAAAACCACGTAAGTAGACTCTCAGTATGATTCTTAACATCACCCTCACGGATCGGATAGGGTTTTTGTTACACACTGTATAAATAGATACGATTACAAAGTATCTTTTGCAGTTCATACAATTTATCGTCATTTACACTAACCTTACCTAAAATAGATAGACTACCTCTATCTATCTGTTTAGGTAGTGTAAGTGACGAAAAATTGTATGAACTGCAGAAGTAACTTTAAATAGAATAACTTGGCAATCGCATACGTAATAGAATCTACATAGGTACAACAAAATGTACCTAATATTAGCGCTCTGAGCGCTTTATATGTTTATGTAGATATGCATAAATTTGGCCCGCTAGCGCTATGTTGAATTTGGACTTAACACTTTCACTGTCCCAAGGTTTTTTCTTTTTATTCTATCACCATACGTCGAATAATAATATTAAAATGTTTTATAAGGTCATTTACTAATTCTACGATACCGAAAATTCGTCTATCACCTTCATATAACCATTAGGTACAAATCATTTTCAAACATGCATTACATGCAATGGACGGACGCATGAGCTTCACTTTCAGCTCGCGTAGCATGAACCCAAACTCAAAACTCAAAGCATTTATGTCAATTAAACCATTTACAGGCTCTTTTGAATTGTCAAAGAGTCGGTTAGTTAGTCAGATAGTTGAAGCTAGTTGCCCATTCCAAAACGTAGATCTTTATGGAGAAGAACGGGCGAGAAACTCCAAGGACACTCTTTTAAATATAGATATAACAAAATCCTGGTTACAGTATTCTTGTTGTCTCTATATGAGAGAAAAATGTAAAACAAAAATTTATCAAAAACAATTCAAAATACAAGATTAAAAATAAGCCCTGGCAGAATATGACCACCATAAAAACGGGTTTTGTCGACGAAAGAATAGACAAAATGACAGATTGTGATTGTTTATCCGTCAATTTTTCTATTCTTCCGTCGACAAAACCCGTTTCTTCGGTGGTAATGCTGCGGTGCTACGCGTGCAACAACTATTGCTGTTTAAAAACATTGAAACAAACAATAAAAAGTTCTATTATTTAGTTTTGGTTAATTTCGCTGAAATGTTGGATAAAAAGATAACTACTAATGTATTGTTATTATTCTCATATACGGACGTAATAGGGCTACGTCTTCAGTGCATTACATGTCATGCACGGACAGTGAAAGTGTTAAAATTGTAGATTAATGTTTAACTAATTAGGTACGGCTGTTATTACTTAGCCACGAGCCACTTACAAATTGGAATTAGGGGGCAAGGCAAGAGAATGATTATAAAACATAATAATTATGTACTTACGTGCTCCTCATCATGGGGATATTAATGAAGTTGGCGCCACAAACGGCCGCGAAGGGAACCAATCGCGCGAACAGTGGGTTCATGCCCTAGAAATAAGTCATTGTCTAAAATTAATGAAATTGCAATAATAAGTGCAAGTATGAACAAAAATAATAATTTAAACGAAAATACAATGGGTTTGTTTCTAACTACAAATAATTACTTAGTAAAGCTGCGCTTACAAGTTGCATTTTTACAGAAATTATTGCCAGCAACAGTTACCGGAAGTTTTAGAAAAATCGAGTTTACTAAGTTCTTTTCTAATTTATAAGTTGCTCTATAATATTTATTTGTACTTATGTCATACACCAGCATGCGTAGCATGACCGCCATAAAAATGGGTTCTGTCGACAGACGAATAGACAAAATGACAGATTGTGATCGTTTATCTGTGATTATGTCTATTTTTCCGTCGACAAAACCAATATCTACGGTGGTCATCCTACGCGTGCTGGGAGGTAATTGCGTAACACACTTACAATGGCAATAATTATCACTTGCTTTAAAAACGGTGAAGGAAAACATTGTGAGGAAACCGGCATGCCTGAGAGATATTTCTCAACGGCATGTGAAGCCAACTCAGAGGCCCTTGGGCGGCTTTAAAACTCTGACACAAAAGTGTCTAGACAAGTGACAATCGCTTCCAAAGCTTTTCGTTTTTCTACAAAGACTTTCAACAGGATTGACATAAACTTTTCGATAACTTATGTCAGTCCTATACATTTTTGCCTTTTCCATCATCGTTATCGCTGATAGAATGTCACTTTGTCTACGGCCTCAGGGTAGTCGTTAACCACACGAAAAGAAGAAGAATGGCAAAGCCTCTCATTTTGACAATTTAACAACATTTAGAAGTTTGTTTCAAACCGATTCAGGTAGTGATTGATCGTGTATTACGCAATTAGGATGCAAGTCAACGTCTGAGATGGTTTCTTGAGGAAAGAACCAAACAGTTGGAGTGGACCTGTCTAGAAAGTTGGCAAAATCGATAAATATCGTGAATCGGTATTTCTGGCAACAATCGCTACCTACATGTAGTCATCGCAAGAAATTGCTATAAGTTGCCGTGACGTCAAAATTACCCAATTATTAAATAAGCGTTCTAAATTTATTTTAACATATAGGTGGGTGCACATTTATTTAAAATCTATGTGAATCTAAATACGTGATGACGTGCCATATTTTTACGTACACATATCGGATTAAATAGTACTTACGTACTATTTGAAAGAAGAGGATTCTGACGTCATGGGTAACATAACAAGCGTTACATATTGTTTACTATCACAATTATAATGTAAGCGATAAGTGAACTTTCATGACACACTATTGCAAATCTGTCAAACACGAGTCCGATGCAATAGATCACTGAGTGGTTGCATTGCAATATAGTAATTTAATAGCAAAATATTATTGCCTTTGAACAAATGATCTATAATTATTATTCATATTGGCTGTACTTAATCTTGCGATAGTCGTCCACCAGACATTCAGAATTCTTCATCAAGTAGGCTATGTTATATTTTTTATTCATTAAAATAATCATTTGGATATTGTGGTTTTCGTAGGTAATTTAACTAACGTGATTAATACCATCTGCCTTCCGTAATCACATGGTACGGTATCCATAGAATTTAAAAACATGTTTCATAGCCTTATCCAGTTTTCACAGGTCGTCTTTTCATTCCTTTTAAATTAAATACTAAGTTCTCTTTGACTTCAAATTGTCACACTATCATCATATTTCCATTTGACTTCGTAATAATTAGCTTTTTTTTCAACACAGAATCATTTTTCAGAAATCGAGCTCGCGTCACTTTAAAAAATAAATCGCTATGAGGAATTTCTTCCAACGTAAACAGTTCGTAAATCGTAATCTCACGGTTTTTCCAACACGACACGACACACCTCTCCGTGACGTGTAATACTTTGATATAACAATTAGTGGAAGTGTTGACACTACCGAAATAGAAGATAACGTTGGAAAAATACGCGTTAAGCTATCGTTTTGATAATAAAATACACCTGGCCATAATTTATTGGCGTTAAGATAATGGATGGGAACGTTGTGATTTGGTAAAAACTGTAAATATAAAAAACCGAGTGCAACAGTTCGGTAAAACGGTCGCGGTTTTTTTTTTTAACCACAAGTGGAGTTCTTGGCCTGCATCACCTAATTACCAGGTGATATGCAGGCCGAAAGTGGAAACGAGCTTCATTCTTCGAATCCTCAACCACAGAGGAACTAGCTATCTTATCTTGATTAAAAATAAAAAATAAAAAATTCTTTGACAATCTGGAATATTCTAATTATTATCTTTTTTGCCAGATTTGTCACGGATAAAACATTTTTTTTTATATAGGTACTAATTAATCTTTCTTTAAAACAAAATAATGTAACTTTTTATTAAGCGATTACGGTTGTTTTGCACGAAGAGGGGTTAAATTCTTACCTTAACTTTACTGTTGAGGAACAGGGCAGTGCTCAATGCACCTCCACACGCCGCGCAATAAGACGCTATTAATTGCCTGTAAAATAATACAATAATAAGTTTTTGAGAATATTTTACGTATTGCCTGCATTAATGATTTTTATTGGAGTTTCATACCTAAGGTACCTAACCCCACCATAATTATGACAATCCCCTAAAGCAACCCCATGATTCCAAAGGTAACTCCTAAAACTTAGCCTACGTAATGGGGTTAACAACCCCATTACGTAGGTTTTGTCGACGGAAGAATAGACAAAATAACAGATTGTGATGGTTTATCTGTCATTTTGTCTATTCTTCCGTCGTTTCTACGGTGGGTGGTCATGCTTCGCGTGCTGGAGTAATCATTTCCTATCGCACTTATGCTAGAAGAGATTTCCTTAGGAATAAGCATTGTCTTTACGTATTTTTGTATTCCTTTCTTTTCGTCTGTTTATAATGTGAGTGCATAAATCCTAATCCTAACTATCCTAACTATATATCGGTTAAATCTAATTTGTGAGGATACCTTGACAAATTTATAAAAGCAGACTTTAGCGGAAATATTTTGTCACAGACTCACAGCGTTCTCGAAGAATAGAATCAGAGAAATAACAAATACTGAAGTCCGTGAGAGTCGTAAGGCTACGACTCTCACATAATTTTTACAAAAAAAGTCGATTACTGATAAAGGCTCGTGCAAACTGGCGCGATATCGCGGGCGCGACACGCAGGGCAACACTTGTCGCGCCCGCGATATCACGGCTGTTTGTGGGAGCCTTGTGTAGCTGTAGTACTTACGGTGGGGTGATAACTGCGTCGCCGGCTCGATTCGAATAATTTACAAGAGCGTTAAACGTTTGATTGATCCACTGCCAGAAAACAATGGCTTTCTTTGTTTTGTAGAACGATACCATGCCTGGAAAATAAATAAACAATCTTATTATTTTGCTATAGTATTATAAAACTAAGAAAAAAAATCAAAAACCTTCCAAAAGAAACGTTACAAATCACAGGAGACACATTTCAAGGTCAATGTCAAACGTCTCGAAGGTCAAGGTAAAAAAAATGTTATAAGTAAGTACTTATGTTTTTTTTTTTTAAGTACCTAATGCGTAATCGAAGCCCGTCTTCGCGGGGCTCATAACTATTTTTATAAAAAAATACCTAAAAAAAAAAAAAACCTTGTAGAGGATTCAGGAGACCCTCTAGAACCCCCAAATAAGCTCAAATTCTTTCTTGCGAGGCGGCACGTTTCTAAACTCAACCCCAAATAGCTTTTGCCCATGGCTCTGCGTAGAGGTCGCCATTATCCCTGCACGGTACGTATTACCGGCATAAAAGTATCTAACCGAACCTAACCTATTTCAGGTGATCTATACCCCATTTGCAATAAGATTAGACATTAAAACAAACCCTTTTACAGTCCGTTCAACCGATTTTGACTTCTATACCGTAGGCATAAGGATAGCATTAAAAGCAAAAAAAGTTACACAATACCAACTATCTACTGCGGCTGCAAAATCGGTTGAACGGAATGTAAAAAAGGCTTATCTATATGTCTAATCTTATTTCAAATGGAGTATACCTACGTTTGTGAAAATTATCAAAATCCGTTCAGGCATAAAAAAATTAACAGACAGACATATTTACTAGTTATTAGCATGGATTTCTTAAGTTACTCACATCCAGTTATGATAGTGTTCATAGGCGCCTGCGCAGACATGCGACCGATACTGATCACCTTCTCACCAGTGTCGGGGTGGAATGCACTATCGTACAAATATTTGGCCGCCCATAGTTTTTCCTCGTCATAACCGGGGGGCAGTTTCTGGGTTTTCCTATTATAGTAATTTAAAAAAACTGTCAGACTCACGCTTTGGGGTGTTTAATTTTTCATAACAACAGTTTAAAACACTCAAATATCGATTCGATCGAGTTCCCTTAAATCTCGACAACCCTTTTGCCAACACCCGTGCACAAAAGGCTCCGGATTGCTACAGAGAAATTCTTGATAGAAAAACACAATCATCGTCAGCTGTGCTTGTATTTTGATGTACTTATCATTAAATCAGTTCTATGATTACAATCTTTCTATGAATTGAATGAATCTTTCTATGATTACGTGTGAGAGTGTAGAGACACAATTTTAAAATCGATGCTGCAGTACCTATTTTCGATATAACGAAGGATCATAAGCAATTTGAGGTGTTATAAGACCCTTAAAATCTAGGCCCACATCCACATGGTGCACACCATGGGCACTTTCCATCTCATAAAGAGGATAAATGAGTCCCAGGAATAGGAAATTAAAATTATAGGCTGATTTTTACTGAATGTCTTCAGTAACACTAATGAAATCAGTTCAGCAACAATCAAACAGATATTAAGTTTATCGAGACATGTCATTGTATTGTGACCAATGTTTTTTTTAAACAACGTTCAAGACACGAGGCGTTAGCGCGGTTGCTTTGCTAAACAAAATTATGTCGTTTACAAACTTATCAATATGTTTTAATGTAATATTTTATTATAGTTAAGGGGGATGCGCTGAGGTAGCCCGCGAAATTCAAATTTTCTTTGGTTTTTTGCATTTTGCAGGTCAGTGTCAGGTAACTTAGCAGTGGCGTAGCTACCTTGGGGCTAGCCGGGGCAATGCCCCGGGGCCCCCAAGCTCAGGGGGGCCTCGGAACCAGACCAGCAAACTTCGTATTGAACTAACTAAAAATTCTCTCACATTCGGAATGTCAATAAAATACATAGGTTGCGATTAACAAGATATTAAGTAATGAAAAAGGTCAAATTTTTGATGTGGGGGGGTCCTTGCAGCCTTCAAGGCCCTTTCCGAAAGACACCTACCAGAACAACAGGTGTTTTTCAAAATCGTACTACATATTTTACAACTTCTAATTTCTAAATAATAAACTAATAATTCTTAAACATTAAAAACAGTTTATACATATAAGGTGTATCTTTTCATACACGAAATCTCTTAAGAGGTCATTGCACTAATCATTATGAACAACTTTCACCCATATAAAGGTTCCCACAAACAGGCGCGATTTTGCACGAGCTTTAAATTGGGATAAGTGCAGGAGGATTATGATGATTTTCGGTGCTGCGGGTTTAAAAACATGATGAACAAACCTGAATGTTTCGACGACGTTTTTTGCCTCATCTAACTGGCTGCTTGTAGCGAACACGTTCAGTGGGTTGGTGAGGTTAAAAAAATGTTGTGCTCGACCCCAGTACGTTGACTGGTCAAACTTGGGCTCATCTATGTTTATCTTCGCCATTTTGACTTGGTAACTCTGCAATAAAAAATAAATAAATGAGCGAAGACTGTTGTCAATTAAGGCCTAAGGCGCTGACTCCATAGGGCCTGGGGTGGCTGACCCCCCAGGTGTTATTTCAACAGCAGGGCTGAGCCCCCAATATTTCATTGGGATTTATGCAGTTTCAAAAGGAGTATGTATATTTTTTGTTCACAACGGGGATGCTCTTAGCCTGCCTCTCACCTGATGGTAAATGATAAATGATAAATGATTTATTTCTGTAAGTAGGTTTGTACAAACACTTTCACACGTCAAACACATTTTTAAAACTAGATGAGGTCGGCGTTTTCTATCTGACTACTCTGAGAAGAAAGGCCGAAACAAACTCAGAGGTCACAGTCTCTTTTAAAGTCCAGACATAATCTTGGTCAGATCATGTGAAGACCATGTAGATTGGTGTCTGAAATGGTCTTTTGAGGAAAGAACCACACAGATTGAGTGGACCTGTCCAGTCAGTGCACGCATTTGTCAGTGATCGTGCAGTTCAACTCAGAATTTAAGGAGCTCAACGATTTGACGAACAATACCAAAAACAGGACATTTGGGTAGGCCGCATAAATTACTCAAACTGCCAGACCATGATTAATTAAAACTAAGGAAAAATAAATACAAACACAATAATTAAAATAATATAATACTTTATAATTAAGGTTTATACTTTATAATTATTAGGTAAGTAATGATCAGGCCGAAGGCAGAATCGAGCTTCACTCGAAATCTTCAACCACAGAAGAACTGGCTATCTTACCTCTAACTGCCGAAACACAACAATGCT
Source organism: Lithophane ornitopus (assembly GCA_948473465.1). NCBI lineage: Eukaryota > Metazoa > Arthropoda > Insecta > Lepidoptera > Noctuidae > Lithophane > Lithophane ornitopus. The sequence goes on from OX419636.1 coordinate 8,516,640, forward strand.
ATTAACATTGTTATTATGACGACAAACTTAGATAAGATGGTGGGCCACCAACAAAACCGAGCAGCACATTTAGCCCCACTGGGAATCGACCCCGGGACCTCTTGGTCTGAGACAGGTGATCTAATCACTAAATCACAGATGCAGTTAAAATGTATGTACGTTTTACAGTTTCAACAGTTTGTAGGGTCTAACTCCTTCATAATTAATCTATTCGGTCTATTGCAGCCCACAGAAGAAATATGCCTCTCCCAAATTGCGGAAACAATTTTGTAACTTCCGCATCCTTTCTATCCCAGCCGCATTTTAAAGGCCTTTGGTTCATCTATCAGAGGACCAGCCTATGCTAGCGGTCTCCACTCAAGGACTCATTTTCTCCAATCATGGCCACCGACCCTTAACACATGGCCGGTCCATTGCCACTTCAGAGTGCTTAGGGCGGCCGTACACGGACTGCTTCAAGCAGTTGAGACCGGCTGCTTGAAGCCGCGACCGCGCGGTGAACTATAGTCATTCATTCGCTGCCGTACACACGACTGCTCGAGCAGTCGCTACCGCTTCAAGCCGTCAACTGCATGACGAAATTTCATCGTGCCGTCGACCGCTCGCGAGCGGTCGCGAGGCATACACCGACTGCTCGAACCGTTGACTGCGCTAGAGCAGTCTACAGCTCTCCGTCCTCCCCCCATACCCTTGTGGCCTCGCGGCGTCTGTCTGTCTCTCTATCGTCTCCGCTTGAGCAGAAACAGCAAAAGCAGTGCTTCCTCGTCAGAATCCATGACTCGACTGCGGTAGAAAATCAACAGCTCGAGCGGTTGGTAGCGACTGCTCGAGCAGTCAACAACCGACCGCTCGAGCGCTCCGTGTACGTCGCTCAGCCGGTGTACGGTCGCCCTTAGGTACTGTACTTTGTAAGCTATTGTCAAATGTCTTATATACCTACTTAAATTCATACATTAATTCATTCTAAAGTTCGTAATTTTGCCGATGGGAAATACCATCGGGCTTGTTATAAATATAAATAAAAACAAATCAAAACGTCGCCGTTATTAATATTTTTGAGATACCTACCCTAATTATTTTCGTTCGTTACAGTAATAAATGTAATAATTGACGAGTTGGTATTCCGTGCGACGCACTTTATCTCAATCATAATTATGGTTGCTTAACAATTAAAAATGTTTGTGTGACTTCAGATAAGGCGAGTAATTAGATAACTTTACATACTCGCTGAAGGCAAAGACATTATTGTTATCGTTGACAGTATTTCAAGGTTCCCCGTCTGTGATACATATTATTTATCTCGGGCGTAATGGAAGTGATTTAAGGTTAATGCGCTAGGGTGGCCCGCGAAATTCAAATTTTCTTACGTTTTTTGCAATTTGCAGGTCAGTATGTAAGTGCATTGAATGAAAATTTCATGAAATCGTCAGTCAATACACTTACATGAACTTAGAGAGTTGTATTGCTGATTCTAATGTTTATAATTCTATAAATCCATATTTGTTACTGCCGCTAATAATATTTAGATCAACATACAACCTGATACTGACCTGCAAATTGCAAAAAACGTAAGAAAATTTGAATTTCGCGGGCCATCCTACCGCATCAACCTTAAGGCGAAAGCGCCAGGGTAGCCCGCGATATTTAAATTTTCTAACGTTTTTTGCAATTTGCATGTCAGTATCAGGTTGTATGTTGATCTAAATATTATGATTCGCGGCCGTATCAAATATATATCAAAAGAATTATAATCATAAAAATCATCAATACAACTGTATAAGTTCCTATTGAATTCCTATTGTAAGTCCTATTGAATGACTATTTCATAAATAAATCACTGTCCATTCCAAGGTTGCCTGGAAGAGATCGCGGATAGCGATAAGGCCGCCCATTGTATATTTTGTAGTGTTTGTTATTGTTTTTTGTTATATATTTTTGTGGTGTACAATAAAGAATATATGAATAAATAAATATTTCATGAAATCATGATATTTTAGGATTACTCTAACTACTACTCTGGGTGTTGTATTGCTGATTCTAATTATTATAATTCTGTAAAGCCATATTTGTTACGGTCGCGAATCATATTAAATACAACCTGACTGAGATACGGATATCTAACAGATAAGAGTCACTATCGTATAGTTATAATATTCAACTATCAACTTTCACGAAACGGATAATAGATACGGATATCTAACAGATAAATAGTCGTATAGTTATAATATTCAACTATCAACTTTCACGAAACGGATAATAGATACGGATATCTAACAGATAAATAGAGTCACTGTCGCATAATTATAATATTTATTAGTACACAAAGAGCAGCGGTTCTCAAACTGTTTTGGAGACGCCACGTAAACCTATTGGAAAACGAAATATTTGGCGGAGCCTACACGGAGCCCTAAAATAAACAAAAATTTAAAAAAAATATGGATTATTCCACTTTGCCCCACCAATCTGGATTCTTCAGTTTTCTCGTCCACTAGTTCCCTCTAATTGATTTTGCTGACGAAAAAACACTCGCAATTAAAACTTCAGAGTTCGAGTTCACTTTTTCCCACTAGGACTGGCACTGTTGGATTTCATAAAATATTATGGCGTAAATAAAAGATACAATATAAAGTAGGTATTTGTGCGAGATTGGGATGATTCTGAAGCAACTAAAATACCACAAAGCTATGACCTCCACTGCTGGACAAAGGCCCTAAGCTAATATTTTCTCGACAGAGGCTTTGCGGAGCCCTAGGATTCCGCGGAGCACACTTTGAGTAGGTACCTACAGCTGGTAGAGTATGTATGGATAGTGGATACGGATTACTGCTATAATTTCGCAGTGATGAAGGCTTGCTTGCGGCAATGCTTGGCGGGGCATTTGAAATAAGCAGATTCTACTCACAAGTCCACTGATTGAAGAATACTTCAAATTAATTCTTGGTAGTGCTAAACAAATGAAATGATTCACCAACCAAATCGCGTGAAAACTAGTAGTAGGTAGGTACTAAGTATTTTGTTTTAAAAGACCGCTTACTTAGAAAAGTTGCATAAAACGTATTTTTATGTGATTGTTTCACTATGAATACTAAAAAGTGTCAAAATGACAAATTCTGTTTTTTTGCAAAAAATCTCTTTTTTACGAAAGAGATTTTAATTAAATATCTGAAAAAGTTGGTAGGTACGAATAACATCGGTTTAATCGCCTCTTTGGAAGGCGAGTGGGTATCGGGTATGCGCCGAATGTGGGTATGACAACGCAAACTCGCGGTCACAGCGATGCAGGCTCACATGGCTGTAGAGTCACGCATTAAATGTTATGGCGAACTATTTTTATGGACAAATCAAACAAAAAAACTGCTCTACAACGTAAATAACGCAATGAATGTTGTTGATCTGTCAAAATGAAACAGATTAGTCATAATCATTTACGAAAATGTGTTAGGTACGCAGTTAGATAGCCGGTTGATCGACCTCTGCTCGGGTGAAAAAAGACAAAACGAGTTTTCCCGGAAATGAGATTTAGCTAAATCCAATTTTCGCCCCCTAAACACATAGGCTATATTGCAACTTTCATCGAAATCGCTAGAGCCGTTTTCGAGTCGAGAACGTGATTACAAATAGTATATGTATACTATAATACTGGGTGTTAGGGTAGACACCGTTATCCATGAAACTAGTGTTTTGGTGTCATCTATAATATACTTTTTCTATGGGACCAACCTTGAAATCGCGAAAAAAATCAGCTTTTCAATACATTTGTGTTCACTTAAATCGTCAAAATGTATGGAACAGCAGATTTATTTTTTTGCGATTTCATAGTTGGTCCCACAGAAAAAGCATATTATAGATGACACCAAACCACTAGTTTTAAGGATAACGGTGTCTACCCTAACACCCTGTATTGCTCGTTTATAGTTTATAGGAATAACACGCAACATCGAAATAATATAAGTAGTTTTACAAAACTTCGCCACTTCCACAGCATCGCTGGTGGCAGCGCAGAGGTCACTACGGCTGCATTTTTGGGACTCAGAGGGCAGGATAGGCGGTGGGTCATAGATAATAATAAATCTAACTAATATTATAAACGCGAAAGTTTGTAAGTGTAGATGGATGGATGGATGGATGTTTGTTACTCTTTCACGCAAAAACTACTGAACGGATTTGGATGAAATTTGGCACACAGATAGTTTGTAACCTGGATTAACACATAGGATACTTTTTATCCCGATATCCCCACGAGATCGAGACTAAAGCTCAAAACACACACAGGGCGGGTGCGGGGCGGGAGCGATTCGGGCGCGGGAGTACGGCGGGTATAATAAATTGTAATTCAAGGAATTATAAGGACGTCAACACACAGAACGCGTACGCGGTACGGCGCGGAGCGAGCCGGGAGCGGGAGCCACGCCTGCCGCCCGCCAACACAAACAGCGCGGTTCGGGAGCGTGTCGGGCGCGGGAGTACGGCGGGCATAGTAAATTGTAATTCAAGGAATTATATGGATGTCAACACACAGAACCCGTGCGCGGGTCGGGCGCGGAGCGAGAGCTGCGCCCACCACCACTGCAAGCGCGGGACGGGAGCGGTTGTGCTATTCTGTAAAAATATCACCATGAAAACTTAGGAATTTTAAACTGATCAACTTCTCTGAAAAGTCGATGATATTCTCCATATTCATGTCTTTGTTGAAACCGCAATCTTTTCCTTTTTTGCGCTCTTCTTTTTAAAATAAGTAAAAATAATAATTCTTTATCCGTGTCCGAATCACCCGACATTTTCACACTGCAACCGCTGCCGCCTGTCAAAGTACGACCGCGCCCGACCCGCTGTCGCCCCGCGCCCGACTCGCCGCCCGTGTTCTCCGCGCCCGCGCTCTGTGTGAACACGATGAACAGCGCGGCTCACGCGATGAATACGACCCGACCCGCTCTAGCCCCGCACCTGCCCTGTGTGTGTGAGCTTTATGCGGGTGAAACCGCGGGGCACTGCTAGTGTTCATACACGTATAAGCACATGCCGAAGCAAGAACCGAAAGAAGGAAATGCAAAAGTCTGAAAAAAGATTTATTTTATTTTGGCTCCGCAACCAACGTGGATTTTCTTAAAGCATAGCCCTCGATTTGATTCTTGGATTACATAATCGGATACCCCTAATTAGAATCACCAAGGAAGGGTAGCGGCTGGTGCCGTCTTGTCTAAAACTGGTAGGTCGGTTTAGGCAAGCCATTAAAAGTCGAGTTGTAAAAAAAAACCTGGATAAGATATCAAAATGATAATAAAAATCAAAGCAGATAAACTGCTATCAAAGATTGATGTAGATACCTAATGCAATCTTTTAAACAATAAACGGGGAAATTATAATTTTTAACTGCCGTAAGTTGTGAACTACTTAGGTATTCTGTCTAATAAAATAAAATAATATTTTATCGCATTACTAAGCGTCGCAATTTAACGTTCGCTACGATCGAAGCTAAGTCGCGGTCGGTCTTCCGAAAAATTTGCTAATGTTAATTGCAATTCATTCAAATTCAAAGTCAATTAAAAATTCGGGGTGAACGTATTTTACTCTTTTGTATGCAAATCTAAATAGGCAGATATTGAAATGAACACAACTTTAAATGTAAGTACCTAATAATCAATAAGACTGACTGACCTACGACTTCTTATCAACTGTTTTATTTAACAAGTATCTTACTATTCAAATAAAGCCGAGAATATTATCATTGTTACAGAGAGGTTCATGGATACATGTTAGCAAATCATTTTATCTTAGGCCTCGGATCACGACTACATTAGTTTTATGAATTAAAATAACTATTTTCTCCAATTCTTGCATAGGATGACCCTCTGGACCTTGCATTGCCGTTAATTTTGGAGTACAATAAAATAAAAATTTAAGATTAAAAAAAAACACTCACCGATTTCACACTCCGTTTAGCTTCGACGTAAGCAGGTATTTCGTTTTAAAATGAGACCGATATAAAATTCACGATATCTTAGGGCTTATAAAACAATTAAAACATACGTCGAAGTCGTCAGATACATTCTGTTTCTGTATCACTTTTTTTGCCGAAATCACGAATTTTTCAAGACAACGAGTTCAAATGTTGCGCCGTGACAGCCACTTGAATGGTGACGTAAAAATCAATTCGCTCGCACTTGGCATTGGTTCGATAATTCAACACAGGGTTACCAGTTTAAAGTTTCATTTCATACTACTCATTTTTATTCATCTCATAACTGCCAGGGCTTATTATTTTATTTTTGAATTGTTATTTTTGTTTGGTTCTATTTGTTGTACCTACTCTGGATACTTTTAATGTGCAAATCTTTTTTACATCGTTCTTACATATCATTCAATTCAAAATTAATGATGTAGGTTGTTGTACCTTACTAATTATTTGTAACAATATAATATAAAAGAGTGTCCAAGGAGTTTCTTGCCCTTTTTTTTCCAAAGGTAATCCAAAGCGTAGTAGTTTGTCAACCATTCCAATGGAATAGGCAACTAGCTTCATATTTCTGGCTGACCGACTCTTTGAAAATTGAAAAGTGCCTGTAATGGATTGAAATAAATGTTTTAATTTTCTTTCGCTCTTATTAATTACCTAAAATTATTATATACTATAAACAATTAGAGAAAAAATTGAACTGGAAAATACACATTGATTAAGTTGTGAGCAGTGGTGGCCCAGTGGTTACGACCACGACTTACGAGTTGTAGGTCGTAGGTTCGAACCCTGACAGGCGCTTTACTTTGTGTAAATTATTTAATCACCACTGCTCTCAAAAACGGTGAAGGAAAACATCGTGAGGAAACCGGCATGTCCTAGAACCAAAAATTCGAAGACATGTGACATCTACCAAACCGCACTGGGCCCGCGTGGTGGATTACGGCCCACTCCCTCTCACAGAGAGGAGGCCTGTGTCCCAGCAATGGGAAAATTATAGGCTGATTATGCTATGCTAAGTTGTGCAAGTACAAAAGCTGAGCAAGATGTCATAAAGACTTTACAAGTAAATTCAAATAATATTAGGAACACGTAGAGGCAACTTGATAACAGCGTATCATGGGTAATTATGTTGCCTCGAAATTAAGATCCAGCCCCATATCTATCCTGAGGAACGTCAACCGACTGGCTTTTGGTACTCAGGGTGCAGAAACGCTGTTTAAGGAACAATGTTAACCAAAAGAAACGTGCAAACCTTTTTTTATAAAACATAAATATGACAAATATGAAAGTGCTCTATTCATAAAGTACAATGTTAATTTATTAAATAAATAAAAGAGGAAGAGCACGATATGCAGATAAAACTAAACTTGCCAAACCACGCTGATGCACAAAAGCATATTCTGCAAGGCTCCACATACCTAATTATAATAAGCTACCAGCCAATTTGAACAAGATAAATCGCCGCTCGAATACTCGGACGTCGCGTGCATAATGTCACCTTTTGTTCGGAAAACGCCCTCGGTCGGTGCTACCATGCGTTCAGGTTCACCGAACAAAAGGTGACATTTGAGCGTGACGATCGCGTATTCGCGTGAACAGCATGTATCAGGAGATCGTTGCGCGAATAACCGATCGGTCGCGTGCGTAATGTCACTTTTTGTTTGATAAACCGAAAAGCTTGTCAGCGTGACCACGGTTTCAGGTTCACCGAACAAAAAGTTCGAACGATCGTGTATTCGCGCGACGATCGCTTTTTAAATATGACGCGGGGTCAGAAAAGTGTACTTAAAATAGCTGCTTGTTACTTTTACAGAAATGCTATTATTATATTATGCTGGCACTTCACTTCGGGTATTTGCGCAAATATTCGAATTATTTCGTTAATACAAATTTAACTTTATATCAAAATGTATAAGGCATATTTTGTATCATCCAAGTAACGCGAATATTTTGACAAATACGCCAAGTGAACTGCCAGCATTAAATATTAACAATTTAGTATCAAAAGGAAGTAATCTTCCAATTCCAAAAGTATTTTCAAACCTTGCAACTAATGATGAATATGATAACGTTTCGTTCCATTCCATTTCCAAGTCAGTAAAATTAACTTCGCCCAAGCAGTATATTTTCTTATTTTATAGATTTATAATGATTAATATTATGACTATAAGATTTATAATTAATCATAATTATTGTTTGGTACCTACGTCCTATGTAAATCTGGGCTTTAAATCATGTGGTTTGGTTTAAATTTTATCTACATTTTAATCATGTAAATTGAATGAAGAACTGTCATTGTCATTTACCTTGGAACGGAACGCGAAATAGGTTAGGTTACGTCTTTTGCAGAAATTAGATCCAAAAATAATTTTAATAAAAAAAGCCTTTCCATAAAGGTTCTATAAAAAATCGAGGATGTCGCTTCTTACTAGAAATGTGTGCCGTGCCTTGATGCAGGTACAGTACGAATTCGATTGATTATTTATAAAATAAATTATTGCCAATGTCGTGCCCTGGCTGTTTCGTAACTTCTCTGTTATGATTTTCCGCTTCGCATATTGTTTATTATACTTGTTTTACCTAAACTGCCGAACATCGTAACATGTATCATGTTATTACCAGGTTATTGTTATGGAAATGTACATATTTAATATTTAATTTTTACTGTGGCGGCTCACGTGATCGCAGCTAATAATATCCACTTGAAACCGCAATTTTATGCGTCTAATTTTCCTGATTAAAATGAAGTTTGAGAACCCTTAATAATTAAAGTTGTGTGTGACGTTTGCATTTTTGTTAACTTGATTTATTTCCTGTCCTTGATCTATCAATCTAAATCTACATACTTAAACACCATAGGTAAACATATGCTGAGAAGTTACAAAATTAAACTTCTTACTTTTTCAGCTCATTTATCTTTTATGGTAAGATTTTATGTCATAGGTGCAATAATAATCTTAATATTTTCCCAGGGATCCTATATGAGTCATGCGAACAAAGGAGTCCACACATCAACAGTAAACGCGAACAAAAACGTATGTTACGCACCACATGGTATCAGCACGCTGGTGAGCATACTAACTGTCTACTAATACCCCACTGTCCATTCGTAATGAAGCAAGTACAAAAATATTGTATTAAGTAACTAGCTGATCTGACAGATGTCCTGTCCCAATACATAAACCTTATAGAAAAGCCAAATGAGGTTTTTAAAATTTTCCGGGCAACTTTTCCTTATTTGGACCGTTACATTAAAAAAATATCAAATTGGTCCAGCAAGTGATTCAACAAACAGAATTTATTTAAATTAATATATAATTTTTCTTTATTTCTTCTTATTTTTTATTGACACCAAGAGGGTGAATATATTTTTTTCATTGTATTTTTTTTGTATGTCAATTTGTTTAAGAAAAAATTATAATAGTTTTGCAGAACTAATTAACAAAATTTGCTTCATTACTTTTAGCACATACCTATTTATTTTTCTTCAAAATTTAAGTGGTTAGTTTCACAGAAATTCTTTTATTTTTTCATTATTATTTGGCTCATAAGTTTGTTTTGCTATCAAAATAATTTTCATTTGAAATTTAAATTATAAATTCTACCTAAAATTACAAATATTATACTACACTTTTTCTTAAGTTATAGTTTGAAGGTTCCTTGTATGACTTGAGATGTTCCGTAAGCTATACATTATTGCAATAATGCATGCACCCAATCCTATTTCATTGTTTTAAATTATCTTTTAAAAGATACCATTCTATTCTTTTATAAAATAGACAAAAACATTGTCTGTTTATCTTTCAAGAATTCCAAATCCAAAATTATTTTGTTAAAATTTTGTTTCCCTTCTTTTGGGTAAATTATTTAAAGGTGAAGGCTAAATTCTTTTGGTTTAAAAATTATTTGGTGTGTAAGTTTGGCATATTCTCTAGAAATATATACCAAAAACACCTTGTACAAAATTGAAAATTTTAACATACCAAATTGGTACACAAAATACCTACAGAAACAAAACATCTTCACACATTGGCACAAACAAACACACACAATATTGGCACAAATGATTAGAGAATAGGATGGTCTTATATGTAGCATGATTTTACTGAACTATAATGTTAAATGTTAGATTTAAGTTTCAACACCCTTTAACTGGAGACACAAAATTATCGAAAATAATGCATGTTCAAACAAGTGTTCAAACAAAAATTGGGTCATTTAAAATATTGTGGGTTCTAAAGTGGGTTTTTTGTTAAACTATGGTATTTATATGATAGAATTTACATAGTATGACCAAAAAGTACAAATGTAAGGAAAGACACATTTGACGGTTTTTTTTAATGTCTCAACAATTTCCTGCCAGTTAAAAGTGTTCTCATTAGCATTTATGTCTAGCATGCAACCACATTGCAGTGCCTCTGTGCTGTCCATCGCATTGTTAACTATAACCCTGGGTCATTTAACATAACTGGTAGTGTATAATATGTTCACTGCTGTGTAAAATAAAATGCACTGATGTTCAGCTGAATCTAGATAGACTGGAAGAGAACCTGACAATGTTCAGAAAAAGCTAGGATGTTCAGTAAGTTCTAGTTTTAGTAAAATCAGGTAAGTTTCTAAATAAAAATATACTTAACTGCTTTTATGTAAGTATATCGATATTCATGTGGCATTTGAACTTCGATTGTGTTAGGTATCAATGGAGTGTAATGTTAGTTCTCAACACTCCTACATGTGGCGATAGTATCAAGTCTATGATCATTTGACCTAGCCCCACAATGTTATCACTAGTAACATTGATCGCTGTAAGTCCTAGCAATTGTTTCATAGTGTGAATAGTCTTGTTAATTATTATTAATGCACTGTAATTGCGCCACTGTGGCACGTGAATGAGATGTAGTTATACATACAGTGATGTTTATTAGGTGTAGGGAATAAATGTATAATTATGTAAAGTAGGTATGATGTAGCCATAGGTACAGGATTAAAGCTAAACTATTGCTTAGTTATAAACATAAAGTTTAGGTAAATCAATTGCATAGAAAAAGTATGCAGACAGGAATTATGAAGTACTTGCGCTTAATACATAGTGACTATATGAGATTACTCTTCAAACTGATTAGTAATAACATCAAACAGTTATTAGTTAAACGATTAGATACAGTAATAGGTTAATCTTTATGTATATAAATATGTATATTCCATATATATTTAAATAGATGTTATTTCCACTTAAAGAAATATAAAAAAATTAATCTGGTGTAAATAAAGTTTATTATTAGGTACTATTGAAGTACCATTGTTTAAAAAATTTGAAGGTGCAGTGCAAATTGAACTTTATATTGTACCTTTATATGTGTATAGTTTAATTACCAATTTAAGACAAAAAACAGTCCTTTACTTTAAATTGAAAACGCAGGATATAATCATACAAACTACAACAGGCAACAAATGTTTAATTTTATTCTGGCCAGCAAATGTACGATGGTGAACGCCCAATCTCGCTTTACGACCTTTTACCTTTTACAAAACCTTTCAGTTCCTTCCGAATCCTAATGCGAAACGAGAAACTGGCGAACGAATGTATACCTAGCATAGAACAATATGACGTCTAACACAATAAACATAAGTGCTATAATATGTGTATTGAATGTGTAGCAATCAAGTTCGACAGACGGCCGCACCAAGTGCACATTGATCCCCGGAGATGGAGTCGGTCCCGAGCTCGTCTACGCAGTTCAGGAGGTCTTCCAGGTAAGAAACTTCAAAAGAAATACAGTATTTTTGGTTTTATCATGTTAAGATATCGATACCCACCGCGGCTGCGGAGTTTTGCTAGCTATTTTAATTTGACCCTTTATACCTTAGTCTGAAATTTTTATCTGAGACTAAACAGGAACAACTACGAGTAAATTCAAGCGCTCGCGAAGCAGCAAGTTGTATTTAACTGTTAAAATCAACGTGTAAAATATACTATACTAGCTTCCGCCCGCGGCTTCGCCGGTATATCGATAAAAAGTAGTTCGTAGTAAAAAGTCCTTCCCCGAGATGCCATCTATCTCCTTGCCAAATTTGATCGAAATCCGTTCAGCGGTTCAGGCGTGTAAAGGTAACATACAGCTAGACAGACAGAGTTACTTTCGAATTTATAATATTTGTATGGATGACATAACATCGAGATTTATTCATTGCATGTAAGTTTAATGTTAATGTATTATGCACATAATATAAACCAAATAAATTTTCTAAATGACGGTGAACACCGCATCAAGATCCGTAGCGTAGTTTACAAGAACAACACGGTCAATTAGACACACAAAAAGCGACTTTAATTTATAATATGCATTGTATACCAGGCGGCAGACATCCCAGTCGACTTCGAGCCGTTCTTCTTTTCCGAAGTGAACCCCACACTGAGCGCGCCGCTAGAAGATGTCGTCAACTCCATCGGTAGGAACAAGTGCTGTATCAAGGTAAATATCATGTTGCAAGTTGTTTCTTTCTATCACCCAAGAAGATGGTCATGTTGGGCCACTTGCAACGAGAACTACTATTAAGAGAGAGAATTAATATCACAGTACGATATTTTCACGAAAACTGAATTTTAATTACAAAAACTATGTTTTTACAATAGCTAGTAGCCCGCTTTACATAATATCGTTTCTTGCTTCTCTGAGATTTACTCCATCTAATCTCGTATAGGTAAAAACTAATTAATAATCATGATTAATAGTATTATAGTACCTGAGGGCCTAGACAAGTGAAAATCGCTTCCAAAGTATTTCTACCAACAGGATTGACATGAGCTTTTCGATAGCTTATGTCAGTCCTATACATTTTTGCCTTTTCCATCGTTATCGCTGATAGAATGTCACTTTGTCTAGGGCCTCTGGGGTACTCTAATACTATTATTTAGTGCTCAGGATATATGTAAGTAAGAGGCGACTCCCACCAATGCAAACGCACTTCCAAACAGCTGTCAGTATCATCATTGTCGAGGAATACTGACACTGACTGCGCTTGAACGTGTTTTAGATGTGCTGATCGCGTACAGTTTCACTGGTTAAAATTTTCTCTAAATATAACCACTCGGCGAACTCTTGGGTACAAATTTTTCTAGTAATAAAGATATTATTAAATATCTATGGTATTGTAAGTTGATCCTGAGACTTGAAATTTAATTTTATTTAAATGAAATTAAGTTTCAAGTATCACCACGAATTATCGCACTATGTTTAGGGACAAACAGTCTTTTTTTTAGGATCAACTTTCGTTGGCCACCAGACTCTACTATCTTGCCACAATACCATAGATATTTAATAATATCTTTATTACTAGAAAAATTGGTACAGTACATATTTTTCCATTAGTAAAAGTGTGCTCAAGGTGTCAGAGGAGAGTTTTGCACTCGTATAAAGCCGCGGTCCCAAGGCCTGTCGCGGCCTGCTACGCTGACCTGTCACTTCCCGTGACAAGCATTACCACGGGCCTCATCGGATCGTCGGTTCTCACGGCCTGTCGGCCTGACCTGGTACGATCTGGCCTGTGAGAAAGTGGGCCGTGGGACCGCAGTACTATGATACTAATTATATGATTACTCTGTATCATCACCTTCCTTCGGACCAACTAGGTTGTTACAGTAAACAATTTACGATGTTTTTTTTATATAATTGTAATTTCCAGGGCATCCTCGCTACCCCTGACTTCTCCCACACTGGTGAGCTTCAAACCCTGAACATGAAGCTCCGTAACGCACTGGACCTCTTCGCTAACGTGGTTCATGTCAAGTCATTGCCCAACGTGAAGAGTCGCCATCAGGACGTAGATTGCATCATCATCAGAGAACAGACGGAGGGAGAGTACTCTGCGCTTGAGCATGAGAGCGTACCCGGTAAGACATGAGGATGGGTAATGACCCAATTGTTATCATTGAAGTATTTTGAAGGAAGGGTAAAAAAAAAAAATCTAACCATCATTTACGATGCAGTTTTTTCGTATATTTGCTTTATTACCAAAGATGCCATTTACATATGAGTTTAATACATAAAAAGTAAATAAGTAACTAGAAAAAATACTTGTCGATTTTTATTTTATCCATTGATGTGTGACTAAAAGTAAAAACCAACAAGTTGACGGTATTTGTTATTTGCGTTATTTGATATTTTGGAAAAGACACATGGACGTATATGGGCAAATAGCGTAAATACATAAATGAACCACGTGCCACCATCAGAAATAGCTGTAGCCAAGTTGACCCTTCTCTCTTTTTCTATTACTTTATGATGGATTCGAAATATAAACTCTTCAGCTGTATAAGGATCTTTTGGCGCTTCAATGACATTTACAGGAGGGCTTTGTTGATAAACATTTGTTACCTATTGTATTTAAAAAAATTGTATTAAAAATCCAAGATGGCGGCGTTAGTTCCGATTTTGGCCACGCGCCAAAAAGAACCTTGTACCGTTGTAATTGTAACTAAAATTATTTCTATCATCAATAATACAGAGTTGAATAAACTGGTAATATTCATAGACTATCGATATATCAAACCACGATTAAATAAAAATAAATACTGATTTTCTTAACTCTTATTTCAAGTAACTACGGGGTCAACGACCGCAGGTAGTTTAGTTACACTATACTTTTAGAAAACATACTTTTTTGTTTTTAGTGTTTAGATTTTGATACCTATTATTATAAAGTTTCGCCAGCTAATTTAATTCCCTGTATAGCTCTAAATCTACGAAGAAGTATCAAAATCTAGAAGTGTTATAAGTTCCCATACTTTCAGGTGTCGTGGAATGCCTGAAGATCATCACAGCGGTCAAGTCAGAACGTATCGCCAAGTTCGCGTTCGACTACGCGGTTAAGATGGGCCGCAAGAAGGTCACCGCGGTACACAAGGCTAACATCATGAAGCTGGGTGACGGACTGTTCTTGCGCAGCTGTGAAGAGGTTAGTCACTAGTGTTTATTTTGAAGGTAGATTATTATAGTGATAAACATTTGGAGGAGTTTGTGGCTAAGTAATAACAGCCGCACGGGTCGATCGATCAGGTTAAGCTACGCTTACCAGGGTTGGTCCGTGGATGGGTGACCATTTTTACATACCGAGACTCCTCTGTGCCTCGAAAAGCACGTTAAGCCGTTGGTCCCGGCTTGTGATGGGAATTTGCCCGGAAAAAACCCAAAAGTGGGTAAATTCCAGGGGAAATTCCCGGGAAAATACCCGATTGGGAAAATATTCGGGTTTTTTCAATTTAGCTTATGTAATGTTTAGATACACATACATTGAAATAGCACATAGTTTTTAAACTTTATTACTACTAGTTAGGGCTTGTCTAGGTTGAAATGACGCACTGCACTTCCACATTTTACGTACACAAGCAAATTTGGAGTATGAGTAATTAAGTAGTGGGTCACGTCATTTCAACTAAGATTAACTAACTAGCAGTATAGCTTTGCTAGTTAGTTAAGGCAAGTTTGTGTTTTCTTAGAACCTGTGACATTTATAACTCAGTGAATGAAATGATAAAGCAAACATTGCTGTATCCACGGATACACATCAAGCAATAGGATTTCCGTACAATGCGAGGTTAGCATAAACTGGAAATGTATAGCTTGATGTGTAGCCATGTGTTTCAGATCGTACGGTAAAGTAATAAATAAGTAGAGATGTTACCATCTCTACTTATTTATTACTTTACCGTACTTAAAATGTACTTCTTTACCGTAGGTATTATAAAATGATTCATAAAATGATTAAATAAAGCCAACTAACTGTGCAAGTTGTCTCCGATAAACTGATAACTAACTTTATTTATTTTTGTAAATAATACATTAAATACATAGGGCTGGGCTTGTAGCTAAGAAATAAAAGCCGCACGGGTCGATCAATCAAATTAAGCTACGCCTGCTGCGGTTGGTCCATGGATGGGTCAATCTTGACTTACCAAGACCCCTCTGTGCCTCGGAAAGCACGTGAACCCGCTGGTCCCAGCTGTCATTTTTAGATCATTGACAGTTGTTACGGGTCGTCAGAAGCCCGAAAGTCTGACAACCAGTCTTACCAAGGGGTATCGTGTTACTCAGTAACTGGGTTGTGGAGGAGTCTCTCCATGTACTGGTATTCAGCTGCATCCGGTTAGACTGGAAGCCAACCCCAACATAGTTGGGAAAAGGCTATGCAGATGATACGACATAGTGTAGTCTAAAAATATAAAGAATGCAATAAAAACACTTACGGAGATAATTTTTTGGCGACCAATAAGCTGCTCGCTACTCGTACTACACTACCTACTAATAAAGAATTGTGAATAACTATGTTTTTTTTAATGAAGAATCATTATTTACAATCCTACTGGTAGTTCTACAGATTACTGCGTTTGAACAAACAAAAACTATCTTCAGCATTATTGTATTACTGTACATAATGAAAATACCCGTCAATTAGGTTATTCCTTCATAAATACCCGGTTTTAACCCAAAATGGGTTTTCCCTTTGGGTTTTTTGCCACCGCATCTCTAGTCCCGGCTGTCATTCGTAGATCTTTGACAAACTCAAAAACTCAAACTCAAAGCATTTATTTCAATTAAACCATTTACAGGCACTTTTGAATTGTCAAGGAGTCAGTCGGTCAGAAATATGAAGCTAGTTGCCCATTCCAAAGCGTAGTAGATACCTATGGAGAAGAATGGGCAAGAAACTCCATGGACACTCTTTTAAATCAAAATATTGTTACAATATAATGGTTACATCATTCATGTTGAAATTATACATGTGAGAACATTGTAGAAAGCACGTTAAAAGCGTCCGCAATTATAAAATAAGCACGACTCAAAAATTAAAATAAGCCATGGCAGCTAAGAAATGACCAGTCACAACTGACGGCGCCCGTTCACGAACATGACGCATGGATCAGCACCATTCAGCTCAACCATTTTGAAGGGAGCTAAATGATCCAACACATACGCCACCATCAGCGAGACATTTGAGTGAGCATGACATTCCCAGCCGCCAGGGCACGTTCAAGTCAATGAAAGACAAATTACCCGGTAAATGGTAGCTCTATAGTACATAGTACTCACACCTGTGCAATTATATAATACAAAGGAGAGATTGAGTTTATACAATGCAAAGATAGTCTTACAATCTTCAGCAGCTCCAACAGCATTTTCGAATGTTAATTAGTTAGTTGTGGTTGTGGAGCAGGACCAGCATTAAACCAAGCATTTTTATCAGAGATGTAATCCTCCAACTTATAATATGCCTGCCTACATAGTGTGCGTTTTATACAAGTTTTGAATTTCGTCTCATTCAGTTGAAGTTAAGACAGTCGTTACGAGTGGTCAGAAGCCCAAAAGTATGACAACCAGTCTTAAGGGGTATCGTATTACCCAGTTTTTGGGTTGTGGAGGTCAGATAGGCAGTCGCTCTATGTAATATACTGGTTAGACTGGAAGCCGACCCCGACATTGTTGGGAAAAGGCTAGGCAGATTGATTAGTGATAAACATTTTGAATTGGTTTTAGCTAGTTTTCGGTTTTCGGTGCTGGGCGAAAAAATAATATTATTCTTAGCGTGTCGATGGCAATCTAAACAGTCTCGGCCCAGAATTCGGCCACGTGTTTGGCGCCTTCACTAGCGGCCATCAGTTCCTGTAACTTGCAGCTGACAGGACACGACATTAAGTGTCCTATCGTTTGTGGAACAGCATCACATTTATACTCCAAGGCGGAGTCGTCTATGAATCTCCATCTGAACAGACTTTCCTTGCTTCGACCAACCTGGGTCCTCAGTCTGTTTAAAGACTTTCAGGTAACCCAAGGTAACTCATGACCAGGTGGGAGATCCTCGAAATAATCAAATAGGTGGTGGTAGGTCTAGATAGGTTTTAAAATAACAAACCAGTCGCAACAAAGCGGCAACCATGGCAACGAACCCAATGACACGACATTGTGGTCTATTTCTCAGCACCATCCCGCCTTGGTGCCATTATAAGACAATATTCACTAACTTAACACTAATTTGTGTTTCCAGATGGCAAAGCTATACCCTCGTCTCCAATTCGAGAAGATGATCGTAGACAACGCGTCTATGCAGATGGTGTCCAACCCAAACCAGTTCGACGTCATGGTGACACCTAACCTGTATGGTAACATAGTGGACAATCTCGCGAGCGGACTGGTCGGCGGCGCAGGCGTGGTCGCCGGGGCCTCCTACAGCGCGGAGTGC
Organism: Lithophane ornitopus; assembly: GCA_948473465.1. Classification (NCBI taxonomy): domain Eukaryota; kingdom Metazoa; phylum Arthropoda; class Insecta; order Lepidoptera; family Noctuidae; genus Lithophane; species Lithophane ornitopus. The sequence continues at coordinate 8,534,830 of OX419636.1, forward strand.
GCTGTGTTCGAGCAGGTCAGATATGTAGCACGTCATGTGCAGTAACGTAGTGGACAACCTGGCCAGTAGACTGGTTGGAAATTAGGGAGTCTCCTGGCTACATCTAATACTGTACTTTAAAGTAGTAGATTCTCCACTCAAATTAAAACGCACCTTTTCAAACTGCACCAATGAGATCGTTTGCGAATTGTCCTACTAATGATAAGATTGTGAATGGGAAGATTTTCCACTAATGTCCCTATTTATTTCTAAATAACAACTTACCTGGATAATTTTGCTCGTAAGTTCGTTCGGCGTAAAAAGTTTAAACCAATGTCAACTTTGACTGTATACTAATAAAACCTATTTTTATTGCCAGGGCGCTCGCCACATATTCTCGGGCGCGGTGGGCAAGAACATCGCCAACCCAACAGCCATGTTGCTGTGTTCCGCCAACCTGCTTGCACACGTCAATCTGCACCCCTACTCTCGAATGATCAAGAATGCCATCAACAAGTATGTATATCCCATTGATAAAACGGATATTAAGCCGGATACCCAATTTGAAATCAGAATCTGAAATAATGATCTGTTCAAATTCCTTTTTCTTTGTCCGTTATTTGGATTATTAAAAAATATTGGACACGTATTTTTCTTGTTTTAACGTAATCAAAAGATTACGGCGATACGAGTTAAAATGTGGTATGATGTTACGAGTATGTAGATTTTATACTTATGATTTTTGCGGGCTACCTCAGCGCATCCCCTTTAACAGGGTTTGTTTACACTTTCATTAGATACTTTTGGAACAGACAGTACACCACAACCTTTCCGTTCACAGGGTATTGACAGACGGCAAAGTGAGGACAAAGGACCTCGGCGGACAGTCCACAACCAAAGACTTCACCAACGCTGTCATCCATTGTCTCGCATAAACAACCAACCAGAGACAATATAGAATTAATCATGTAGCACACGTAAAACGTGGTCGCTAAATCAAAGTAAATTTAAGCTTCACCTATTTATTTTTACTTATCTTATTTTGTAGACAAACGATCTGTGAATGATAATGAAATTATGTTATACAAGCTTCAGTATTCATTTTTTTAATGGAGTATTTATGTAGATACAATCAGTTGGAAAATGTAAATAAAACCAATAATTTTATCATAGTTTATTTTCATTGTCACAGGACTACACTATTTCGCGTACCGAACTATCGAATGGCATCTGACTCACTTACACGGGGACAGTTTCTCGACCATCGAAATTCGGTGATTCTCTTGATTCATATGAAATACAAATTCTATTTTGGTATGCGAGAAGCTTTTTACACGATTTTACACAGAGAAATTTTGTATCTTCTTTTACGGCGACAGACTCTCCTGGTGTAATCGACTCATTTTGTGGAGGCGACAATTGTTTATGAACATTATTTTCTTTTTTTTTTAATGTTTTTCACTCAGGCGCCAAAAGAGCCTTTGTAGCACATTAGCAAATGTTTGTTAGCCTTTCAGAAACCAACTGTTAGTATTCCCCGATGTTAGCTCTCGGTTCAGCTAGCTTCTTGACTCTGTCCGATATTGTGTATGTTAAGGCTCTTGGCGACACCTGGTAAACACATAATAGGATTATAAATGACTACGTTCGAGCATTAATGTATCTCACTCTTCGCAAGACACATTTTAAACAGCAAATATGAGTCTTTTTACGACAAGATGACTTGATGATGAGCTTTTTAGAGCTTTTGGTGTCCTACTGCAGGGCAAAGCCTCTTCTCACTTATTTCTATATAAGGATTATAAGGACACGTTCTTGTTGAAGGAGTCCAGCTCATCCCGCTATCTCTGGGCCTACCGCGATGTCGCTTGCCATTTACATCGACATTGTGTCGTGATGTTGGCCCATAATTGTATGTCTGACAACCGGGAGATGCGTCCATCTCCTACCTAAGGGGAGAACGAGACAAGTAATAATATTAACCCCACCGCCACCGCAATACTTACCCCGTGTATGGGGTAAGTGTTAACAGGGCTGGGGTAAATATTAACGTCAAATTATTTTGCAAGCTAACCTTTTCAGGGTCTTTGTACCACTCCTCATCCGTCAATTTCTTGTAGCACTTGAAGTCAGGACGTGTACTTATCACATCGATCCTCCGCAGAAGATCCTCCAACGGCACTGATTTACCTCGCTGCAAGTTATATAGTGTTATCGTAATTGCCTAGCGGCTGGTAGAATAGAAAGAACAATAATTATTTCAGTTTCGTGCGTGTTTCTAAAGACATTAAAACCGGCCAAATGCGTTTCGGACTATTACGTACGTTAACTTGTAAAGCCTACTTAGCTGTGATAGTTTTCTTTTAACCTCGCTATAAAGGGTGTAAGGGACAGACTGATGGAATGAATTCAGCATATCATACTAAGACGACCGGTACACGAAATTATTTCAGGAACGTTATGGGAATCCAATAAACCTGATATGTTTTATTACCTCACGCGCCATGTATCGATACCGTGGCAAAACGCACGTAGCCGCACTCCCCGTGGCGGGGGGGCGCACTTGCGCCACGTGATTTATCAATGTAAATTCTGAGCTTCACGCGTAGTTCGCTCTAATATTTTAACATCCATTGCTGGTTTATTTTTTATTTTAGATGTTTTATTTGCATAAATGGAGTGCTGCGTGCAGAGAATGTAATTTTACATTGAAATAAAGGAATAGTAATAGAAAAAACAATAAACACAATGTATATTGAGAAACTCCGGTGGAATATGATTCAATATAAGGAGCTGAATTGTGGAGGGCTGTCCGTTACACCCTGTATATATGGTGTATCTTTTCATACACGAAATCTCTTAAGGGGTCTTTGTACTCATCATTTTGAACAACTTTCACTATGGGACAAAACCTGAAATCGCGTGTCACTTGCCCAAAAAATAGAAAGCGATTCTATTTGGATCCACTTGCAAGGCAGCAAAGGCAGCTTTTATGCCAAGTTGACTCGCTACTGTCCACCGATTACACCACTTTACTTATCAACTTCGCTAAACACTTGACCAATGTAAATCGGACTCCCAGACTCCAGGGACAGTTGTACAAATGTATGTACCTAAATTGCTTTTTGCTTTATGCCAAAAAGATGTACCTATATACCTTACTTAGTGCGCAAGATGCGAGCCAGCTCTAAGGCTGAGTCCTGAGTGACGGCGCACCGCGCAGGCGGAATGAACGGCGTATAAAACAAATGTTCGAACTTGTCCGGAGTGCGAGCGGGCGCGCGCATTTCACGGCGCATTTGACGTTTCTCATTATACATGCCGCTATAACTTTGTATGAACGTATACGTAAGAGATCTAAAAACCAAATTCATAATCCTCATTAATTACTATGTTATCCACACTATAACAATGAGTATCATTCGAAAGCGCCAAGTTTCACTTAATATTGGAAAAATGCACTCAAAAACACAAATTAATCGTTGATTAATATTCTGTCAGGACGTTATTACAATGTCATATCTTTCGGTTCATTGATATGGCAACGGTAATGCTATAGCAACAAACAACAGCGGTGCGTCGTCACTCAGAACGCCCCGTCTGATAAATCCGCAATCCGCCTGCGCGGTGCGCCGTCACTCAAGACTCAGCCTAATAGCATTCTGGGCTTGATTCACCAAAAATATTCAGAAACCGTAATAGTCCTGATTACTACAGAATGTGTTAGAAACTTACTTGAACAGGTGGCGGCTGAAAAACTTTTTTACTTGCGGCTATTTGCGATAAATATTCCGTATGCTTCTTCCAGTCGCTACTAGACCAGCTTTTTTTCTTCCTCATATCTTTTGACAGTTCAGCTTTCCTTAGGTCTATAGCACAGTCAGCCAGTTTTGAGTACATAGTAGCGTTGGACGCTTCAATCATGCGGTCGATAATTTGCAATCGTTCCGGACTGAATCTGTTTTTGTACATCCTTTTTAAGGCAATTAAACGTCTGTAATGTAAGCATTTCTATTGTTTATTGGCTTTGCTAAGTAATTTTATAAAAATAAATAAAAGATAACTTTTATAGGTAGGTACAGTCAACCGCACCTCCGTAGTGACAAGGAATGATTTTCATAACGCTTATAGTGTTACAACCGCACCTCCGTAGTGACATTGAGTGATTTTCATAGCGCTTAATAGTGTTACAACCGCGCCTCTCAGTAGTGACATAGTGTGATTTTAATAATACTTATAGTGTACAACCGTACCCCCGTACTGATTGATTTTCATAACGATTATAGTGTTAAATAGTCTTCTATTTAGCAATGAGCGCACTCCCTCTAATTATCTTTCACACATTTTTAAAAAAGGCCTTTGTTAAAACATAGATTATAGTAATTTAAAGTTATAGAGGGTATAGATGGGTCAAACGTAACATCAAATGTAACACACGTTGTGTTACATTTCATGTTACATAATTATAATCAGCTTATAATGTACCTACCCACTACTGGCAAACAGCCTCTCACTTTTCGAGTGGGAGTGGGCTATAATCGGTCAAAGTTTAGAAACGTGCTGCCTAGATAGATAGGGGGTACGGGAGAGGGGGCAGGGTTAGTAAACCCCCACTCCACCCCGCCGAAGGCTGTTGAGATGGTTTTTAGGGTTCCGTACTCAAAGGGTAAAACGGGACCCTATTACTAAGGCTCCGCTGTCTGTCTGTCTGTCCGTCTGTCACCAGGCTGTATCTCATGAACCGTGATAGTTAGACAGTTGAAATTTTCACATATGATGTAATTTAAGGGGGCTCCCATACAACAAACGTGATTTTTTTTGCAGTTTTTGTAGATAATGGTACGGAACCATTCGTGCGCGAGTCCGACTCGCACTTGACCGGTTTTTTTTAAACGACTTCGTGTTCGGGCTATGATATTTTGCAAAAGTGGTCTAAATCTATATGCAAATTTGTTACCTAACAAATGTTTGCATATAGATTTCGTTAACCCGCAACCATACACGCAAAAAAAAAGTACCACAAAAAAAAAACTACAGCGTAGGAAGACAAATGTGCGTGTACAGTGATTGTTTTACGTATATGTCGTGGATTATAAAAGTTGAGCGATAATAGTCTCTCAACTGATTATTGTAGTACTAAGGTGAGGGTAAACGCCGTGACGCGCTCACTAGAGTGGGGCGGCACGTGGACAGAGTCGTGAACATTATTAGTAATGTACCTGTGATGATTGTTCTGAAAGTGAAATACTAACTGATTTGCTGTCATCGTGTTTATTGTAAACCTGCACTATGGAGTCCGTATCACCGAATCGAGATGAAGACGGCACTATCGCTCAGCCATCGCTGACGCCGTCATATATATTTAATAGGTCCGTGAATATTTCACTACATCAATCCAAAATTCTTTTTAGAGAATGCCCATAAATTTAATTTCACCCTGTATAGCATTAGAGACCTAGTTTCTTTTTTTTTTATTTGCATTTATTTGGTGTCAGCTCAGTAAAACTTTTTTTTTCCATATATCTCTATCACCGTATCGCCTGTCATCTGATCCAAGCCATTTAATCTTCCACTTATGGTTAAAGAAATTTTATAATTTATTTTTTCTCAATAAGAAATTACAAAGATTTCACTTACTTGGAAACATTAAACTTAAAATATAGTTATAAAAGATCCTTGACACACAAACTAAACAGCTATTGTGATTTACTTAAACGTAAAAGCATTCATTTCGTACGCAAATAGCATTTAGTACACAAAACTTAAAAACTTTTCGACCCACCCGCTAAAGAAACAATTACCGTGGTCGCAAATGTTCCTAAAACGTCGATTACAAACTCTCTAAGTATGTTCAATCGATATGTCTCGAGAATCAGTTTATAAGAAACCAATTCTTTTTTCATCGCGCACAAATGATTTTTATAGCTGTCAAAACGGACTTCTTAGTTTGTCGCGATTCTAATAGAATAAGGAATGCAAACCCGGTGCCACAATAAAGCAACGCAGCAGTAGGTCAAGTCTATTTACGTTAGTAGTGTTTTATCATTTAAGATGTGATTTTTTAATTTAGTTTTGGAAATACTAAACGACTTTACATTCTTTACCTCTTTATGTAGCTTATTGTACTGAATGAACTTACAAAAATAACTCACCTTAGATAAGGCCAAGCAATATCACTGTTCTGTTTCAGGCGTCCACCTATAGCAGATTGCCTGATCCCGAACTTAGTATACTTGGGCATATCATCGCTTATTTCTTGAAAATTCCTTTTAGGAATACTGAGCATGTGAATTCTCCTTTGTGCTTTGTGTCGAAAGGCATTTTGGAGTAGTTTATATTTTTGTGTAGCCATTTTTGTGCCGATTGGTATAAAGCCGGTAGGAGAGTTACGCTGTGTTGTTGTTGGTCTGTGGCCGGGTTTGAACGTTAAATACTTACATGTTTAATTACTTTTACGGATACATTATTATGTGTTGTAGGTACATTTTACTATTTGTACATTTTGATCACTTTGTTGAGTGACTTGTGACACTGAGTCACTGACAGGTTGTTGACGCCAACGTGTTTGTAGATTTCATTGACATTTCATATTTCGAACTTTTTAATTTTTATAATGAGGTTTGAGCTGAAACCTAGCAATATGCCTCTCACAGATGAGTCGATGTGTGGTATCTCTTGTATGCTTGCTAGCTCGGGCGATAAAATATCAAGTTCTCAAAAAATACATTTTGGCAAAATATTCATTTAATGCCGCCCAGCCCGTGTTCCGTCACCAGATTCGAATAAGCGATAATCAAGCCGACCAGCAGGGCTAACCTGACAAGCACGAGAACGCTCTTTTTCTCGTTTTGTCGAAATTTGTCGTCGATTATGACGTCATTCTAATCCCTAACATGACCGTTACGCACGAGTAAGCTCGACAAAGGCACGTTGACACTTCTCTATCTCGTGACGAGTTACCGATGTAGGAAATTATTAAAAACAAATCATTTTTATGATAGCAACATCAGCTTGAGGTTCGGTTTCATTCATTCGATTTCACGCATGGAATTAGTATGTACTATATTAATTTAACGTCCACTTCTTTTGTAACCGACTCTTTTGAATAAAATTAAATATTTTTCTTTGGCTGCCGGGTTGGTGGTGTTAGTATTAACAGCATCAGCTACGCGGACGACATGGTTCTGCTGGGCCCGACTGAGGGATCCATCGGAGAAATGCTGAAGGTCTGCGAGGATTATGCTGCCGTGCACGGCCTTGTTTACAACGTCCGTAAATGTGAATACATGGTCTTTAAGGCCGCCGGTAGGTGCCCTAATTATGAACCTAGTTTTACTCTAAACTCTATGAGCATAAATAAAGTACACCAATTTAAGTACTTGGGGCACATACTTACCGACGACCTTAAAGACAATGCAGACATTGAAAGGGAGCGTAGGGCACTGGCGGTCCGAGGGAACATGTTGGCCCGTAGGTTCTCTCGTTGTGCGGACCAAGTCAAAATCACCTTGTTTAAGTCGTTTTGTCAGGGTCTGTATGCGGGGGGTCTGTGGGTCAGTTACACCAAAAGATCGCTAGATGTCTTACGCATCCAATACAATAATGTTTTTAGGATGTCGTTGAAACAGCCCCGTTTCTGTAGCCCATCGGAGATGTTTGCTCAGTACCAAACCGATGGCTTCCATGCAGTGGTTCGCAAAAAAATCGCATCACTGATGCGTAGAACGCGGGTCAGTGACAAAAGCATCCTGAAAACAGTGGTGGAGAGCCCTTACTCCCCTTTTCTGAGGCACTATGTGGGGAGAATGGTTAGATAGCATATTCCTTGGTTATCATTCTCTGCACATCTTGTCGCAGTCACCAGCTTTTGTTGTTCATGTTTTGTGTACTACTAACACTGGTGATAAGGTATTTTTACTAACAAACTGGACCATATTGTTGTCCGAATTTTAATAAATAAAAAAATAAATAAGGATAAATAAGAATACCGAAATTAAAATAAAAAATGATGGAAATGAAAATAAGTGGCATAAATATCATTTCTTTTTCGATAAGTATTGGGGTCCTAAATGAAGAAGTATAGAATACGATACGATTAGAATACGTGGATAATAATGCCAATGAATTAAATTTCAGCCGGTATGCTCACTAAATAATCACCACAAATAACAAAGGGGCCGATGATCGCAATTTGATAAAGCGAAGGTTGATATCGTAACAATCACCATAAAACCCGTGTTATTGCAAAGTTAATCTGCAACCTTGCCAAAGGGACTGACGTTCAGTTAAATATGCAGCTGGAGTTGATTTCGTTATTATAACCACAAAACACTAAACGTAGTTAATCACCATCCAATAAAAAATAAAAAATAAATGTTGAATTGTCAAAAGTCAAAATAACTTAGGTGCCATGTTAGGGTTTGTAGGGAAAACATCAAGTTTGACAGAACGAGTCGAGTTTTTTGTATGGCAGCGCTGTCAGAAAACGAGAAAAATGACGGAATAGACAAAAATTACTCACTCTCGCGTGAGTAATAGCACTAGCGTCTTATAACAGTTATCATGGTTTTTTGGGCAACTTCTTGGGTCGATATGGTCCACCGAGTTAGACCAGTTTTTATTGGTCTCAAGAACTCTGCTATGTGCTCATCATCATCCTCAGCCAATAGCAGTCCACTTCTGGACAAAAGCCTCTTTGCACGCCATTCAACTCGGTTCTCGGCAATTCTCATCCAGCTGCTACCAGCCACCCTGCGAAGATCGTTGCTCCACCTCGCCTGAGGGCGTCTTAGCTTACATTTGACGATTCGCGGTCTCCACTCAAGGATGTCTAACCCAACGGTCATCGGTTCTACGGCTAATATGACCGGCCCATCGCCACTTCAGCTTGCTAGTTCTGTGAGCTATGTCGACAACTTTGGTTCTCTGCCGGATTCGATCCCTCAGAGAGGAGAGAATAGAATAGAATACTTATGTATGTACATATGTATGTACACCATAAAAATTACAGATATTTGTAAATGTCATGTGACACAATAGAGGCCGGGTTCAAAGCCGGGGGTAAGTTGTTCCGACACGAATAACTTCTTTAAGAAAATAGGCAGCAGGAAATGTATAAATTTTTTTTACAAAAAAACAACCGACTTCCAAAAAACACTACAAAGTGAAGTGGGTGGCAAAAAACAAAAATTCAAAACCAAAGACAATTAAGTTATTTTTCACTTTGAAGTGCTTTTTTGGGAGTCGGTAGTATTTTTTTTTTTTTAAGTTTTTATTTCTCGCTTTTTAGTGGGTCAGTTCGTAATTTATCTAAGTTACAATAGCCTAATGTCAACTGCTCATCACCTATTAAAAATATTGCTTTTCGCGATGTAGGGACGTTGAAGAGCTGATGGTGAAGTCACCATCAGCTCCACTTCACCATATACATTGTGACTTTGTGACGAGCATAAATTGCTTGGCATGGCACCCTTAAAGTAATCCAATCGCAACTCGTGAAACACTTAGATATTATTGAGTAGTTCCGGTGTCCATCTGTGGTCTTCATCATCAGTTCCACTTCATCAATTGGTGCTTTTTGAGAGCATGAGTTAGGTACTTACTATAAAAAATACCCAAATCGTTATAGGTGTGCCTATAATAAGTATTTGAAGAGTTCCCTCGATTTCTCCAGGATCCCATCATCAGATCCTGACCTGATGACAATGGGACCATCTTGGAAGTATAACATTTCAAACAAAAAAAAAATTTTGCAAATCCGTCTATAAATGACGGAGTTATGCGCGAACAAACAAAAAAATATATTTATATAAACATCCGAATTGATAAACCTCCTCGTTTTAGAAGTCAGTTAAAAATGCAATAATGAACGATCGCGCTGCTTCGGCAGCCATTTTAGTAGGTAATTTATGTATCACTAATTATCACAATTGCTACCAGAACATCTTACCTCAACGATGGAACGACCAACTCCATGAAAGTCGACTTTCGCAAAAAAATGTTTCTGGCCAAGAAGATACTACTAACAAAATAAATATGACCTAGAACTAGGATACGTTCTGCCTCTATAACCGAAAGTCTTGGAGATCAGACCTTATTTTAACGGTTTTTGTACGTGTTGTTTGAAAATCGGCACTTTGAACTCCGGCCTCCCCTATTCACGTTGAGCACTGCATTTACTTAATATAATAGCGAATTATATCTATTTCTTTATCTAAGTTTCGATAGGAAAAAGATACGCTAACATGGATGGAGCAATTCAATTTGGAATGTACATACCCAACTAGCGTAGTAGGTAGGTACCTACATAAAGCCGGCGAAACGCAGGACTTTATTTCACCGAGGTTAAAGTTGTTAGGTATTTTTCAGCGCTACGCTTAGACATACAAAAGATAACCGAAGAAGTCTCCGTCGCTCTTAAAAAATTAAATGCTGGTTGATACTTAGCAAAATGTGTATCTTTGAGTATATCACTTTGTCTTTTGCATATATGGGGAGGCTATGAATTACATTTTATACAATATTTTAGTAACTACAAGGGTAAACACCGTTGTCACTCAAACCATGGGTAGTTGGACTTAAATATAAAAATAAATGACCGAGTAACACCAAAAAAAAAACGTTATTTTCATTAAAAGATTTTAAAAAGTTTATATCCGACACCGTGCTCGCTAGCGAAACAGCTGACTGACTAAGGGGAGGGGTCGCGCTTGCGGCCGGTCAGGTCACGTCACATACCCCCCGCCCTTGTTGAGACGCAAGTTCATTGCCCTAGCGCATAAGGTGAAATACTCTTGTGGTAAAAGAAGATTTTTAATTGATTTAGGCGTGACTTTGCGGAAATCCATTATAAAATACAATAGACGTAGATATATTTAGTAACCTGTTCCGCTTGACTATACTTCAAGAGTTCTAAAAAACCCTGTAAGAAATCGACACGTGTTTCGTACATCTACTATTACAAGAATTAACAACAAACACGATTTTCAGATTTATAGAAAACCAACTTATACAGACGTCACGATTCCTGCGTCATCTTGTCACCCAATTCAGCATAAATTAGCAGCTTATCGTAGTTTCACTCATAGATTGATGTCAGTACCACTATCCCAAGATAATTATAACAGAGAACTAACCATTATTTATCATATAGCTGAGAGCAATGGTTACAGTAGGAAAATGGTTAATGATTTGATACAAACGAAACGCCGTAACATAGTTCGTTCTCCTTTGTATCCACTGCCTCCAGAAAAAACAAATCAATATATAGGTAGTTTGACATACTTAGGGTCAATTAGTGATAGGGTTTCAAAAACTTTGTTTGCAAATGAAATAAGGGTAGCTTTTAAAACAGATAATTCTTTAAGGCGGATCTGTAACGGAAAAGATCGTTTAGAAAACCATAAAAAATCAGGTGTTTACAAATTAAATTGCGATGATTGTAATGGTATTTACATAGGTCAGACTGGTCGTAATTTCCAAACAAGATATAAAGAACATATTGAAGCTTATAGGAATAGTTGTCCAGAAAAATCTCATTTTGCTCAACACTTATTCACTTCAGGTCATTCATTAAATAATAATAACACTTTCAAAATTTTACATACTTGTGATAAAGGATTTAAAATGTCAGTATTAGAGAGTTTAGAAATTATTAAAAATAATACAGCGAACGTTACACTGTTGAACGAATTAAATACCAGTATGCCAAAGTCGCCTTTGTTGCGATTGTTCGCCCCTTATCGCGCTTATCGCACTGATAACGATTCTAGCCAATCAGCGCCGAGCAGCAATCCTATAGATAAGTGGGGGTGACGGGCGATTTGATTCACTTTGCGTCCAGCGCTCGGTGTGGTAACACGTCGCGTTCTGGTTTGCAATTGGTCAATCGTCATCCTGAGGATGCCTCGTTGAGAGGTGAAACACGTGTCGATTTCTTACAGGGTTTTTTAGGACTCTTGAAGAATAGTCAAGCGGAATAGGTTACTAAATATATCTACGTCTATTGTATCTTATAAAAAAAATTGAATTGTATTGTATTTTAAAAGAAGATATTCTTTAAAAAAAAATAATGTAATTTTCCATTTAAATTACGTTCTATTAATGAAACCAAACCATTGGTTTCAAGGATAACGGTGTTTACCCTAACAACCTGTATATCATAATATTTTGCTTCCCTAGACGATACTTCTAGGTTCCACTGAGTATGTTCACGTAAGTACACGGCAGGCAGACAGTGTTTCATGTAGAGTTGTGATGATTGCCGGACTAGTAACTTTCTTTTAGAACTCTTGGAGCGGATAGCTTTTTAACTCTATCCGATATTTCATATGTGAGAGCTTTTGGAGGCACCTGGTAGATAGAAAGATAAAATCATTTTAATAAGACACAGGATGCATCCAGAAAATCCGAGATAACAATTAGGAGTGAGGCATATTTATCGTCCCAGATATAAAAAATAGCAGATAACAGTTGCTCCGAACGAAAAAAAATAACTGTTACTTAAAATAACAGAGGATCTGTGATTTTAAGTACTAAACTGTTACCGCGGCTGTTACTGTTAAAACTTCGGATACGATTTCCGACTTTAACGAAAATAAATAAAGAAGATATTCGATTGAGATTTAAATACGTATTTATCGTCCGTACAAAAATAACAGGCTGTGATTTAATAACAGATATTTGGATCTGTTATTTTTTTGTCACAGTCACAGTGATAACAGATATCGTGTTTCACCTGTTACAACCCATCTCTAATAACAATAATCTCTCATTTAGATGCAAGGGAACGTAAAGTCTATTCAAATCGGTGTTTCCAAGTGTCATTAGGTATTTCCACTCAAACAAATATCAACTTAGACGCAGTGTAAATTAAGCTTATTTTAGAATGAAAATGTCACAAAGATCATGAGGTTGTAAACTAAACTTTATGTGGAAATATTAAAGCTGCTTTTCCTAAATGTAAATTGTGAAAGCAGTTAACATATTCACCTTTATCGGATCCCTGTACCAACGGTCTTTCGACTGTCTGATGTAACACTTGAAACCGGGCATGTTAGATATCTCGTTGATCCGCGGCATCAGAGCTTCCAACGGCATGGATTTACCTCGCTGTAACAACCACGACATTACGTAAGCACCTATCTTATTATTGGAACGAAGTTCCTTAACGCGGCTTGTGGTAGAAGTTGACTGCTAGAAATCGTCACGTAAGGAAATAGCGTTGTGACCCCTCCATGCGACTTTCTCCCTCTGCATAATATACGAGTGTCTGTGCGTGAGTGTCGCTTAAATCACATCTTTTAAGCTTCATCGATCACAGTCACCAAGTCTTGCAACTGTTCTGCTTCTTTTATTTTCTTTAAAATTGAGCTCATGGTTCCTTTCGACGTTTTTTTTTCTATGACCTGTAAGGTTAGAAGTTACCCATACCTAAAGACTAGAAAAAAAAACCATTCTGAATAGGTCTGCACCTAACTACCCTTCGACGCTACTACGTCTAACCGGATGCCAGTATTTTACATGGAGCGACTGCCTATCTGAACTCCACAACCCAGTTACTGTAACACACGGTCACACTTGGTGAAACAGGTTGCCAGACTTTCGGGCTTCTGACTACCTTTTACGACTGTAACCCCGGGTCTACACTCTCGCATATGCGCCTCGTGGAGGCCCTTGCACGAGGCGCGGCAAGCGTAGGCTTCACGAGTGCTGCCCATCCACACTCTCGTTTTATTCAGTTGCCCGCCACGTCTACGTAAAGATGGACGTAATTGAAGTGACTACGATCGCTGTTTTGTGTGCTAACCAATATTATAATGCGAGAGAGTGTGGTTGGTTCCCTCGCTTCGCGCCTCGCGTCCGACTCCGGTCAAAAAATCAACACCGAGCGAAGCGCGCGCGACACGAGGCGAGACGTCGAGAGGCGGCGAGGGCGCCGTCCACACTATCGCGCTCGCGACACCTCCTCTTGCCTCCTGCAGAGTGTGGACCCGGGGTTAAAATTATGGCAAGTATACCCTAATAGGCGGTGGATGAAACATCTTCTTAGGACCAGCAAATGTTGAGATATAATCCATGTGTTTCTTCCACTCGCTCTCAGACCAGCCTTTCTTCTTCTTCAGGTCTTTGACGTTATCTTGATTCTTAAGGTCGATGACACAGTTCGCCAGTTTAGAGTACATGGTCGCGTTCGCTGATTCGATCATTCGATCAATGCGTTCCATGCGCACTGGACTGAATCGGTGTTTGTACATTTTCTTAATCAGCGTTAACCGTCTGCAAAGTGATATTGTGAGAGATATAATTTATATACTTACATACATATAAGCTAATATTTGATTATATCTGTCTGCCGAGTTAGTTTAAATACAAAGTTTTTTGTATCCTCAGTTATTTTTCCGCTGGGACTAATAATCACACTAACATTTAATATCATATTATATTGCAATGCCTTTTTATAGAAATCGTGTAAGAAAGATACTTGCTTAACGTATGGCCACGAGATATCGTGCACTCTATCAGTTAGCACAGCTCTCAAGGCAGACTTTCGGATGCCCCTAGGTGTGTAACCGGGCATCCCTTCCATAGACTCGTAAAATATTTTCCGAGGCACGCTAAGCATGTTCAGTCTCCTGGGGATCTTATAGGGGTAGGTGTTAGTAGGGTGGTCATATGGTTTCTTCATGTTGCTGGCTAGCTGTTCGGAGAGTTAGGTACCTATACCCCACGTTTGGTTGGTCGGTTTTGGGCTTACATTTTTATTGTACTATGTATATTATTATTTTTATTGATGAAACTGTGTTAACTGTTCATTATTGTGAGTTTTGTCGCCTTTTGTGGTTGTCACACCGTAGGTGAGTAGTTCCTTGTGTCACACTGACGGCCTGTCGCGGATTTTTGATAGACCATTCAAATTCGGATTATTTTATTTTTATTTGACTTGATGCATGCGTCAATGCGTCCTTCTTGTATAGGTAGGTACTTTCTTCGCAGCGATTAGGTAAACTATAGAAACCGATAAACCTATACGAATATTCGCAACGGCCACCGCAAACCATACAATAGTGCGCGAGATCCCTAAACGTTTCAACGAATGAGGATACGTAGGTCTTTTTTTGAAGTCACGCACCTTCTTATTTTTTCTACTACGAATCAACAGGTGCGTGCATGCATACAACCCGTGCGCATTAACATGGCACCTGGCTTAATGACATTTGCAGCTCCCCCCGCTTCCCCGCACGGCGACGGCGGGGCGCGACGCGGGGAGCGGGGGGAGTATTGAGTTCCGAGCCAGGTGCCATGTTAATGCGCACGGGTTGTACAGTGAATTTTTGAGATGGGACTTCAGCCCAAGCTGTAATAAACAGTACAAAGGAAGAATCTGAACTGACTCCACGCCTCGAGACTTCATGCCTCGTTAAAAACTCAAGCGAAATCAGAGATGCTTCAAACAGAGGTTTCGATCAATCGAATCAAATAAAACCACAAAATTTATTGTTCATGAAAAACGTTTGTATTAGATTCTTAACAAAAATAATGATCTCACATAACTTAACGCAATACTGATCTCATAACAAACATTTTAAACCAACGACAGCCTTATTTCACATCTGTTTCACCTATAAACGAGTTGCGAAAGTCACCGATAATATACGAACCGAGATCGTATTAATAGTAATACAAGATCTTACAAAAAGCAAAAATAAAATGAGAGAAGAAGCTGATTTAAAAAAAGAATATGCAAAAAAATACTATTTCTACCAAACAGGGTTGCCAGATATTTGAGATTTTTATATATTTCTACTATAAAATGCTTATTGACAATGACAAATACAATTTAAACTTAAAATTTTGTTCAATTTTCTTAGTTAAAATCAAAGCAGAAAAATAAACTATCATTCTATGAATATTTTTCTTCTGGCAACACCAAAAACGCATGCGAAATACCCCTAACCAATTAGGTGCCATTATTGCAGAGAAAAAAAAACTAATAAATAATTATAACTTTGTTCGAGTGACATACAATTTTATAGGTGAAATCCATTTAATTAGGTGACAAAAGTCGGTAAGATTCCCAGACATTATCGACTTACCGAAAAACGGATCGATAAATAAAAATTTAAATTCCATCTTCGATTTTAGTAAACAATAATGTGCTCTAAATCTTTGTAAAGTTATGTACGGCGCCAAAACATATGAAGGCTCGTACAACAATAAATAATTAAATAAAATTACAAGTTCTCCAAAAATACATAATAATAATGCGTTCAGACATTTTCATAGAGGATGTAAAAGCACCCGTAAAAATAAATTGACATTCAAGATATTAAAGTTTCAGAAAAAATATTTTATGATAGCAAAAACACGTATAACAAGATCTTTTGTAAATATTTATGTAAATTTTTTGCATATGGCAAGATATGTTCTGAAATTATTATCTCTCTTAATATTGTTTATTAAAATACTGGGGCATTTTTCTACACTACCAACTTTGTTTATTTTAAACTCGTACGAATAACATCATTTACATTCTTCATACATAATAAATAAATGAATAAATAAGTAACCACTAATTACAATATTGCTTTTTTTATAGAGTTCCTCCCAAAATAATTTATAATCTATGGCGGGATGCCCTTATCTAACAGAATATTGAAACAATAATATATTTTTAGAAATTAACTAACTTTTTTTTAAATTATATCGACTCTCACTTGAGTCACTCAAAAGGTATCTAATGCTGGCTTTACACTTGGTGTATTTGCACAAATATTTTCGTAATTTCGTTACTACATAATGAACTTTATTTCAATAACGCTAGGGTATATCAAGCCCTGACCGCAGTACTTTTCTTAAGCGACATTTTACGAAAATACGTTTTTGTTTTTATCGGAAACGATATTGTTTTAAGTATCCTATTTTGTATTACCTAAGTATAGCAAATATTTTGACAAATACTCCAAGTGTTTAAACAAAAAGTTATAAAAATCTTGTTATACGTATTAGTTGACTACTGCGGGGTTGACGTTGCCGTCGGTCTCGACGTCAGTTTTGGCGTCAATGACGGCGACGTCACTTAGACCTTTGTTGGACCTTCCGTATAGATCAGCGGTTGAGATGATTGCGGGCTGTGGCGAGTCTCCTCGTGGGGTGATGTCTTCTTCCAGCATTTTCTTGTGCTTTCGTCGGTTGACAAAGCTGTAATCATTAGTTTTATTAGTAGGGTATGCTTTCTTGATGTTTATTTTTTATATTCTGAATTATAAGTAATTATTGTAGCTTCAGATAGTTAATTGATTCAGGCGTGACTACGGAAATCCATTATAAAATACAATAGACGTAGATATATTTAGTAACCTATTCCGCTTAAACATTCTCCAAGAATCATAAAAAATCATCAATCAATATTTATTTTTTGATGTCCACGCAATCACTGTCTATTCTAAGGTTGCCTGGAACAGATCGCAGAAAGCGATAAGGCCGCCCATTGTATGTTTTCTAGTGTTAAATTTGTTTATTTTCGCTATGTATTTTCTGGTGTACAATAAAGTATATATAGATAAATAAATAAATAAATAAAAAACCCTGTAAAGTAAGCTGTAAGCCCACTCTGACTTTGCGTCCAGCGCTCGGTGTGGCAACACGTCGTGTTCTAGTTTGCAACTGGTCAATCGTCATCATGAGGATGCCTCGTTAAGAGGTTTAACACGTGTGAGGAATAGTTAAGTGGAATAGGTTACTAAATATATATACGTCTATTGTATTTTATTGTTGTTTCAATCAAATCTCACCGTGTAAATCAGACTTTAAGCACTTGTAACCGGCACAAAATTATGCGTTGCCTATATCATTGTGACATTCACCATTCAGAAGTTGTTATGGCAAAAAGGCATGCACACTGCAAGCTACAGTTCTTTCACAGTAATTTTACCTTTAATTTTCCATCATTGTCAAAATTACAGTGATCTTTATTCTCGTTAAAATAAGGTTTCTGTTGGGTTGCTGCTGCCAGAGGTAAAATAACTTAAAGGACTGTACTTGTGCTAGTAACAGCACCCTAATTGCGTAACACACGATCAATTGCAATCTGTTTCATTTTGACAGTTCAACAACATTCATTGCGTTATTTACGTTGTAGAGCAGACAAATTTTTCTAACATATGAAGCAATGGATTAGAGATATCTTTCAAAATGATTCAGATTATGATTGATCATGTGTTACGCAATTAGGCTGCAGGCATTTTAGTAATTTTAACTAGGCCCCTCCTACCACCACCGCTTACAGCAGTATTATTTTAATCTTACTTCGTGGGGACGAAGTAAGATTAAAATAATACTGCTGAAAGAGATTTAGCTGAAAGAGATTTAGATGGGAAAGAGGTTTAGCTATACGACCTGTAGAGCTTCATCTCTTTACTACACTGAAGTAATATTAAAATAATACTGCTTTAAGCGGTGGTGGAACCCTCTGGACCCTAATTGCGTAATACACGATCAATCACAATCTGAATCGTTTTGAAACAGATTGCTAAACCATTGCATCGTAAGATCGAAAAAAAAATCTGCTGAACAACGTAACTAATGCAATAAATGTTGTTGAACTGTCAAAATAAAACAGATTACTCATATCTACTAAACGCAAAGTCTTGTGGTAGTCGCGGTCATAGAATGTGCGAGCAGGATGGTGAATGTTTAGTACAGGATTTTTAAAAGTTCTATACTTGAGCCTAAGTTTATAATTCAGAATACTTTAATAAACATGTTAGTGTTATAGATTAGAAGTGAGAAGTATTAGATACAAGTTAGGAAATAAAAATAGATTTTTCTTATTCATAAATGTTGTTGGAGACAAAACCTTCAACGGGAGAAATCACTTGGTTTATTAAATACTAGCTTCCGCCAGCGGCTTCGCCTGCATGATATCTTTATAAAATAGCCTTTGTTACTCAGTGATAATATAGCCTTCTACTGGTGAAAGAATTTTTAAAATCTGTCCAGTAGTTTATAAGCTTATTAATTACAAACAAAAATACAGATCTGTTCTCTTTATAATATTAGTGTAGAATATTCTGGAAGCCAACGTTAAATTTAATTACTTGACGAAACTTCTTATTATAGACACATGATTAGTATCGATACCTTGTTGCGATCATAATATGAGTTTATTCTAAACTCTCAGACACAGAAAAGACAATTATCTTATAACTTTAGATAATCTGGGGTTTAATTTTCTGGATCTATTAAGATTATATTCCTGAAACCTGGAATTTCACCCACAGGACAGCCCACTGATTCCAGGTGACTAAGGGTGAATTTGACCAATAAAACGGAACGCGATCAGCACGTAAACCACGTTTAAGAGCTGTCAGTGTCATTATTTCCTTTGGAATATTGACACTGACAGCACTTGAACTCGGTTTAGATGTGCTGATCGCGTTCAGTTTCATTGGTGAAATTCGCACTAAGTCACTCTCAGTTATTAAATATGACAATTTTATGTAAGGTGGATCATATTTATCTGATTAAATAAATAAATTATATTAATTTATTATACAGACCCAACAAAGCCGTGAAGTTTCACCAACTTATTAAAAGTAAAGTATAATATGTTTAAATATTTGTGTCTCGAATAACATTTAAAAATAAGATATTGACGTGAAGTATTTACAAAGTTGCATCTCTATGCTAGCAAGCAAACCATCTGTCACATCGATGATTTCAGTAAAGTTTTAGTAATTACGAACACATTTTTAGTTTTTAATTAACATCCTCACTATTTGTGAGTTTAGATTTGTAACCATGCAACCAGCATTATCACGCAGAACCAATGCATACGATTTTCACTGAAATGGTGACTTCAACCTAAAATATAAATACATTTCGGCCCATTTGCACCATAATCACGAAATGCTGTTAAGCCTAAACGAATTTAAAACATTGTTATTTTTAGGGGGCCGCAGTCAATCATTTTAAATTGACAGGAGACAACGATGTTTTTAACTTCGTTTAGCCCTAAATGTATTAACTGGTTTGTGGTGCAGGTGGGCCCTATGTGTTTAATTTCCGTTAAGGCAGTCAGTGAGCCTGTTAGGATAAAAAAAAATAAGAATTCGATGATTATAACTTTTTATGTATTTATCTGAGTACTGAGTGAGAACCCCATGAAGATGAATTTTGAAATGTCTACCAATTAATTCCTTATGCTCCAAATAACCCACAGTATCATTACCATACGCTGAAAAGCTTAAAAAAAAGACAACTTCAAAAGCGCTAAATGCACGATATTTCCTCAAAAAAAAGCCTCATAACATCATACAGCCTTCTACAACTACCAAGCGAAGCAATAGCACGTGTCCACAATGAACGTAAACTCGGAACCCAACACCTCAACCCGGTACAAGTACATGTTGACATACCTCCCATACTGTCACGACAACCCGTGAATGATGTTGATGTTTATTTTTATATGAAAAACAAAAAAAAAAGTATCTCGTTTAATTTTGATAATATTTTTTTAACAATAAGTCATTATTGCCAATTTTCATATTTCTTTCGATATTATTGCCAATTCAAAAAATCCTATTGGACTTGCCATAGTGAAAAATGAATAACCAATTTGATAATGATAATTATTATTTTGGCTAACAACAAGATAACACACCAAAAACATTACAACATATTCCCAAAAAAAAACACTAATATATATTTTTTTAATTATGACCCCAATGATGATAATTGATAACCCTACACTGATTTTCAGAATTCATAAATGGCCTTCGTATAATGACTTCCCAAAATGTATTTTCATTGTAAACTCGTATTTTCTAATCAGAATGGACCAAGAAATAGCAATGTCAAAAAAACCTTTTATAATAGCAGCAGCAGCATGACTACCGTGAAAAGAAACGGGTTTTGTCTACGGAAGAATAAACAAAATGATAGATTGTGATTGTTTATCTATTCTTTCGTCGACAAAACCCGTTTCTGCGGTAGCCATGCTACGCGTGCAGAAGTTTGGAATAGAATTCTTTCTATGCTAGAAGTGCTTCTCAAAATACAGGGTGTTTGGCAGAACGTTGAACATACGAAAATGGTGGATAGGTGGGGTCATCTGCTACTTACTCAGCCCTAATTTATTTGGCCCTGGCCCCCTGGATATTTAACAAATTTTTTTTTTGCTTTCTTCTAGTTTCACCACTTTCTTAACTTTAAAGTGTAATTTTTATTAAAAATGGGTAAAACAGACAAAAAAGAGCAAAAACATTTTTTTTTTTAATATCCAGTTTTTTTGGGCCCAATAAATTAGGGCTGAGTAAGTAGCAGAGGATCCCACCTATCCACCATTTTCGTATGTTCAACGTTCTGCCAAACACCCTGTATATATTTGTGTTGTTTATCAATTTAATAATTAAAAAAACATTAGGTGCTTATTTATACATGTTGTTATCACTATTTTTATCGTTTGACCTCTAATTTACATACTGTTAACGGGCTACGACCTCCGTTACACAATGAGTTTGCAATCTATAATTAGCGACATTGCTTTAACTTGGTCTTGTAAGTTTAAACAATGCAAAAATTAACATTTAAAAAGTGAACAGCGAATATTACGGTAACCAATAATGACATTAATGTTATGGGACCTACCATAAAGTATAGACATTAGACAAATAAATCTCATATAAACCCTTAAAAAGTGTATGGGGACCAGTAGTGACGCATCACACAACAGTAGTGACGCGGCAATCATACCTTTAGATACGCTTAGTTTAGCTTTTACATATTTATTATTATCAGTCGTTTGTGCCCCACTGCAGGGCACAGGCCTCCCATCCCCTCGTTCCACTTATACATAATTATGCGCATTTTCTTCACAAACAATGAAAGTCACCTAAAAGGTCATAATCATGGGTCGTATAGCGAAGTGTCACACCCATCTTTTCCCGTTGCGAAGAAAGGATGGCGCTATTCGTCTTGTATAGCTCCATCTCATTCTCGCACTGAAACAATGCAACACATAGCTCTAAGCCCTCGCACACAGGGACGTTTTTATCGCGCACTGGATTTTCAACGCACTGCTTAACGCCGAGAGTTGAAAATCCAGTGTGCGATAAAAATCATCCGTGCGTATATATATTTGGCTATAAGTTTATGGTATGTCCCCTTAATGTATTGAGCGTAAAACAAAACAGATGGACAAATAAAATGATTACTCACCAAGCCTTTATTTTCTGGTAAATGTAGATGCATGTCATCGGGATTGGAGTCATGATGGCGCATGATACTGGTACCACTGAAATTGTACACAATATAACAAGATGAAATAGGTTTTATTACTTAGGGGATAGAGACTAATTTAGGAGATGCAATGTTTCAGCAGATGAGTTCCACCTTGTATGAGTTATGACATTTTACATTCGGCTATAGGCATTTTTGCCGCAGGGGGTATACAGATTCTAGAGATATCTTTAGCGCAACCCTACTACGCGTGTTTATGTTTATCGAGTGCCGAATACAATATTATTTGCAAAAAATACCATAGAAATTATAATAAAAAAGGTGTAACGAAAATGGTGCTGGACCTGAAAAGGGGTCAATCATCAGGGGTTGTACTCATCATTATGAACAACTTTTACGACGGCGCAAACCCTAATAACGCGAAAAAAATTTGCTGCTCCATAAAACAATTATATTCGCGTAACTCGACAAAATGTATGGAACAGGTTATTTTTTTTTCGCGTATTCAAGTTTTCAGTTATTTGTATTACACGTATCCCGCTCCGACTATGAACAAAATCGCGTAATTATCCTACAATTTCGGGGCGTATGATACGCCCAATTTTTTTTCGATAACTTCGCCCTTTTTAGTGAACATACCTGGTGACTACCGAGATGACTAATAAAGAAGTATGGGTAAATAAATTATGATAAGGACAGGAGAATAATGATACCTGTAGTTAGATCCGCCTCAGGCTGACCGAGCGCGTATCTCAGTAAGAAGATGGCGATGCCAGTGTTTTGGATGCCAGTCTCTATGGAGATGGCCAGCGCGTCGGGATGTGGCTGGCGACACACCCAGGCCAGGAAGTAGCCGAAGCAGTAACCCAGCCAGGGGATACCCATGCCGGCTACTACGATCTGGAAACGATGAAAAGTTAGGTGACATTATTTTACTTTCAAAATACATTTTAAACACTTCTTTCGTAATGGAAAACTTAACAAAATAATTTCAGTACAAAAACAAAAGACACATGTAATTTATTTACACACACACACACCCGTGTGTAAATAAATTACATGTGTCTTTTGTTTTTCTGTTTTTAATCGATTTGCCAGCAAACATTATAAATTAAATAAAAATAAACATTTATTATTACCTGCCAAGTAAACAGCTCGAAGATATACAAGTTGGTAACTATAGCGAAAACAATGATAAAAAGAAGCAAGGTCGTAGAGAATCCTTTGAGGATTCGGACCATGAATCGGGCTATCTTAGGCGTCCATTTTTGCATGCCCAGACCGATGCCCAAGGGAACTAGCAGCCCTATGACGAATGTTGCTATGCGGGTGTACGGGACCACTATTTGCGCGTTACGGAACACCACTTGGCCGAGGGAGAATAGCCACATGGGCATGAAACCTGGTGGAAGATAGAGAACATGGAATTAATGTGCTTATAACTTTTTTTATAGCACAATGTAGGTGTGTACAGTCACGAGCAAAAGTATGTATACACTCAGCAAAATTCAATAACGATTTTCTCGTAGAATAACGATTGCAACTTTGATATGATACCTATTTCATAATAATATGGGTTCCAAAATACTATGTTCGTTATAAAATAAAATTACAATCAATGCAGTAGGAGAAAATCACTTTTAAAAGATGCTAAGTGTATACATATTGGTGCTTGTGACTGTACACACGACTATATTGAAATTGAGAATCTGAGATAATTATCAAGATTTAGAACAACTAACTCAATGTCATACATGACAAAGTTCAAATAAATACCAATGATATCAATTTTTTTGAACTTTTTTGTTACAAATGGTCGCTCAAAAATCAAGTTAGAATACATACCTAACGCTTGTACATAGTTGAGTCTCAGACGATAAAACAAGTTCTCAGTGGAAATCTTGGACCAACTTACCGAAAGACGCGAGCGTAGAAATAGAAGTCATAGCCAACGATAAATTAAGGTTTCCTCCGAGGATGAAGGTCCAAATGTTGGAGGCGCCACCGCCGGGCGCGACCCCGGTGAAGAACATGCCCAGCCGCATGGCCGGGTCGTCGGGGAAGATCAGGAAACCTAGACCGAACGACATCTGGGAAGAAGGAGTTTTGGGGTTACATGGGCACTATGGGCAGGCAGACTACCTACATGATCACGCCGGCCAATCTCAACGGGGACTAAGCCACTATGCAAAGAAATTATAGTGAGTGAGTGAAAAGTGTGTTAGCGTACACACTTTTCACTCACTGTCATAGTTTGATTTACAGCAATCCGACACGACTCCCCGAGTGATCAGTGGTGACGACTCAAATCGTCAATGAAAATTATATTTTGCATCACTGTCAATATCACTGTGATCTTTATTCCGGTTGCAATAAGGCTCCTATTGGGATGCTGCTGGCAGAGGTAAAATAGATGTGAAAGGACTGTACATCATTCTCATTTAAAAGACTTTTTATTTTGTTAGGTGGCAAACAAGCAAGCTCTCCTCCGGATGGTTTGCGTTCAACGCTGTCAATCAATATGGTCAGTTGTATTACTAAATACATTGAAGGTTGAAGGCGTCGCTAGTCGCCATTCAGTCAAGGCTTGTCTGTAATTGAAAGTGTCTCAAAAATAAATATGGTGGTAGTAAATGGTACTTGGTTCGAACCCAGACAGGCGCTTTACTTTGTGTAAATTATTTAATTTAATCACCACTGATCTCAAAACGGTGAAACGAAAAATCGTGAGGAAACTTACATTTCCTAGAACGAAACATTCAAAGATATGAGATATCCGTCAACCCGCACTGGGCCCGCGTCATAGAGCTATATTATATCTGTATGGCCCGCGTGGTGGATTATGGCCCACCACCCTCTCACAGAGAGGCGGCCTGTGTCCCAATAGTGAGAACATTATAGGCTGATTATGCTTATGCTAAATGGTACTTACAAGTGGCATGAAGAGGAACTGTCCGCACATTCCTATGATCGGACCTATAGGTCTTTTGAGCACCTCCTTAACGGTAGGCCAGTGCATGGCACAACCGAAGTTAATGAAAATCAGCGATACCTGAAATACAACGATATATTTGTTATGACATATTATACAGGGTATAAAGGACAGCTCTCCGCAAATTAACAGGCTCAGGCAAGCTCTGCTTATTTTGAATCATATTCCACCGGAAAGTTGTCCTGAAAAATTTCCTTGTATTTCAATGTAAAATTAAATTATTTGTGCAGCACTCCATTTATGTCAATAAAACAGCTCAAATTAATAATCAGCAACGGATGTTAAAATACTATAGCGAACGACGCGTGAAGCTCAGAATTTACATTGATAAATCACGTGCGTGTGAGATAATAAAACAAATCAGGTTTATTGGATTCCCATAGTTCCTGAAATAATTTCATATATATACCGGTCGTCTTAGTATGATATGCTGAATTTATCCCATCAGTCTGCGGAGGGCTATCCCTTACTTGTTGTGCCGTTATGTGGTATTTTCTGTTCTACTAGGGAATATGGAAGTTTTTTGCTACAACTTGATGTCGAGAGATTGGTAGGTAGAATAGAGTTTTAATGTAGTTTTCAGTGCATATTGAATGTAGTCAAATCACCAATACCTACAGTGGCGCAAGCGCAATTATCGGATAATAAAAGCTTAATATGGTTAATTCGCTAATTAGTTCAAAATATAATAAGTATTATCAATAATATAATGATGATAAAGTCTTTTAACTTGCATTCAATCATGTTAAGTAGGTAATCATGCTATTTTTGTAGACTTATTTGTGTGTAGGGAGGTAGGTACGTATGGATATTCGGATACGTTATAGTTAAAACATCTAGCAAACGTCAATTGTTTTTTTGTTCTTATTTTTATTCTGATTAAAAACTATTATGATCTTGATCATAATACGTAGAACGAACAAGCTTGTATCCTAGCTGAACTTTTAAATCTTTAGAGCTCCTGGGAAGGACTTAAATGGTTTTCCTTAACGTGTGTTATACAATTTTGGACCGTATGGAAAGCACTCAAATAAATATTATGCCTGTATATTGAAATGATCCCCCCCAAAAGCAAAGTGTATAGTCAGAAAAGAGGCTTTAAAAAAAAAACTTACAAAAGTAGCGACCGAGGAGACAAATATAGTGTCTATGACCCTCTCTGGTCTGATCACTATGATTGGGAGCGTGCCGCCCACCTCTAGCATCTGTGTTCCGCGCTGTGCTTGCACCACCACATTAGTTCTGCCTGTGGACAAAATAGTAGGTTATAGAACAAGAAATAATGCTTCGGTTAATCTTATATTTAGAACTATTTTTTACATTGTTCACACATATAGAAGCAATAACAATGATGTACCCAAGATTTGGTAATATCTTGAATTAAAAGAGTGTCCTAGGAGTTTCTTGCCCGTTCTTCTCCATAGAGATCTACGTTTTGGAAGGGGCAACTAGCTTCAACTTTCTGACTAACTGACCGACTCTTTCAAAATTCAAAAGTAATGAATAGTAATTGGTTTAATTGAAATAGAAGGAAAACATCGTGAGGAAACATGTCCACAGGCATGTCCTAAAACGAAATATTCAGACATTTGTGACATCCACAAACCCGCACTGGGACCGCGTGGAGGATTATAGTCCACTCCCTCCCACAGGGAGGAGGTCTGTAACTTGCCAACCATATTAATATGTCGCCCAGGTACCTACTGTATATTAATTGAGTAAGTACCTACTAACATGTGAAAGTTAATTATTAGCATAATAAAAACTTTTATTTCTTTTTATTTGCTATCTGTGTAATAAGTAAAAGTTGTTGAAACAAATTGGTTCGATTTGTGGAAAAAAATATCATGTTTAACAGAAAAGTGTTTGGCTTTGAGCGCAATATTTTTTTTATTCTGTAATGATCATGTTTTTGATTTAAGTAAAGCATCACTGTCCAATATATTTTATAGTTGCAAGTCATCGCGAGTTTTTTTTAAATATAATAGCGATCCGGAAGTATTTTGAGGTCGATAAATATAATGACTTTGCTGTATTCTTAAGTAACTCCCTGAATCTACATTCGTTTCTTCTTGGATTTACCATCCTGGACCTGAGCAGATGAACAATTTGTCCGTGGACACTTTGGAATCGTATGGAAATCTCGAAAATCGTAACTGTCCGCGACCGCGTTAGATTTCATGCGATCCATACGATTCCAAATTGTCCGCGGAAAAATTGTTCATCGTCAGCTCAGCGCCTTTAACAAAAAGTACCTAACACCTAGTTCGGATTGTAATTGAAAATGTGTTACGCAATTAGGTTGCAGGTCTGCACCTGCCCTAATCCGTCGTTGAGTCAAATCTTCAGGTACAGGTAAACAAGGTACATAAAAAAAAAAAACTTACCAAGGAACTTGCCGGTGACTCGCATTTTGCCCTCGAACCTATTGTTCTGGACATTAGTGTCTGTCAGTTGATACGTTGAGTTCCAATCTGCTGCGGCTAAGTGATCGTCACTTGTTGACAACCTGAACTGGTCGCCTGCTTGCATTCCTGAGCCTGGATGACAAGGAAATTGAAAAGGTTATTTATTATATTATATCTAGCTTGTAATCCCTGAAGGTGAAAAGTTGAAAGGAAATCGTTTGGCTTAGTATGGACATGTGATGACGAGGGAGGAAACGCATGTATGGAGAGGGAGACGAAGGCCAAAGAAAATATAGATGCATTGTGCGAGGAATGTTGTGAGGAAAGTTTTGGGTATGAATGTCGATGGCTATAAGAGTAGGGGAAGACCAAAGAAACGATGGATGGACTGTATGAAAGATGATATGGCTAGAAAGGGGGTGACTACCGAGATGACGGCTAATAGAGAAGTATGGAAGAAAGGGACATGTTGCGCCGACCCCAAATAAATTGGGATAAGGGCAGGAGAATGATGATTGTGCGAGGAATTATATAAAAGAGAAGGGAGTGAATGATAGCGTCAAGGTTGACAGGGGAGAATGGAAAGAGAAAACGTGTTGCGCCGACCTCAAGTAACATGGGACAAGGACAGGAAGGTGATGATGATTCCCTGAAGGTGAAAGGGAAAGGTGTTTAGTATACCCACATTTCACCAGGTTTGTTTAAGTCCAGTGTCATAAGGGTCGAGCTTATAATTGCCATCAACCGGGCACAAATCCCATGCTGCTGCTGAGAAATTCCTGATGGAAAACTTTGCCAGACCTGGGGATTGAACCCAGAGCCCTGGCTTGGCAGATTACTACTAGGTCAACCAGGCTTTCCTTATTACCACAAAACCGACATTTCTGTATGGAGTTTGACATGAAACTGACATTAGACACGCGTTGATTAATTATCTAAGTTTTTGTGGTACCTAAGGCCCTTTATGTTTATTTTTTTTACTTTTTGTTGTGTTTAAAGTTATTCCAATACCTTCACGAAAAATTGTATGCTGTGGTTAAAATACATGTAGTAGTACCTACTTATATTTTTTACAATTACGACTCTTGTTTATTGTCGTCAGTACAAACACGTCCTTGGCTCGATCGGTAATTAGAGTAGTACACCAACCACAACCAGTTACAAACCGAGCGAAGGGCAATCGATACATACGAGCTGTATTGCACCATTAGTTATTTCTCAATGATATGGTGGTAGTAGTGTGTTGAAATTATCTAGAGCTAACCAATGAAGCTACGATCTGCTAAGTAAGGTAGGATTCTGACGTCCCGTAACGATTGTTAATTGATCCACGAATGACAGCCGGGACCATCGGCTTAACGTGCTTTCCGAGGCACGGAGGGGTCTTTGTATGGGAAGATGGTTACCCATCCACGGACCAACACCGGCAAGCGTAGCTTAACCTGTTGGATTGACCGCGGCAGTTATTACTTAGCCACGAGCTCCTCAGTTCATTTGCAGGAATGAAATTAAAATGGTTAATTTTGTAAGTCTGACTCTTTTGGTCAATAGTTTACAAATAGATGGCGCCAGTTTAAGGTGGATGCGCTAGGGTAGCCCGCGAAATTCTAATCTTAGTCAGTAAGTATCAGGTTGTTTGTTGATCTAAATATTATTTGCGACCGTAACAAATATGGATTTATAGAATAATAAACATTAGAATCAGCAATACAACTCTCTAAGTTCATGAAAGTGCATTGGACGACGAATTCATGAAATAGTTATTCAATGCACTTACATGAACTTAAGGAGTTGTATTGCTGATTCTAAAGATTATAATGCTGCCTTAGCGCATCCATCTTAACAACGCGGGCCAGTGGGCTACCTTAGCGCATGCGTAACACCTTAGGGAACAGTGTGGTCCTTTGCCACAATAAGATGATTCTAATTATACCAACCTTCAACAGTCACATTGACATATTCATACTCGTTCATGTTGACGGTCACGTTGTTGGGGCTGAAGGTCGCGATCATCGTCGGCGCAGCTTGGCAGATAACCCATAGTGGACATAGTGCCAAGATGTACAGGATGATCAGGTGCAACGGCCAAATGGGACACATTTTGGCCGATTTTTGTGCTTAGTTGGTATCTGGAAAGAAGAGGAAGTATATTTTTTATTAAATATATTCATTTTTAAACGACTTCTTCAAAAAGGAGGAGGTTCTCAATTCATCTGTTTTTCTTTGTGAGTATTACTCCGCCAATTATGAATCGATGTTGATGATTCTGTTTGGTAGGTCATGCTTCAGAGGAGGTCCTATAATTTTTTTATTAACTTTGCTTGCGTAGTTTTTGAGTTACTTTCAATATTACGTATTTTTCCAACTTAGTTTATTTAGACGATATCCTTATTTACTCCTTCACTGTTACTTACATAAGTGAAAAAAAAAAAAGTTTTTCATCGATATTTTCCTCAATTGTGGAAAGCTTTTGAAAATGATTTTTCATTCGTAGAGGAAGCTTGCCCGGTGGTCCCATATACATTGTATTAACTTGGCTCAGGTAGTTTTTGAGTTAGCTTGAATACCTAATACTTACTACGTATTTTCCCACTTGGTCTACATAATGTTTTAAGTTCCTGTCACTGTTATTAATTATTTATCAAATAGTGGTAGCAGAATTTGTGGGTGGTTTCAGAAAAAGATTTTTCAAAAAAAAAAAAAACAACGATAAAGCTAAAATAACTAATTTCGGAAGTCGGTTAATTTTTCTTCAGACGACCGCTCAAAGCAGTTGGTCATTTTTATTAAATAATTGTTGATAAGGTTCGTTTAATCCGATAAAATTCAATTCAAAGTGTTGTGCGATTAATGATCCGATATTAATGATTATGTAATGGCTACGATTTAGTAGGTACCTAAATATAATCAAATGTCAAAAAGGAAGTTAATTCTCTGTCTTATACTAATATACTAATTTTATACTTAATTACTATTAATTAATGAGAAAGATTTGTATATTTAATACATGTTTGAAATCGCACACTAATCACGTTCTCGAAAACGGCTTTTTAGATGAAAGTTGCAATAAGTATAGGGGTTTACGGGGGTGAAAAATCGATCTAGCTAGTCTCATATCTGCATCGATCACTAATAAAAGTTATTAGTGATCGATACGTATCTGGCAAAATTCGTTTCCTGTATTTTCACCCGCGCCCAGGTACTAATATTAAGTACGTATAAAGAAGTAAAATTTTGTGAGTTTGTTTTAGGGGGGTAATCTTCGGAATTACTAATTCGATTCAGAAAATTCTTTCACTAATGGGCAGTATTGCCGAGTGCCATAGGATAATATACCGAACCGCGGGCAGAAACCAGTGCCTATCGTATAATAAAACCGCTGAATAAACATAAATCCTTTTCGAAGCCAGTTTAAAATAAATACGAGATAGCGTATGAATTTTTGCCTGTGTCTGTCTTCAAACAAATACATTTAACAACGTTTGTAGACTATTAGGACCTAGGGATGGTTGTTGGTCTAAAGCACGTATGGTCTAAAGGAACAGTATAAAGCCAATTAATCCATAGCATCTACCTATAATTATTGCGATTATATGGAGATCGGATCGTAGGACACGTGATTATTGATTAATTACACTGTAATTAATCCATTTAGCCTTTGTCTATTTTTATTTATTACACTTATTGAATTTATTCTGATTGGATGTTATATTAGCGCCTTTTTAAGCTAAGAAATACTGAAGCAAACAATCCTTTTATAGTTATATTAATAACTAGTATCTGTATGCCATTGGAATTATATAGTTTTAATAGCAGGTAGTTTTGAATTTCACTAGGACTTCTTACTTCTTCACATAATTACCACCTAGAGATATACCTACATACAACATAGTTAGCAAGAAGGTAAATTAAGTATTTCATATTCCCCAAATTCCTAACCACTCACCACAAGAGGTCGCCCACGACTTCAAAACCGTATCACAAGTCTCCTAACTTAATTAATTACTTAATGACGATACATCTTACGCGTGCACCATCTAGCAACACATGGACACAACTGACGCAAAAGCTCTCAACCCGATTTACTACTCTACGCTTATCTCTTTACGACCAATTATCCCATATCACCGAATCCTATGTTTGATTATTCAATGATTTTTTTATCTCGAGATAAGTATGATACAATGGAACGATCATAGCAGTTTTCGTATCTCGTGGGCTATGTCACGTAGAGATAAAATCGATAAGAATGTATTTAGAATAATAATTAATTAATTACTAAGGACTATAGAAAACGTGGATTGGATTAGATTATTTTAAATTAAAAACATGTGAATTATGTTTCACATTTGACGTCATCATACACACATATATATACACTGATACCTTCTCTCCATGAAGGTAGGCAGAAACTACAGACGCCACCTGCTACGTTCGCATCGTTATAGTTTAAGATCAATCCTTTTCCTTCGTTTACGTTCTACATTCATTCATACAAGCACGCCGGCTGCGAGTACTACGGCACCTGACTTTTCTGAAGATCATCACCAATGAGGTCAATAAATGAAATCAATGACGTAATTATCAATACTCATGTAAAATATGAAGAATGAGAAGGCTTTTGACTCTATCGAGACCTGGTCTGTTTTGGAGTCTCTGCAGCGATGCCAAGTTGACTGGCGATTCATCCAAGTGCTGAGATGTCTTTATGAAAACGCGACAATGACCGTCCAAACTCAGAACCAGCAAACTGAACATATCCCCCTGCGTCGAGGTGTGAGACAAAGGGACGTAATTTCCCCGAAATTGTTCTCTAACGCATTGGAGGATGTGTTTAAGACGCTGAACTGGGAAGGACGCGGCATTAACATCAACGGCGAGTACATATCACACTTGAGATTTGCAGATGACATCGTCATAATGGCTGAGTCGCTGCATGACTTGCAACAGATGCTGAACGGTCTAGTTGATTCTTCTGTACGCATTGGTCTCCGGATGAACTTGGACAAAACCCAAGTTATGTTCAACGACCACGTTAGTCCGGGACCGATTGCTGTCAATGGCGGTGCTCTCGAAGTTGTTCGTGAATACGTTTACCTCGGGCAAACTCTGCAGTTTGGTAAGAACAACTTTGAGAAGGAAGCTAACAGAAGAGTTCAGCTGGGCTGGGCAGCTTTTGGGAAGCTCCGTCGAGTCTTCTCGTCGAGTATTCCGCAGAGCCTAAAGACTAAAGTCTTCAACCAGTGCGTCCTGCCTGTCATGACTTACGGAGCCGAAACGTGGACACTCACGGTACGACTGGTCCATA
Organism: Lithophane ornitopus; assembly: GCA_948473465.1. NCBI lineage: Eukaryota > Metazoa > Arthropoda > Insecta > Lepidoptera > Noctuidae > Lithophane > Lithophane ornitopus. The sequence goes on from OX419636.1 coordinate 8,567,756, forward strand.
AATTCAAGGTCGCTCAGCGAGCTATGGAACGAGCTATGCTTGGAGTATCTCTGAGAGATAGAATTCGGAATGAGGTAATCCGGCAGAGAACCAAAGTTGTTGACATAGCTCATAGAATAAGCAAGCTGAAGTGGCAATGGGCCGGCCATATTAGCCGTAGAACTGATGACCGTTGGGGTAGACGTGTTCTTGAGTGGAGACCGCGAATCGGCAAACGTAAGGTAGGACGCCCTCAGGCTAGGTGGAGCGACGATCTTCGCAGGGTGGCTGGTAGCAGCTGGATGAGAGCTGCCGAGAATCGAGCTGAATGGCGTGCAATTGGAGAGGCCTATGTCCAGCAGTGGACTGCTATAGGCTGATGATGATGATGATGATGTAAAATATTGCGATTCGCGATTCGGAATTCAAAATTACCTACTTGGTCCTTGTGTCCACGTCTGGTTGCTCTCAAGGTGCTCTTACGCGGGCTACTGTTACAGCTTTGATAAAGCAAGTAACAAACTGTACTTTTGGCCTGTATCACGACAGTGACATTATGTACAGGATTGAATGTGTCAAGGTGAATTGGTTTACATTATTTATTAGTGTCAATACTGCTTGTCTGGGCGTTCGTAATAGGACGCACAACATACTATTACACAGAACTTAAAATACATAAGGCGAAAGCTTCAGGCTAACTTAGCGCATCCCCCTTAAGTATACAATTATAGATACTGACAGAATAAATAATAGGTCTTTACCTATGAAATTGCCGTTGTGTATGAAAAAATTTAAACGAATTTTTTTCATGAATTTTTTGTTTGTATTAATCGAAGTAATCACCCATGCAATCAATGCATCTTTGCCATCGCAGTGGCAGTTTATTGATGCCCTTCTTAAAGAAATCAGCTGGACGGGAGGCAACAAATTCTTCAAAGGCATTTTGTACTGCCTCTCGGGTATTGAATTTTTTTCCCGCCAAGAAGTTATCCAAATTCTGGAAAAAGTAGTAGTCTGTAGGCGCAAGGTCTGGTGAGTAGGGCGGATGACGGAGAGCTTCCAACCCCAGTTCTTGCAACTTGGAGACCGTCTGCTGTGCAGTATGAAGTCGCGCGTTGTCGTGCAGGAGCAGCGGAGACGAGCGATTGACCAATGCTGGTTGGAGATGCGCCAGCTTCTCCATCATTGTGTTCAGTTCTTCACAGTACACATCTGCAGTAATGCTCACCCCGTTTGGTAAGAAGCTGTGATGAATCACACCGGCGCTAGACCACCAAACAGTGACCATCACTTTTCTAGGGGTAAGTTTTCGTTTAGGGCATTGTTTAGGTGCTGAACCAGGATCCAACCAACTTGCTGAGCGCTTGCGGTTATCAAACAGAATCCATTTTTCATCGCAGGTAACAATGCGGTTCAAAATTCCTTCATTTGTGTGTCTGTTGAGCAGTGCAAGGCACGTCTCGACGCGTACTTCGCGCTGGCGATCATTGAGTTCGTGGGGCACCCATTTGTCAAGCTTTTTTACCTTGCCAATTTGACGCAAATGGACCAATATTGTTTTGACGCTAACGTCGAAAGCTGCTGCTAATTCAGCCGTAGATTGTGTATCATCAGCTTCCACAATCGCCTTTAATTCGTCATTGTCGACCAAAGTCTTCGGACGACCGCGAGGTTCATTTTTCAGGTCGAAATTTCCAGAACGGAAGCGAGCAAACCAATAACAGGTGGTGCGTTGGTTTGTAGTGTTAGCTCCGTAAACGTCGTTGATGTTGCGTGCCGCTTGTGCCGCGTTGCTGCCACGACGGTACTCATATTCCATAATTACTCGAATTTTTAACGTATCCATGATGACGAAAAAGATTGAAATGCGATGAAAATGTAACACTAATCAATAAAGAAATGACTACTTTTGGAAAAAAAAATCCATGTTTTTAAAATAAAATTAATTTGAAATTAGAATTCTTAGCCAAACAAAAATTATTTTGATTTGAAATGGCCAGTACTGCAGAACGGCAATTTCATAGGTAAAGACCTAATATAAAAGTTTGTAAATGCGAACATGTATTTTTTTAAATATACAAAAACCTTTTTGTTTTTAGTTTCTGGAAAGTGCTACGTGATTTGTTTTTAATCGATATAATTATGATTCTGATCCCGATCAAAACAAAACCGTCTGTGCGTATCGAAACATGGCTGAAATTGTCCTTGAATTGGTACGTGACCTCTATAATCGATTAAGGCCTGTACCGGCTATAACACAATACCAATGTTGTTATGGACTCAATAAGTGTCCTTTAGTCCTTATCATTTTAGTAACTTGGACCTGCCGCCGTTCCACAAACGCGAATAATTTGTCAAATGTGAAAAAAAACCAGTTAAGCGACCCAGAGTTCCCATAAAGAGCCTAAATCTAGAGAGGGAGTCAAAACTCAGAACATAGGGAACTCAAAAGCTTGTACACTACAAGATCCAACCGACTGCTGTGCCATAAAGGAGTGAGCACAATTATCGACGCGGAATCGGCTTGAGCTGATGAAGTATCACCAGTACCACACTCGTCGCGCTGACGAGTCGCGTCGTCCGAACTCGGAACCTAAACGAGGCAAATGATGTCTTTTTCGCTTTTATTGGATGGACATAAAACTCTTTCTGACCGGCTCGAGCCTCGTCGATTAGTAAGCCAATAAGTCTGCCAATATGTTTCATTGGTAAGTCAGGTAGCTGGCTGCGAAAACTGAAGAACCAAAAACTACGCTGCTGAGATGTTGACCAAACAGAGGCCCTAGATAGAGTTACATTCGATCAGCGATAACGATGATGGAAGAGGCAAAAATGTATAGGACTGACCTAACATAAGCTATCGAAAACCTTTATGTCAATCCTGTTGAAAGTCGTTGTAGAAATACGAAATGCTTTCGAAGCGATTTTCACTTGTCTTGGCTCTCAGGTTAACAACAAAATCATAGTAATCATTTCAGCCGAAAGACGTGCCACTGCTGGATTTTCAATCTGCCTAGCCTCTTCCCAACTATGTGGGGTCGGCTTACAGTCTAACCGGATGCAGCTGAATACCAGTATTTTACATGGAGCGACTGCCTATCTGACCTCCACAACCCAGCAACTGGGTAATACGATACCCCTTGGTAAGACTGGTTGTCAGACTTTCGGGCTTCTGAGGACTCGTAACGACTGTCAAAGATCCACAAATGACAGCGGGACCAACGGCTTAACGTGCTTTCCGAGGCACGGAGGAGTCTCGGTATGTAAAGATGGTCACCCATCCACGGACCAACCCCGGCAAGCGTAGCTTAACCTGATGGATCGACCCGAGCGGCTGTTATTACTTAGCCACGAGCTCCTCCGTATATATATAATAACGTCCACTGCTGGATATACAACATTATTTTTTCTTTATGCTAAACCCGAAAAGGCATTTTGAACAACTTTTTCTATGGGACCAACATTGAAATCGCGAAAAAAAAAACTAAGGTTTAGCATAAAGAAAAACTAAGGTTGTAGGTCTCCCCCCTACAACGGACAACAAATTAGGCGATATTTACTTGGCATAAACGAACAGTCACGATAACATCACGCAGATAGAGACTAAATGTCACGATGACCGACCAGTTTCCTCACCAATGGAAGTAGATAAAAACCAAACAATTACTTATTACATATCAGATACGAGATCTCCACCGTGTTTTCAAGTATTTGTAGTAAACTAGTAGGTATGTAGATGCTGCTGTATTACAACACACACTATCAGTTGCATAACGGTTTGTTATTGTTAGAAGTATTAATGATCTAGTTACTATTTCAACTATTCTAGTGTTATCTGTCTCTTCGTTCATTTTTCTCACTGAACTTTAAAAATAAATACGAGTTCTAAAATAAACCATGGAATATTTTGAAGAATGAGCGCAGGTAATGGATAGTTTTTCTTTTGCAGACGGCGGCGCGGCGGAGTACGTATTTATTTAAATATATTGAGTTTTTGCTTCGAAAACAACCCGAGCTTAGCATTCATGAATTTATTTCGATCCAACTGGAAAAGAACGGAAACCATTTGTATTTTTTGAACATGCATAAAAGATTTCTCATCTTTATTTTACTAAGATGGTAGCTTTTTGTTTTCTCGTCTTTCGGCTACTAAATAACAGCCGCACGGGTCGATCGATAGTCGAGGTCGGTTCGTGGATGAATGACCATACTGACAGACTACCTATTACCTATCTACATAACGAGACTCCTCCGTGCCACGGACAGCACGCCAGTCTTACCAAGGGGTATCGTGTTACCCAGTAAATAGATTGTGGATGTCAGATAGGCAGTCGCTCCATGTAAAATACTGGTATTCAGCTACATCCGGTTATACTGGAAGGCGACCCCCACATAGTTGGGAAAAAGCTAGGCAGATTGTTTTTTTCTGGTACCTAGTTTTTTGTTTTCAGTCTGGGCAATATTTGAAATATTGTACCTCCCTATCGTTGAGAGCAGGCCTGTGTTCCAGGAGTGGGAACATCATTATAGGCCGATTATGCAATGGGTTGGAAACAAAAAACACGTGATTTCGTTGTTACTAGGACAAAAGTAAAATGGGTCTAGCTATTCTTAGCTATTTCAATGTCAATGAGGGTTAAGAATATGACTAGCGCTGCAGTGGTGACTAGCAGTCTGTGTGCTGCGATTTGAGAAAGTTACTTTTTTTTTTAAGATAGTGTCTTGTTCGCGATAATAATAATTCGAAAAAACAATCTGCTCGACGATGGCTCGACGTTAATAACGCAATGAATGTTGTTGAACTGTCAAATGAAACAGATCAGTCTTAATCATTTACCGAAAATGTGTTTAGCATAGAGATATAAGGTGTTAAGCAATTAGATAGCAGGCCAAAGAGATGTTGATATTATATCATATATCATCATATCTCATTCATATATCATTATTATACGAAGGACCAAAAACCGCAGTTGACGCAGTAGTACTTAGATAGGTACCTTTTTCGGTTTCTATTATTGTAACTTGAGATGTTTTGTAACAATTTTTAGGTAACTAGGTACAGTTAATTGATTTAGGCGTGACTGCGGAAATCCATTATAAAAAAAAAAAAAAAAATACGATAGACGTAGATATATTTAGTAACCTATTCCGCTTGACTATTCTTCAAGAGTCCTAAAAAACCCTGTAAGAAATCGACACACGTGTATTTTACCTAGGTACAGTCGAACAAGCTATTTGGTATACAGGTAAAATATGTATATTAATTTTCCGCTACACTGCCAAAATTCGTTTTGATTGTATGTAATTAAACTTTTTGAGCTTAGGAGGGTGACGTAAAAGGATTGTTGACTACTGAAAATAGGTACTCACAAAATTGTTAAAAAGTAATTGCAAGTTATCTGCCTGTATACCAAATAGCTTGCAAGTTATCTGCCTGTATACCAAATAGCTTGCAAGCTATCTGCCTGTATACCAAATAGCTTGCAAGTTATCTGTCTGTATACCAAATAGCTTGCAAATTATCTGCCTGTATACCAAATAGCTTGAAAGTTATCTGTCTGTACGCCAAATAGCTTGCAAGCTATCTGCCTGTATACCAAATAGCTTGCAAGTTATCTGTCTGTATACCAAATAGCTTGCAAATTATCTGCCTGTGTACTAAATAGCTTGCAAGTTATCTGTCTGTATACCATATAGCTTGCAAGTTATCTGCTTGTATACCAAATAGCTTGCAAGTTATCTGCCTGTATACCAAATAGCTTGCAAGTTATCTACCTGTATACCAAATAGCTTGTTCGACTGTACATGTAGGTACATTATTTACATGATTGCATTGTGTAAGTGTGTGGAACGCAAAACTATAAATTAGAACACATGGACCGCCTTAGTTTTGCCTTAACAACACGTTTCTAACAACTGAAATATAAGGAAATTGTATTTTTAACCACGCGTGCTCGATAGTATGTAAATAATGTAGGTATCTTATTTATACTATAGTGTCAATGTTACTCATTAGTCCCGGCTCCCGGCCACAAAAGGTCAAATATTTTATCACGATGTCTGGCCGAATGCAGGTCGCTTTCAACGCAACTGATAGTACAAAACATTATTAAAATAAAACTAGCTTTTGCCTGCGAGTCCCGCGACTTCGTCTGAGTGTACTTTTACACGACTAGTGACGTGCCGCTATCATTTTACCATTCGGGAATATTTCCAGTAAGTTTCTATTGGTAATAATCCCTAAAGCTGGTAATATTGTTTAATAATGTCTTGTAAGTAACGGCACTTCACTATACACGACTGCCCAAAAAGGAGTGTAATTTTAATTCAAATATCAAGAAAGAAAAGTTGCCAATAATCCTCCAGTTTCTATCTACCAATTTTCATAATTATCGGTTCAGTGGTTTAGGCGTGAAAATGTATCTAACAGCCTGGCAGAAAGAGCTACTTTCGTATTCATAACTAGAGCTTCCGCCCGCGGCTTCGCCCGCTTGGTATGTCGATAAAAAGTATGTACCAGTACCTATGTCCTTCACCAGGATGCCATCTATCTCCTTGCCAAATTTTGTCGAAATCCGTTCAGTGGTTTATGCGTGAAAAGGTAACATACAGACAGAGTCACTTTCGAATTTATAACATTAGTATGGATTGCTCACAATCACCAAAACCCAGTAAAGACGTACTCAGATATAAGCGATACCGTTGTCGCGCTCGGTAGCGATACCGGTCCAAAGTAATTAACCAGAAGGCGGCCCAGAGGGCCTACCCAAGTGACAGTGACATTCTATCAGGTGATAATGAGGATGGAAAAGTCAAATAGGTATCGGATTGACTTATGCTTAGCTATGTCAATCTTATTGAAAGTCGTATAAGTACGGAACTCTTTGAAAGCGATTGTCAATTGTCTAGGCCCGAGTATCGCTACCGAGCGCTTCAGCGATATCGCGTACCGATTCGCTATCGCTACACTACAGACGTTAGTTCAACGTTCTCAATTTTCAAGGCGAATAGACGCGTCTATAAATTATAATTGGCTTCGTGAACACCCGAAACACCTTAAATAAACGATCTTAGTTTCATATCCGGCCGTCTGTGAGTACCTTCGTTTCAAATTGATATGGCCTTTGAGTTGGCTAAGAAAACACCCATTTATTCTGATGGATGTTTCCTTCATAATAAGATAAAAATAAATAGTCGTTATGTCTTTGTCTACGAAAGGTAGAAGTAATTTGGTTAGTTCAATAGTGTTCCATCATCATTTTATAGATGTTATATTGTTGTAGCAATTTCCATTACTGATTATCGTGGTAAGAGTTATGCTAGGTCTTTTTAACCGATTTCTAAAAGGAGGAGGTTCTCAATTCAATTGTTTTTTTTTGTGTTTGTTATGCGATTTCTCCGCCAATTATGAATTATTTTTGCTGATTCTTTTTTGTTTGGTAGGTCTTATACTACTTATAGTGCGTAGTTTTTGAGTTAGCTTCCGTAATACGTAATTACGTATTTTTCTCACTTAGCCTATATGGATGATGTTTTATTTTCCTGTCACTGTTATTTATTTATCAAGTAGTGGTACCTATTCGAATTTGTGTGTGGCAGGTACTACAACAAAAAAGTGAAAAATAAACATGTTACAAAAAAAAAAATACCGACTTCCAAAAGAAACACTACAAAGTGAAAAATAACTTTAAAGTCGGTGGCAAAAAACGAAAATTAAAAACCAAACACCGACTTCCGAAATAAGAGTTATTTTGCACTTTTTATTAGTGTTTTATTTTGGATTGTCTAATTTCCTTAATTTGTTCACTGCTTCGTTTTAAGAATAAAGTCACCATGACATATCATTTAAATTTTATAATGCCTCATGTTTCATAAGGCATTTGTTTCTTTTCTTAGACGCAGCAATTCACCTCGCCAGTATTTAAGAACGTAAGTTTTATAATGCTAAAAAATTATTCAGTTTCATATATTCTTAACAAAAAAAAATGCGTCCTTACTTAAATCTTGAAAAAGCGACTCGTAAGTACCCGATATTAATGTCTGTTTGCCTTCAAAACTTGACAGTACAGTCACATTATAAAATAAACAGCCGGGTGCCAGAACAATGGCCACTCAAGCGATTGTGAAGCACAATAAACTTGTAGAAATCGATACAGGCGATCAGGCGATACACACGAATGGGAACGGTGGCTTCTTAGTTTCCTACTCGATAACTCGTAGATCTATAGAATAGAGTCTGGCCAACGAAAGTTGATCCTGAAAACACGCACGAAATTAAAAAAAACAAGACTGTTTATCCCTGTACAAAGTACGATAAAACGTGTTGATACTTGAAATTTTATTTCATTTAAATGAAATTAAATTTCAATTATCAACACGAATTATCTGACTGACTGTAACAAAACATCACGCCTGCAATCCCCGAAGAGTTAGGCAGAGGTGTACCTGTAGTACACTCGCATTTCGCCAGTTATGTTTAAGTCCCATGTAGTAGGGGGCGAGCCTATTGCCGTCAACCGGGCACAAATCCAGACTCCGGGCTGTGACTGAGAATTTTCTGATAGAAAAACCAAATAACACTTTGCCCGAACTGTAAATCGAACCCAGGACTTCAAGCTCAGTAGGGCTTGGAAGCACTAGACCATCGAGGCACTCGTAGATTATATCGCCCATTGCTGTTATATCCGTAGGTATAAAAGTGAAAGTAATTACGTAATTGTGACCATAATCTTGTAATCAGTGTGTCAGATTATGAAGAGCACTTTTTGTTTAGAGCTGTGTAAAGAATTAGTTAATTAATCTTAGTTGATTGCTTAATTAATTAATCAATTAAGTTAATGTGGCTTGGAAAGAAATTCACCATTAGGACTTCTTTCTATTTTGTGGATAGAATGTGCTAGAATGCTTAGGTAAATTAGTTCCATAAAAACCTTCTAATCATTCTAATAGGTATCGAAGTACTTAAATACAATTTACTTGAGAATAGAAATAGATGAAGCAGTAGTTTTGATACTTGACAATTTTATTTGAATAAAATACATATTTAAAATGCTGATTTTTATGATTGCTTGCCTTATATCAAACATAGTTATATTACTACTTCATATCTATTTACAAATAAAATCAAAGAACTTGTTTTTAAAGACCGCATAAGTATAGATATGTAAATGATTCAATAATTAATTAACAGCAAATGAGACTAATAAATAAAATTATTTTTTGGAATTGCTTAATTATTGATAAGCTTGTAGTTTTAGTATTGTATTTATTTTTTATACTTATGTATACTTTGACGACATAAATTGACAATACTGTTATTCAAAAATGAAAAGCTAGTCAAATTATTTCGAATTTAAATAAAATAAATACGTATGTTTGCAGAAAAACAATGTGCAGAATTAACTATCGCCTGTACAAGGCTACACCCTAATTTGATATTGTATCTCAGTTACTTGTTTATCTTAATAAAATGTAACTTGTGAGATAATTTACGTAACAATCAATGTTGAAAAAAAAACTCATCTCTCAATTCTTATCGGTTACTTCATTTTGGGTCATTATTCGGTATTGAAGTCATAATTACGTATCAGCATTGACCTCATGAAGTCATGACTGATCGCAAACTATTGTAACTTTGTGACGTTTTCCTGCTGTTCGGTTTGATATTATTCACCGTCAAAGTCGATTACAGCTAGGCTCATTGGGAAATCGGACACGGTAAGTTACACGGGATTTGCGAAATGCAGGCACCGGAGTAAATCATACTAGTTCCGATTTGTCCATTTTAGCACTAACATCGGACGAGGTATCCTAAAATTGAAGTTTTTGGTCATCGTTTGTCTCAACAGAATGCCAGAAACTGATCAAGAATGATGTTAAAGATGGTAAAGTAGAGGAAAATTAGGAGTAGGTATATTAGAAAGTGGGGGTCCTGACTAAAGCCAAGCAAAACGACCAAAAACCTTAACAACAAATGCATGTTCTACTTCCTTTTTGGGTATGTAGAGATCGTCTCGTATTTCCTTAAAGGGATTGTGGGAAAATAAGCGGAATCTTTCACATAAGGCTTTAACAGTAGATATAAACTAATAGGAGGCATCGGAGTATAATTTTGTGGTTTGTGGTTATGTTGGTACTTACTTAGGTACTAAATTATTTATAGCATTAAGTTCTTAATTTATATTAACATTGGATCGAGTTCTGTCAATCAATCTGTCTGAGTCAGTCTGAATGAGTCTGTCTATCAATTATGATAAAACATAAATCGCCTAAATATCTATAACGTTAAGAACTGCATATGTAGCAAATGTAGGTACACATGCTGATTATCACATAAATCTTATTAACTAAACAAAAATGAAGTAATAAATAATAATTAAATGATACCTATCGATATTCGATCAAGAGACTTCATCTCCGTCACATCTTTATCAAAGTTCAGTTCTGGGGGAAATACCAAAGGAATAAACAAATCCAATTTTCCTCATATAGATAGTGCAATCCACGACGACGCGCCCCACTCCGCTCCGCTCCGTACTAAAGTACAACTAATTCAGTACTCGTGGACGGCAATATCTGTACAGGTCTTGAACTTCTTCTCATTATAATTGATCAACTAATGATGTGAAAACGAATGCGATAAGTAAACAGATAGCCTCACACACTAACAATACTTGAATTTGATAATAATTTGATCTTTTTGAACTTCTATCTTACGTAAGCAACCTAATATTTTGGATGTTAATATGCTAGTAGCATCCAACAACCTAATTCGATACACGAAGCGAGGTAAAATGGCGAAGTCTAAGAAACAGATTCTGTCAACAGAATATGGACAAAAGTTACCAGTTACCAGTTCTTAATGATAGAAGTAGAACCGAAACAAGCCTGACATATCCATATCTATTTATCTGAGCAGTTAGTCCCAAAAAATAACATCGTTTGCAGAACCACCAGGTATAAAAGGAACCTACTTTTTATAGGAGGGGGGGGTAGAAAAGGAGCCTATGCTTAATGTAAGACTGCGATAAGTTAACAACACAGCAGTAGGACCAATCCTTTTAAAGATAATTATCTCACTAATTAAAGCATTAATCCTCGCTTTATCACCACGTGCAAGTTGTAAAAGTCAAATAAAGGAAATCTGTACAGTTGGCAATCGAATGGTAGCTTAATTTTAGCAAATTGTAAATCCTTGTTATCGCCACACCTAACATAAATAAGTATAGGTAATCCCCGATAAGGCACAATACTTAAGCACTGAAGCATCTTGTATGAGTGTTATTTTTGCCTTGCACTAGGTGAGAGAAAGCAGCTCTGTGAGTTTATCCCATCATAGGGTTAATGCTTTTTCTGACAGACACTTCAGTTGTCAAAAACTGCTAGTAGGTAGTTTTTCCTATTTTGTTCAACCTAAAGTGATACAATTTTAATCTTCAAATTATATTACTGTTGTAGCTTCTGTATGTAAATTAATGGAGAGACGTCTCGCTCGATACATCCGGCAGCCGTGCCTTTGCCTGATGAGATTAAAATCGCCTTTTGAATTCAAATATTAATGCGATGGTCCAGCACCCTAATTGCGTAAAGGCTCGTGCAAACAGGCGCGATATCGCAGGCGCGACAGGCAGCGGTACCTTTGTCGACAAAGTTACCGCTCCCTGTCGCGCCTGCGATATCGCGCCTGTTTGTACGAGCCTTAACACACTTTTAATAAAATTTTCATCGGAGTGTTTTAAAGAAAATTCCTAATCCATTACTTCATAGGTTTGAAAAGTTCGTCTGCTCAACAATGTGCATAACGCCATGATGTTGTTGAACTGTCAAAATGAAAGGCATTGCCTTTGTGTGTTACGCAATTACCCCGAAGAGCTACTTTATACAGGGTAGGCACACGCGCTCATCCTCAATGATCTTCACCCCTAAACAAAGCCACTGATACCGGAGATTTATTACTCGAAGGGACTCATTTTGATTTCTATTGCTAAAAAATCTTTGATTGGATTATCCCCATTATAAAAAAACTAGTCGCTGGATTAATTTATTTAAGAGTTAAAATATAGGTATGATATGACACAGTTCGTCTGTGGTCAAAGGGGGGACCAGGAAATTATGTATTGTGTGGGTGACAGACTAGCAATCAGTCACCGCACTCACCCGCTTATGCAATACCGTGCGATCTTTAAATAGATCTGCTATTTTTGTACGTAGTTACGATTACGAGCTAAACGTAGGAAGTTTTGAGTACTTACCTATTACTATTTGAAATGTCAAATATTGGCAATGATGGATAGTGGATAGATACTGCGAATTTGTAGAAAATTCCAATATCTTACAGAAATAAAATTAGAGTAACAGAAGAGTTTTTTTTTATGAATTTACGCATTTTGCATCCGATTAGATTGATTATTATCAATATCATATAGAGTACTTCAGTGCTTATCTGATCCACGAAAGAGTTTCAAGTACCGCATCAAGATATTCTGATAAAAATCGTAAAAACAAATAACCGGTGAACGGTTGAAGTATTTAAACAGCTGTTCACAATAAAAGTAAGTACTTAATTAATTATACAAACAACGTAACAAACGCGACAGTAGCAAGCTAAATGACGATCAAAGGTCGAGCAAGTTCAATTTAAATTCAATTTCGATTGTAAGATTAAGTTGTATTGTTTTAAGTCGTAAATTGATAACACCATCGTAGGTGGTGTAATATGTCTTTGTGGTTTTTATGAGGGGAAAATGCTGGGATGAAAACTGAAATAAGATTACTGTCATAAAAGATTACAATAACTTACTTAATTTTGTGAAAATAAGGTTCATGACATAAAACGTCGACTAAAAACACCAACAAGATGTTTTTAAGGCCATCGTTGTAGTAACTAATTAATAACAACCTACCAACCTAGCCTTAAGAGCTCTCGTGAGTCGTAGGTAATAAATTGCGCAAATAATTACGGATGAAACATTATATTTTGTAGAGTAAATACGTAGTTAACGATCGCTCAGGTCGTGTGTAAAATTGATTCTTGAAATAGTAATAGAATTTAATTTAACCATAACAAAATAATTGACATTTGAGCGAATCTAAAACATTATATCTAACAACTGCAACACGTTTTGGCTATTAGCGGCATAGCTAGCTGGAATTTTGTATTTGTTAAGAAATAAATTACATAACAATTAATCTATAATTATCTAGTTCCGCCAGAGACGATAGTTTGTGTTGTCATCTTACTAAAACAAAACTTTCTCAATCTGAGTATCAGCGATTCGAGATTTTGGTCTCTTACAAAAAGCTAAACCTATTTACGTGAGTTTTTTTTAGCGGAAATATTATTATGGAACGGAAAAGAAATAGACGAAAACGCTCTCACTCATAGCTGTAATAAAATAACACATTGCAATTGACCCTGACGACATCACCTTAATCTACCTTCATCAGATAGTTAGTAAGTGCCTACTCGAGGCGTTTGTAAATGTTAAGGTAAGGTACACACGGCTACACATCAAGCTATACATTTCCAGTTTATGCTGATCTCGCATCGTAAAGGATTTCTATACAACGCGAGGTCAGATTATACTGGAAATGTATAGCTTGATATGTAGCCGTGTGTACAACCGCGGACATTTGCGGTCGGTGAACCACTTTTCACTCTTATGCTCTTTGTAATAAGGCTGAAAAGTGGTTCATCGCCAGTGTGAGCCAGTGTCCGTGGTGGTACCTACTGGAATAACTTCATTGATAAGAATTTTTATTGCACTCGAAGAAATTGTTGATATGTGTAAGAATGTACATACAATCAATTATTATAAGTACTTAGACTACATTGAACTACGAATTTACTGACGAATTAAAACATGTTACAAACAGCGAACTTCAACGAAAAAGAGGGAAATGAATAAGAACTAAAGAAACACCAGTCTTCTTTATACACAAGTATTGCTATACAGCACCGTTATATTTAGAGCCGAAATCGCGTTTTCCACATCGGCCGTGACATACCAACACGATCTCAAATTGTCAAGTATCAAGATCTGTCGCGCGTACTACACACTTGTCGGTATTGCGCTTCTATGCAGTATGTATAGCCTGGCCTAGCCGAGCACCATTTGTCATAGTAACATCATTCACAAAATCATAACGATATGTTATTAGAACTTCATCAAGGATAATTGGCACATAGTTGGTTCGCCGTGCTTATTGCAACACATTGATTGACTATGAATAGGTACTATGATACTACGAGTGTTTAATGGGCGGTTTTAATTCCAATTAGCCTAATAGTAGTTATCGAAAAGTAAAACGAAGTTTTAAAAGACCTTGACTCTATTTCTCTATATTAAACTACAGAAAGCTTAATGTAAAAGGCTTGGTAAAACCTTGCATTTGCGGATGCTAAGCCAATGGTTTTAGAAAACAATCACACAAGGGTCAGTATGGCATTATTAGTAATTAATTGTTATTTTTAGGTAGGTGTATGTTGGAGTTGATAAACTTCCATATCATGGGAAAGAAACTGAATGAGACCTCCACGAAGGCAAATAATAATAATATGATTTTTCAATTGTAGCTAAAACAGTTATTTTATGATTAGATTTACAATCATGCGTATTTCCTTATCTTCAAGGCTAAAAACCGTCGAGACGTAGTACCTATCTCAGACCAACAAAAAAGGGTACCTATTACGCACGACAACGTTATTAAGCTAAACATTTCCAGTTTAAGTTGATCTCTCATTGTATAGGATTTCCGTACAATGACAGGTCAGCTTAAACTGGAAATGTATAGCTTGATATTATGTAGCCGTGTGTACTTATTTATTAGATTTTTTGTGTAGGTATGTTTTTACGTAAAATACAATATCATCAGATCATCTTAACCAACATAAAGGAACTAATTTGTTTTGATTATAAAATTTATATGAGAAAAAAATCTTCATAAATAAAATAAAATACCTATACAAATGTCTTCTTTTTTAATCATTCAAGATAATATTTTTAAATTATGTCCTTGGATTTTTCATCATCCATTGTGTTGGACTATGAATGAACATTCTCACACCCACGTTTCAACTCACGACTGCATATATAACGAACAAAACCTAAGCTTAACGAAAGTACACACGGCTACACATCAAGCTATACATTTCCAGTGTAAGCTGACCTCGCATTGTACGGAAATCCCATACAATGCGAGATCAGCATAAACTGGAAATGTATAGCTTGATGTGTAGCCGTGCGTGTGTACAACCAGTCAGGTTATTGGCCTTACAAACTAAGGTCCGTATTACAGAAGGAAACTCAAGTATTGATCTCTGTTTAAAACTACTTTAGATAGATTCATTGATCTTAGTTCAACTGAGTTTGGCTTTATTTTAGATCGCTACTCAGTTAATCAATCGAACCTAAGCAGTGATCAAATCTGTAATCACCCAAGTGTGTTCGAGACCGCGCTTGAGCATAGATTTTCATGTCAAATTGTCAATATTTCTTCTGTTCAACGAGGCGAACTATTAAATTTCTCCGCAATAAGGATCTAAGCAGCCTTTTTGGTTCCTGTGCTGACAATGGTGCCGATTCTCTTGTACACCGAACTAAACTATCTCTAAAATTCCTTACTTTTGACTATGGGAATCTTGGAGCTATTCTGCCAAATAAATTCTCTAAATTTAAAACTTATTTTGACACAACTAAAATCGAATTTGACAACCGCGCGCCTCCACTTGGTACTTGTTTTCCCTACACCGTGTTTTTTTTTTAGAGCCAGAGGCGCGCATGCACGGCAGCCTCGACGTGTTTTTAATGGAATTTTTCAGTTTTTGTATGGAAAATAACAAAAAAAAATAAAAAATACTTACCAACATGTTGAGAATTAGGGGTTTAAGGGCTTCCTATAGGGGGACGAAATTTTCATTATTTTTGCGATAGGACACACCGTTTTCGAGATATAAGCAAAAGAAAATAAACAAATACAGTACTGTTTTTTGTAACTGAAGTCGAGGTGTTGGTTTGAATTTTAGTTCATGACATCTAATTTTATTCCACACATTTTTAATCGCGATTAAATATAGTCAGATTTAGTTAGAGGATTTTAGATATAGAACAAAATTTTAGGTTAAATCGTCAAATTCAGAATAGCATTTTCACTAAACTAATCTCAGTGCCATCTTAGTGCTGTCAAACTAAATTATAGTTAAGTTGTGTCATTTAAAGTCTATTTTAGAATGACTTTGATCGTTTGACAGGACTAAACTAAATTTTAGTGATTTTTAGTTTAGTTTAGAGAATTTTGTGACAAGAGAATCGGCACCATTATCAGTTTTTTGATTTTCTAATATGTTTAAAGGCTTTTAAAATTTCTATTAGGTTTTTTTTCCAAAGTAGGTACTAAATTTTTTCTGCCGTCCTGCCAATTTAAAAGTGTTAAGAATTAGGAATAAAATCAGCTAAACAATAATAATTAAAATATACAAACAACACACTGTGTTTTTCACACTGATGTTTTGACATACTGACATTTTAAATATCATACTTATTTAAGGCCACAAATACAAGTCTTAGCTTGTCAATTTTGCTTACAAAATAACTATACTTCACTTCAAAGAGCTTTACTTCATTATATGGGGCATTCAGGAATGAAATAATAACGCTGATTTCCTACATAACTGGGCTTCTATGGTGTATTTTAATATTTCTAATCTAGTGAAGATCGGATCAAAGTCGGTTATTCTAATAAATCGTAAAAAAAAAACAGGCTGATGCATAGACAATACACATCTCTGCTTGAGGCTCGAATTGAGTCTCGATTCAGCTGAGTATAGATTGATTACCGTTCTGGAATAAAACCGATGCTCAATTACTGATTCTATACTCAAACAGTGATCAACTGATTGCAGATCAAACTGGACTTGAGGAACGTTCTATAATACGGACCTAAGTTACTGATAGCCTTTGTTGACTTTGAGGAACAGTGTGGGATGATAAATGATTGTCTAGGCATCTACAGTTAAATATTAAAAAGAAAACAATTTTGTCAATTTTGTAAAATAAATGGCATAAGTAATTATTATAATTTATAATATTAGGACTTTCTGAACCTAACTGATTCTTAACGTTTTTGTAAATTAACTATACAAAAACGTTATGTATGGACAAAACTGAAAATGTGCAAAATACTTATAGTTAATAAAATAATAATGCCGTTGATCCCGGCTGGAATTCGAAGATCTTTGACAGTCGTTACACCAGAAGTCCGAAAGTCTGACAACCAGTCTTACCTTAAGGGGTAACTTTATTCCTGGAGGTCAGATTGGTAATAATAGGGTTGTCTAAGTATGGTTGTCATAATTGACTAATTATTGAAAATAGCAGACTTGACTCCGCGGTATTCAGCTGCATCTTGTAAAAGTTATATGTCGTAGTCGTAGGACAAAGGTTAGGCAGATCAAAATCGCAGTAAAAAAAGCAAATGTAATTTATCAAAATTAGGCAGAGTATAACCATTTTTTGAACGTCAACATTACATAAGACAGTCACCTAAAACGCCCGCCCTTCACCACTTCCTATAATGCTTTAGCCGGTAGAAGAAGTGGCGCAACAAACTCCCCAGCAGATGATAGTGAATTTATAATAATGATGTAAATTAAACTTATTCTTGCCGATCATAAATCCTATCCTTCGACCACAGTAGCAGTTTCGCTTTTGCAAACACTCGTCACCACGTATTTCCCAGGTCGCAGGTGACGAAAACAATGTTATTTATACTAAATCATAATTAATTCTCTTGTTTTAGCATTTGGATCAAACTACCTGTTCGTCGTAAAAAGGTTACGTCATAGAGTTTGCAAACATATTCCGGGGAATATCCTCATTTGAGTAGAATTTTAGGAACCCGTTTGTCGCCACTTCTTCTCTGTAAATATTTTGTCTGATCAGGTTTTCACCGTTATCTACAACGGTTGTGCCAATGATTTTATTTTATCACGTAATGATTATAAAACTCAATGTCTGTCTGTCTGTCTATCAATCAATAAATAGACATAACCTTGAGAACTACTCATCCAATTAAGTTTTTTTTTACATTGTTAATAAGTACCATCAGGTATTGGGCCCCTGGCTAAGTAAATAATTGACTAGTAGGTACTTAGTTTACCTTTAGGTACCTAAACGAAAACTTAACAGTATTGTGTACTTAATTCTAATTTCAGTAGCGCCTTATCATTTTCTGCTTGATTACGTAATTAGTCTACTCTTTTGTTCATATACTGTGTTGTTTTCAATGCCCGTTATTAATTGGCACACTATTACTATTTTTATTTTTTTTAACGGCCTTTGTATATTTAGGTGTACGTGACTTGAAACATGGCTCACATAACGCATGTGATGTGATCACTTTGCACGGCCAACTTTTTTAGTTATGGCTGCCAAAACCTTTTTTTTTTCGATATTTAGCCTACCGAAACAGACACAAAAACAAAACTCATTTCAAGATATTTTTTACGAATAAAAGTTCAAATTCAGAATGTTTCTCGAATGTTATCCTCAAAAATATGCTCTAGAGATTGTTGTAAGTGACAAAACAACTTTGAAGAAAACTGGTTATTACAACAGCGGACGGAGCTTTCAACTCATAAAATATCTTGCATTCCCGATTTTGTCCTGATAAAATTGGAGATCCGGCATTCTGGCAACTTGTGGGAGAGGCTCGAGTACAGTGGACTGCAATTAAAGGCTCGTAGACTGGCGCCATATAGCGGGCGCGACAGGCATGGCAGCGCGTCTGCACGAGCCTTTATGTTGAGTTTATTGATAAGCAAGTTAAGCCATTGGTTCCAGGTCTCGATCTTTGAAAGTTGTTACGGGTAGTCAAATGTCCGACACCCAGCCCGTGTTACCCAGTAACTGGGTTTGTGGAGGTCAGATAGTCCATGTAAAGTTCTGGTATTTAGTGCATCTGGTTAGATTGGAAGCCGTCCTCAACAAAGTTGGGAAAAGGCTAGGCAGATCATGATGATGGCCACTCCCTCCTCATATTCAGCAGACTATGCACCATAAGCAGCTGAGGACCATGAAACTGTGGACCTAAGGACCATACGAGAAACGTAATTCAAACTTCTTTGTGATTAACTACTAGTACTTTAGTAAAACACGGTCGAGTGATTTTCAAACCAGTATTTTTTTCGTTTGCGTAAAGGAAAACTTGTTTCACGATAAACGTAAATAACATGTTTGTTACATGTATCATTATTATTGCATTACATCCGCCTCAGGATGCATATAGCTAGAGTCAACATTTTATTGGACATTATAGTACAATACAAAGCATTTTTACAAACTGTACCTTATTTATATCTTTGAACTTGTTTTGGTATTAGTTTAAACAATGGTATCCGTTCGGAATTCATACTAATTTAATATTATAAATTCGAAAGTAACTCTGTCTGTCTGTCTGTCTCTGTATGTTACCTTTTCACGCCTAAACCACTGAAACAATTTCGATAAAATTTGGCAAGGAGATAGATGGTATCCCGGAGAAAGACAGGCTACTTTTTATCGACATAAAACGCGGGCGAAGCCGCGGGCGGAAGCTAGTAGAAATAAATATGAGTTGAAACAAATACCAGTGGTGTTCGTATATTTGTTATTACAATGAAGTAAATCACCATAAAATAACAATGATTCTTCCCTGGAGGACTGACATTCCGAAGTCCCTACTCTATAGAAGATTCATAATTTGAGATACAGAGATACTGCTCTATGCAATAAGTAGGTATGCAATTATATCAAATGAACTTATAGTCTTCTACCAAAATCTACACCGTCAACTCGATGAGTGTAATTTGTTTTAGTGATTTATAGCATGAACCGTTGAGGAGTCTATGGAGATATTAATAAGATCATGTTTTTCAATAGTGCTACACTACACATACACAGTTATGTACAGAATAAAATATAATAGTTTTAACGGTTGAGGTCTTATTTTTTAATTGGTCATTGGTTGGTGGTGGTTAGAAAAGTTAAATTTAAAAACCCCCGACTAAAACATAGCATTTAAAAAGTAAAAAAATAATATGCTACACCCCTCTTTTTCCGTCGGGGGTTAACAATGACAAGACTCTCGTCGTGTTCTATTTTTGATTATAAGTGAAGTCTAATATTACCTATGTTGTGGAGTAGGTATAAAACTGAGTTCAATTGGTGTCACCAACAATCTTATCTTGTTAACTTCAGATTACATAACACTACAATGGAGTCTGCAAACTGTTCTAGATATTATTTTTTGCGTACAACTAGGTAGGTACCAGTCAGTCTATTCTGAAAAATCTCAACGTGAAAACTTAGGTGAAGTGAGCTGTCAATAGAGGCAATCCACCTGATTCACCTGAAGTGACTGACTTCAGAGTAGACTTACTTCAAGTTCACTTCACCTAAGTTTTCACGGAGAGATTTTTCATAACAGACGAATGGATACATCCTTGAAACTTATAGTTAAGTAAGTACCTACCTACCTACATATTATCTGTTTAACGTTTGTAAGGAAAATAGTAGTTAGTAACTAATTAAAAATATCTAGCCGGTTAATCATGAACGGACGTAAAAAGGGAGGATCAGCAAAATAAGTAAACGGAGTTTTGGCAATCACAAAATTGAAAGCGAGCATAGTTACCTAGATAAGTAGTCATATTATGATCATAACATAACATCACGCCTTGTTTCCCCGAAGGATTAGGCAGATGTGTACCCTACCCATAGTAGGTACACCCATATTTCGCCAGTTATGTTTAGTCCCATGTAATAGGGGGCGAGTCTACTGCCATCAACCGCCGTCGCCGCTGCATCAGCCGGTTGATGGCTTCTACTGAGAAGTTCCTAATGGAAAACTCTGGCTCTGCATGTGATCATTACCTACGTAAAATTGTTTGTTTACATATTTTATCTTCAAAATAGCTTGTGACTTTTTATGTATTTAAGTAAGTAGGTATGTATGTATTTAGTTTATGATAACGAGTAGAACGGTTTTATATTAAGAAGGTTACTAAAACTTGCATTTTATTATTCGCTCTCTGAATGCATTAAAATATTTATAATAAAATTTAATTATATTTATGATAGAAAGTGTGTCACATTTCAACGTTTTGAGACAAATGTGCAGACTTGCAACAGTTGCAACAGCTATGAGACAATGATTGAGATTTCTTCATACCTATCCTATAACGGCTACCGCAGACAGGCGTGACGCGACACTGGTGAAACAATTGCTATAACATTTATTACTAAAACTTCACGGAAATTGTAATACCGCTCTCGCGTCGCACCTGTCTGCTGGAGCCTTAAAGGCTGGCATCAGCTTGGACGAGAGTTGCCGAGAATCGAGTGGAATGGCGTACGATTGGAGCGGCCTATGTCCAGCAGTCATAGAGATACTATATTATATCTCTATGCTAGCAGTGGACTGCTGTTGGCTGATGATGATAATGATCCTATAAAGACCTAGAGGAACAACTGCGTAAGTACTCAAGTTTCTTAACGTCTTTTAGCCATGACAATTATTAATTATTCTAAAGTTTTTATTTGCAATTCCAAGATAAAGTTAATAGGTTTCCGACACCTCAGCGTTTTGGAAAGGTTAATGACCTGCTCTATCAGAAATAATATTGCATCGACGATTCTGAGATAAATCAGTGAGTGCAATAAATTGATGTCTTGTTCGCCAGAATTCATCAATATCACTGAAGGTTGACCAAATGTAGTAAATATTTTGTACTGAGCTCGAGTTGTGATTTTCTCAGACACGGGGAGACATCCGTGTTACATTATGTAAGTACTTGTATGTATAAGGATATTGTAATCTGCAGAGTCATTTAAACAGTCAAGAATTTCAAGAAAAACTGACGTAGGTCTGACGATAGTGTCGCAACACTACATAAATGATGATTCTATGTATAATAGTTTAATCGTTGCATCACTATAAAATATCTGCATAGTTTACTTATTTATTTAACTATTTATGCACACACATATAAATACAGACAACAAGAAAGGAACAGAAAAATACGTACAAAGGCAATGCTTATTTCTAAAGAAATCTCTTCCAGCATACATGCGATAGGAAAATAGATTGAAGAGATACTACTACCTAAGTGATACTACTTATTATAAGTTTACCTACTAAGTGATATCACTTATTATAAGTTTATAACAACATACATAAAGTATTTTATTATGCCACATTATTTTAGGAAAAAGAAAAGTTTATCGACGTTCAAATGTGGAGGCATTTGATCAAATTTTCAAGCTCTTGATGTCACAGCAGATGTGAGGTAGTTACTCGTAATCGTGCTACATTAAATATTTAAATTACCATCTTACTTTGATAGCTTAAAGGCTTAATTATAATCTGTAGGTATTGAATAATTAGGTTAAGGTTTCCCTCATAAAACTCAATGATAATATCATTTCAAGAGTAAAGGCTCCCAAAGACAGGCGCGACGCGACAATGGTGGATCTTTTTTAAATGGAATTTTCATGAGCTTTAAGGTTTTTTGTCGACAAACAGGTGGTTAATTAATAAATCATTAGTACAAGTCTGTGGTAGCCAAAGGGGTATTTATTGCACTTACGATATAAAATTTATCGATGATGTTATTGGCAAGAAGCGTCATCGCTCTGTTTTACTTGTCAGCCAGTCATGCATGGCACAGCCATAAAAAACTGGTATCACTACTTAAGACTTTTTTGTTTGCATTGGTCCTTTGGACCAATTCTTGGGGATAAGTATACCACGAAGTACTTACTTATGTACCAATATTAATAATACTTCGTCAAGTCCACATGCATGACGTTTGTGTGACGTTTTATATCAATGAAACCCCTCCCCAAATGCATATAGTAGGTCAAGCTATACATTTCCAGTATAAGCTGACCTCGCATTGTACGGACATCCTATACAATCGCAGAGAGAGAGCGAGATCAGCATAAACTGGAAATGTATAGCTTGATGTGTAGCCGTGCGTACGTGCAAACGTGCATTAGGTCCATAAATCAGTCTTTTGCAATTCTGATCAGAACAACAATAACAGCAGAAGGCAGTCATTAGGACCATTATTACAATGGGTACTACCGTCTGCTAATGATTATTATTATGACCTTACAATCACGGATCCACACACAAACTGCGCACGGATTTTTGAACGGTATTTCCAACGTAACCGGCAAAACACATGACTACGGAGGTTGTAAAAAATTTGGGAGTCACATGATTATTTTGCGGAATCTTGCCAAAGAGAGAAATATGTGAGTAAGTAGTAGCGTCTCGGTAGGTTCTTAAATATTTCGACAGGTCACTGGTCAGTCTGTAGGTAAGTAGGTATTGGGGCTTTCATGGACTTCATGAGTTCAAGAACGTTACTGGTGCCTCTACCCTATTAATAGGATAAGACGTGGATGGAACAATCGTGCAGCGTGCTTCTCCATTCTCAGAAATACCTAAACAATGTTTGTCCACCGCACCGTGAGGACGTCAACGAGAAACCAGATTAAGCGGCCATTAGTAAATGTACTATAGCTACTTCGGCGTCGTCGTCATCTCGTTCTCGTTGGTCCCGTTCACGGTGCTGTGGACAAACAGCCAAAGTCCAAGATTCAGATACATTCTAGAAACACTGTAAACATGTTTTCCATAACTTCCATACCCGTCTGAATGCAACAGAACATCACTATCAGCCAAACCAACATGATGTTTTGAAAAATATTTGTAGGTAACATCGACTCATTGTTTCATTCAAATTGAATGGAGATTGTTGGTCGTTGTTTGTTATACACTAAACGTGGTAAACGTCGTGTTTATAACAAAACTTTATCAATATAATTCACATTAAGTATAAATTATATTATTATGAAGATCGAGTCCACATGGAAATTAGCAATTTGGCGAACTTAGAAATAGGGTAACTTCGCAAAAAAAAATTGGTAAGTACATGTAGATAAAGGCTAGGCCTAAAAAACAGACAATCGTTGAGATGATTTCACAATCCACAAGAGATACAAAACAAGATTACACATTACGAAATATCTGTGAACGCACAACACATGTAGGTATGTAAGCAGGTTCGCATACTCGCTTAGTGATGCAACACCAAAATATACCAGTGAAAGTGACAATAAAATGTACCTTGTTCGATATTTGAAAAAGGCGCGGGAAGACACGACTGTAGGTAGACACGCGCGCATTTGACGCGCAACTCGCGAGTACTGGCTAGTGACGTACCAGACGCGAATTCGCGAGTTGATTCAAACGTCATTTCATTCCCCATTCCCCTCTCGATTGTAAGTTTGTTCAAGGATAGCCAGTCGCCGGCATGATTTGTCATAATGACGACGACACGACGTACAATCTCAGTGTATGAGCTTAATTATACCTTACTTGGCTTTGAAGCTGATTTATTATCTAGAATTTAGTAGTTGCTACAACATCCTTGAGCAGCTTACAAGACAGCTGAGAGAGCACAAATAAAATCAAACTTGCCACAGAGCTGCAGGGTAATTGTGTAACACATAACACACTTAAAGTAACAGTGGCATTTGGCAGTTCAACAACATTCATTGCATTATTTATGTTGTTGAGCAGACAAATTGTTCAAACATATGAACCAATGGATTAGCAATATCCTTCAAAATCATTCAGATTGTGATTGCACGTGTGTTACGCAATTGGTGCAGTTCTGCAATTTTATTATGAAGTGCTGTAAAGGAAATCACCCTGTATTTATGAAAATGGTTTTTCATCAAACTTTTGTAACTGATGAACATTGTGTAGAAAAATTCATTCACAGATTTAAAACAAAATGAATCAGTAGAGTTATTTCAAGTATTTACTATGGCATGTGAGTAGAAAAATGTGTAGGTAAATATTAGTATATTATGCGGGGTAGATGCATTAGGATATGAAAGAGAGAAATGATACCTCCAAAATATTTGTAGATTTTATTTAATCCTAGTAATATTATATTGGTATGTTTTGTTGGATGTTCATGTTTGTGAGTCAGGCTGAGCCAGGATGTTTGGCAGATAATTATGCAGTTTTGGATGGGATTTGGCAAACAGGTAGACCTGGATTAGGATATAAGGTACTTTTCATCTGGGTAGTAAAACTGCAAACAAAAGTTGGTAAGTATTTAAGTTATGATAATATTCTTTGTTTATAAGTACCTACAGCAAAGAAACTACATGTGGTATTATAGTATGTGGGATAACCTGTTTCAGATGCAATATTGGAGCCCCAATCATTTTGAGTTGGCAGGTACCTACTTATCTTTTCCTTATATTTGGCTAAATTATTGTGATATTGTAATTCCTATTAAGCTATTATATATTCCTATTCAGATGCATCCAGTTAGACTGGACGCCGACCCCAACATCGTTGGGAAAAGGCTCGGCAGATTGATTGAATTATTGCTAATAATTATCATCTATCGCTTTCCATCAGATGAGACAGAGGTAAAAGTAGTGACATTCCGAAAAAAAAATGTATTTAATGTTTTTTTTATTATAAAAATAACTGTAATTTTAGATGAATTAAACAACACATTGTTAGGAGATTATTTAAAAATGGAATCGGGCATCTTACTTATTTTACTTGGTAGGTCAAATAATATTATTAAAAAAAATAAGCAACCTGTTTTATCATCATAGTTTTTCTGGCAATTTTATTTTTTATACCCAACTTTTTTGTACATACAATACCTATTGACTATCAAACCCAGACCTCGTATCAACTTGTTTGTCAAAATCTGAGGAAAGTACCCTTGTTCCATCCATAACATCATTATTTTCATGCATGAGGCTATAACATACATTTTTATAAAGCAGAAACATATGCACATACCTACTAAACAGAAAATATACCTACTTGAACTTCATAAAGCATCTTTTATTGATTGATATCAGATTGTTAGGAACTTTTTACGAACAGTGGCTGACTGAAAGCAATTTTTTTTTTTTTAATTATGTTTTGTTTCGATAACTATAACGCACGCAGTGTTTAAAAGTTAAAGTATACTTACTGTACTTACATTGTTTTTAATTTATTTCTTAAATCATTTCAGATCAACATAATCACGTTCGATGTTATGTAAATGGAAGTTATGGTTAGGATAGCGTTGAATGTTATTAAAAGAGAAACGAATACGACCGGTGATTTAATAATGATTTAAAAATAAACTAAGAAACTAGAATTTATTCGTACAAGATAGCTTACAGTAACATAACGGCAGAACATAAAGTAATGGTTGTGAAAGTTGCAGTTGTAAACTTACAGTTTTCTGGAATTAAGTCCAATTCTTCTTAGATGATGAAAGTAATTACACTCATAAATTGAAATAAATATACTTCATCCATTCACTATCTCAGTTTCGTATCAGAAACCACACAGAAATCGCGGAAGCACCAACCAGCTGAGTTGAACACCTTTTACCTTTGTGTTCCAGTTCCAAAACTTCAGATTTAATTGCTAATTGTAAGCATGTCAAATTGACGTTTCTATGACGCTTTTTAGGAAAACGCGAGAGAAAGAGACAAGAACAGAAAATAATTTAGTTTCTAGTAACCTTGGAACGCAATGTATTAGGGATTGAACAAAAAAAAGTTACTAATTATATAAAACTCGAGTAAGTCGATGTTTATGATCGGGTTTTATCGCGTGAAAATATTATGATAGTATTTTTTTTGTACCTATGGGAATTTTGTAATAAAAACCGAACCCTTCATCGAACATTCGAATCGAAACCGGTTCCTGTGTGTAGTCCAAAAATTCTACACGCGAAGAGTTCGGTAGTTAGTTACACTTATACAACAGAACTAATTTAATAGAGTTTCGAATCACTGAAGTCCTGTATTTCGATTTGTGTGACTCGAGTCACTGGAGTGCTGTGTTATTAGATTTATTTACAAATAAAAAAACAATGCTACATTTTTCCTTAAGTATTATAATTACTATTTTCCCCTCAGCCGGACGCAACGCAAGCTGATTCAGTTCGACAACAATAAAGATTATATTGTGGCTCGTTAGTGACAGTTAAGTACACCACAGAAACAAACTAACACAATAAGTGTAAATCAGACTTCTTGCTCATTGAACCACCACCCACGTTGGCTCTCTGCGGTCTCAAATAACGCAACAATGACACATGTCACTGATGTCACATTTTCACATTTTTGTCTGACAGCAAATAGCTGTTCGAAGATTAACAGTCGTCAAATTTGATTTGATGCTAAAATCGGGTTTTGGATTTATGAATATCGTTTAAAAAACTCCTTCGAGAACATTGATTGAAGTTCTATTTGGCAATGGGCACAGGGGCCTTTCGAATGGTTGTGAAAAACTATGTCACACGAGTGCGAGTTTAACAAGATCACAAATCACATAATCGGAGAGAGCGATTGGAGTCACATCACTATTTCGTTCACGTTTTTGATCATTCATTTTGAAGACAAGACACCAATACAACTTCCCAGTCTTGTCAAAACGAACGAAATTTCTAAAAAACCTTGCTACAAAAACAGCTGTTGATTAAGATTACAAAAGTATTTTTATCGTTTGCGGAGAAAAATATGGTTTTGTTACAATAACGTCAAAGATTGGCACATTGTCAGTTGTTGTTGAGAACTGTTGTGGTACGCTCGTCTGTTTTTGAGTGCGAATTTTTGTATCGCTAGGTATTAAAAACGCAGTTTACGATTATGTCTAGTGAAAAGCCAGTGTCAGGGGCGCAGCCTTCAAGTTTGGGTAGTTCTCAGGCTTTGCAGCCTGCAGAGGATGACAATACGAAGTCGTGTTGGGTGTGTTTTGCAACGGAAGCTGATGACAGGCTGGCGGCTTGGGTACAGCCTTGTAAGTGCAGCGGGACCACGAAATGGGTAAGTGCATAGTAATTAGAACCTGTTTTAGATGTTCCGCGGTCATAACCCGTCCTTCCGATTCCTGATTTAAACAAGTGAGGAAGTGAAAGTATGTATTGTTTGCTCCAATAAAATTCTTTTGAGTAAACACTAATAGGCAATCAAATAAAATTGTATTGTAATTTGATTTATCGTTATGAAATGAAAATGTGTTGTGTAAGTTTTATGTGGCGGTCTTATTTGTGTGTGCACTATTATCAGTTTAATTTGTTCATGAAACCAATGAAACTTCACAATTTAAAATAAGAAAATCGCATTCCTATTTGGTGATTTTGTATTGTTGTTGCTTGATTGATTGATTATTGTAATAGACTTTGCTATACAAAGAGAAAAGACCACTAATATTATAATGGACGAGAAAATTTCTGAAAAGGATGTGAATACTCAGATGACAGCTGATAGAGATGAGTGGATGAAAAAGTAGTGTTGCACCAACTCAAGTTAATTTAAAAAAGAGCAAGAAGATGATTACTTTGGTGAGGAATATTGTGCCTAAGTACATGTTTGCCAAACCCCTAAGACCACCCACTGACCAAAGACATGGTAAAAAAAACATTTGCCTTTTCTTTCTTTTTATCTCAATTGCCCGTCTCTTTGTGCCTCGGAAAGCATGTTAAACCATTGGTCCCATTTGTTATTTGTAGATCTTTGAAGTTTGTTACAGATATTTAGTTAGAAGTCCGACAGTCTGATAACCAGAACCAAGGAGAACCATTGCTATGTAACTGGGTTGTGGAGGTCAGACCTAGATAGGAAGTCACTGGCGGTTATTACTGGTATTCAGCTGCATCCAGTTAAACTAGAAGCCGACCCCAACATATTTAGGAAAAGACTATGCAAGAAAATAAAACAAAGATTAACATTATTAATGTAACAAAAAATACTTTTGTTTAGATGATTATTATTGATGAGCCTGTTGTCATCTCTTGTTGTGTCAGTCAATGTACTATCAAGGTTATCACTATCAGTTCATCTTGAGATGTAAATAAACAATTCTTTAAGCAAGATTACTCTTGTCCACTCAGATAAAATATTGAATTACTTGATGAGTTTTGACATCGTCCTTTAGAAATAATGCCCTGTAGCAGTCTTGTAGCAGATCAGAAAAAACCAAAAAAGTTTGTTTGAACACAACCAAATACAAGTAAAAAAATAAAACTGGGCTTAGCTGAGCTTTTAAATTAGAAACGACCGCCTGTGAAACAGTTTGGGAAGGAGAGGTTTATACTGAACAAAATTTAAATTATATTAAACATGAACTCGAACTAAAAAAAAAAAACAGTTACTTAGAATCTCAATTATTTCATGTTTGATATACAATAAATTACTCAGTAGCCATTGTTAACCAACTTCTTAAAAAAGGATGGGGTTCTGAATTCATAATGTTTTTTATTTATGTTCATCAATATTTTTGTCAATTATTGTGGTCCGATTTTGTAAATAATTTTTTTATTTGGTAGAGGAAGCTTGCGCGTTGGCCATGTTTGTTTAGAGTTAGCTTCAATAATATGTATTTTGTCCACTTAGTGTATGTTGATGATGTTTTAATAACATCCTGTCACTGATATTTTCATAGCAAGTACACAAATGGAAAGTTGTAGGTATTACCCCATACATTTTTGTGGGGTAGGTACTACAATTTAAAAAAAGCCCTGTCACCTATTTTTAAAACCACAGTATCTATTTTATCTTCACTGAATGTATGTTATCATCAAGATAATTTGGAAAATAATTATTTTTAGCACCTTATCAGCTTGTTAAACACTCATTTATTATGAAAACTGAATATAGGAAAAGTGAATACAGGACTGTGTTTATCATTAATTTATATGAAGAATTAGGGTCGCCGAGGTATGGTTTTAGGAGTAGTCTGTGGCATATATATTTTTTTTTGGATTATCTTATGTTTAGCCAATTATCATAAAGATAAAAGCCATTTTTATTAGTTATTATTTTATTTACTTATTGTAATTGGTGGTTTTTTTTTACCACTTAAGTAGTTATTTGTCGCATTTGCTAAGATTTCATCAGATCCTTTCCATGGTCTGTAGCAGCTTATGGTCAATCCTGTAATTCCTTTCAGTTTTACTTCACCAGTACTGTACCTGTTCTTTATCTGTAAACCACAAGTCTCAAAATTGCCATAATCACATGAGAAAGTGGTGAAGGGCAGGCATTTTTAGGGGACTGTCATTATGTAATTTAGAAGTAAAAAAATGTCTAATTCTCAGCCTAATTTTAATAAATAATTTTGATTATAGCGTAAGAGCAAAGGTTCTTCATTCTGCTTCTAAAGTTTTTTTTAAATTTTCCTTGAGACTATTTCCTTAATGTTAAGACAATCATTTCATGTATGTAATATGGCGCATTTTCCTTATGGAAACCCTTAAAACGATTGTTTGTATGCATCTTGTGATTAAATTATCTATGGGTTGAAGTAATTTTACCCTAAATTAAGTAGTAGTGCCTGTGTCTTCCCACTGCAGGGCAAAGGTCTCCCTTCCTCTTTCCACTTTTCCTGGTCTACTGTGATTGTGAGCCCAATCCTTTAAGACGGAGTCCCGGTTATCCCGCCGTCTCTTTCTTGGCCTGCCGTGTAGTCGTTTCCTGCTATTTGCGAATCACTTAGTGGTGGTATTTGCGTATTGTTGCTCTGACATTCATGAATGAATTAAGTAGGTATAGATAGGTATAAATCATATTGAAGTATTGAAATAAAAACTACCTTTGGTTTTATTCCACGAAGTTATTATGTTGCGGCATTCTGTTTGCGTGTTGCGGGTACATTGTATTTTAATTGAATCAACATAGAATTTGCATTAAGACCTGCCCCTGCGGCACCTAATAATTCGATGCAGTGCGGTGTATAGCACAACCATGATTATTTTTATGTACTCAACTACAAAGAAATTTTGAAATAAGTACCCAATTTTTTTTCGTTAGTGTTTTCGTAGGTATAATTAAAATTGGGTGTTCTAAACCCAGTGTACCCAGTTGTACCAAATTATAGTCAAAATCGCAGAGTAACTGCAACATCTTGCAAAACATTACTCTCCTTGTGGGATCCGCCGCAGTCGGGTAAAAGTAAGGGCGAATGAACTAAAAAGGTCATTTGTTGCAAGGGCATAAAGATCTTTATTCCATGGCCGATTGTTTGCTCGCTACCGGTGCTTGAACTTATGTAGTACTGGGTCTTTGTATCCTTATCGTCATTTATCGGCTTCAATCGGGCGTTCGTTACAAGTAGGACAATTGTAGGACCGCATTTTACTAAACCTCAGAAAGATAGATCACCTTGCTATTGGTTGCGTAGATACGAAGTAAGTCTCTGTGCATTCGTCTATTCGTTTCTGAATCATAATTAATATTAATATAATTTTCAAGGAAATCTTGACTAAAATATTCTAATGAAGTTTTAAACTTCAATGTCATTTTGGGGCTTGCTAGTTACTTACAAGATATTTTAGAGTTTTCATAGTTGTTAATACGTCGTCGTGTTGTTGCGTACGTCCATTTAGTTCTGTTACTTGTTGGTGAGTGTCAAATTATACCTAATAGCTATCAATTTCGTTTGTCTTGATGCGTACATTCAATACCTAATTTTCTATGGATTATTCGCGAAACTGCTGTTGCATCGATCTGCTGAAAGGTTAAGGTCACGTCAAAGAATTAGTTTAGGATTAAAAACTTTTCTGCCAAATATATTTTTCATCAATCTAAATTCGATATACTTTTGTTAACCATCATAATGGTAACTAGAATGTACCCTTGGGGTACTCCCATCACCATTCAAGCAGGATGTTACGATACATTTTATTTTTGTCGCATTAATATTTGAAACAATATTATTGCTAGGAGAACAAGGTTAAAAAATCACCCTCAAATCCCGAAATAGTTTTATTTCCGAATAAACGTATTGCATATTTGTGATCAACACATTCGAAAGCCAGCAGCAGATAATACGTAAATAAAGTCAGAAATTCCTTTTTATTATTCGAATCTACCTAATCTAGGTCAGCCCCGACCTGAATAGTTCCTGTAGTGCTGAAAATACTTAGCACCTAGCGTTTTCTATGTAATTTTCATATCACGCTAACTAACGTGACATTAACTTGGTCAGAGGACTACAGCCAACACCTAACTGTTATATTTAGCATTTCCACATTATTTAAAATTCTACTAGATTTGTATCGACTGTATATTTTTGCATTATTGATCGGTAGTACTGACGATCAATACATGATCGATTAAACTATTGCGACATGTCGCGTCAATGACAATTGATCCAGCGGTTACAGAGCATCATTGTCAACTGCATCCCTGACCTTTGTATTTAATCCATTGACCCTATGCTTGTGGGATTCAATAGATAGAATGTCAGTTGAATTGGAAAGGAGATTTGACCATCTACATTAAATTTATTTTACCCTTTTTGCTAAATCTGCCTTCAACAGCATCCACACAGCTTGTGGATGTTTATCATACTTGTCGATATTGGCAACAAGCTAGTCACGAATTCACGATTTACTGAGCCCTTGTATTATAACTTCTTTCATCGTAATACTAAATTATTTTCAATTTGAATTTTCAGTCAAGCGATTATCATTGATTTCTACGTTACATGTGTATTGGTAACTTGTATGAAAGAGTTTTAGGTACTTACTTTGGTTTTTTATTTCTTGTGGTAATCCTGATGGATGTCTTCTGCCCTAGGGCGGGCACAAGCGACTGCCGGACTCACTGGCACTCGATAACTACTCTTCCAAAAACCTTTTTGTTGGTTTTCAATTTATTCTCATAATAATCAGAATAATCTGTCTACGTGGAAGCTTTTTCCAAGTCTTTGTTAAAACCTACACGACTAAGGGTCGTTTAAGTAATTAGATCTAATGCGTTGACATAATTTCGTTTGAAAGGCTGTTATTACAAATTACTACCGCCCGTAAAGGTAAAGGTCTGTAAATGTCTTAACATGGGTCATTATCAGTGATCGGAATAGGTAGAGCTAATCTACCTAAAGTTCAAAGAATAGAGACAACAAAAGTGGAGACTTCCTTACGACAAAAATATTTTTTCGGGACTAATGTCGGGATTTCGGGACATCACTTAAGTACATTTAATATAAATGCTAAAGGTGTAGAGTAAAATTAGATGTCATGAACTAAAATTCAAACCAACACCTCGACTTCAATTGCAAAACAGTACTGTATCCTTTTTTATTTTCTTTTGCTTATAACTCGAAAATGGCATGTCCTATCGCAAAAATAATGAAAATTTCGACCCCCTTAATAAAACTCATTAACCCCTAATACTTATCATGAAGGTAATTTTTTTTTTTCATATTTTCATACAATATCTAAATAACATTAGCTTCCGCGCTTACCTTTTTTTTTAAACAGAAACAGAAAATGAATTCGATAGTTGTTTTACTTTATTAATTTTGGATGTACTTAAGTAATGTTCCGAAACCCGGGACATTAGTCCCGAAATAATATTTTGACGTAAGGCGTCTCCACTTTGTCTCTGTTCTTTTTTGAACTTTAGGTAGATTAGCTCTCTACCTATTCCGATCACTGGTCATTATAGCTGTTGTCCGCGGCTTCGCCCGCGTGGATGCAGGAAATCATCCCACGGGAACGTACTTCAGGGATAAAAAGATATCTTCCGATGTCGTAACCCAGGGTCAAGGTCTACCTGTGTGCCGAATAACATCGAAATCCATTCGGTCTTTAAGGTGTAAAACGGTGACAGACAGAGTGACATACTTTTGCATTTATAATATGAGAATGGATAGTAGGTATGGACAAACTTTAGAAATGTGGGAAGTATAAGAGGCGAACGGCAACCATATTAATTATTTGGACCTTACGTTGTAAATATACTCAAGGAAGGTCACCTGTGCCCTTGAGCACAGTGCCTTTCATTTTTTTGTTCATTCATTGTAATGCATTGACTGCCAGAATGTGGTGATCATTATTGCAGAGTTCACACGAGGATAGTAACTATGTTGTTAAATCAGTAACTAGTTCTAAGTGAACTGCACGCGTTGAGAAACAGACAAATAAACAAATATATTAAAACCAGAAATATTACGAGTGGCCTTTAAGGTTACATTCCCCTTTGATGAGATATCAAGATCAGGAAAAGATTGATTTTGTGACATTTGAGTCAATTTAATAATAGATTTATTTAACTCATCTACTAATGCTTAGTAGTATTGTCACTTAATACCTTGTGTGTACATGCTGAATTAGTGTTTCCGAGCGAGTGAACAGGAGCCGATCCCATTAATTGACAACAACCAGTCCAGTTTAGGCTTTAATGACTTAATTTGATAAGCTCGTGTGTACTAGCCATAACGATGTGATATCTAATCTGTATGCCAGGTGTGGGGAGTGTCATTACTCGTTAATTCTATCAATTAAACACAAAAATAATCTCTCTTTGCTTCAGGTGCATCAAAGTTGCCTTCAACGGTGGGTGGACGAGAAACAAAGAGGCAACATAACCCGCAAAGTGCTGTGTCCACAGTGTAAAGCAGAATATATTGTAGTGTTTCCGTCTATGGGAGCATTTGTGGCACTCTTGGATGCCATGGAAGAGATCACCCACAAGATCTGTCCCTTCATCGCTGGAGGAGTACTCCTGGGATCTATATACTGGATCGCGATTACGTATGGAGCTGTCACTGTCATGCAGGTAAGATTTGATCTTGTATTAATTCTTTATGGACAAAAAATCGTGTGGAGGTGGTGAATTTGCCCTAGGCAGTTCTGCTAGCTTTTTCTGATTCTTTCATTTATTTTCGATAGAGCGTGGGTTTTCGAGGCATGAAATTTTTTTAGTCCACTCATTTAAACTTGAAGATTCCACTACTCGATTCGCACAAAAATATGCCCTTCAAGTAATATCAACTACGACTTACTATAAGTAACTTATTTCAGTAATATCAAACTAACGATTTTCTTTATTATACTGTATCAGTTGTATTATCTTCGCTGTACATAGCAAGAGGGCTTTCTACCACATTAATGTCCTTCAAATTCTGCTATCTCTGTTATCTTTCTATGACCATTCAAGTGTTCCTATAAAAAAAAAAAAAAAAACTGCGCCGTTTCCTATTGCAAAATAATCGTTTTCGACTTTGTTTTTGCTCTTCCCGTTAATTAAGTTAACTATGACTCGTTGGATGCGAGAAACACAAGACCGGTCCATGTGGCGACTCTTGGGAGAGGCCTATCTCCAGCAGTGGACGTCTTTCGACTAACATGATGATGAAATGATGATAAACTAACGGTTTATACTGGACTGTAGACCAGGTACCATAGCATGGCAGATCCAATCAGCAGCATTACGAAATATTTTAATTTAATTTGACGTTGTAACCGTTGGTTAAAAACGTATTGTTGTCGCGTATCAACATTTTTAAGTATTCTATGTATTTGTACTCGTTAAATACTTAATTAAATTTATGAATCGACTTCATTGCAGCCTTTTAAATTAAGTCCTTAATTTATATTTAAATCTAAAACTAGTTAACATTAATTTCAATGTCATGAACGTGATTATGATTAGGTATACTGAGCATTTCGGTCAAATATTCGAAAATCTACTTTAGGATTAGGGTAAGATCGGCGCTAGGATAAGACCGTACGAATCAAATTTCCGGCTAATTTGGCAATATTTTGAATGCTGAAAACATTGTATTCAGATTTTGATTCATGCGGGCATATCCACGCGCCGAACTTACCCAACCGACCCTAAATCCTAATGTAGATTATCGAACACAACACTGTTGGTAACTTTGAACTTGACTGTATTGGAATATACTTGGAATAAATGCATCATAAATTCATGAACTACTACTGAATGTGGCACAATTTCCTTTAAAAACAGTGTTCTTTTGATTTTCCCCAATTCTCTGAAACCAAATATTTATACGGCTAATGCAATTCATTTAATAACTTCTACAGGTATGGTGTATGAATGAGAAGAAGGTTATGTGGGGTAAAAATAAATATTTCCTGATAGACTGACCTTTTGAAGTAAATTAAACGCATTTAGAGTTCCATTATGGAATGAATATTTCCTTAAATTACACTACAAATGTACTATGTAGTTTAGCTATCTCATAATAGGGCTAACGAACCAAAAAATATTTATTATTTTTATAGCGAATTCAATGAATATGCACAATATTGAGTCGTTTATAAGGAAAATGTAAGAAACTCGATGTTACTAAACGCAGAAAATAAGTATTACATAAGGTAAAGGATGCCACTACCAATTAAATTACCTAGTAATTAAATCTGGGACTCAGTTCGAAGTTTTTAATTATTTTTCTCCAATTGAGCAACGAAGCCTAGCCTCATTAGAACACGCTCTTTGCTTACATAACGGATGCTAAGCAAATACTTATCTGAATTATTTGAGTCCAACATACCTAGCGTAAGCATAAATTATTAATGAAAGCATGTTTTGTGTGTGCCAATAGGCCTCATCTTTGACATGTCATAATAATCGAAGGGTTCTAAAGGATTATGTTCACGTAGTAACAGCGTTCCCTTGTTTGGCAATAGCCCAAGCGTCGATACCCGAGGACCGATTTACATTATAATTAACTAACCCAGACTATCGTAGGCCAAAATATGCCTCCGAAGTTGCGCCACGACATTCAGTTTCCTTCCCCATCCAGTCGGTCCTTTATAAGTTCTTTGGTCAATCTAGCTGCGGACGGTCCGACGCTATGATTTCCTGCCAAGGTTGCGGGAAAGTCCGAAAGGGATACCGGGACCCTGGCAACAGGCAACTAAAGGAACACGGATGGGTTTTAGTCAGTAAGAGTTTGACACGCCCTTCCGCTCCGTCCAGAGCGGGAGAAGCATAGGGAGAAGTCAGTTGATGATTTCCAAACCAAAAAAAAAGAAAAAAAAAAGGTCTTCAATGAAGGTCTCGTCTGCTTCAACGTCTGCATATCCTTCGACATTTTATGGCAAACCCACTACCATTTCACCTTTCTAACTCTGCATCTTGACCCGGCAAAATGATAATTTCCAGATTGCTCATTGCATTAACCCTACCTATAGCTTTATGAATGAACAAAAGTTAGTAAACTATCAATGGAAATAAACCAGTTAAATATTCGCCGTTTGATACCAGGAAGCCCAGAAGCATATACAATTTCCGTTTAATATCAACTTGACCCGCTTTGACCTCAGTAGGCATGACGAGTTACTAGTGCAAAGTATACTAAACCTCTCACACGTTTGTCACGACCTGTTACTTTGTGATCAATTAGAGTGTCCACAACAGTTATAGATCGCGATTCTTTGTCAAAGATGGCGCAGACAGCTAACTAATTTACTGTATGTAGCTAATTGATCATACGGTCATCGTGACATACATATGCTTTTGTGTTGTTTGCTCAGGGTATTCAAGTATGGTCCGTTTTTCGCACCTTTTTTTGGGTATGCAAAAAAAATATTGATAACATCGTCGTCGTCATTTGAATTTGGTTCTGATCTGCCCTTTATTTTATATGTAAACAATTACTGGTCTGTTTCGGTCATTCAGTGGAATTTAATGTCATCTTATTTCCTAAATCTTAATCAGGTTTAATTTTGCAAATCTCTACCTAAACTAGCTGTGCGATTTCAAAAACATTTCACTTCACTGGTTACAAAAACCACAGGAATTTGTTAAACCGCGAAATGCCCATGACGATCCTTAGCAGTTAATAATAATTGCTTCTAAAAATACTTCAGTATGAAGTATACTTTCGAGAGTTTAGAGAGACGAGTATAGGCTATTCAGAACTGTTCGATACTTTTCCGTACCGAATCGAGCGTCAATCAATGTCAGATGAGTGATCAGAAGAGTCCTCTAAAAGCTGTTCACAAATTCAAAACCAGAAAATGACAGTTTAAATCAAATAGACGACCCCCATTCTGCCGATAGGTATATGCTGTCGGGGGGAGCAAGGCAAATTAGAAATGGAAAATGTGTCATATTCGATTCGACAACCTATCGTATTGTGAAAAGCTATGCTGAAGTATATCATAGATGTGAAAATTTATGGTCCGATTCTCCATCATATTGTGTAGAACCTGAAAGTCGCTTAAAGGTAATCGTCCCTAGAATTCTTAGTATACAATGTGGAGACGACAATACAACAATAAATGAAAACACTGGCAATACTAATGCATAAGAGTATTATGGAACTATCAAATAAATCCTAACATGGAAATTAAAAAAGTAATTTTTTCAAACAAACTAAATAGTAGTGATGGGCCGACTATGGGGTTTTCCGATCTTTGACTAGCTATGGTAACTAAACTATTGGATATATTTGATTAATTTTTTGAATGTAGACCAAGAAAGTCATTAGATATGCGGAGTTTTATTTTTTGTTGTATTGTCGTCTCCACCTTGTATATCTTGGAATGGAATACTAAAATACTAAGTGCATATTTCACTGTGCATTGCAACTACCATTGCGCAAGAAGTTACGCGATGCAGGACGCACTCGAAGTCTATGCGACTAACGATATGTAAACAATTGCGTTAAAGTAACCAATTTCCGTGTTTTATTGGCCTGGAACAGTTTGTTGAGGAGTTCGAGAAAACCGACTTATCGTCGACTCTCACCGTATCATGCGCTGTACCTGTAACCCAATCACTTAATTTATAATGAACTCAAGCTACCGACATAGCAAGCAAAGTTTGGAAGCTGAAGTGGCATTGGACTGACCACTCTGTCGAAGGACCGATCCACGATGGCCGGACCAGACGAGTTCTAGAGTAGAGACCGCGAATCGGAAAACCTTGTGTGGAACGTCCTCCAGCTAGATAGACTGACGACCTTGAAGCTGCTGGTACAGACTGGATGTGGAAAAAAAAAACCTAGGTAGCTTGCCTGTCTGAACCACTTCAAAAGGAATGCCTTTATAAACGCACATAATTATACAGAAACTGATTGTGATTCATTCAAGTCTCGTTGACAGTGACCTAGTTGATATAAACTATCAATCAAAAATAGTCGATATCATATCTACACTATTTCTTTATTAAATACTTCAAACACACAAATTTACAGAGCCGGACTTAATGAAATTAATAGGCATTTTGTACCAGTCAACCTTTGGGTAATGCAGAGACAAACAGTTGCATGTGCAATAGTGAGAATTGTTGAGGAATAAATATTTATATTTTAAATATATAGATATACATATACCTATTAAAAACTATAAATATAATATGTATATCTAATTATATATAAATATAAGCACAAATAAATACACATAACTATATTGAAACAAATAAGACCAATAATGGGAAAACATTACCGTTGTGATGATACTGCCAGCTTCTTGCGGATGTGCTTGCGAAATTTAACTTTAAATGATAACCGGTTGGTTGTCATCCTGATTTCGTGGGAGAGTGCGATGCTTGCTTGGAATTACTTGCTTGCTATTTGAAACAGTGATAGTAAAGGCTCTTACATACTGGTGCGATTTGACGCGCGACGCGACTTTTAACAAAATAATTTCTTAGAAAACTTCCCGGTGAACAATGCAGCGGCGTCGCGTCGCGCGACAAGTCGTGCCTGTTTGTGGGAGCCTTAATGAATGTATGGCTTTTTCTGGATTTTTGCTCGCATCTGCACGAAATAACATCAGCTTCCCATCAATGTCTCGAATTTGGCCAATCACGTGTCGACGAAGAGCTTTCTGAAGCTCTTCGTCGAATATTAGGCAATAACACGTTTAATCAAAATTAATCGTAATTATTATAGTGTTTGAACTTTGTACTTTATGAGGTAAACAGCGGAGAAACATCACTATAATATGAGATGAAAGTGCATAATGAAGTTATAAATTACTTTGCACTTGACCTTATAAAACTGTACTAGTATGCGTAGTAAGATAAACTTATGATTTCTTATTTACCTTTGTGTTATCCGATCCTTTCTAGAATAGCGGGGTAATTGCGTAACATAAACTAACAGTAGCGATGGCTTTCATTTTGACAGTTCAACAACATTCATTGCGTTATTCACGTTTTCACGCAGACAAATTTTTCGAACATATGAAGCTTGGATTAGCGATATCCTTCAAAATCATTCAGATTTTGATGGAAAGTTTAATTCGTCTTCGTCTCCTCAGGTTGAGGGTAAGACCATCATGGGACTAGAGCGGATGTGGCTTCCTTGGTCAATTTGATTACGTCAGGTCATCGTGTTATCTGGCGTCTTCTTCTCTTTTTTTCTATTTTCTAATGATTAAAATTATGCTAGCGACCAGCCCTGCTTCGCAAAATTTTTACAACTTGACAAAACATCCAGTTTTTTATTTATTTGTAACTTAAAGTTATTTTTTTTGTTGTTTTGTTTTAAGAATTCTCTAAATGATGATATACGCCGTTGCGGTATTAGAAAAAGAACAACGGGGTTACACAGACAGAAACGAAAAGCGACTTTAAATTATAATATGCTAGATTGCCTCCTATATTATGAGCTCCGCCATTTTTTTTGCATGCAGGCAAGAAGTTTGACAAAGTAGAAAATTAAAGGCAATATCCAACATTATTGTTGTTACGTAAAGACCAAGATTTCTGTTCTCTAAGAGTTCGACCCAATGCGTAATGTCACCACTTTCTCTGAACTAGCAGGTTTATATTCGTTGGGCACTCCTTTGTCCGAGCCCTGACACTATTGCCTATTGTCCCGTCACATTTTGTCGATACACACAATACATTGGTGAGGGCCCAAAAGTATACTTTATATTGCCTAAAGAGGAAATGCCTTAGAAAACGACTTCACAATATTCAGTAAAGAAAATTAATTGTTTCTGTAGAATTTTGAATTCGGGCAGTTTCAGCTTTCAGGAATAACTAATTATTTTCAATATTTTATTTACTAAACTAAATTGCACGTAATTCTTATTAAACATTGCAATAATTAACACACAAAATTGGAGTAAATAACTCAATTAACAAGGTTGTGTTAAAAGATAATAAAATAAAGAATTTATAATGTACTTATGGAGGCACAACCTTGCTGTGCTGTTAATTATACTTACAATAGTTGTAAATTACATAACAGTAACCTAAGATTTTTAATTATTTTGATCGCCTAACAGATACGTATTAATTAGTGGATAAATTCTATATTATATGGTCAAATAAACTTTACAGGAAATATTTTAAAAGACCAAAGTACGTATACTACGAATGCCACATAAATGTATATAAGCATAGGTGAATGTACTTACTGACCTCGTCCTTGCATTTATTTTTTAACCGACTTCTTCAAAAAGGAAGAGTTTTTCAATTCGTCTGTATATATTTTTTTGTATGTATGTTACTCGATTGCTCTGCCAATTATGAATCGATTTTTTTGTTTACCTACATACAAAAACTCGTTTTCGGTAATTTTTTGTTTGGCTGGCTGATGCATGAGCCCAAAATTCAGGTAAATAATCTGAGGCCCAATCGTTTTGTAATCGCTAAATAATTATTATATCAATTTTTCGGTTTTCAAAGACTGATTCGTGCGTGATATGATAACAGCAGATTTATTTCTCCTGTCTGGATATTAGCCTTTCCAAAATGTTACCCACGGTTACAAAAATTACGCTAAAGTCTGGTTTTCAATCTCTTAGACTAATTTGACAGTTGCAAATGTCAAACTTCTAATTGAAAAAACCAACAAAAATCACTTTAAATGTCAAATTAGTCAACGAGATTAAAAAACAGATTTAATTTAAAAAATCCAGATGGATTCAGTTGGAACTGGATTACCGTCTATAAAATATGTGGATCCGTCATCATATCTATCTTAATGTTGATTCCACACGAGGATATTTAAAAAACATTGTAGTTTTACAACGACTATTAAGTACATACTTTGTAGTCGTAACCAGACGATATTTTTATACTTTGTAGTTAGGTAACCTTCGAAATCTACAATAGGAGGACATACATAAAATACAATACAATATGCTAAAGCATGTCGATCACCAGTTCGCCATGTGTGACTAACCGACTTGTAAGTCTCGTACCGGCTGATTGACCGTTAAATCTGATTGTTCAACTCAAGTTATTCAAATAATAATAAATGTTTGTACCTAGGTAGTTTTGTGGCGGTATCTACATCGCCACATGCGAACTACGCATCAAAGACCTGACGTCACATAAAAATCCTGACGTCACATAAATCCTGCATCGCGCAATAAAAGTTTACCGTGCAGTGGACATATATACAAGAACCCAACATCAATCGTTGGTCAGTTGCCCGCCAGACACAACACCCGTCTGGTAGGAGGATCCTCCCTTTTCTATGGTGGATGAGTGAACTTTAAACCCTGTTCCTCATACCCCTAAAGTTTCATAGTGGAGCTGCAACATCCAACGAGATTTGTGAAAACAATGCTTGAATGATCAAAAATCATTAACCTTCTCAGGCTAAGTTGGTGCTGCTTTGGTTGAAAGAAAGAAACAAAAAAAGATTTATTTGTCACATAATTTCAACCGAAAGACGTCCACTGGTGCTGGGCATAGGCCACTCCCCAATTACCGCCATTTTGACCGGTTCTGTGCTTCCCGCATCCACAGAATTCTGCGGCCTTCACCAGGTCATCGGTCCACCTTGTGAGAGGCCTTCCAACGCTACGTCTTCCGGTACGCGGTCGCCACTCCAGAACCTTTCGGCCCCATCGGCCATCTGTTATTCTGCGAGTTATGTGCCCTGCCCACTGCCACTTAAGTTTGGCAATTCTTTGGGCTATGTGCCTTGGTTCTCTCGCGGATCTCTTCATTTCGATCACGTAGGGTAACTCCAAGCATAGCCCTCTCCATTGCTCTTTGGGCGACTTTTAGCCTTCTATGAGAAGGATAGCCCATTGTGAGCGACCGCGATTCCGGATTCAGTGCCATACGTCATCACTGGCAACACGCACTGATCAAAGACTTTCGTCTTGGGACACTGCGGAATTTCTCGAATAATAAAGAAAATTAAAAAATAAACAAAATAGATAATCACGAGCACAGAACAGAAATATTCGACAGCTGTACGTCGTGGACGTGCCGACTGCGGCAAGAAGTCAAGAAGGGAGCTGACTGTGACAAGAAGTCTTCCCCTCAGCATGATCAGATCATGGCATGTTTGCTGTTTCTTATTCCAATACTTTTGAACTAAAAAACTTCTTCTACTTTTAAATGTTTGAATTGAAAACATTAATTTGTTGTCCTTATACAAAACGTGACAAAACAACCACTTTAAACACAACACTAAACGCCCATCGAATAAAACTTCTATTGTGACTCATTTAATATCCTTCGAACGATTAAAAATGATTATATTTTTTGCTGCTGATACCATCATTATTATTATAAACAAACAACTCTTGGCTTGAAGGTTACCATTAACATGGCCAGAGGTGAACTTCGGATACGGTCAGAAAAAATCTTTTGAGGCAATACTTGACTCGACATTGAAACTAAACTTTAATTAATATGTAGCTGGATCATATTTCTAAAGGAAATATGGCGTAATCTTTTCGGTTTTTGTATGCTAGTTCTGAAATTAACGCAATTATTTATTTTGTCTTCATTAATTCAATATATTTTTTACGACTTTTTGTTTACTCATCTCAGACCAAATAAAAAACCAAGACAGAGAGCTGCGAACAATACAGTGAAGCATGCTAAAACTACACCAAGGCTCTGTGCATACACGTTCAAACGCACACATTTACAATGAAACTACACCAAAATATGTGCACACATGTTTACGAAACCGGCCTCACGTCACTGTTGACAGCGCTCTGTTTTGGTTTTTTATTTGGTCTGAGTTACTCATGTGGTTTTTCCTGTTGCTTGGGGGGCCTTAATTCGCTGATACGGTGTGGTAGCGACGCCCCTGATGACCGAAATAACCTTTGTTAATACCACCGAGACAACACACTTCACCATAAATTGAAACCCCCCTCTCTTTTTTTCCAGGTGGTTGGTCACAGGGAAGGCCTAGAAATGATGGAGTCAGCAGATCCCCTAGTTCTCCTAGTACTCTTACCCACGATCCCGGTGACGCTCATCAGTGCGAAGATGTACAACTGGGAGGACTCAGTCCTGCTGTTCCTGAGGAAGTACTGCGCCAAGATACCCGCGCTGTCCTATGTACTGCCGTTTGGCAGGTGAGTAACAATGGTTTATTTTTTTTACTTCTTACATTTTATTGATATACAAAAATCTTCAGTTCTACCGTCAGATCCGTCTGACTTCCATCCATACCGTATGTGGCTGTCATGGCTTCCAGATCTATTTTCATTCTATATTACATAACATATCATCACGCCAGTATTCTCCGAAGGGTCAGGTAGGGGGGGGAGGGGTATTCTATATTATTGTCAGTATAATAATAACTTCTTATTATTATTTCCAGCGTGGAAGGCGACCGAGGCGCTATAGTGACCGGCCACAACAACAACCACAATCAAAACAACAGCTCACACCTATCACCCACACGAATCTTCTGTTCAGCACTCCTACTACCCACCATATCCACCATCATAGGAAAAATATTCTTCCGCTCCATACAGAACAACCTACATAGAACCATCCTAGGGGGTATCACATACATAACCATCAAAGGTGCTTTAAAAATCTACCACAGACAAATGCTATACATCAGACATTCCAGCCGGAAAATTCTAGATTACACAGAGTCAAATTTAAAATTGTACAGAAGTGCCGCCACGTCGACCACCACAGATGCCATATCCAGTACGCGGGCCGACTCGGAACAGGTGGTATAAAGTTAGTCTGTAAATGTACATATGTATAGTCGGCTAAGTTCGTGTTCGCGG
The DNA here is from genome assembly GCA_948473465.1 of Lithophane ornitopus. Taxonomy (NCBI): domain Eukaryota; kingdom Metazoa; phylum Arthropoda; class Insecta; order Lepidoptera; family Noctuidae; genus Lithophane; species Lithophane ornitopus. The sequence continues at coordinate 8,612,559 of OX419636.1, forward strand.
GGTGAGGAGGCCGTTTTGAATTCGTACCCGATTGTAATACATAGGAAAAGAAGTTTTACAAACGTTGGTAGGGGTACTTTATAGAGACTATAATATGCAGTTCTCGAGTTTCGAATATTTGCATGACAGCAATGTAGTAGCGAGGGTGACTGGAGTGCACCTAAAGACAAACACTGGTCTTATTGGTGATGGATTTCAAAAGAAGCTTATATGCCGAGATGTATGAACCAGGTGTATGCAAGGATCAAAGCACATTACGTCGGAAGTTAATGCCTATCCTCATGGAAAAAATGCTAGATTTTTTGCAAGTACGCAGTACGCACCCTTTACGAAATCAAGGTTAACTTTGAATCTAACCAATTCGCAAAGGCTGAGGTAGTCACGGAGACAGGTTATAGATATTTCTGACGACTGAACGTTTACAGTAAATACAGAATAATCTTTTTATTCATAAACGTTAACCGCTTAAAGTAAGTCACATGGTATAGGTAGTTTATTTCAGTATGAAATGAAATGACAATATTTAAAAACTATTGAAAATGTCAACGATGTCACACATGTCAAATTTCTATGGAAAAAGTTTTAATGGCCGTGATTTTTCATATGCATACACTGTTTTATAACGTGTCCTTCCTAAATGTTACCATATTCCTACTATTTATAAGCTTTTCAACTAAAAGTATGGTGTTGTCTTGTAAAACAATCGAATGTATTTTAATAATACCTATGTATCTTGTTGTAAAATAATATTTATATCAACGGAGAAAATACTCCGTTCTGGCAGTTATTAGAAGTTTCTTATATAAATAGAATACACGCGAAATAAAACCGGGCTCTTCACCCACGCTCATGATAAAATAACGTCAATATTTACGAAGGAATGTTGAATAGAAATATTATTAATAAATTATTGTAAACACTCGGAACATATCCGTTTAATATAATAATAATGTTTACATCTTTATGCTCACGCCTCCATGACACTCATTCAATATTATTTTCATTACAAACTACAACATTTTCTACGATATCGCAACAGTTTCGCTTTTAAAACAATGATGTGCAAAGCTTTAACACTAGCTCTCAGACTAAACAGAATACTGTGCAAATGGCCATTAATATTTTTAAAGTGATGAATCATAATTAATTAACCAATCATTTTCGGTCATACAACCACATCTACGTTCCTGATCGGTCTGTTTAAGAGACAATTTATTGTTAGTTTATTATGATTTCTTGTGTTGGCCTTTAGAAAGTACAGTGTTATGAGGATCTTTTGGCTTTTCAATGACATTGACAGGGGGCGTTGTTGATAATTAATTGCATTGAATAAACAAGATCGCAGTGTTAGTTCCATTTTTTGCCAAATGATCCTTGCACAGCTATAACGTTTTGTACGCTTGCTGGGACCTGTTTTAAGAAATATGTAAGTATTTCTTACAAAAATGCTTGTAAAATCTTCAATTGACATCGACTCTGCGTTTAATAGCCATATATTTTTTAATTTTAAGTTTTTAATGTTGAAAGCTGCGCCTACGATTACCGATAATGTTAGTAAAACATTAATTAAAATAACATTGTAACATAGTGATATGACAAGACGGTTCATATTGACGAAACTAAGTTTTATTTTAATTTTATTTTTATAATGAATTTTGTAATATATACGTTCTGTATGAGTATTGTTCAAAGAAGGATTTAAATTCAGACCAGATACCCGTTATCTGATGATAATAAAGTATTGATTGAACTTATTTATAGTCTGTCGATACATATTATGGTTTAAATGACTATATTTTTTCTGCGAAAAAACATCTTTATGAACGATTTCTTTAAACGATGCTCTACAGAAAAATAATTATTATCAAGCAGTACTCGTCTTGTAGCTAGGTGAAAATTGATCTTTAATCTTTTGGCATCGTCCATCAGCTATACTAAAGCGTGCCAAATTCTACCTTACGTCGACTGCGATAAGAGCGTTATCTTAATGGCATTTTTGCTAAACATTTTAGCTTAAATTTCAGTACTTTAAATGTAAATAATATAAATATAGTATGTTAATTTATAGACTACGCGATGTGATAGGCCGGGGAATTTAAAGTTTAAAGATTTTAACATAAAATTTTAAAGTAATTGTAAAATGTCTAATTATTATTAAAGAAGGTATTTAATAATGGAGTGCCTTTACGGAATTAAAATGGATGGTTTGTAATCACATGATTCAATAAAATATACTCGCGAAACTTCTCAGAGAGGACTAGATATCGATACACATTACGTTTGTGAAGTTTCGCTGGTTAATTTTACTTGACTCTGTGTAATATTGATCATTTTTCCCTACGCACGGTGCTTTCTAGCCCATAGTACCTAATTTATAAGCTTTTAGTTCATGCCACTCCACAGCGGAGAAGTCGGTACCTACCTAATTGATTCGACTAATGTTATTTAGTCGATTTTGTTTTTGACTCACGATCAATTGTCTATTCGATCAGTAGATACCATTTCGAAATATGTTTCAATAGCATTATTAAAACGAATGTTTCATTATTTCTATGTTCTTTCAATACTTACTCCAAAAATAATAATTTCCTCATCTTGCCATCATTAATGTTATTTCATTTGGTTAAATACTGTCAACAGAAATGTTTGATTACTTACGTAGGATTTTAAATTGTATAATTTGTTATATAAACATTTTGGTTTATGTTTTAATACCTATGTTTTACTTGTGGCTACTTGAGCATCAAACGTGATTTAAATAAAATGAGGTAGTTTCAACTTACACAGGCTAGCGTTTATCTGCTCGCACTCGAATTTAGGAACATTCCGGGTTTCGGAAAGCACGTTAAGCCGTTGGTCCCGGCTGTCATTCGTAGATCGTTGATAGTTGTTACGGGCAGTCAGAAACCCGAAAGTCTGACGACCAGTCTTGCCAAGGGGTATCGTGTTACCCAGCAACTGGGTTGGGGAAATCAGTTAGACCATTCGCTCCATGAAAAATACTGGTTTGTAGCTGTATCTGGTTTGACTGGAAGCTTACCCCAACAGAGTGAGTATAAGGGTAGGCAGATGATGACTCAAATTTGAAAAAAATCTGACATTTCTTGTTGAGCAGCCTTTATGGTTGCATCACACATGTGTACGTTCGCTAACAAATGCTTTGCGAACGAATTAACGCTCGCGGTGGGAACGCACCTTTGAGCAGATATCAGACACATTGTTGATTTTTATCTTTTATTCGGTATCTTTCACTCGAAGGAAAAATTGATTAAAGTGAAAAATAAATTAATTTGTGAACCGGTCCAACGCTGTTGAATTTCGGAACTCGGCATCTTACACTCGCTTACCGAATGACCGAAAATTGAAATGAAAGCAGATAAACGTTTTTAGATGACGAAATATTCCTGTGTATTTTAAAAATTGAACAGTCACTCAAGTGAACCATTCACTCGAGTGAAGCGTTGGATATCAGCTTTAGACCAGTGATGTGTGTTCATCTATATTAATATTATAAAGAGGAAAGATTTGATTGTTTGTTTGCATTGAATAGGCTCCGAAACTACCGAACCGATTTGAAAAATTCTTTCACTGTTGGGAAGCTACACTATCCCCGGCTGACATAGGCTATATTATATTTAAAAACAAAATAAGGGCTCCTTACTAAAACTCCAATAATGTAACCCATGTGTAAAAAAACACCCGTGCGAAGCCGGGGCGAGCAGCTAGTCATTAATATTCGTGACCGACATCTACCTTTGATTACGAGAGCATTTAATCATCGATTTACTAAAGTACAGTACAGTTGTAGTAACATTTATTTGCATTTAATGTCTTTTTAGTTATTCGTATCTTCTTAGTTCGTCCATCTTGTGCGTAGACACCCCTTGTACACAGTGGTAGATGTTGGTACTACTTGAACTGTAGTCATATTCCAACTGGAACACGTTGTCTTGCAGTGAATTTTACTAACTGTGCACGTTTCTACGTGTATGATTTTATTGAGAGAAACTCACCCGCCTATCTGATATAGTAACTTGCTATGGAGTCGGAAACTTTTTATTGTTTATGGCCATTCCACCTAACAGAGTCAAACGGCTATGGGATGTTAACTTGTGCAATAAAACTTGCCAGTAGGAAATTGTTCATTACAGGAAGTTAGTCTTTTTTTTAAAGCGCTAAATAGCCATAGGAAATTCAATACACAGGACGCGCGTCATCTGACTCTTATGTCATTGTAATAAGGTATAAATTGGAATGATTGACGCGCATTCGTGAAATGCAACATTCTAATTACTTCCAGTTTGTTAGTAAACCGTTCAGTTATCGCTCAAGTGGCCACAAGAGTTGGTTTTGCTAGTCTTTTTGTAAACCTAGCGCCCCTCATGCAGTTTTGTATAAACGACGCTTCTTTTAATTTGTACCTAGCTATTATTTTGTCTACTGTACATTTTAAACAGATTATAAATATTATTTTTTATTGAGTCTCAATTTGTTGTTTTAATTTAAAGCTGGCCACATACATTCGGAATTTCGAATCGGGGAAAACTACGAACGGAGAACTACTGTACCTTACGTGTGTGATAGATCCTTACACTTTTACTGCCCAGCCCCCGACTCACGAGTGCAACGATAATTCGTTCGCGTGCCCACAACTCGCCTCCGGGTCGTACATTATATATAGCTATATACGGCGCGCCGATGTACTCGACTGATCGATTGTTATAGATATATGAGACACATTTTATGGCATGCTAATTTGCATGCCTTCTATGTACTTGGCAGTAAAAGTGTTTTTGTATGGATTTGCTGCCTTCGAAATTCCGAATCGATTTTTAAACGGAATTCCGGTCCGTTTCGGAATTTCTTATGTACGTGGCCGGCCCAATGCTATAACCACAGTTATTCTAAGAACATATTGCTTATATGTATTCTATCCCTTAATTCTGTAGTCTGGGTACCTAAGAAGTAATCGTATTCAAGATAATAATAACTAGCGAAACATAGACGTAATAGGCTTGTGGATTATATACCGTCTTAGCGGTCCAATTAAATAATTTGGCGTAGTTTCGCCAGTGAAATCATGAACATGTAATCGCCAAAAAAAAATCAGCTGTCCCCTACATTTTGACCAGCTATGCGAACATAACTGTAGGGAACAGCACATTTTTTGTTCGCGATTTCAGGTTTGGTCCCATAGTGGACGTTGTTCATAATGATGAGCACAATGACCCCTTGAGAATGCCCATGAATTCAATTTCTTCATAGTTGCAAACTTGCAATACAAATTGAATTATTTTTCACCTACCTAACTCGCTGGATTGGGGGGCTAAGATATCTTGTGAGGCGAAACCTAATTGGGTATACCCACATTTTTCATCATTATCTATCTACTTAGCTCCCATTTATCGTACCTAGATGTGATAGCCACATACGTAGTTGCTATGTGCTCTACTATCCTACAACTTATTATAATAATCTTTAGTCATGTATTTGATAAAGCGCTAAACAAATACATGAATCATCATTATATTACGTATATAATATATGTATTATCATAATTCTGTAATGAGGTTTGATGTCTACAAGAGTTTGGCTTTTCAAGCTACAGTAACTTAATTGGGGACATTAAAAGCTATTTAAATAAGTATCCTTTTTGACCTTCAAGCTTCGTTTAACAATAATAATTGAGCAGATCAAAATAGGACGGGCCAATTACCTAACTATATTAGGTCCACCCCTTTCTTCTATTTGGAAGCCTCAAGTAAGTTAATAGGTCACTTATCAGTTCAGATGTAACGTTTGATAAGATACCTAACAAACTTCTGTAACAAATTAATACTTCCTTCGTATGTCAATCAATTCAAGATCAAAAGCTGATAAACACTTTTAATGAAACCGACTTTATAAAAAAAACAATTTATATTTCAAGAACAAAAATCAACAATCTGCAAAAAAAATTGCAATAGCAAACATATCTATCAGAAATCAAGTTAACAATATCCATTAGCAAGATAATGATAACAGCATTATCATATAAAAAGCGGTATCGATGATAATATATCACTGGTATCTTATCGCAGATGAAATTATGGTAAATAGTAAGGTTTGTTACAATGCGTTGCAGTGTTCCATAGTCTTCGTTTTCTTTCGCGCGTGTTATCATTTCAAAAAGAGTGCATTTCAAACAAGCTAATCTAGGAAACGGAGGTTTGTGAACAAGGTAAGTGATTAGGCAGTCGCCTTTTGTGATTATTATTATCTTTTTATAAGTAAGATTAAATTATAAAACAAAATATATCAATAGGTAACAAGGGCATTGTGTTTAGGTTATAAAAATTATCACGTAACCTAATCCATTTTCATTTATTAGTGTCTGTGATATGGGTAGAAAGGGGGCACAGAACATTTCCATAAATAACATGTCATGTGAACATGTCCCTAATTTTCTCCTAAAGGAAAAGGGGTTGACTACTGAGATGACAACTAATAGAGAACTGTGGCAGTCAAAGACATGTGGCGCCGACCACAAATTAATTGGGATAAGGGCAGGAGATCGAAAATAAATAAATTAAATACATTTTTAGCAGTGTTTTTCCAAATGATTGCCAATTCTTGGAACACACGGCTGATAACGGCGTAATTGTAATACTTTCTTAATCGAAATGATAATTTTATTTAGTTTATAGATAGGTAATTTTTGTTATACCTACCTAATTTATAGTCGGTTATACGTTTTGTGTCGCGTATATAGAGAATGCAGGATTGATAGGTTGATTATGATTGTGACGTGCCATAGCCATCCAGATAATTATGTACCTAGTGATCGTGAGTGCCTCAAGTTTCCGCTTTATTATAAGTGCCTTTTCTAATGCCATCTATTCCGTTTTTCTTATACCTACTTACTTACTTAACTGCTTTTTTTCAACAAATCTCACTCTTCTAAACAATGCAAACAGACCAGCAGTGCTATTCTGTAAAAAGCTCACCGTGAAAACTTGTGAAGTGAGCTGTCAATATTGTCAATCCCTTCCATCAGGCGGAATGACAGCTCACTTCACATAAGTTTTCACGGTGAGCTTTTTTTAGAGTAGCTGATCTTAGACAACACACAGATTTTTATCTCAGTGTTAGGTAGGTCCTGAAAGCTCTGCTTGCATCAAGACTTCTAAGAGATTATTCGGGCTATACCTAGGAACATCTTTATTATTATTGCCCAATCACGCAACTTGCTAATCCTTTACACGATATCTAAATCTAAATAGACTAATAATTAAGCATTAATTGTCCGTTTAATCCAAAACAAATGATAATGTCATCATCGTCCTGCCCTTGTCCCTATTTATTTGTAGTCGGTCTAGCACATCATCCAAACATCTCTATTAGCCGACATCTCATACCCAACTTTTCAGCCAAATCATCTTTCACACAACCATCTTTAGGTCTTCACAATCCAAATAATGACGTTCGAAAATCAAATTTCCAGACGTACGGGATTCCAAAATGGCGAAGTTCTTCAAGTCAATCTTCCACACGACCGACAGGCGGAAGGCTCCTCATTACAACGAGCATGCTGATGCGGATGAGGATAGGAGCGATTCTCCTCAGCCGGCTAAGAGGCAGCTGTCCATTTCCCGCTCTGGGAGGATGAGGCAGGCTAACAAGAAGAGACACTCGCTCACTCTGGAGCTTTATGGAGAAGTAAGTGTGGTTTTCTCAACTTATCTGTTTTAATAGGGATCATACTGGGACGCCCTCAGTTCAACCTCTGCAACCTCATTTTTATTGGTTTACAAGGATGTTTGGATTGAGTTTACAATTGTGTAAAAAAATCTGACTTGATTCCTAACTACGTTGAGGTAACAGCTAAAAACAGTCACTCCCTTCCATCAGGTTAAATAATCAAAAATCCTAATAACTGACGAGATGAGGCTATACCTACATACATTAAAACTTCTGCCTAACACTTCCGGGAATGCAGGCGCGATATTATGTATGTTATATTATTCTAACTCTATCTATCACTATAAGTAAGCATCTCGTCGACTCGAGACTTTTCAAAAAGAGCGACCTCCTTGACACTTCTGTTTCGTTACTTACGAAGCAACAAGATCAATCAAGGGTCCAAGCTCCTATGATCACAGTATCTTTCCGTGATTGTATAACAACTAGTTAGATATATATACCTATATTCAAGTAGCGCCTTTGTTTCTCCCTCTTATCTTAACGCCTGGTCTGCATCAGATGCTCAAGAACTTTGAGTGTTTTGACAATAGATACAGAGTACTTGTGTAGACTCTACGTTATCTGACCACTTTATTCAGTGATTACTAGGGTTTAGTTAATTGATATTACCCATTGTTTGCTTTAGATAGGTACCCTATGTCTAATTATGGAAGCCGTTTTTCAGGCGTGGAAAAGATTTTTATAGGCTTGAATTTTCTCTCATGTAAATTGGTGTGAGCTATCTAATATCAATAAAAAGGTATTATCATGTCTATGCTAAGGAAAAAATTAAAAAAAACTGGTTTATTTAAAGCAGCATCATAGTCTGCGTAAAGCTTTGTCCCCAATCTAGAAGGGACCCATAAAATAACACGTTAATGAATGAAATACTCAATATCTTTATTTCTTTACCATAAATGTGTACTTAGGTGGTAACTATATAATTTAGATCATTATGGATCCTGTAGGGCACAGCAAAAGGGTAGTAATAAATAAAACCAGCCTGAATAGATCTATTTGTTTCAGATGTCTCACGTTTGTAAAACCACATTGCTAAGCCATTCTAACAAAGAAATACACGACGATTTAGATTAGCGACGTTTATAGATTAGCGACACCGGTTCGAAGCTAGCAAACTTGATTACCTAAGTTCGCACTTATACAGGAAGTAGGTAGGTACTTAAGCATCGGGACATAGAAGTGGGTTTTCCTATGGGATACAAGATAATATTCCCCGATTGAACTTCTGTCATGGCGAGTACGCAGTAGATATTATAGTTTTAGTGCACAAGTAGGACTCTCACTAGTCCAATGGGACAGCATCTGACACGACCGCAGGAAGGCGAAGTCTTTACGTGCTTTCTGAGGCTTGTGCTTTATAGGGTTGTCACACCGCTAATTTCCGAACTCTGGGCTATTATTGAGAATTTCTAGAAAGAAAAAACCCATAATATTACACATCAGGCTATGTAAATATTATCAGCAGTACGTTTTAGGGCCCTGTTTTTAACACAATAAAATAATAATTCGAAAATTCAATTGATAATAGAATGATATTGTATTTTTACAAAAGGAAACAAGGTACTTATCAGTGCATTAATAATATTGCTCTCCGTTTGATCTAAGCGCGATACCTAACTTAATATAAAAATCTACATTGATTACAATCAATGATAACTATCGGTTACCGGTGGCAAAAAAACAAATAAATGAGGATAATATTATGTAAAACGCATTATCAAAGTTAGGTAAAAATAGAACATATTGCTATAATAATACTTGTTGAAATAAGGATGCTATAAAATCATCCAAACCTATAAAGGAGTCCAGTGTGCTTAATCCTCAGCAGTGCATTGCCTTTATTTAACTATCACGTGTCCTAGAATAGCTCCTTGTGGAAAACTTCCTTCGAGTCTTCACACAAGGGTGGTTTTTGATATAAACGAATACAGAATACCGTCGTTTTGATACTAATAATTGGTCCCAGCAATTACTAGTCCGCCTTACACTCTACCCTTGTCGAGAAAGACGGCAATGGAAAGTGTCTTTTGCTGGTTAAGAATATCAAACGGCTAACACAAATCTGCGTGCTAAGCATCATTATATAGCCTTAAACATTGTAGCGGTGATTGAGATGTCCATAATCTGTTGCTCAGTATTTAATTAAAGTTTTTGAGTTTCATGGGTAGAGAAGTATTTAAGGTCCGTATTACAGAACGTTCCTCAAGTCCAGTTTGATCTGCAATCAGTTGATCACTGTTTGAGTATAGAATCAGTACTTGAGCATCGGTCTTATTCCAGAACGGTAATCAATCTATACTCAGCTGAATCGAGACTCAAATCGAGCCTCAAGCAGAGATGTGTATTGTCTATGCATCAGCCTGTTTTCGTTTACGATTTATTATAATAACCGACTTTGATCCGATCTTCACTGGATTAGAAATATTAAAATACACCATAGAAGCCCAGTTATTTAGGAAATCAGCGTTATTATTTCATTCCTGAATAGTAAAATGCCCCATTTATTGAAGTAAAGCTCTTTGAAGTGAAGTATAGTATTTTTGTAAGCAAATTTGTCAAGCTTAAAAGACTTGTATTTGTGGCCTTAAATAAGTATGCTATTTAAAATGTCAGTATGTCCAAGCATCAGCGTGAAAAACATTAGTTTGTTTTAAGTTTGTTGTTTGTCAACTTTAATTATTTGTTTAGCTGATTTTATTTATATTACTTAACACTTTTAAAATGGCAGGTCGGAAGAAAAATTTTAGTACTTTGGAAAAAAAACCTACTAATAGAAATTTATTTTCAAATATACCTATCCATTTTGATTATGATTTTGATAGTAGGTACCTAATATTTAAAAATATCAACAGAACTCGACAATGCACTATTTGAACAGAAGAAATATTGACAATTTGACATGACAATCTATGCTCAAGCGCGGTCTCGACCACACTTGGGTGATTACAGATTTGATCACTGCTTGGGTTCGATTGAGTAACTGAGTAGCGATCTAAAATAAAGCCAAACTCAGTTGAACTAAGATCAATGAATCTATGCTTGAGCAACGTTCTAAAATTAAAAGCGGACTTAAAACTAGTTTTAAACAGAGATCAATACTTGAGTTACCTTCTGTAATACGGACCTAAGTGTATTAACCTCATAATTCTGTTTATAGCGATTGTATTGTAATATTTATCGATTTCGGAAATGTTTATTGGTTGACCCAATACTAAATTTTTACTTAATAATGTTTGAATAACAATAATGCACGTATACGTATACGTCGATCATTCTAGCATTGTCACCAATATTGTATCTGTAGGAATTGGTTGATTATGCGGGTGCTTTTTAAACAAGTGTTATGTCACTGAGGTACGTCGTTTCTGAGTAGAGATTTATATTTATAAGCTGGTGTGATGTATCGATATAGCGCAGTATTAGGAATACTGATTTTCTGAAGATGGATTTGCTTAACATTATCCACTATCTGGTCGTTCATTCAAATCATCTCTTCCGATTGTGTTGTAACTAGTAATTATAGGATTCCTTCCCTCAGTCTTGGGCTTTTTTATACCTACCATTAACAAAAAGTCTTAATCATTCTATTGTTTTCTAATTTCAGGCCATCCAGATAGATGCCGTAGAAAAGGCACAACCTATGGAGTACCACGTCAACACTCCAAGCCACACCGCACCAGCTGTGCTAGGCCCCAGAAAATCTAGATTTGGTTCAACAGAACCGGAAGAAGTACAACCTAAAGAAATGCATGCTTCTATGATAAGTGATGAGTTTTCAACCATCGATGTGGTACGTCTCCAAAAAAAGTTGAGTACAGTAGCCATAGATTTGCCTGAAGCCAAATCTCCTGAAGAAGAAATTGACCTCGCATTCGAGATTTTAGACAAATCATAGCGAATTTAGGGAAATCGAAGACGAGTGAAATTAGTGTCAAGTTTAGAAGTATTTTAAGGCTAGTTTTTATAAGTGTTATTATGGCAAATTGAGTGTTAGCCTTGTATTGGACATAACCTATATTTCTAAGTGTCGGATGGCTCATGGAATGATCTCCAGGCGCGCTTTAGATTTTTGTCATGTGAACGGCCTCAAATGTCAAAATGAAGTAAACAATGTTCAGATTTTGCGCCAAGACAAGTACCTATGTAGGACCTACTCTGAAGTTATATTATTTCTCTCTAGTGAGCGATTTAAATATCTACCTATTATTTTATAAGCATTTTGTGATTATTCCTAAGAAATATCCTTTCATTATATGTTATTCAATACTTGTGAAATGAGATTATTATGCATACGTAAACTAAGGATAGTATCTAAACAGGGTATTTTGTTGAAATTTTGTCAAAACTGATGGATTTCGTCAATCAATTCATTCAAATTTATTGTTGCTCTGATAAGATTTGCATGCATTGTACGAAACATCACTTATAGCTTCAGATAATTTAATTGGATTATATGTAACGTTTATGCCTATTTAGTTATCACTTGCATTAAGCTTAAAACTGTCTCAGCCCCTGTTATCGCGTTATTTTCAAAATTAAAATACATTTAATCGTATTGATCGCAATCTTAAAAGCGAAATCATTGATGGATTTCGCGATATGGCATAAAATAGTGTAGTTTTAAAACGTTTTATATGTTAATTTTACCCAGTGAAGAATTTATCTAGCATTTATCTGAAGTAGGGCTAAACTGATATCTAGTTTCTACCTATGTGGACAATGTAGTAGGTACCTACTGATATTGAAATTAATACCTAGGAGGTACATTTCTACTTACATGTGTAAGGTATTGTTATAGTGAAGTGCCTACTTAAAAGATTGTGTTGTTTTTGTAATCGAGACGTATTTGCATGAAATTAAAGACTGATTGTTGAAACAGATGCTCGCTTTCGTTTTATTGTTATTGGCGATTAGCGTTATTACTATATGACACGCAGAATTGTTTTATCAGTCACGTAAGTGCCCTAATAACGTCCTTTACTAAAGGATATTATCACGAAGATAATATGCGATGAAATGATGACAGTTTTTTGGGTTCTAGAAATTACGCAAAAGGTGGAGGTCAGCCTTTATCCTTCTTTTCGTCTTTTTAACACTATTTCGTACGGTTGAAGCTCTCTTCAGCCACCAAGCACAAGCTGCAGTAATACAGTAGGTATCGGGAATCGGGCCACACACAACACATTTTCATACAAAAAAAAGATGCGGAGAGGCCGCCTATGGAGTCAAGCGCCCGAGTTTAGCGGTGGGGTAACCATGGTTGCCCCAACCATACAATTTTGAAGAAGTCTTAGGTACCTAACAACTGTAGCCTGCGCGCCTAAGTTGCTATTATAGTGTGCGTTCATTCATTAAAATAATATATGAAACTAATGAAGGAGGATTTTTCAATGCGTTGCGTAGCGGCCCGCCCCAATTTGCGCTAGCCTTTAATCAGCAATAGCTTCTAAATGAGATTGCAGAACAATTTCCTTCGTACAATGACGAGTCATTTTAAAATCACGACGGAATCTGTCATTTTGTTTGGTGATCCTGCTAGCTGGCTGTATCGCTGTTTAGGGCTTTTTCGGTAACGTCAGAGAGAAATGTATGTATAGAAATGTAACTCTTATACCAGCTGGTCTTTTCAGTAAAAATCTCACCGTGAAAACTTAAGGTGAAGTGAGCTGTCAATAGTGTCAATCCCTAGTATCAAGTGGAATGACAGTTCACTTCACATATTTTCACGGTGACACTTTTCCAGGATAGACCGGCTGCTTGACAGTGTCTGATCGAGGGATGAGGGTTCTTTAAATAGAAATAAAAAAACTACGCGTGCTCACTGCGTGTTAGTGATTCCAGACCAGTCTAATCATGTTTTTTTATTATTGTGAACTTGTACAAAGACACGCTGATTTCTCCTTTTTTATCAAATAACTCTAATATCAAATTCAAATCTTTATTGCCACTAATGATTGGATGTTATTGATAATTATCACGTTTGAATAATCAAAATAATGTGTCGCAGTAGGCAGGGCCGGATTTATGGGCCCAGGCCTCCACAATTTGATTTATTTTTGAGAAAAATTCACACTAACGTGTCATTTTTAAGACCATCGACCCAGGACATCGTGTCCTGGGTCGATGGTCTTAAAAATGACACGTTGAATTACTTTGATACCGAAAATTAAATCATTTTTTTTTGTTACTGGAGGCCCTTGCAGTAAGTAAATAATTCTATTAATATTATTATGTCTTCGAAAATTCTGGAAGGTAGTCGTGGACATGCGTGTCTCTTTGGTCTAGCGATCACAAGCGCGACCGCCACAGAACACTATTTAAGCGACTGCTAAATGCTACGGAGGTATTAAATATCAAAGTTCCAAATTTTTTTTAAAGTTTTCTTACGAATACGAGTTATAAATGTTATAATATCATGCCTGTGCATTGTGTAAACAGAGAATTTTCACATAAAAAGTAAAAGTCGTTTCCCAGCAATTATTTTTGCACAAAGTTACTTAGTTTGATGTACAGAATGCGTATATGACGGCTGCGTGATGGTACACCCTGTATGAAATATGATTTATTTATCTAAGCTTACATCAGATTTCTATTTCTAGCGTTAATCTAATATTAAGTATGTATGCTTATAGCTCTATAAATAGAACCAGTAGCGACACGTGACGTTCATAGACAGATAAAACCATTATTATTCAAATAAACACATTGATAATCAATTTGCATAAATATTGCAATAATAACACAAAGAAATGATGCTCTACACTTGTTATCGTATTCGGATATAAAAGATAACGACTTAATTACCGATAACGAGGCGTTATCAGTTATCTTCAACTATCGGTAACTGCCGTCGTGCTAACTGTTGTGATATTGATCCGTATCTTGAAGATACGTGTTTGAATATTACCACTGTTTAGTAAGGAGCATTTCTCAAGGGCGACTTTACCTATCCGTAATACGTATCTACATAAACATAAACTCACGCCTAATTCCCATGGAGGTAGGTTAAAACCGGCCAAGTGCGAGTCGTACCATTATCTATAAAAACGGCAAAAAAAAACACGTTTGTTGTATGTGAGCCCCCTTAAATATTTGTTTTATTCTGTGTTTTAGTATTTGTTGTTATAGCGGCAGCGGAAACTGTCTAACTATCACGGTTCATGAGATACAGCCTGGTGACAGACGGACAGACAGACAGACAGACAGCGGAGCCTTAGTAATAGGGTCCCGTTTTACCCTTTGGGTACGGAACCCTAAAAACTACAGAACGCCGCCGCTACGATTCTTAAATACTCCTTTTGCTCCGCTTATGTTCACACAACTGGTTATACACGCACGCCGGTTGCGAGTAGGTACTACGCACCTGACCTTTCTGAGGTCATAAATGACAGCTGTGCAGTTTTGTTTTGAGTCGCATCATAGCTTTAAAATAACGTGACAGTTTAGAAATTGTGCTTCTGGCTACCGTTGCCACCTCACCAAAGAAAAATAAATTTGTGGTATATATGTTATGGACCAAGTAATAAATAGGGGCATTTTTCATAATGCCCGCGCATTATAAATAATGACACGCTACTTAAGGTGAAATAATTAATTATAATTTGAACTTCCATAAGTATCACATTGCCTCGTCATTATAAATATTGCCGTGTGGTCTTTGGGCAATCTAATAATACACAGGTATTTAATTATGGTAAAGTCATCATAGGACAGAGTGTCTATGAATGGAAAGAATTTATTTGATTTTAAATATTGATTCTACGTTTGAAATCAAAATTATAGTAATAAAACCTGATTTTAATTGTGCTGCCCCTTATGTGACTAGCATAATAAAAAATGCCCGGTCGATTTGATTATTTCAATATTTGTTATCATACTGTCCTCTCACTGCCCGGGCATTTTTTATAATGCCCTAATAATCACTTGGTCCATAACATATACACAAAGAAATATGATAAGCAAGTTTTGACGTTGAGCGAGCACTGTGAGCGCGTTCACTAGCGTTCCGAATTATTGACAGCCCTCAGCTGTCATAATCGTGATATCTAAATCGGTACGCAAATTATTGATGTGAGCGCTATGAGCGATTATTTTTAATTCGGAAAGCGGCCTATATGTCCTTCTAGGGCTGGTTCACGGTTGGTACATACGTATATCAACGAGTAACCGCTCGTTGCCAAGTTGCCGTATGCTCGGTTCCTATAAACGAATCGTTTTGCTTACCAATGGTAGCATTTTTTATTACCAAACTGGGCATATAAATATATTCATAAGCTAATTTTACCTGTGATAGCTACTTCCATATGGGAGGGTCTACTGTGCAAAGCTATGAGGTCTTTGCTTCATTATTGGTAAAAATACAAGAGTCTTAATTTTAACCAATAACGGTCCGTAAATTATAGGAATCCGCCATTACTTGCCACCTCTACTAGCTTTACGTTAATTGCCGGCGGTGGGACAGGAGCCTAAGTCAAGCGTGGTGATTATATTGATACTCCCTCACGCACAGCTGTTTTGTTTGGTGAGACTATTGGAGCAGCGGTAAACCTAACAAAGCAAATTCAACTTTAACTACTACAACATAGGGTTCAAAATTATTTAACAACAAGTCTAACGTTCACACAGTTTAAGTTTGTTAGAACTGCTTTGGTCATAAATGAAAGACTTGAGTGAGAAAAATCTTACCTTCTATATTTACAGTTACAAGTTACAACATTTAATAGATTCTCTCTAAAGCTTCATTTTCTTCTTTTTAGGCTTGATGGGCAGTGGACCGCCGATTTTGAAAACAGTACTGAAAAAAAAAAAGAACAATATTTGTTTATTTCCTTGAAACTATAAAGTCAATTGATTGGTTTCATCATTAATCATTTCAGCTGAAAGACGTCCACTGTTGGACATAGGCCTCCCCCAAGCACCGCCATTTCGACCGGTTCTGTGCTTCTCGCATCCAGCGGATTCCCGCGGCTTTCACCAGTCATCGGTCCACCTCGTGTGGTCCTTCCAACGCTACGTCTTCCGGTACGCGGTCGCCACTACAGAACCTTTCGGCCACATCGGCCATCTGTTCTGCGAGCAATGTGCCCTGCGCACTGCCACTTAAGTTTAGCAATACTTCGGGCTATGTCGGTTACCTTTGATCGGTTTACTTCAGGGGAACTAAACAGACCAATTTGAAGTGAAATATGGCGACAACAAGATTGACATTACCATAATTATTTCTTGATATTAATTGAGGCCGAAAGGGAAAATTCGAACAAATAAAATTTAAAAAAAACGAATACTTACTGGCAAGTTGTGCATATAGGGCTGAATTTGCAGAACACTGAAACAGAAAAGTTTGTTAGCTTCCAATATCGGAAGAGTACCGTATCGTGTATCGTAAATACTAAAGTAATTCTTCATAAACTTCCACACTATGTAGTGTTTTTTTTTTTTTGTAAAAGTTTTTTTATTCACTTTTTAGTTATGGTACCTACCCCACACAAATTCCCATACCACTACTTGTTTAATGGCAGGAACTTATAAAACATAATCCATATAGACCAAGTGGGAAAAATACGTATTAACTAACTCAAAAAATATCTGAGCAAAGTTAATAAAATTCATTAGGACCACCGCGCAAAAAATTTCAAACTCGGTCCAGAATTGACGAAAATATTGATGAACATACATAAAGTCGAACATAAAACCTCTTCCTTTTTGGAAGTCGGTTAAAATTGCACCAATTACGGGTCTTAACATAACTGGCGAAGTACTATAGGTACACCTGTGTGTGGTTAACCCTTCAGGAACACAAGGCGTGATGTTAAGTGTTATTTAAAGAAGAACGGGCGTTCTAGCCTAAGAACCAATAACAACATGCGATATATCATTGGAAAGGTTTTTTTACGTACTTCAACTATTGTTATGGCGGGAAGTTCCAAATCGCTGTGTGGTAAAAGTTATTGCATAATAAAGCCAGGCTTAAGCAAATCCTTTTTTTTTTCATGTCATTTTTTTATCGGTAAACCGAAAGGCGCCCTCTGTCGGCAAGACCACGCGTTCCGCTTCATCGAACAAAAGGACGACGCCTTACGGTTGTTTTAAACATGTAAAAATGCTGAAAAAAAATTGGATTTGCTTAAGTCTGGTTTTATTATGCGATAACTTTTTCCACACAGCGATTTGGAACTTCCCGCCATAACAATAGTTGAAGTACATAAAAAAACCTTTCCAATGACATATCGCATGTTGTTATTGGTTCCTAGGCTGGCTTCCATACATTCTTGCCCGTCCTTCTTTATATGTGGAGTGGACTACTCACCGCTGAGACACACGGAGCACACATATCCGATGGTGAGCAGTTCTCTGTGACAGAAGCAGGCGGCGCGGTAGTCCACGCGACCACGACCGGGAAGAACTAGCTTCGTTCGTTCAGAAATCTCCGGCAGAAATACCCACTGGAAAATAAAGAAGGACAAATATTAAGACATCATGTAACTTTGGAATGTAAAATCGAAATTGACGATGCAATTTTGTTTTGTTTGTCAAGCAATTTTGACCATTTACGGACCCCATTAGGACTTTGCGACCGAATTCGGTCGTAAAACGATCGCTGCCCATGTCGAGACTGCAGCCCCTGGCCTTTTCTCAAAGTGTGTCGCAGTAACTAGGTTGGGCACCCCGATGAAATGGGTTATTGTTAGTTTAGAAGTGTGACCAACCACACACCAAGTTCGTCGCAGATTGGCTATTTTTAGTATTTTAGGCTAAGTGATAAATATTTGAGACTCACATTTATTACATTAGATATCAATCTGGCTAGCCTTTTCCCAACATGTTGGGGTCGGCTTCCAGTCTGACCGGATGCAGTTAGTATTTTACATGGAACAACTGCCTACCTGATCTCCACAACCCAGTAACTGGGTAATACGATACCCCTTGGTTAGACTGGTTTTGAGACTTTCGGGCTTCTGATGACCCTTAACAACTGTCAAAGATCCACAAATGACAGCCAGGACCAACGGCTTAACGTGCTTTGTGAGGCACGGAGGAGTCTCGGTATGTAAAGATGGTCACCCATCCACGGACCAACCCCGGCAAGCGTAGCTTAACCTGATAGATCGACACGTGCGGCTGTAATTACTTAGCCACGAGCTCCTTGATTATTATAATTAGAGTATCCATTAATATATTTAGGACATGAAAATGGGAATTATTTCACGTTCCATTACA
The DNA here is from genome assembly GCA_948473465.1 of Lithophane ornitopus. Taxonomy (NCBI): domain Eukaryota; kingdom Metazoa; phylum Arthropoda; class Insecta; order Lepidoptera; family Noctuidae; genus Lithophane; species Lithophane ornitopus. The sequence continues at coordinate 8,631,519 of OX419636.1, forward strand.
TACATGCCATTATCCAATGAGCACACGTCTATCAGACGTATCAAAGATATAGATACATTACCAATAAGTACTGCAGGAGTCCTTCAAGCGAAGGCACCTTGAGGTACAGTCCGCCAGTGATGTCACATCCCTGCTGTAGTAGACTCAGGTGCTTGTCTAAAGAACAGACGTCGATAAGAACTTGCTGTTTCTGTAGAAAGAAAAACTAAATCAGTAGAGCGGTGACACATTACACTACTATAGTACTAGTGTTTCAACGTCTATGAATATAGCGGGGGGCCTACCACCATCTCTCATAGCAGTACTATTTTAATGTTACTAAAGTGTGGGAAAGAGATTAAACCATACAGGACGCATCACGGCCGGATTTAAGGCAGGGCAACAGGGGCCATGGCCCCGGGCCTCCACAAAATAGGGGCCTCCACAATTTGATATTTTTTAGTTTTTTTTTTTTCAAATTTACGCCCTAATTCGTGTCTTGGGCTGATGGTTGTAAAAATGATGCGTATAAAATTTTTTATTTTTTCGTTTGTTCCATAAAATTTTCCGGGGCCTCCACTTTTTGGTTGCCCCAGGGCCTCCACACCTATAAATCCGGCCCTGAGACGCATAGTTCGATCTGTTAGTAGGCCCCCAGGACTTTTCCAAATTAAGTACCAAACTGTACTATGACAGTTTGGTACTTATGAAATATTGATCTGGGAAAATGCTCATATTTTTTGTACTGAGTTTGTTTTTTTTTTTATAGAATTTTTCTTTTCAGTAAACGGATATTACTGTCATCTGCAGCGAAATCAGGCGAACGCCATTATGATAAAATAGCCTTTCGTTTTCATTAAGTTATGGGTAATTTGCAAATCATAACATACATACAGTCATAACGGGTGTAAAAATACCCTAAGGCTGAGTCCTGAGTGACGGCGCACCGCGTAGGCGGAATGAATGGCGGATAAAACAAATGTTCGAGATGTTCGAACTTGTCCGGAGTGCGAGCGGGCTCGCGCATTTCACGGCGCATTTGACGTTTCTCATTATACATGCCGCGATAACTTTGTATGAACGTATACGTAAGAGATCGAAAAATCAAATTCATAATCCTCATTAATTACTTTGTTATCCAACTATAACAATGAGTATCATTCGAAGCACCATGTTTCGCTTTACATTGAAAAAATGCACTCAAAAACACGAATTAAACGTTGATTAATATTCTGACAGAACACTATATATCATGTCTTTCGGTTCGTTGCTATGGCAACGGTGGTGCCATAGCAACAAACAACGGTGGTGCGCTGTCACTCAGGACGCCCCGTCTGATAAATCCGCTCCGCAATCCGTTTGCGCGGTGCGCCGTCACTCAGGACTCAGTCTTAACAATGTAATGCGTAGATGAGATTTCGCGATGGGTCTATTTACACCCTGTATAAATGCATTTGAATACCTGCGCAGTAAAGAAGACGTTCATGTAATTGATGTACTGTGCGGCTGTGTCACTGCTGCCCGTTACTATCAGAATGCGACTCGTCATGCGCAGACCGGGGGGAGCTTCACGACGGATCTGAAATTCATGACATTGACGACATTTATTGACTTGACAGAATACTTCACAGTGATGCACAGGTGTTCATTGTAAGTGCTAGCACAAGGACACGGAATTTAGATCATAAGCTTTGGTAGTGCAGTTTGGTACATGGACAGTTTGAATATAATAGCATATGCAGGCCCTTATATCTTACTCGTGATCTGCCCTTATTCCGCACGGTGCCATCTACTAATGTGGAGATATGTGAAAACATCGAAATTTCTATGCTATACATGGTGGTATACAGGGTGTAAGAGATATCCCTCCGCAAATAACAGGGGGTATTCAGCTCCTTATTTTGAATCATATTCCACCGGAAAAAGAGACGTTTCATTTTTATATAGGACTCCGGCCATAACATGTACACTTTATAAAACCTGGAAAACGAACCCCTGAATACAATAAAGGATTTTTTTTTTCATAATAACTGATATTTTTTAGGCACTAATTATAAACTGAAAATGTTTGACGTTAAACGACCATCGACAGCCAGCCATGACAGATTGGTTGGACAGATGAAGTTTACATTTTTTTTAAATAGGGGTGAGGCGATGTATCGTAACAGATAGAAATAACAGATATTAAAAAATAACAGATTACAATTGTTCTTAACAATAAACCATAAAATAACAAATCCTCAAGACTGTTACCGCGGCCTTTACTGTTAATACATTATAAAAATCCCCACACAGACTGTTACCGTGGCTGATATTTAATAACAGATAGATACGATTATCGACTTTAAACCAAACGAGATATAGAAGATATTCAATTGAGATTTAAATACGTATTTATCGTCCGCACAAAAATAATAGGCTGTTATTTAATAACAGATATTTGGATCTGTTATTTTTTTGCAACAGTAACAGTGATAACATTTGTCGTGTTTAACCAGTTACAACCCATCTCTATTTTAAAATCTAGAACTGTCATAGATTTCAAATACCATTATAGACAATACGTTTGATTTTTTCGTCCAGAAGTACCTACAAATCTACAATCCACGTTTTTTTTTTAAATGATGAATCACATTTTATAATTCATCAAAAAGTTGTTTTTAAGATAGCTATCTTATTATCTTATCTTAATAGCAGAGAAATACATGCTTTTCGTTTTTATTTAAATAACGTCTACGTGATTGTATTATGTTTAAATTGAACATGACTTCTGGACGAAAGCATTGTCCAAGTAAGACGACGCCATGATCAATAGAATATGGCAATAATTTGATAAACTATTATTTTTTGTGCCAAAGAAATCAGGGGAATATTCAGGACAGAATATTTTTCCTCAATTCGTGGAATTTTTTCCTTTTGTTTCATTAGCGTACACTTTATGGCCGAAAATGTAACATCTCCTTTCTAAGGAAAGTTTCCAATGTAAAATTACATTCTCTCAACGCAGCACTCCATTTAAGTAAATAAAACAGCTAAAATAAAAATAAAACCAATGGATGTTAAAATACTCGAGCGCCCGGGGAGTGCGGCTACGTGGATTTTGCTGTGGGTAATACATTGCGCGTGAGGTAATAATACATATCAGGTTTATTGGATTCCTATAATGTTCCTGAAATAATTTCATGTACCGGTTATCTTAGTATGATATGCCGAATTCATCCCATCAGTCTGCGGAGAGCCGTAGCCCGTGTTCCTTACACCCTGTATAATATCTAAGTTAAATATTGATGTATTATAGACATAAACCTTCCGGAATAAATTCTTTGAATAGTGGGGAAAACAACATCAAAATCCATTGTGCAAAGAAATAAGCCCACGTTCGCACGGACGTCAAAATATTGCGGCGAAATTTTATCGCACACTGGATTTTCAACTCACGGTGTTGAGCCGAGTGTTGAGAATCCAACAGAGTGCAATACAGCGCGTCGAAAAAACACTGTTGGATTTCCAACTCTTGACGCTAATCAGAGAAACGCTGCGGGAAAAATCGCTTGTGCTAACTGGGCTAAAGTCACACAGCGAATTTGTTATATACTATTTATAGATATAGATTAGCACTGCTCGCGTTTTCGTCAATTATAGAAAATGTTTTTTTTTTGTTATATGTACCGTACTTATTTTCTTTCATAAGCTTTTGGTAAAAAACTGTTATTTTGACATTACAAACAGAAACTTCAATTTTATTTATTTGTATACTATATTGTATACTTGAGTGTACTTGATTGTCTATAGATATTACCTTGGCTATAAAGCAGAGTGCCATAGCAACTGCACCTGCTAACAGAGACTCGCCTGGTTTATCATCTTGTGGTTGACTCTTTACTAGGTTCACTAATCTGGAATAAAATAATCAGTAAAAGTTTATTAATTACAAGAGTTGAAAATGTTGTCCTGTCCTGCATGTTTGTTATTTTGTCCCACTGCTGGACAAAGGACTCCTCTTTTTCTTTCAAAACCTTTCTATTTTGGTCGATGTCTGGCCATGTTGGCATGATTATTAAATGACTTAAAATCCTAATAGGTATTATAAATTTTGCAAAAGTGACTTTGTTTGTTTATTACACCCATGCTAAAACGGCTGAACAAATTTGGATGAAATATGGCACATGGATAGACCATGACATGGGTTAGGACATAGGATACTTTTTATCCCGATATTCCCATGGGATCAAGACTTATGCAGGTGAAACCGCAGGGCGCAGCTAGTTTACTATAATGAAGTGCATTCTTACCTCATTTTGATAGTTTTCTCAACTAATGTAAACAATTCATACTGGCCATCAATCTGTCTTACATCCAGCGGCTTGCCAGGAGAGGGGTACAGGTATTCACTGAAAACAGACATCATAAAAAATTATATTTAAAAATTACCATAATAAAAACGGACCAATCACAAGGCATCAATCTATTTTAGCTGTAAGCAGATTTGATGTGTCTTTACTATTCTGAGTATGGATGGACATAATGCTTAGAAAATTGCCAACAAATAGCACTTAAAAAATAATGCATAATCAGCCTATAATGTTCCCATTGTAAGTGAGAGGGAGTGGGCCGTAATCCACCACAAGCGTGCTGGTAGATATCACATGTCTATGAATTTTTGGTTCTAGGACATGCTGGTTTCCTCACAATGTTTTTCTTCATCGTTTTGAGAGCAGTGGTGATGAAAAAAATGTTTGCAAAGTAAACTGCTCTAAATAATAGTGAATTCAACAAAATTATGACATTATTGTGTTATCTACAGTCCACAGTATTTTAAAATGTTTTTGCCCATAATTCTTAATACTTTCTGAGTCCAGTCCATTAAACTAAATAGGGATTTGTGGTAATTCTTTAACTTATATGACTGCCTTGCAGTGGAAACTGAAAATGTTACTTGATTTTGCGAATTTAAGAAACAGACAGTTGGTATTATGATGATTAAAACCTCACCTCTTATGAAAATGGCATCCTATAACGGCCAGTTCATTCCTAGACTTTTGCATCAAGTGTGAGTTTGCGAATGAAATGACAGCATCGAGACAGTTGGTCAGCACCTTCGGATCCTCAGTTATGTAGCGCTGATTCGGGTTTGTGTCCACTATTATTACTAGTAGATTGCTGTCTGATGGGGCTGGAAATGTGAAGATAGTTGTTATCAGGGCTATGTATGACTTCTGCATAGGTTATGGCAAGTTGGATTAGGATGGTAATGTTAATCAGTTGCACTATTGCACTAGTCTGTTCAAAGATATTTACATCAGTCTTACATCTTACATTTTTGCCTAATCTGAAAAAAATATCACTTTGACACATGGTTACATATTGAGGCGTTTAGGGAGGTGCATTTAGGTTTAAAAAGAACTGCTATTTAACCACAATTTCTTGGTTTATTTTAATAGTAAAGTTTTGGAGGTTATGTTTTACAATCATCGACTTACCGTCGTCGTCTGCCATTTTATGAGGCAGGACTAGAAATAACTTTTAGTCAAAGGTATTAGGTAAAACTAAAATTCCTTTTAAAAATAAATGAATATGAGCGCGATTTCTTCTCCTGATAATTCTTGTTTGACAACAACTCTGACAGAATTGACAGTTAAATAAAATGACATATTGACATTCCGATAATGTTGTGTTGCCAGTTTAGTTTGTCACTTGCAATTTTTTTGAGGTTACCAAAGTAATGATGAAAAAACGTTTTGGTAGAATAGCATAATCGTGTGTGATCACCACGACCTCATCAAGAATGAAGTTCCTTCTCGCTTATGAACAAAAACATCAAATAAGTGTTAATGAAATCTCCACACGTCCAGTATAGGGCCACGCACAATACTCATCTGTTCGAATCTCGATACTTGCACGCACATTGGACCCCGGGCATAACGCCTTTTCGTTACGGGATGATTTCTACCAGTCCACTCCTACCGCAATTCGCGATATGGAACTTTATCCAAAAAGCGGAGTCGAATGCTTGTTAATATAATGCAAGTTTTAAGCTGGTAGTCTCTCTAACTTTAATAGCTTCTCTAAATCGTAAGTGTACCTACTAATTAGGTGAAATACCCAAATGATTACTATACAATGACGCTGAACAACCCAATTATAGTTTGTTTAATTTAGTATCTCTGATTATGATACTTAAATAATAGGTAAATGATTTGCTTAGAGAAACACCACATGTTACCAATACCTACCATTGAACTGTAGGCATCAGTTGTTGATATAATTAGGTACCTACCTAATTATCCAGCTAGTAGCAGCACGATAATAGTATTCTGTGGTAATGGTGCCGATTCTCTTGTCACAAAATTCTCTAAACTAAACTATAAATCACTAAAATTTAGTTTAGTCCTGTCAAACGATCAAACTCATTCTGAAATAGACTTTATATGACACAACTTAACTATAATTTAGTTTGACAGCACTAAGATGGCACTGAGATTAGTTTAGTGAAAATGCTATTCTGAAATTGACGATTTAACCTAAAATTTGGTCCTATATCTAAAATCCTCTAACTAAATCTGACTATATTTAATCGCGATTAAAAATGTGTGGAATAAAATTATATGTCATGAACTAAAATTCAAACCAACACCTCGACTTCAGTTACAAAAAATCGTACTGTATTTTTTTATTTTCTTTTGCTTATATCTCGAAAACGGTGTGTCCTATCGCAAAAATAATGAAAATTTCGAGCCCCTTTAAGAAGCCCTTAAACCCCTAATTCTCAACATGTTGGTATTTTTTTTTTTTCGTTATTTTCCATACAAAAACTGATAAAATCCATTAAAAACACGTCGAGGATGCCGTGATGCGCGCCTCTGGCTCTAAAAAAAAACACGGGGTAGGGAAAACAAGTACCAAGTGGAGGCGCGCGGTTGTCAAATTCGATTTTAGTTGTGTCAAAATAAGTTTTAAATTTAGAGAATTTATTTAGCAGAATAGCTCCAAGATATATTATATATAGTCAAAAGTAAGGAATTTTAGTGATAGTTTAGTTAGTTTAGTTCGGTGTACAAGAGAATCGGCACGAATGGCTCATCAAACTTTATCATTGAAAAAAGTTCCGTAATTACTATTGTAGCGAGTACCTATTGTCAATCCTTTATGTACCTATACCTATTTCTTGGTATGTAGTTCTCTATTTTGCCACGTTGCGTTCAATTAAGATCGATGTGCTGCAATGTGTAGAACAATGACTAGGTATCTCTTTCATTTTTACAGCAACATCCAGTATTTAATCATATTATAGGTAGGTACCTAGTTAAAAGCGCCTAAAACAATACAAAAAGTATTAAGTACTTACCTACGCTACAAAGTTGCATGTAATTCAATATACCTACCTCTACCTAAACAAAAAGACATCAATACTTAGCCTCTTGTAGTTACTTACAACCAATAAAACGTCCACAGTGTAGCTCATAATTTAAATAATTGTTTAGAAAGCACCTGTGGACAGATGTCAATGGTCCTAAGATACATATTTGTCAAAGGTGCATTCCTCGCATAGTTTGGGAGCAAGGCACATACATCATAGTTTGGTAACCAATCAGTTTGACCCGTGCGCGCATGATAAGGATCGAGGGACTAAAGAATTGGGTGGATTTTGAGTTGGTGTTATTATAGTTTTGAGGTACTTACTTTTAAATTGGTACTTAATACAATTATAATAATGGAAGTTTTAGGTACTTTGGAAGTTTATGGTCAAATTGGGTCAAATATCTCCGAAGTACCTAAGTACTTAGTCTGTCAACCAGACACATTGCACATACCTACCTAAATATTTAAAACTAGCTGATCGCCCCGGCTTCGCACGGGTAGCACTAAGTACCTACTTATCTACGGCTATTTTGGGTAGGTATTTTTTTACACCTTGGGTTACATTATTGAAGTTTTAGTAAGGAGCCCAAATTTTTTTGAAAATATTATAAGCCAATGTCAGCCGGGGATAGTGTAGCTTCCTAACAGTGAAAGAATTTTTCAAATCGGTTCGGTAGTTTCGGAGCCTATTCAATGCAAACAAACAATCAAATCTTTCCTCTTTATTATATTAGTATAGAAGTATAGATATAGAATGTCAGGCGTTTCATTTCGAGGTAGGTGTATAAGAGGTTTTGTGAAAACCCTATATGTAGATAGTAATTTTTTACGTATTTCTGAAAACTTTTGATGATGATCCCGATAATGACGCCATGACGTGACAAAACGAAAGCAAAAAGCTAAAATTCCGTCAGTGAGAAACAATTTCAGGTTTTTTGTTTGGTTTCAAGATATTTTAGGAATCTTCGTATGCTAGGATTAATTACATGGGCAGGTTGCTAGCTGTTACTAATTGTATTCGAAAATTAGCATATCTTCCCTTAGTCGATTCTCACATACCGTTTTTTCTTAAACTGGGAGATAAATACGGAAAGTTGTTGCAGAAAATTACTGTATTTTTCATTGAAGTGGTTGGTTAATTTGCATTCAGTTATGTAGTTTATTTCTATTTTTGTCATTTTAAAGATCAATGTTATTATCTCTTACGGGAAGAGTGAATGGGGAATGTTTCAGAGAAAATAATGACGCGTGGAGTCAGCGCTGCCAACTGTCCGCAAAAAAAGCAATTGTCATTTTTTAAATATTTAAATGAGATAAATAGGTAGGTATGTTATTACATAGGAATAATTTGATTTCGATAAAATTTCTAGCTTGCAAAATAAATTCAAATTACACCTTCAAGTTACGTTCTGGGCAAGGACGGTATAGCTATGTCAACTATAGTCGTAATAAATACACACATAGAGGTAATCGACTGAACCACATAGGCAATTTGCCCCAATGTGACATAAACTAGGTCTAAATGTGCGACAGTTTACTACTCGCACGTCTATTACAAAACACGAAATGATAGCGAAACAAAAGGTTTCCAGTGAATACCAACCGAAACTGACGTCACAACAACACCATTACATTGATTTACACGAGCCCGTTTATCAACGAACGTAAGACGGGAGCTTATTATTACATCCGAATTGTATTTCATCGTAGCGAGATGACAAACCGGCGATACGGCGCCAAACTTATGTCATCTGTCAAAATACATGTTAACAGTACGAAGAACGGTAGATGAGTCGAGACGATAACACCACATGAATAATATAATACCAACGATGTGACAAGCTTTGCTACCTGTCATTTTACGACATTGTTTATATACGGCTAATGATATGCCTCATTTGAATGCCTTGGTGGTCTGGATAGAAAAAACTACCAGCTTTTTGTTACCACAGTCTTTACAGACTTTATATGCACAACGTCTTGAACTGGAAATGCAGCAACTTAACCAAGTATTTATTAATTTCCACGGTCTTTTGCACCCGAATATAATTAACAGTTCGAAAACTAATCAGTATATTAAAAAGGCAGGCGGTAATTGAATAAGATTTTACGAGAACATTGTTTACAAGACTTCGTGCCAGAGGGCAGCGACGCTACATTAGCGCGGGCTTTCGAAAATCGAAATGAGAATAAGAAAAAAAGGCGGGAACGAAATAATTATGCACGTTCCGTTTCGTAATGGGCGTCGCGCTACCGTTTCGCTTTAATAGCTCGCTTGTTCTGAGAATTTAATTACGCTCAGAGCGCGCCCAGATTAGCCGGGCGCGCGTTCCGTTTTGTTAATAACTCTAATAATGGATGACGCCCGCGCTCTTTGCTGCATTAATGTTATTTATTCCGATTATAGCGCTTTTATTAAACCGATTCATCACACACGCTTTTCTATGACGCCAGCCAAATAACAATGACATGAGATTTATTTCAAATGTAACATCAATTGAGAATATACAAAATATCAATATTAATAATTCAATAACGAGCTCCCAAAAACAAATTGTCTAACCGATAAGACATTGGGTTTGACACAAACAAAATATAAAACGATTCAGCCTTAATAAGAACCGGAGTCCAGAGATGAACACAAAAGAAAAAGATAACCGCCTATTGTTTTTTATCATGTTGTCAATATCGCGCGGCCAAATTTTCAATATTGGAATGCCACGATTCGCCAATAAGAAGCGGGAAAGAATTGATTTATTGTCCAATTAGCGTCGGTCAGGTGTGCCAACTGCCAAGATAGCATCAGGCTGGCCAACCTAACTCGGCTGCAACTACTATTTCTTTTGGCGCGTTCCGTTTAAATGGCATATTGGAATCAAAAAAGAACCTTTACACCATGCTGGCCGCGTTTTCTGAAAGTCGAATTTGAAATTCTGATCGTTCGCGGCGAACGTTTGCGTAAGTGGAAATCGATTTGAATTAATTGTTGGCCGGCTTTTTATCGTTCAAGAATGGTTTAAGAACTTTAATTTGATAGAAAATATTTTTGCGTCATTAAATACATTATCATTTTGCCAACAATATAATTTATAGACCATGATATTTATTATAAATTTTAATGACTCTTTATTCTACGGAGAAAATGAGAAAATGTAAAAGTTAATCACATAATTTCGATTGACATAATTATAATACTCGTAGAGCACACAACACACAAAATAATCACATTACGGTATAAGTTTAATAGAAATCAAACAAGGGGTGGCGGGATTTCATTTATCGACCGAATACAACGTGTTAATAGCTTCTCGATAACTTCGTATCGCATTACACGGGGTTCGGAAGCTAGATACAACCACAGTGGGTTAAGAATAACTGTTTATTATTTAAACTACTTACTAAGTAAGTACTAAAATAACCGTTTAATTTTTATTAACATCCTAGAATAGTTTGGTGTAAACTCGCTAATAGGAATTAAAAAGCCATAAAGTTATTTAAGCCAGACTAAACGCAGTGCTCATATCCGTCAGAATGCTTTAAACTTTAAACTGAGAACAATGGCGGCGCTGTCGACGCTCTCAGACGCGCAGTTACCGACGCCATATAAAACCCACTCGCTGTACAATTACACTGTAAACGTTTACGAGATTGTCTGTTCAAACACCTCAAACCTGAACAGATATCCTCATTAATGTTCATTTCAATCTTATTTACGGCTTACGGAAACTCATACGGGATAATTATTTTAGCGATAACTAATCTGTGCCATTTCTTACAATATCTATTTCAGCTCTCATACCTGTATCCGCTTTTCGCTATGTAATAAATCCTCTGTACAATAATTTCGCAACCAAAGTTGCCTCAATAGAATATAGCCGGCGGCGAGGCGAATTGTTTGCGGGTAGTCGATAAATTCCGGTAGCGTTTGACGCAACGCGGTCGGAGGCGATTTGCTATTGAGGACTCGGCCGAAGCGGACCGCTCGAGATATTGACGCTCAATCATATTATTGCAATGCGGAATAAAGTTGTCGGGGAAACTGAGCTGCTGTAGCGTGAATTTAATATTATTTAGAGAAATTATTTGCTTGAAAGACTTTTTAGGTTTGGAATGAAATGCTTTAAAACATTCTACCTAATATAACACCCTTAACTTTATAAGTATGCTAAGTACTTATTGAATTGACATAATTCAATTTCACTACATAGTTTACTCCCAAACGACGAGAAAAACGTAGACGATACACAATTTTCCAGAGTCCCATTACATTATACCATACGCTCTATTAAATAGTAAAGTCCCTACACGCTAGAAAAAGACAGTATATGCCACCCCCAAACACGTTCCCCGCAATAAATGTGCGGGAAAGAAAGAGACGTAGTAATAGCCGGAAATTAGCACTCGTCTATCTTTCATTTTACACCCCAAATTTTCTTATTCCAATTTCCTCTCGCTACGAGAGTCCCCATTTTACGAGCCTTAACTGAGTGATGTAACGACACGCCGAAGTGCGCCGAAGTTGCTTCGGTACAGAGTTTAAATTTGGAACGTAACTTCAGCGACGGTTGCGGCTTTCTATGTTTGAAAATGCTTTAGAACACTCTGTCATTTGAAATGAGTCATTTTCTGATAAGAATGCCCTATTGGCTGAGACGTGTGCGCCTCGGGCCGCGCGGCCGATAATGCCATTTCCGAACGTAGATAGCGAATAACTTGGGTGTCGGTTTTTGCACTGGAGTTTTAATAATAAAGCATAGGGGGAGAGAGGCCGAGATATGGAAATGAGCGTGTGGAGAAGAGGAAATTTGAATTTATACACCAGCTAGTTTTATTCATGAGGGTGCCTCCGTTTGGCGAGATTATACCGACCGAAATTTTGTATGAATATGATGTTTGTTGTGTTCTAGTTTAATTTTTTGCCGACGTTATTTGAATGTTTAGTTTGTTGGATTATGTTTTAAAATTTATGTGGAGCAAAACCATATTTCCTTTTATTTGTTTTTGAGTTTTAGATGTCTGTATAACCCGACATCTTTTAATAAATCTAGAATAGAGAATTAAATTAAGGTGTTACATTTATTTAAAAAAAATGTTGATCCGTTTACAAAATATTCGTAGGACCAAATTTTTGATCAAAGGAGTCACACACGAAACAACACACATTGCACTTTACGCCGCATGAAAAAAAACCTTCAAAATTACCCAAAAAATTAAAAATTATAACCGATTACCCGTGTCTGCACATCATCGGTCAGGTCAGGTATCACTATTCCGTAATTTTTTTCACGCGTGGGAAGAATCTCGATGTTTTCTCGTCACACATCTCGATTGGCGAGTGTAAGCGATTTCTTTCACGTCATTAACTCCGAAGTGAAGGCTGTGTCGCTAAAATGACTGCGGTCAACTTGATCGGCCATTATTTACAGTATTGTTGGCCGTGGGAATGAAATGCTTGAGACAGCGTTGCGATATTGTCTGTTACGTTGAGTAGTAGTTATGAGTTAGTCATGGCATTGTTTAATAACTAACAAGGTGTTTTTGGTTGAATTATGGGTCTGCGTCATAATTTGATTGGTACAGTTGCACGTAACTTGGCAAGATCGTAATGTAGATGCGCAGAATTCGTTTTCGCTTATTTTTCATCATAGACATGTTCAAAAATAAATTAAGGCAATAACCATAGAATAATGACATGCAATAAAAGTTTTTGTGTGTGCAATTTTTTTGTTGCAATAAGTGTTCATGCGCTAACTTACTCGCAATACGCCAAACAAAACCTTGTCAAGTTACGTCGCGGCGACTTTATCTGTATAAAGGAGGTATTGGGACTAATTTGTTTGCAAGCAAAAATTCTAGATGGTTTATTTTAAGCGAAGATGGAAGGCTAAATACTTAAGTCTTCTTTTTTTCTTTTTCGTGAACTTACCTAGTTAGTGACTAATCTGGTGTCAGAGTTTTTTGCCGCCCGTGGGCCTCTGACTTGGCTTCACATGCCGTCGAGAAATATACTACTAGGCACAGTACTTGTTGAAGGTAAGAACTAGGTACCTACTTATCTAATTCAAATATAGGTAAAAACATAGACCGAAGGATCTAGAGCTATTTTTTTTCCTCAATAAATTAATTCTTTAAGGACCAAAAAAGTTGAATTGTACTTTTAACAGATAAAGCAATAAAATAAAAATTAATCTAATCTATGTTCAATCCGTCCCATTCATTCACAATATTTTTCACCGTTAATAGTCGTAAAACTTTTTTTCCAAAAATTCTCCGAACTTTACGTTGCCCACAAAAAGTCTGGAGATCATAAATAATATCACTTGTAACAATACAAATTTTTATGGTCCGAGAACTCTATTGCACAGGTGGAAAAAACGTGACAAAATAGATTCATTCATAAAAGGTTCGTTCATTCATGTAACGCAAAAAACTACCCAATAAGTGGACTGCCTCCATTCTGTATTGTACGAAGTCAATCTATAACGTCTTCATTCTATGATCCCGTGGGATTTCTGAATGTATTGATGAATTTTTGTCGTTATAATGGAGTTCATATTATTTAAAACTCACTTTTTTAGTTCATTCATTCGGTCGTAGGTGGTGCCAACCGCACAATGTTACATAAAGGGCAGCAAGTAGATATTATTATCAATGTTATCAAGCTAAGTAATAATCTTGTTCATATCTACAATTAGGTACCTACCAACATTATAATACCATTAATAAAGGTAAGTACCTATGTAGGTACAATGTTGATTTGTTTATGTAATGATGTTCGTTTTCCTTACAGAAACTCGGAAATTAACATAATTTTCTTGAAACTTCTTGAGAGTTAGGTATCTAAATCCTAACTTCCTAAACAAACCCTATTACAAATGCGAATGTGAATTTGTTTGTTACGCGTTGACGCTAAAACCGCGTGTTGTGGAGTTCAGATAGGCAGTCGCTCCATGTGAAATACTGGTAGTCAGCTGCATCCGGTTAGACTAGAAGTAAACCCCAACATAGTTGGGAAAAAGCTAGGTAGATGATGTAATAGAGGGCGAGCCTATTGCTGGCACAAACCGGGCACAAATCCAGACTCCGGGCTGCTACCGAGAACACTTTTCCCAACCTAGGAATCGAACCTAGGACCTCATAGTCAGCAGTAGCGCTTGCGACCACTAGACCAACGAATATATCCGCTTAAAATATTCTCCAAATGATGGTGTAACTTATCTCGTTCTCTGGAGGAAACCGCGAAGGACGCCCTCTTGTTAGGTGGAGCGACGATCTTCGCAGGGTGGCTGGTAGCAGCTGGATGAGAGCTGTATGGCGTGTAATTGGAGAGGCCTATGTCCAATTGTGAACTGCTGTAGGCTGATGATGCGAAATAAAACAAATGCGAAAGTGAGTTTGTTTGTTACGCGTTGACGCTAAAACCGCGTGTTGTGGAGTTCAGATAGGCAGTCGCTCCATGTAAAATACTGGTAGTCAGCTGTATCCGGTTAGACTGGAAGCCAACCCCAACATAGTTGGGAAAAAGCTAGGCAGATTGATTGACCTGCTTAACAGGTGGGTCAAAATGTTATGAACCAAAACGAAGATTTTGTCTTATCTCACAATCTTACCCAGCTCAGCAATGAAGTGTGAGTTTTCGGAAATCCAATTAGGTAAGTGCTATTGAATAAACGATTTGAACCGTGCTATTGATGTAACTTTAATTAAAACCTACTCGATTAGAACAGATCTATTAAAGGAATACCAAACCTAATAAATGGTACCCAGTTATTATAATAAATCAGTGATGTATGGAACCGTACATTACTTTACCGACTTATTACGTAAGCGCCGTGCATTCTGCACACACAGCATTTGTACCTATTATTGTAAATAATATTATTATGTAAAAATATATTTTAAATAAATCAGTGTTTAACGAACATTCATGGTGCAGGTCGGTTTTATTTCATCATCCCAATAGAATCACCCTGTTATCTTATCAGTAAGTGTATGGATCACCTACATTTATTTTTGGTCATTCGAGCCGGATCTTAGATCTCGGATTTTTGTACCTACGTAGGTACAATTTCACAGATGCAACTGAACGAGATCAACACATCTAATCCACGTTCAAGAGCTGTCAGTCTCATCATTGTTGTTGAGTATTGACATTTCGCTGACAGCTCTTGAACGCGGTTTAGAATTAGCACCTATCGTTGCCGATCTGTCTTATCTCATCCATCCATACTAATATTTTAAATATAAAATTAACTCTGCATGACTGTTGGTCTGTCTGTTTGTCTGTTTCTCTCTTTCTCTCTGTCTGTCTGTTACCTTTTCACGCCTTTATGGCTGGAGGGATTTGGATGAAAGGCACACAGATAGACTATGACCTGGGTTAGGATACTGACTGGTTTTTATCGTAGTAGTAAAGAAAGAAAGAAAGAAAAGAAAGAAAATACGTTTATTTGCGGCACACAAATACACGAAAAATAACAAATTGGGTGAAAATATGCGTCACATTCACGCAAAACGGCCATCGTGCAGCATAATGCTGCGACCCTATGCAAGACAGCCCCAGCGCTGGTTAGCTCTAGGTAACTAGCTTAGGTATCGATCCCGTGGGATAATTTTCGGCTAAAAGCTGGTATCGATGGTCACAAAAAAACAGTTAAGGACAAACATGTGCGTATGAATTTTCCTGTTGGGTGGGTCATGTAAGTAGATACAACCAGCTCAATCACGACCGGTTTTGTTCTAATCAAAGTAAAATAGTCATCTAACGACGATAGAACATAATTACAAGTACAACTTATGTGATTAACTATGACTGATGACCTAGTTTATACACTAGCCTGCGACTTCACCCGCGTGTTTCTTGTTCCCGAATACGAATTTCTATGACGTAGTTAACGGTAGGTAGGTACCACAGCTAAAAAGTGAAAAATGAAAAAGTTTTTTCAAAAAAATAACCGACTTCCAAAAACAACACTATAAACTGAAAAATAACTTTCATTTCGGAAGCCGGTGGCAAAAAATGAAAATACAAAATCAAAGACACCGACTTCCAACATTAATGTTATTTTTCACTTTGTTTTTGGAAAACGGTATTTTTATTTTCTACTAGCTGCGCCCCGCGGTTTCACCCGCGTAAGTCTCGATCCCGTGGGATTATCGGGATAAAAAGTATCCTATGTGTCAATCCAGGTTTTAAACTATCTGTTTACCAAATTTCATCCAAATCCATTCAGCCGTTTATGCGTGATTGAGTAACAAACATCCAAACACAGAAACTTTCACATTTATAATATTATTAGGATTTAGAGTGCTTTTTATAATTTTGTGGTAAGCAAATGCAAACTTTATAAAGGCATAGGTACCAATCGGACACCGACTTCCGAAATTAAAGTGATTTTTCACTGTTTTTTTTTTGAAGTCGGTTTTTTCAATTTAGAGTTTTTTTTATACTTGTAGTAAGCAAGTGCCAACTCTAAAAGGCTTAGGTAGGTACCGAACTTAAGAAATAATCAAGCTTCAAGTTATTAGGTAGTAGTTCTAGAGTTTATTTTACAGTTCCAGATAGGAATGTGAAAGCTACAAGAAATTATGCTATCTACTGGTTTGTAATTTAATTTCGTATAATAACATATAAAAGTTTACTATGATTAACATGTGTTTACAACAAGATTCAATCTTTATTAGAAACGCCACTAATTACTGATTATTAACATACCTACTTCTTATTCCTGCATAATCGTTTATTATAACTTTAATATGGAACCCAGTAATCGACTCGACGATGGCTATCTAAAAGTCTTTTGAAGTAACAATTCTAGAAACAGTATCGTAATAATAAGATAGGTAGTAATTGCCTACACAGTAATACTTAGTTATCTCGTATTCCGGTTATAACATCTAAACCCCGGTAGCTTCCTAATTAATCTGTGGTCGTAATGTTCTTTATAAGCACCCACCATGTGTCGGCCTCGGAATATTTTTACCCAATTAACTTGTTACATTCTCGCTTCCGAAAATGTCTACCATAGTTGAGGAAAAAATCAAAGGAGCGTTCCCCGAAATTCGGCCATTATCGACCGTTACCTCCCAAATAGAGCGAGATCGAAACTCAAGATAAACCCCTTCACGTGGACTCTACTAATTGGTGCAATAAATTTGAGACAGCGCGACAACTCTGAAAACCCATTACTCCTCCATCTCGAACCTTATTAGGACCTATGGCTTCCGACCTGTCATAGACAAAACTTACGGACACACTTCGGATATCTGTCAAATTCGATCACATCTCTCAAACGATTCTCGTCTGTATTGACGCCAATTAAAGGACAAACGCGTCTAGAATCGCTTTGACGAAATCGAATGCAATAAAGAAACGTCATCTCGTTTAAATTCCATTTTCAAGTTTAAAAAACTCCCAGCAGGATCCACAGGATACTCGACCCTACTGCGACTATTTAAAAATAAAAATCTCTAATGAGGAGCGTTCGGAAACGTGACGTGCCGGTGACAAAATGTTGAAGGGATATCGATTTTCAGCATTGTAAATCGAATCGTAATAGTATTCGATAAAGCAGAATTTCGTTCATGGAATTTGGGTTGAATTCGTATCGTTAATATAGAGTCGTCGAGAGCGCGCACCCGTTTGTACCCGCGTCATGCGAACGGACGCTTTTTGTCGTTTTTAATTATATTTATTGTTCTCGTTATTTATTTATTGTTTTGTGTTTTGAACCGTTCTCGCTACCGTGCGTGCATTTTAACGATTTCGGCGGAGATAGCGGACGCATCCAAATTAGGCCGAATGTGGTTTCGGAGGATGCAAATGTGCTCCTTTGCATACGCTCGCAGAAAAAACGTCCCCATCGATATTCAGAATGAACTCGAATGAAAACATCATTAATGTTATGCAAATGATCATGAGAAGGAATTTTACTTTCAAAATAATTCAAGGGATATTGTTGTTCCTTAATAAGAGTCTCTTTATGGTAATATTTATTGAAACAAAAAGCAGGACAGCTTTATAATTTTTCCATTTCCTCTTTGCCTTGTTGTTGTGGAAATGGGAACATATCGTTAAAAGAGATAAAGCTGCGCCATTATTTATCGATAATTGTTTATAAAAGCCAAAGAAAAGTAACACTAAAGTGCATATTTGCAAACAAAGGCCCGTCAATTGTATCCAATAAAATCGATGAGATGCCGCGTCACTCGCCCCGGTCGCCACTCGCCACTGGGACAATGTGGAGAAATGTCAAGAAATTCCAATACTCACAGAAAACTGTGACATTCTTTTTTTGAATCGTTCCATTCTGATTGGCGCCTTTTCTTTCGACACTCGTAATAATACAAAATGTAGCACAATTATTTAAAGTGTCACCGTTTAAAAGATCAAATTCGTCATTACAGGCAATAATTCAAAATTGGAATGGCCTTATAAGTAACTCTGTGGGCAGTCGTCGTCAAAACATGGGTTTTATTGCACTTATCTTCTGAGAAAAAAAAATGTTGGTCCATATTTCGCAAATAATAGTCCGAATTTTGAATTCGCAAGTTGGTTCAAGCAGTCTTGGTCTTTTGGCACTTATTTTGAAGCGTGGTTTTACAGGTGTTTTTTAATTTATGAAAATAATAATAACTAGCATTCTTATGACAATTGAAGAATTTTTAGATGGTAGTTTCGAAGTTCAGTTAGGTCTAGTCAAAAATTGCAGAATAAAAAAAAAAATTAATAATGGTTAATTCAAACGCGAACTGAAAAAGTTTTTGAAAGTGAGACAGAACGTGTAGAATTTTCCAATATTTTTTTTTTAGTTTCCCGTCCCGTACTACGAAACTAGGACCTCTCAGCACTTGCGACTATGACCCATGGTAGTACTACTTAACAAATTATGATGTAAATACTGTTTAGTCTATTGGATATTATTGTATAATGTTACGTGTTCTAAGGGTCAAAGTTACTTGGCAATAAAGATGATTATGTGGGTACATAGAAATAAATGGCCGGTATTTATTCTCATGAATTTATTAGTGAGCTCTGAATGACATAAATAATTATGTGGTAACGTTACTACATAATACATAATCCTATTAAAATAACATAACTTTATGCCTGTAGGTACTCCCTGAAGTCGTAGACAGGCGTGTATTCTCATCATCATCATTTCAGCCGAAAAACAGAACCGGTCGAAGCGGCGGTTCTGTTTTACCTGCATCCAGCGGATTCCTGCTGTCTTCACAAGGTCATCGGTCCACCTTGTGGGAGGCCTTCCAACACTACGTCTTCAGGTACGCCGTTGCTCCAGAAAATTTCAGCCCCATCGGCCATCTGTTCTACGAGCAATGCCCTGCCCACTGCCACTTATGTTTGGCAATTCTTCGGGCTATGTCGGTTACCTTGGTTCTCCTGTGGATCTCTTCATTCCTGATTCGATTACGTAAGGAAACTCCAAGCAAAGCCTGTCCATTGCCCTTTCAGTGACTTTTAGCCTTCTAATAAGGCCCATTGACGTGAATGTTACACCCTTATTATAGAGAATGAGGGTACAGAATAAACGTCTGACTACACTCGCGACAATCTAAGAAGTCCGTTTTGACGTTTCGTTTTCGTACATGTAATAAAACGTTAAGCCTTGAGAATCAGTTTTAGGCAATGTAGATAAGTCGTCGATCACAAACTCTCCAAGAATGTTCAATCGATACGTCTTGAGAATCAGTTTATAAGAAACCATTTTTTTTTTTCATCGTTACACAAAGCATTTTTATAGCTGTCAAAACGGACTTCTTAGATTGTCGCGAGTCTAGAGTTATGTTGAAGTCCCACGTGATAGAGGAGAACCTCTTACCATTATGTATAACTGAGCATACCATCTCCTGTCTTCGAGAAGGAATCTACCACGCGGGCCTAGGGCGGGTTGGTAGATGTCAAATGTCTTCGAATTTTTGGTTCTAGGACATGCCGGTTTCCTCACGATGATTTCCTTCACCGTTTTAAGAGCAGTGATGATGAAATTATTTACACAAAGTACAGTTATTTACACAAATTATTTAAAGTTGGGTCCTTTACCACTGGACCATCACTGCTGTCCAACTTGCTGCTTAGGTAACAGCACAAATCCAGAATCTGGGCTATTACTGAGAAGTTCGTTATTGAAAATCCAATACCTCCTCACTCTGGGAAGCAAAGCCAAGACTCCAGGTTCAGCCAACGGCAGCTTTTTTTTCTAGCCTTCTCTGTCCCACTCTTGGGCAAACGCCGATGCGCTTAGGATAATAAAAAAAATATTTCCAGCGGGATGACTTTTTGCACCTGTCCTTTCACGTTGCTACTGACATTTCTTTGTTTACAAACAAACAAAAACATTATTTGTAAACAAATTACAAGAAAAACTAGATTTAATTGATTTCCTTAACATAATATCAGATGATTGTCTTTGTATAGTTTCCTAGGTCGTAGGTACCTAAGGTATGATCACAATGAAAAAAAAAATATCTACATGGTAAATCTACATAGTTATCACGATATTTATTATCTTGGTGCATTGCATTTTCCTTATTCCTTTACGTTATTTTTTAAGGTTCCGTACCCAAAGAGTGCCAAACGGAACCCTATTACTAAACCTTCGCAGGCTGTCCATCTGTCTATCAGCGGGCTGTATCTCATGAACCGTAATAGGTAGACAGTTGAAATTTTCACAGATTGTGTATTTCTATTGCCGCTATAACAACAAATAATAAAAATAAAATAAAGTAAAAAAAATTAAGGGGGTCCGCATACAACAAACTTTTTTTTTACTAATGTATTTAAGTACAATTTTAAATACTTTAGTAAAAAAAAGTGTTAAATATTTTATGGTGTTCTCCTTCGTCGTCTTAGCCATTTTTTTTCTTTCATTCAAGTTTGTTTTTAAACTTTCTCGTGCTTGCGTTGCTTGTAGCAGAAAAACCTGCAAAAATGAAAGTCGTTGTAGTAATACGAAACGCTTTCAAAGCGATTGTCACCTCCGTCCGTTTCGGTAGAGATTAGCTGCCATACTAACAATAATACTAAATTAAGCACCTTTCCATGACTGCTGAGGACTGTTGGAGTAAAATATTTCTTGAGTGTAGTCCGCGCATCGGCTAGCGTAGTCCAGATGGATTGACCCAAGAAAATTCCTTCTTCGTCGCCCAAGTAGTCACACCTATTTCGATCCTTAACTCCGAACTGACTAACAGTTGGCAAGAGTTGTTTTAGTAGGAAAAGTTCTACATGAAAAGCTCTTTCCATTGGTTTATATCTTATGGCTATTGGGCTTCAGGGCAGAAACCCATAGTTCGGTGTCCATTCTCCTTAAAACGGCGGCTGGGACAGGCTGGATGCGGTAGACAAAGAATGGAGTGTTATGCCTCAACAAAGACTTGGTGGAGGCCTATGTTAGTTGCTATATCACCTTCGCTGAAATACTAATGACTTTTCCTGTAAAACAGCGTAATGGATAATCCCACTGCCAACATAGGTCATATGTTATTATCGTTATCTTGGCATAGGTTACCTATATTGATTACCTATAATTGCAATATTATATCCTATTTTCCTTATCATTTTCCTCTATCAATAAAATAATGTAAGTATAAACATAAACAATCTGCCGATGTCGCCACATCAAGGTCAAACAAATCATAAGGAAACTATCTGGTTTGACGGTTAACCCTAGAATGCTAACTATTAGTCTTTTAAAGGCTTGTAAGACTAATAAAAAAAATTAAAAGGCAGTTTTTTGGTTTTGTCGCAATTTTTTATTTTGTTTTGTTTGGACCAGTTCCTTTTGGCATATCTAAGACGAGACTCATTACTTTTTGTCTTTTGATGACCTGGTGCTGGAGCCAGAGGGAGAACTGTTTACAAGGTTAATGATGGAAAATCACTCAAAAAAAACTGCAGTCCCCTTTATTAAGGCTTACCAGTATATTACGTAATTGCCGCCGTCGTGAAAATGCACAATTTCAATCAACATTGTTGACACAATAAACTCTCGCAAAATAATAAGTAGTAAGTTATCGTTAAATTGTCATAGGAAAAGAATTTATTGTAGTTTAAAAATGCTCTATATTCCATTTGAAATAAGATTAGACATTTAAATAAACCTTATTTACAGTCCGTTCAACCGATTTTGAATTATATTGCGTTGGTGGTATGGCAGCTGCAGTAGACAGATTTTTACCTACGGTATAGAATTCAAAATCGGTTGAACGGACTGTAAAAAGGTTTGTTTAAATGTCTAATCTTATTTTAAAGGGAGAGCATGATAGCTAGAGCATTTTTAAACTGCAATAAATTCTGCTAACTACTAATAGTCCAATGGACTAAGGAAAAGCCCCATCACAGAAAAACAAGAAAAGCTAACAAGGGTTGACAACAAAATTATCCTGCTCACAAGACAAACCGGTATGATCCAATCTGCATTACCTACATAATTACCCATCACCTATTAGATTTATCGTATAAATATCGAGCAAATAGTCTCAAGCTTCATAACATATCTTCATCTCCTTGCAACTGCATCTTGATATTTCAACCTACTACAAAAAAACAAGATGGCTGCCATCAAGACAACTGTGGTTCTCCTGCTCATCGCCTTCGCTACGATTTTGTGTACCTTCGGCGTCGATGCTGTTCATGTCGGGCCGTGTGACCAGGTCTGCAGCCGTAATGATGCTGAAAAGAATGAGTGCTGCAGGGCTCACGGACACAGCGGCTATAGGAGCTGCGCTGGCGGAAGCATGGATTGTAAATAATGACCTTCAAGCGTGCCAGTGAGTGGAGCCTAGCTAATAAACCCTTGGACATCAATTGGAAGAAGATTCAGCGGTAATCAACGACCATTTTTGTTGTTCCTGCATAAACATCTGTACGTACCTAACTTTTTGTAAAAAGTTTTCAAGATCAGTCTAAGCTCCACCAAGTCTACAAAAAAAAAATGCTTTTGAAATAAATTTGTGTTTTTATAAATGTTTGCGTTTTTATAATTCGATAACCCTACCGAATACACACCGTTGTTAAGATTTTTCGAAAATTGTGTTCTTATAATATAATATATTTAAAGCTTGTGCTCTTTAAGGCAGAAGCCTATGTCCTTAGGTATTTAAGGACATAGGCTTCTCCCAAGTTGCACTGCAAGACGCTGTTCATCCTAATCCTAACTAAAATTATAAACACGCAAGTCAGTTTGTTTTTTGGATTGTTTGTTACGCTTTCACGCTAAAACGGCTGAACGGATTTGGATGAAATTTGGCAGAGGGGTAGACCTTTACCTGGAGAAGGACATAGGCTCAGACGAAGTCGCAGCCAACAGCTAGTTTGAATACTAGATGGTTTGGTTGTGCTAGCAAACAACCATAGCACTATCATTATTTCCTCAATTACAATACACTACTCAACAACTCACAAGTCTAGGGAACATGAGTGATTTTAATTTTAACACTAGCGATGTAACATATTGTTTTCAATAGAAGCATAATTTAATACAGAATTTAATTGTTTGATTAAATAAAAGGATATTTGATGAACAAATATTATGAAAATCTAAAATGGTACCAAAAATGAAAAAAAAACCACTGTTTTGTAGATAAAAAAAAACGAATGCCCAGATAAAATTAAATAAAAATAACACATTCCCAGCAAATTTTAATATACTGTTGTCCTCCCAAGGCATTAGCGACGGCATCAACATACTGAGTATCTGGATGTCTGTTATAACCTGTGGTATATCGCTCCATACTTTGGAAAGATGTGCAAAATACTCGTCTGCCGTGTTCAAATAGGGAAGGTTACTGAATGCTCTCCGGAGCAAATACAGCTTATGCTCTATGGGATTAAGGTCAGCGGACTGAACAGGACACTAATAACGTGATATTGTTCTCGTAGAGCACATTCATCACCAGACTGGATGAGTGACCTGAGGCCCTAGACAAAGTGACATTCTCAGCGATAACGATGATGAAAAGGCAAAAATGACTGACATAAGCTATCGAAAAGTTTATGTCAATCCTGTTGAAAGTTGTTTTAGAAATACGAAATGCTTTGGAAGCGATTGTCGCCCCCTGGTGCTGCAGCCAGAGAGGGAACCGTTTAGAGGTTACTGACATCGGCTTCGTTTAGCCCATTGGGGTTAGATATAAAACACTTATTTGTCTTCCACGAAGCGCCTTAAAATATGAAGGTTATAACATTTGATAAATCCTTTGTGGGAGCCTGGTATCTGCACTAGGAAAATCAGTCACACAGATTACCAGAAAACAGTGTTTGAGTAATAAATCTTAACGATAATATAAAAATAATATGACCTGATGCATAGTGATGACCTGTAGCATGGTAAGCTACCATAAACAGGTTTACAGTATAATAAATGACGCGCCGTCGTGAAAATGCTCTATGTATTATTCGCACTAATAGTCCAATCGACTAAGGAAAACAAGAAAGCTAAAAAGGGTTGACAACAAAATTATCTTGCTCACAAAACAAACCGATAAGATCCGGTTTGCATTACCTACCTAATCTTCAGATTTATCGTATAAATATCGAGCAAATAGTCTCAAGCTTCAAAACAAATATTCACGTCCTTACATCTGTATCTCGATATCTCAACTAAGATGGCTGCTATCAAGACAACTGTGGTTCTCCTGTTCATCGCCTTCGCTATGATTTTGTGTACCTTCGGCGTCGATGCTACTCATGTGGGCCCGTGTGACCAGGTCTGCAGCCGTATTGACGCTGAAAAGCATTCATGCTGCCAGGCTCATGGATACAGCGGCTATAACAGCTGCGCTGGCGGAAGCATGGACTGTAAATAATGACCTTCAAGCGTGCCAGTGAGTGGAGCCTAGTCAATAAACCCTTGGACATCAATTCGTAGAACATTTAGAGGTAATCAACGACGATTTTTGTTGATCCTGTACAAACATCTATAAATTTTTGTAAAAAGTTTTCAAGATCAGTCTAAGGCTCCACAATGTCTTAAAAAAAATGCTTTCGAAATAAATTTTTGTTTTTCTGAATGTTTTCGTTTTTTTTTATAATAATTCAGTAACCTTATCGAGTCCTCGTGGAGGCGATTGGCGGCACTGACCTCTCGCGTCCGGCCCTGGTCCAGGCCATGGTACGGAGCTAGAGGGCATGGGAGGCGGTCACCTCCTTCTGCGAAGCAGTGATGCTCGCGAAGGAGGAGGCGGAACGCGTGAGGGAGAGGCAAAGCTTGCGCCCTCACGCCCCTAACCGCCGCCGCTGGAGACACCCTGGGCGTCGGGAATCCCAGGCGGATTCCCGGCCACCATAGGCGCGGGTTTACGGACGGCGAGCAATGGGTAGCTCGCCGTCCAATAAGGACCAGGCCCGGGTCGATAGCGCGTCGTGTTCCACGCGCGCCTCAAAGAGATGTCAGCACACCTGACGGGGTCCGTTAGGACCGATGCCTGCCAGGGTTGCGGAATAGTCCGAAAGGAATACCGGGACCCTGGCAACAGGCAACTGAAGGAACACGGGCGGGTTTTAGTCAGTAAGAGTCTGACACGCCCTTCCGCTCCGCCCAGAGCGGGAGAAGTCATTTGATGATTTCCCAAACAAAAAAAAAAAAAAAAAGTCACCTTATCGAAAGTACCGAATACACACCTCATCATCTGCCTAGCCTTTTTCCAACTTTGTTGGAGTCGGCTTCCAGTCTAACCGGATGCAGCGGAATACCAGTATTTTACATGGAGCGACTGCCTATTTGACCTCCACATAATACACACCTGTGTTGAGATTTATTAACCGACTTCAAATAGGAGGAGGTTCTCAATTCGTCTGCATGTGTTTTTTTTTCAAAATTGTTTTCTTATTTTTTGATATTTAAGGCTTGCGTCCTATATGGCAGAAGCCTATGTCCTTAAGTATTTATGGACATAGGCTTCTCTCAAGTTGCACTGCAAGACGTTGTTCATCCTAACTAATATTATAGGTATATGCGAAAGTGAGTTTGTTTGTTAGTTTGTTACGCTTTCACGCTAAAACGGCTGAACGGATTTGGACAGGGATATGAAAATTGGCACAGGGGTAGACCTTGACCTGGAGAAGGACATAGGCTACTCGTCATCCTGGATCGCAGACGAAATCGCGGGCAACATTACATACCACTATCATTATTTCCTCCATCAAAATACACTACTCAACAAAGTCTATAGGGAACAAGAGTATTTAAGCTAAGTATTTTAATTTTTACACTTTATAAGTAACATATTTTATAATTATCAATAGAATCGTAATTTAATACAGATTCTTTTTAAAATTTCGAAATGCACCTACGTTTACAAAAAATAATATAAAAATTATTAATTATTTTATAAATGTGGCCAGTACTTCTCCTAAAAACTTTTCTTAAAAAAGCTGATATAGGTACATAGTTGGCTTGTTCTCTAGACTTTATTGAATAGTGTATTTCAAACTAAAGCAACAAGTATCTATCACGAATTCACGATCAAAACCCATCGGTCGCCGTACACCCGAATGAGTTTAGTTTAAATGGTAAATGAATGAGTGAACGACAATGACTCTGCGGGTTGCTTCGTGAGGCGTTCATAGAAGAACACAATATTTTTTTCTCAATACATGCTTCTGTGTGCGCCACACTGTCTGGTGGAATTTGGCACGATATTTTGTAGATAAATGGACGTATCACGAGGTAAATTATTTATAATGTTTATTTGGAGCGAAAGAAAACTACAATAGTGCCTATCTATGATTTATCGCAGAACGTGCTGTTTATGTTAATGAGTGGCAATTCAACAGGCGGTCCTACTGATGGTAATTGGTTATTAATTACCGTTTATATCAATACCAGTGGGACTAAAACGGTCACATTAGCAATTCCTCTAAAAGCATTTCATTTCCTGAATTTCCAGCTGTCATTAGCAATTCCTCTAATTTGAAACAAAAGTGGACCATTTTACGAATCTCTATAGAAAACTGTCAAACAGATTAATTATTTCGTAATATGAATCGCACGCAGATCATATTAAGAATTGTCAGTTTGTGTCCTTGTACGACGATTCATAATTTTTATCCTATTATGATTCTGCCAAAGTGACTGTTTTAAGCCCCCAGAGGGAGGTATTGCAGGCGTGTTGCTATGTAAGAGAGAAGGTTTAATTGTTCGATTTGGCTGTAAATAGGGTTTTCTGAAATGACGTTCACCAGGAGCACTGAGACGTCAGGTCCGGGCACCTGTCAAAAGTGTCAAAGCGTCTAATACATTCTTTAGTCGTGACTGAATGATGAACGAATGAATGAAACGAATGATCAACGTCATCATCTTTTTATTAATTATCGAAATGGAGGAAGACAGGAGCTCGTGGCTAAGTAATGAAATGAAATGAAATTTTTATTTCGGATACAATAATCCATATAGTGTTAGTAACATACAAAAAAATAACTTATTGCCTAGTGTTAGTATGAATCAACCTCCGCACAAACTGCTGAACAATCGGAGAGCCTAAAATCTCGGCTACAGTTTTCAGGACATAAGAGCCGCTAGGGGTCGATCATCAGGTTAAGCTAAGCTTGCCGGGGTTGGCCTGTGGATGGGTACTATGGACATACGGCAATGTATAGCTTGATGTGTAGCCGTGTGTACCTGTAAGGTATAGCTCAATCTTTTTGCAGGTCTTTTTCAGTGTCTGTACAAGTAGTAGGCAGGATCTACCAGAAAGTTAACAGTCTTATTTGGCACTTTTTTCTCCTTAACAGTAAAATATTTTGGCGAAAAGCATGCATGTGCCGCAAGATTTAATTATTGTCCAATTTTTCACGTTAACTAATATTAAAAATGCGAAAGTGAGTTTGTTTGTTACGCTTTCATGCTAAAACGGCTAAACGGATTTGGATGAAATTTGGCACATGGGTAGACCATGACCTTGAGAAGGACATACGATACTTTTCATCCCGATATTCCCACGGGACCGAGACTTATACGGGTGAAAGCGCGCGGCGTAGCTAGTTTCTTATATTGACTTATACCATGATTCATTCACAGCGGTATAATTTTCCCTGTGCGTGGAGCCGACAAAAACTTACAAGCAATTGCAACATTCGCCTTTTTCGTAGGCGCTACTTACAATTACCTCCATAATGAGGAAAATCGTAATACTTGTCTAATTAACTATACTTAACAAGAGAAAAACATACCATTTCTTCATACGTCGAAGGAATGTCGGCTAAAAATCAATCGAACAACTCCAATATGAAAATCAAAACAAGAAGAACAATTCACACAATTAATTTCCGAACTATATATCAATGAATCCCACAATAGATCATTAACGACTTCCTCTAGATTGTTTTTAATTGTCTATGGAGGCTTGAAGTTCCTCAGTGGCGTCTGCAACCAGAGAGTCGACGCAAAAAGTATTTGCTCGAGGATATAACGAGAATCATTAGCAGATTGTCTCTGGAGTATTTATATTAACATTCTATATGGGAAAAAGTCGATGTGTTCCTGTCTGTTTGATTCGTTAGTTGGTTTTACTTATTATCGCAGATTTATTGGACGTGCGTGGAGTGACAAGTGGCGATGTCGATGAAATAACATCATCATCACGCTTTGTTTCCCCGAAGGGTTAGACAGAGGCGTACTTATAGTACACCCATATTTCGCCATGTAATAGAAGCCGTGCCTCGGAAAGCACGTTAAGCCGATGGTCCCGGCTGTCATTCGTGGATCTTTGACAGTCGTTACGGGTCGTACCAATCTTGCCAAGAGGTATCGTATTACTTAGTTACTGGGTTGTGGAGGTCAGATAGGCAGTCGCTCCATGTAAAATACTGGTATTCAGCTGCATCCGGTTAGACTGGAATCCGACCGCAACATAGTTGGGAAAAGGCTAGGCAGATGATGTAATAGAGGGCGAGCCTATTGCTGGCACAAACCGGGCACAAATCCAGACTCCGGGCTGCTACCGAGAACACTTTTCCCAACCTGGGAATCGAACCTAGGATCTCATAGTCAGCAGTAGCGCTTGCGACCACTAGACCAACGAATATATCCGCTTCAAATATTCTCCAAATGATGGTGTAACTTATCTCGTTCTCAGGAGGAAACCGCGGAGGATGCCCTCTTGTTAGGTGGAGCGACGATCTTCGCAGGGTGGCTGGTAGCAGCTGGATGAGAGCTGTATGGCGTGCAATTGGAGCGGCCTATGTCCAATTGTGAACTGCTGTAGGCTGATGATGACGATAATGATTATTGAAACAACGATGTAATTGCACACATATTGTTAGAACTAATATTACTAGATCATCGTAATAAATTTTGACCATTGCAAGCATAGATATAAGAAAGAAGATTGCAAGTAACTTCAAAACTGGTTGGGTAGATCGAGGCTGTTAAATAAAATAAAAACGTTCCAACGATACTCCACACCATGGGACTGACGAGAAAAATAATACCATCCCCACTTTAAGTGTAGGGGAGGTAACATAAAAAAAAAAAAAACGATTTTTTACCACTTTGTCGGTGTGATCATACCAAATTACAGCTTTCTAGTACCAACGGTCTCTTAGCTAACCGTGTACAGACGGACAGACGGACAGACAGACGGACATGGCGAAACTATAAGGGTTCCTTGTTGACTACGGAACCCTAAAAAGGGTTTGTGCCTATGACGATACGATAGAAGTGAATACGACTGGAGCCGAGTATAACCGATTCAGCGTCACTGACCCGACCGTGACGGTACAGTTTCGTCCAGTGTTCAGTGTTCAGAAAGAGCGCAAAGGGGGCCTAAAAAGTTTTCACTTTAAAAAGAATATACGAAGACAATTTAGTTCAAACTCAAAGCATTTATTTCAATTAAACCATTTATAGGCACTTTTGAATTGTCAAGGAGTCAGTCAGTCAGAAATATGAAGCCAATTGCCCATTCCAAAGCGTAGTAGATACCTATGGAGAAGAACGGGCAAGAAACTCCATGGACACTCTTTTAAATCAAAATATTGTTACAATATAATGGTTAGGTACATCATTCATGTTGAAATTATACATGTGAGAACAATGTAGAAAGCAAGTTAAAAGCGTCCGCAATTATAAAATAAGAAAAAATTAAAATAAGCCATGGCAGCTAAGAGATGACCAGTCACAACTGACGGCGCCCGTTCACGACCATGACGCATGGATCAGCACCATTCAGCTCAACCATTTTGAAGGGAGCTAAATGATCCAACACACGCGCCACCATCAGCCAGACATTTGAGTGAGCATGACATATTCCCAGCCGCCAATAAGGCACATTCAAGTCAATGAAAGACATATTACCCGGTAAATGATAGCTTTAAAGTACATGGTACTCTCACCTGTGCTATGCAATTATACAATACAAAAGAGATTGAGTTTATACAATGCAAAGATGGGCTAGTTTTTTCACAAATCGGCATGAACTTAATTATAAGTTAACAAGTCCGTTAAAAATGTTCTATAATTCAGTAAGTATAATTACGAAATTAATTTTATAATGACAGACTCAAACAACATGGCCGCCGAACGATTAATAAAAATGTCTGTCGTCTGGCACGCCTAATTAAAAACAATTCGCGAGGCATTTTAATGAAACAATAGAACCGCGAATTTTTTTTCATGGCGGCTCCATAATTAATTTTATAATAAATAAGGAAAAGCGACGTAGTTAGAATGGTTAATGGTGAAATGTCTCATAATAATTTATGTGATCGCACATCCGCACATGGTATACAAGGGGCGGTTTTTTTGTATTTTCTCTACAGATAGACGTTAGAATGCCTACACGCGATACTCATTATTACGTGTACAGAATTTCAATTTGTTTATTCGAATTACATTCCGCCTCGGAAACGTCGGTCTCGGCTGTCATTCGTGGATCTTTGACAGTCGTTACAAATCGTCAGAAGCCTGATAGTCTGACAACCATTTTAATGTAATTCAAATAAAATCAATCAATCTGCCTAGCCTTTTCCCAACTATGTAAGGGTCGGCTTCCAGTCTAACCGGATGCAGCTGAATACCAGTATTTTACATAGAGCGACTACCTATCTGACCTCCACAACCCAGTAACTGGGTAATACGATACCCCTTGGTAAGACTGGTTGTCAGACTTTCGGGCTTCTGACGACCCGTAACGACTGTCAAAGATCCACGAATGACCCGGCTGTCATTCGTGGATCTTTGACAGTCGTTACGGGCCACCCAACTGTCTAACGTGCTTTCCGAGGCATGGAGGAGTCTCGGTATGTAAAGAATTTGTTCAACGTAGGTAAGGCATTCATAATTTTCATTGCTCTTACTTTTATTTTTTCAAATGAATTATCGTCTATTAAACAGAGTTCTCCGCCGCGTCTGTCTGTCTGTTCGCGATAAACTCAAAAAATAATGCACCGATTTTCATGCTGTTGAAAACAGCATGAAAATGGATAGAGTGGTTCTCGAGGAAGGTTTTAGTATATCATTTTTCAAGCGGGCGAAGCCGCGGGATCAGTTAGTTTATACTAAAGACTAAACCACAGACTAAAAATTTTATATTTTAAGGTATCTATGAAAATAATGGTAACAGTCCCCAATTACAATCACTTAAACTTGTCTTATTCTCGAAGGTCATCCACAGACTATAAAACAATTAACTTATTTACCAAAGCCGCAAAATAAATTTCCCCGCGATAGCATAGTTAATACAAATTATATTTAATTACGAAGATATTTATTCGTTTCAGAATTCACCGTGTTTGGTCGACACGACAGAATTCACGAATTTTAATTTGGGCACACAGTGTTTATACGATACTTTTTGGTGATACGGGGGAAGTTGCGGTTAAAATACTGATGAAGACAATTTGGAAATTTCCTAAAAATTTGCCTCATTGCTTCATGTCCTATTAGTGGGTTTATTTTTTAAATAACGGTTACTTATTTTATTTTATTATGATGTTTCTTTTTCATAGGTACCTATTATTATATATATATTATTATATATTTAGTAAGAACCACGATAAGACTGACAAGTCACCTGCCTAGCCATTTCGCCAACTATTTTCGGGGTCGGCCCCCAGTCTGCCTAACCGAACGAGCTCTCAGTATTTTATCTGAAGATAGGCAGTCGCCTATCTGACCCCTAAACCAGTTAATGGGTAAAACGATACCACTTGGTAACACTGGTTGTCAAACTTTCGGGCTTCTGACGACCCGTAACGACTGTCAAATATTCACGAATGACAGCCGGGTCCAAAGACTTCACGTGCTTTCCCAGGCCCATAGGGATATCGGTATGTAGAGATGTCACCCATCCATAGACCGACCGCGGCAAGTGTAGCTTATCCTAATCGATCGACTCGTGCGCGCTGCGAACCCTGAAATGACTGACGACAAAAATATGACACAAAATATAGAGACATTTTCTTGCAGGGAAAAAAAAACGTTACCGTACGTTACATACGTTTTTTTTTTCAAATCAGAGGTTTATGGATCTGAATCTTATTAGAAGCAAAACAGTTTAGTATTTTATTTTAATTATGATGGTTTTATTAGTTTATGGGCTTTTTAATAGATATTAGAGTGGGTTTTGAAGTATGCTTCTTATGATCGTTAATGTACTTCTTATCTGCTTTAACATCTAAACAAATTATGTTAGTTAAATTGCGATATAAATTAGATAGCGGAAGCTGTTAGCTATTTACTAAAATTAAGTAGATACCTATTTAATTCTTGTGTAGGTGTTTATTTGTTACTATAGTGATGTAATTTGAAGGCCCATCTTTCAATCGTCAAAGGAATAATTTGACAGCTTCTGTAGTTTAGTCTATGCCTTATAATCAATAACCGACTCTTTTTGGAATCGACTTCCCTCGCACTAATGGTCACATTTATGTTTAGCGTTTTTTTAATAGTTCTTTGGAACTAATTAGGTATAATGTAACTGCGTTTAACACAGACGTGATTATGTTAATTAATGTTCATAATCAGGTTATTTAATTCCTAACAGAGTGCTTTTAAGAACTTTTTAATTGCCACATAAAATTTAAAAATTAAACAAATATGTTTCATTCTATATTCAAAATAACATTGTCTGATGCGATTGAACGTGAGCGTCAAAAATCTTAAATACTTAGTTAATCTTAAATACTTAGTCTCGAAGCATGCTCGAAGCTATTCCCATCAAAATGCATTACGCGTACTCAATATAATTTATAGAGTACTTAAAAAACTAATGACAAGTTTAATAAACTAAACATGTTTCAAATAGTATAAAATTTCACCCGCCCACAACATGAGAACGGAGTAGCCTATATCGTTTTTTTCGGTCCGACCCGACCGGTCCTCCAAGAACTTTGTCACACTCAACTTTGTCGAAAGATAACTCCGACGTCCGAAACAATTGCAGGTAGTGGCTGCCACGTCTTTATTTCGACAAGGTTCCAACCGTTGTCGAGTGTCGATCTTAAAATCCGGTAGCTAAAAGTAATTTGTGAAATTACTTTCTTAGAATTGGAGTCAATTAAAGAGTATATGTCGCCTGTCCTGGCGATTTCAGACAAACTGGATCGGCGATTTGTTTTTTTAAGGAATGTTTGTTTAAAAGGTGTAGGTATGGGCCAGGGTTCGGGAGATAAGGAAGGGACGGAGGTAGAAATGGTATAATAAGAATCAGTAGTTTGAATAAAGAACCAGTTGCTGATTAAGGGGAAAAGGGACAGTATTTAAATTAAGCTAGGTATTAAAGTCCGGGCGCGACTGCTAGTCATCGCCTGAGGTATGTGAGCGGTGAGACGGGGGAGGGCGCCATTGACAAAATTTGCAGACTGAGTTAACTTGGCCTTGTGTACCTCCTCCGTCTAACCCGATAATAGCACGAAAGTGTGCCTCACGGGTGCTCCAAAAAGGCCCAATTCAGCTAAACTGTCTGACAACTATATTATGTGCTTGATGCTGGTTTTCAACTGGACTGGAAGCCAACCCCAACATAGTTGACATAATTGGGAAAAGGCTAGGCAGATGATGATATTGTAATAAAATTGTCACCTTTCAAGACCCTACAAGCTACGACTAAAGAGACGGTTCTCAACATATTTTTATTAATTCTTGCACGACATGACAAGTTTTTATGAAGCGTTAACTAGCAGAGACAATAAAATTAGAACTAGTTCAAAAAAATTATGTCATCATAATGTGTCAAACCGATCAGTTATTAAATTAATAATTCTTATCAAATCATTATGATCTTAAGCACGTATTGTCCTACCAAGTTCTAGCCCCATCCTTGTCTTCCATTCAAAGATAGACAAGGACGGATTAAAAAAGGTATGCGTAATTGTGAAGTTAAGTTTAATTGTTGCATGATAACGATCTCTATTGGTTAAAAATGACATAGTGTAAAAAGTGGCCGGTGCGAGTGCTACCGGGAATCGAACCCGACTAATTAGCGAGTGGACGGGTGCACAGTTACTTCACGACACTTGTATGTGTAATAGGAGGGTCCGCAGAATAGTTTGGTCAGTTTTGTTGGCGATTTTTTGCAAGCAGGCAGATTTAGTTGAGACTAAAACGGGTTTTAAATATCTTTTTCTTAACTTTAACTAGGTGCTAAATTAACGGATCGTGTTCGTAACACAATACTGCGCTCCAAAACAAAGATAGCTGACGTGGCTCAAAAGGCTGCCCAGCTTAAATGGGACTGGGCAGGACACGTCTGCCGCATGCCGGACAAACTGTGGGCCCAAATAGCACAGAACTGGTGCCCTGAGACAGTGAGACGGGGTTGCGGCAGACTACGTAGGAGATGGCGGGACGAGTTGGATAGGTTCCATCAAAACTGGAAAGAGGACACGCGGGCTCGCGAAAGATGGAAGGAGTGGAGGGAGGCCTTTGCCCAGGAGTGGGACAGAGTAGGTTAGGAAAAAAAAAAAAAAAAACTAACTTTTCCCGAGACTGCTACACGAATTAAAAGGTGACTGAATGGTAAAAATCGGAATGTGTTTTTAAGTTTTTGCAAACACATGGAAAGGAAATATGTGTTACACTCTTAACCACAGCCTGGAAAATAAAGCATTTTCTCAATTTTACATAGGGATAGAATGCTGAAAATAGAATGCTCTACAAAATATATGATTATGATTAGGACAAATAAAAAACTAAATAGCAAAGTTGCAGTGCAGTGAAAAAGTATGAGTAAATAATCAACGAAATACTGCTGCAATTTATTTTATTATTTATTTATTTGAAGGGGAATGTGGAACAGGGTGTATGGTTCACTCATCCTCTGTAAGAAAGGGAGGACCCTTCGACCAGACGGGTGTTGGTGTCTGGTGGGTAACTGTCCAACGATTAATGTTGGAATTTTGTAATGTCCATGGAGCGGTAAACTCTAATTGCGCGATGCAGGATTTTATGTGACGTCAGGATTTCGTGTGACGTCAGGTCTTTGATGCATAGTTTGCATGTGGCGATGTAAACTTAATTTTTATACATAATTTATGTTGGTGCAAACATAAACTTATTAGAATTATAGCGTGCACCAAAATTTATTAGTTGTATTTATACGAAATTTTCCTTTAAATTTTATTTGCAGCCAGTACTCGCCACTCGTAATAGGTGTTCGACATTCGAACAGCGGGATGCTACGTGGAAAGCTGCCATGTGCCCATTTAACAACTATAACTATAGTAAAAGTCGGCGCAAGATCTGTCTTTTTGTCATCACCTCGCCATATCGGCGGCATTACTCATTTCGAAAGTTTAATATGGCTTTTAAGCTGTAAATGGCTATCGGACAAGCGTGAGACGGGTTCCAACGTTTTATTTTTAAACGATTTTAATTTGTTTAATTGCTTGTAAGTGGTCGATTTGAATTTGAATTTGGAATTGATATTATCTGTGTAATGTGACTGGATGGTTGTTGATGTTGATTAGATGTGTATCTTGTGTGTAAAAAGGCCGAACAATACCCTAATTTGGTTCAGTACGATGTGCTAGTTTTTACAGCAGAGAACTGTCTTCAATATTATCAACCTTTCGTTGCCATGGAGGCTATAGGCATTACACTACAGCCTTTTATGTAAAGACCAGCGATTCAACTTACATTGTTAAATAGTTTTAAAGATATCTTTTACAAGTAACATGACACCACGCCTGTATTCCCCGAAGGATTCGGCAGAGGAGTTCCTACCTATTGTACACCCACATTTCGCCAGTTATGTCGGTGCCATCAACCGAGCACAGATCCAGATTCGAGGCTGCCACTGAGAAATTCCAGTTGAAAATACCCAATGACACTTTGCCCGACCCGGGAAGCGAACCTTGGACCTCATGCTCAGCAGTAGCGCTTGCGACTGAAGTAGAGTAGGTAAGTAAGTAGGTACTTACTTTTAGGGGTATGAGGAACAGGGTGTAAAGCTCATTCATCCACAATAAAAAAGGGAGGATCCTCCGACCAGATGTTGTATCTGGCGGGCAACTGCCCAACTATTGATGTTGGGTTCTTATATATATGTCCACTGCACGGTAAATTTTAATTGCGCGATGCAGGATTTATGTGACGTCAGGATTTTTGTGTGACGTCAGATCTTTGATGCGCAGTTCGCATGTGGCGATGTAGATACCGCCACATACTTAACACGTTTTAAGTTTTGAATTTCGAATAGAAACCCCAAGCGTATTTCTAGATGATTTACTATAATATGAAATTGAATGCAGCAAACCATACGGGTCTAAGTTCAGAATACTGTTTACATAAATAGATGTACCGTTGCAGTTAGCAGTCGTTTCCTTCAGTCGATTGATGTACCAACTTACAAGATTTAATGCTTTCTTGGTGCATGCTTACAATGTTTTTCTTACAACGTAAATACATTTGACTACCTCGTTGGTCTAGAGGTCGCAAGAGCTCCTGTTGAGCTTGAGGTCCTTGGTTCGATTCCCAGGTCAGGTAAAGTGTTATTGGGTTTTTCCATCTGGAATTTCTCAGTAGCAGCCTGTAGTCTGGATTTGTGCCCGGTTGTTATATGGGACTTAAACTAAACATAACAGCCGAAATATGGGTGTACTATCAGGTACGAGGTGTACCTAATAGTACACCCATATTTCGACTTATTTATTTTATTTTTTTGTTTGAGTGTGGGAAATCATCAAGTGACTTCTCCCGCTCTGGCGGAGCGGAAGGGCTTGTCAGACTTTTACTGACCAAAACCCAGCCGTGTTCTTTCAGTTGCCTGTTGCCAGGGTCCCGGTATCCCTTTCGGACATTCCCGCAACCCTGGCAGGATCAGGTACACCTCTGCCTAACCCTTCGGGGATTACAGGCGTGATGTTATGTTATAAAAATATAATTAAGATGTTATTCAAATGAATACTTAACCATACGAATTAAATTCTCATGTACACATTGTCAATACACGAGTATTAATAACATCAATTTATAAGAAAAATAATCCACGCCTCACAATAAATCGAATCGTGTACCAAAATCGAGACGCATAAGGAAACGTATCGATCATCGAAAAAATCGATTACGAAGCGCGAATACGAAAAACAAATAAGAATAACTCATCGGACACTGATCGGTATCGATTATTAAAATGGCGAGTGGAATCGATTAATCGGAGAGAAATAATAAAGTGAGCGGCGGACGGTTAATTGCTTTGCACGGACGTAAAGCATTGGCCCTGATAACTTACTCGGTACTGAGAATGTTTGAATCGATTTAGAACGATTACTAGGATGTCGTAATCATCGTTCTGTAAATTGGTGTCCTATCCGTGACTATAAGTGGTGCGGTAAGTTTCTTGATCGTAAGCGTTTAGTTCAGAACACTACTGAGTTAGACTAACAAACAATGGAATATGTTTAAAGATTTGACCAGAATATTAGGTACCCTAATCCTTTTGGTGACTCGTTCTAATTGATTCGTCCGAAAACGGGCGAATTAATATAATTTTTTCTTGAGGCGATTCGCACGATGTTAATTTATTTGTAGGCTAATCGATTTCTGGAGTTGTCGATTCACCCTACTCGCTCGTTTTCGGGGGAGTAGATTCGTGCGAGTTATTGGTGACTCGCACGATTTTAGCCTTAATTAAAAAAGGGTTAGGGTAAAAATTAATAAACATTCTTGGCACAAAAAGTTTTTTTTTTTGTCCCCTCCTTGGATTTATAAGTCCGTAGGTGTGTCCGTGGCTCTATCATCATAGCGGGCCCTATCAGAGTATCTCCAGCGATACGGTTTTTTTTTAAATATCTCAGAATTTTGCTGAAATCAGAGCCCTTTATGAGCAAATTTTTAATTTTTGAAGATATTAATTTTGTTAGTACCTACCTAATTAACTTTGTTAGTTTAAATGCTCCTTTTGTTGACGGTTTGTAAAAATACAAGTATTATATAGTTGTATCCGCACCTATCTAAGTTTTGATATACATAGTTTTCCCAGAAAAGCGGCTAAAATTCAAACATATGTGATATCTACCAACCCGTACTTGGCTCTCGTGGTGGATTACGGCCCACTCCCTCTCACTGAGAGGAGGCCTGTGTCCCAGCAGTGGGAACATTATAGGCTGATTTTGCTTATTAGGTAGGTAACTAAGTAACGGATGATGCCTAAAGTTACCAAACAGAATGAAGGCTGAAGAAATTGCCTAAGATACAGGGTGAAGGATATAACAGAGTAATGTGGGGACGAAGTTCGGAATTGGTTGGACCTTTTCATAATTTTTATTATGTTTACGTTGACATCATTATTAACTCAGTTTTGCCTTTTATAATACGTATAGCAATATCACCGTGTCAGTCAATTTTCCTTGAGAGCAGAGCTGTGTAAGTGTGTAATATTTTTTTTAAACAATTAGGCTCTTTACTCCCGTGCGGTCTGCCTGGCAGCCGGTGCGAACGCCCGGGTATCTGGCAGCGAATGTAGGTGGAGAAACCAGTGTAGGGTACCAGGGTAGGAACTACGCTACAAGATTCTTTTGGCGCGTGGCGAAAATCGGAACTAACGCCGCCATTTTGTTGTGTCAATACAATTTCTGTTACAATTTCCCTACGAACAACGCCCCAATGTCAATGTCATTCAGGCGCCAAAATATCCTCGTATCACTCAGGTGGGTACTGGCCGGTGTTACGGGGTGTAATGTAACATATTACAAAGCCAGCATTCGTGCAGTCAGTATGTGGAAACGAGCACGAACACGTGAGCATCGAGCCGCTCGTTGTTCGTTTGGAGTGCTCCGACCGCTGTCGCTTTTGTGGCGAATACCTTTGAATGTTACGCGGTTCAGTGAGTACGCCGCGAGAAGTCGTCATGAGCGCACAGAGTGTCTTGCAAATCTGGAGCACGGGCGAACAAAGAGTTCGAAACGAGCACGTTACACGAATTTTAGGACACAGCGTAACGTAACAGGCTCGCTGCAAATGGTACATTACGGCCCGTTGCACCGGTCAGTACCCACCTTAAATGGGGACATACAGCTCATTTTCTGTTGCTACGCGCAGCTTGAACGTGCGAAAAAGGGGTTCTTCGCCCAGAAACAATCATTCCGTAGGAGTCTAACGTCAGATCCTAATGGTGATGTAGCGGTATCTAAATCGCCACATGTGAACTACGCATCAAAGACCTGACGTCACACAAAAATCCTGGCGTCACATAAATCCTGCATCGCGCAATTAAAGTTTACCGTGCAGTGGAGATATGTACAAGAATCCAACATTAATCGTTGGGCAGTTGCCCGCCAGACACAATACCCGTCTGGTCGGAGGATCCTCCCTTTTCTATGGTGGATGAGTGAACTTTACACCCTGTTCCTCATGCCCCTAAAGTGAAATAAGATATCACTTTCTTACTAAAAAGCCAGTTCGCACCTAGCCACAGACTACCAATTAAAGCTCGTATCAAACAAGGACTGAAAACCAGAATCCTACATAAAAAGACCTAAACAAAAGTATAATAGTTTGAAGAATAAAATGGTTGATGTTTGCATGCGAGGCCTGCGCACTTAGCTTTCAATTTAGCGAGCAAAATGAAGAGATCGTCCGACACTGGAAAGGCGTAAAACAATTTTCATGGGCCCTTAGCAGTAACTAACCGAGCTCCGGCTAGGGCTGCTACTGTCGTCTTGTTTTGAGATAGATAGAGGTTATACAACACCGTTGTCACTCAAACCATGGGTAGTTGACTTAATTATAAAAATAAATGATCGAGAACAACAAAAAAAAAACGTTATTTTCATTGAATGATTTTTAAAAGTTTCTATCCGTCACCATGCTCGTTAGCGAAACAGCTGACTGACTGAGGGAGGGGTCGCGCTCGCGGCCGGTCAGTTCACGTCCCGCACCGGGTCCATGTTGAGACGCACGTTCGTTGCCCTAGCATAGGGTGAAAGGGTGAAATACTCTTGTGGAAAAATGTAGATTTTCTTTTTAAAAAAAGTTGTAATTTTCCATTGATTTTAGGTTCTATAAATGAAACCAAAACACTGGTTTCAAGGATAACGGTGATTACCCTAACAACCTGTATTATATACTGGATGCTGAAGTTAACGATGGGAACAAATGTTTGATAGAAATAATAATAGCCGATGGGTCGATCGAAGTTAAAGCTACGCTTGTCGCGGTCACGTCGTGGATGGGTGACCGTCTTTACATATCGAGAACACCGTGTCTTGGTAAGCACGTTAAGCTGTTGGTCCCGGCTGTTATTCTTGGATTTTTGATAGTCGTTACGGGTCGTCAGAAGCTCGAAACTGACAACTAGTCTTACCAAGGGGTACGTTTTACCCAGTACCTAACTGGGTTGTGGAGGTCAGATAGGCAGTAGCTCCATTTAAAATACTGGTATTCAGCTGCATCCGGTTAGACTGGAAGCCAACCCCAACATAGTTGGGAACAGGCTAGGCAGATTATGATGAAGACCTTTACCTAATGCACTTTGACGGAAGATCATAGAGATTTTCAGGGTAACAACTTTCTGCCGGACTGGATGGCATAATGTCTTTATAATAACTACCTAAAGAATGAGTTTGAATCAAGTAATGGAAACGGTCTTAAGTTTTCTTGGATACTTATAAACTGTCGACAGCCTCGGGCACCATGGTCTCACCTGCTGCAGGAGTGCAGGCCGCATAGCACAGCACGCCAGCATCTAAGATATTATTCGTCGAGCCGTTGTCACCGCAGCGGTATTAGAACCAAACGGCTTGACGATAGGAAGAGACCAGATGGCATGTCGTTGTTGCCTTGGGAGTTGGGTAGGCCTCTGGTGTGGGAGGCAACCTGTGTCGACACCCTTGCGCCTATGTTCCTAGCACGGCGGTTAATTTAAACCAATAATTAAATGTATACTTATTCTTTCTTTCTTTCTTTTAACAATCAGGCCCAAAGAGGGTGCGCAGTGTTTCATGCTCCCTTTATGGGAGGACGTGCGGTCATGGGACATGCCGCACTGGGTGATGGGGCCCGCTGGCATGGCAGGCTGATACCAGTCGGGGGTGCGGCGAATGTACAAGTATCTCCCCGGCCCCCGACTCATAGTAGTAGTAGGAGCAGTGGAGTTTTAGATGGTACCCTCCGTTCTCCCAAAACGAAAATATCCCGAGGGAAAAAAATATCTTCGGAATCATCCGAATTACTTAAACCACACAAACATGTTTAGAATCCTTGTATAAGGCAATTACGTTGGCAACGCACTACAACTCAATTTCTAAAGTGCCAGCCCTACAGGAGGTTCCAATTGGCTGTCTGGCTAAGTGCCGTTGCCTGTGGGCTAATTAAAACATCAGCCAACTGCGGCCATGTTGCTCCCGACAGATAATCTTTCATATTTTGTCTTAGCTGTCAAACGATGCCTCAGGCATTCGGCCTGTCTTTTCACCTTAA
This sequence comes from Lithophane ornitopus, assembly GCA_948473465.1. NCBI lineage: Eukaryota > Metazoa > Arthropoda > Insecta > Lepidoptera > Noctuidae > Lithophane > Lithophane ornitopus. The sequence goes on from OX419636.1 coordinate 8,673,737, forward strand.
CTTTAGCCTCAGGATGAGCAGCCTTTTAAGAATTAGCCTGTATCAGCTAATGATCGGGACTTAGGGCTGTTTTTTTTTGCTTTAAGGGCCGTGATTGCTAAATCAAAAGGAAAATCAATAAAAAGGATTCTTAGGACATGAAAACACTTGGTCTCTGAATGATCATGGGTTTATCAATAAGTATGTACGAATATACCTTGTATAAGGTATATCTATTCATACACGAAATATTTTAAGAGGTCATTGTACTCATCATTATGAACAACTTTTACTAAGGAACAAAATCTGAAATCGCGAAAAAAAATCAGCTGTTCCCTACATTTTGACGAGTTATGCGAACATAAATGTAGTAGTGAACAGCTTATTTTTTTTCGCGTACCTCTTATAATATTTCGTGTATGAGTAGATACACCATAAATAGCTCAAATTAAATTAGCTAGCGAAACAGCAGCAGAATAATTTGTCTTTTCAAATGTTTTTTCTTTGTTTTTTTCAATTTGGAGTTTGACATTTGCACCTGTCAAATTAGTCTACGAGATTAAATATCAGACTTCATTTGGTAAAATAAATGTACTTACTTACAACACCGTAACTTGTTGCAATCCCTTTATATTGTACTTGAATGGAACAATGGGGAATGGAAATCCGTTGATTTGAACATTATATTGGTATCTTTATCACTGGACAAAATTATTTACATGAAAATGCATTTTTAGCTTATTTTCTATCAAAAGCCTACTCGCACTATAAATCCCTAAATTCGTTAAAGACTAAACAATCATTATAAAACGTTCTGCTCTATCCTCTACAAAATAATTGTCAGAAAAAGAATGCTGTTATAAATTCGTTTAGCGCTGAACGTGTTGATCGATTTCTGGTGCACGCAGGCCTAAATCGCGAATGTACTAATTCCCTTATTGAATCACTTGGACCTTGCAAAGGCAATACCCCATTCAGTCTCAAGATATTCGTTTTCCGAAAGATTACAATTCACGCAAAGGCACTCACGTACAGCCTAGACGATTTGATATCTCGATCCCCGCACTAGTTATAGTGTTGTACCTTTCCGAATGACAAATGAATCGATATCGCAGCGAGGGCGTGCGCTGATTAGTTATAGGTGGCACTTGGTCATTACGCAGCCGCGCCCACTCACAACTGAATTTAAATTAACTTCAGGTCTTACTTGGTGTTCTAGATGGTATTTCATTGATGGGAATTTGTGACATTTGACTCAAAATCAAAAGTCATTTATTCAAACTACGCTGAGAATCAGCACTTTGCGATCATCAAAATTACATAAGACAGTCCTATAAAACAGCCACCCTTCACCACTTCTTAGTCCTATAGCTGGGAAGAAGTGGCGCAACAAAAAAAGTCTCCTATTCAAAAGAAAAGCTTCCAATGCCACATTCAGTCCTAGAGATGGAAAGAGTGCTATTGATCTACATAAAATTAATGATTTCATCGTAGTCCAATAAAGGAGCTTGTAGCTAAGTAATAACAGCCGCACGGGTCGATCCAACAGGTTAATCTACGCTTGCCCCGGGGTTGGTCCATGGATAGGTGATCACCTTTTCATACCGAGACTGGTCCGTAAATCGGAAAACACGTTAAGCCCTTGGTCCCGGCTGTCATTTGTGGATCTTTGACAGTCGTTACGGGTCTTCAGAACCCCGAAAGTCTGACAACCAGTTTTGCCATGGGGTATCGCCCAGTTACTGGGTTATGGAGGTCAGATAGGCAGTCGCTCCATGTAAAATACTGGTATTCAGCTGCGTCCGGTTAGACTGGTAGCCAACCTCAATATTGTTGGGAAAAGGCTAGGCAGATTGATCGTAGTCCAATAGTTAACTCATCAGGGAGGCGAAGACCGAGTAATCAAGAAACCAGATTTCATCCTTTTTGGGTAATTATCATCATCATTTCAGCCGAAAGACGTCCACCCACTGCTGGACATAGGACTCCCTCAAGCACCGTCACTTCACGACCGGTTATTTGCTTCCCGCATCCAGCGAATTCCTGCGGATTTCACAAGGTCATCGGTCCTAGGCCTTCCAACGCTACGTGTTCCGATACGCGGTCGCCACTCCAGAACCTTTCGGCCCATCAGCCGTCTGTTCTGCGCGCAATGTGCCCTGTCACTAAAGTTAGGCAATTTTTCGGGCTATGTCGGTTCTTCTGAGGATCTCTTCATTTCTGATTCCATCACGTAGGGAAACTCCAAGCATATCGATCGCTCTCCATTGCCTTTTGGGTGAATTTTAGCCTTCTAATAAGGCTCTTTGTGAGCGACCAAGTTTCAGTGCTATAGGTCACCACTGGGTGCACTTTCTAGGTTTGTTTGACTAAAAACAATACTTTACTTTAAACTTCATTTTAAAAGCGTTGATTGATTTCCATTTTTTTTTCTAGAAATTTTCAAACCACATTTTCATCGATTCCGTGTGCCGTTTATAAAATGTTTGTCTGAAAAATATACTTGTGAAGCTTTTACTGAAAAATTAATTCGGAAGCTTCGACTTGCTTTGAATGATAAACATTTTTTTTGCAAAGGCTAGCCCGTGTTCAACCTACATTTACAAACAAGTAGGAATAATTAAAAGTGAGCGAAAAGTGAGTGAATGAGCTCTCTTGTGTTGAAATAAGAATTTACCACACAAGTGAGCTCATGGTAGGGGTCACAATTTATGAAATTAATCGAGTATTGCGAGGAATAAGAATGATTTAGGTTTTAATCTTGCGATTGTGCTTCGGATTTGTTATTGGTTTATAAAAATAAATAATTGGTAGTCCGTATTTATTATTGAGGAGAGAGAAATATTATATTTTTAACTGTGCGAATATTAATACGCGTTGATTTTGATATGCGATCGGATTTAAATTGGTTGGTTGAGAAGAATATATGTATATATAGGTATGCTGTAGCTTTTAACACGGTGGCATCTATTTCGTGTTGTCTCCCTAAGCTCCCGCGCTAACGGCTGATCATGAAGTCCTGGGATTCGATTCCCGGCTGAGTAGTTTTATTTGGTTTTTCCATCTGGAATTTCTCAGTAGCAGCCCGACGTCAGGATTTGTGTCGGGTCGATGGCAAAAGGCTTGCCCCCCTATTACATGGGACTTAAACATAACTGGCGAAATGTGGATGTACTATAGGTACACCTCTGAAATGAAATTTATTTATTTGCAAGAATTGTTGTACATTACAGATGGTCGGGTTTTTTAACAGTTTCTAAAACAATTCGCCAAAACTAGCATGCAAAAGTACATTAATTAAATAAATGAATGAAGCTAATAAAATTGGAACATACATCATACTTATATTAAGAATGTCAATAATTTGTCAAATTATAATAGCTGCCTCGCTAGTTGCTCTGCCTAAGCGTTTGGGGATTACAGGCGTGATGTTATGTTATTCTAAAATATAGACAACTTCCTACCTTCTTTTTTGCTACGTTAATCTGTCATTCAACGATCACCAACTTACATAATAAGTAAATACTGAAGAAATAATTTGGAAGAACAGAAAGACAGACACTTATTATTAGATAAACAGTTTTATCGTAGCACAAAAACTAACGATTCCTGGCTCCAACCAACAACAAAATACACTGTTAATAATATTTTTTTAACCCGTCCGCCGCCTAGATAAAAATCAACAGCTTTGGTGGCCAAACAAACGACTGGCCAGTAAGAAGGAGCGCGGAAATATGCAAAGAATCTAAATTGGCCCGAAAGGGTTACCCTGGAATGCCATCGATCAGATAATTAAAAGTAAATTATGTTTAATTCATGTTTTGGGCCAATTACTCGTGTTTGTAAGTTACTCATTGGCTGTACGCGGAGTTTCCGTTGCGTATTAATTATGACAAATTGACTTTGCGTTTGAGCCGTGATTAGCTGACGTAATGTAATTAGGATTTCGGGTTCGTTTCAATGAGATAAGTTTGATAAATGTGAGATTGGAGTTTATTAGTTTAAGTCGTTTATTATTACATGAGAAATTATGCTATTAGCGCATAGACGAATTAATTTATAGCGTACATTTGCTTTTCGTAGCGGGTTGATACAAAACCTCGTTGCGATTAGATTTCACACTGACAATTTTCCAGATTGTTTTCAGCGAAGCGTTTTGTGAACGTGATCTCCGCGGGTGTGAAGCGAGCTAGCCGCGATCACGAGACGTGTTCACTGAAAACACGCTCGCAAATTGCCAGGGGGCCAAGTCTACTAATTTACAAACGTTACAATGGTCTCTCCATTATGAGTTTGTGACTGATTTGCCATACAAAATCTGTGGTGTTATCCTGTCCAAATCTCCCTGGTGTTGTGATATGGCACTTACTTGCTAGGCCTACGGCGTAGGCGTCCGTAGCTTCTACAACATAGTATCCTCATAAACATGTTTATTCTAATGTTCGATTCCAACGAACGAATAAACACTATTGTTCAATTTTAAACCTAGGTACGGTTCGTATATAGGTATTATCTTTTTCTCTTAAATTACTTGACGGCGCAGCAAGTGGCGCCGTCTAGTTTTGTAACGAAATTATTGGAATCACCGAAAAGATCGGATCAGTGTCACTCTTGACATTGGCTGGTGACAGTCTCTCTAGTAGAGCGTCGCATCGATGGTTGTGTGGCGTATGATGATGTCAGGGGCGCCCACGGAGAGGGGGAGCCACTGTCGTAAGACATCTACCTACGAGGAACATGTATTCCGGATGCAATTGAAGCTGCCGAACCATTCATTACGATGTCCACTTCTGATAAAGGCTTTCCTGTGCCTTTATACGTACCTATTCTGCATAACACAGTGAAGTGGATATTTTATAAACCTTGGAGACGTCAAAATATCCTTGCTAATTGTTATTATAACTGTGCGTTTGCACTGGCGAAACATTTACGACAAAACATGTTGAAGTCTCTAGTTCCTGTCAAAAATTGTATGGAACTAGAGATTTCAACATGTTTTGTCGTGAATTTTTCGCCAGTGCAAGCGCTCGGTTAGCATCACAAATCTATTTAAAATGATGACACGTTTACGTCGTAATTAATACTGTAAATTACCTACTATACTCTGCTAATAACACTCATAAATACTGTCCCGTTACTTACAGCCTTTTAATAACCAAATAATTATATAATTGCATACAATAACGCAACACAGAACAATAAATATTTACTTAACTACTTACGTATTTTAATGTAAAAACAATTGACGATCGCGTAAAAAGTGCCACAGACCGTTATACAAGAAACTAAGGCTGTATGCACATTGAGGCAAGTGTCTGACAGAGAGACAGACTCGCGCTATGAAAACAACAAAACAGGTATTTAAAAAGAACGTACTCCGTATGTATATGTATGTAAGGATCGTAGCAGGCGATGGCGTTCTGTAGTTTCTGCCTTCATGGGAAGAATGCGTGAGTTTATGTATGTCTATATGTAAATTAGAAAAATTTTGTCCATCACAGATTCGACACTAGAACAGTTTTGTTCATCACCAGTTTACTTGTGAAAAAAAAAAGAGTATTTCAAAAGATTTTTGACAATTTTGACATATAAAATGAGATGGATTTGCTACAAGTTTTCATTGATCTCCGTCTAAAGTAGATATCCAACGTTATACTTTTTCATTTGGAAACGTCAGAACACAAAATTAATAAAAAGTGAATTTATGAATATGACTAAGTATTGAACCGATCTCACCCGGCTTCTTTCACTCACCTACCGAATGATCGTAAATTAAATGAGCTTTTGTCGATGTCGTGTATTCCTGAATTGAGCAGTCACTCGAGTTAACCGTCTGATATCAGCATACGACAGTCTTCACTCAGTTCTGAACACATCCTAAGGCAAGTAGTTGTCCTTATAAAACGAAAGAAATACCAAGTAAGTGTCCATAAACAGCAAGTAGTGACGTATTTACCATTTAATGCAATAAAACATCAGCCAATTTAAAATGATCTATAAAACATAGGAAAATAGATAAACTTACAGGGTGCAATTGAATTAATGGACATCCTTGGGGGATAGGGGTAATTGAACTCATCATTATGAACAACTTTAGCAATGGGACCAACCCTGAAAACAAAGAAAAAAAAACTGTTCCCTACATTTTGACGAGCTATGCGAACATAAATATCGAAGATGTTAAGAAATTAGTAGATACAAGAGGGTTGTACCACGACTCAACTTACGCTGGCCATGTTGTCCCATAAGTTAGTAACACGGGCGTCATTACGAATAAACTGGCCAATTACAATAAATTACCAGCAAGCAGTAACGGCCATTTTGGTAAATATATATAGGTACTTGTAATAAAATTGTTGTATGTTACGCCGAGTTAAAGTTTTTTGCCAGTACCTGATGCTAGCGCCTAAGTAGAGGCTTTCTTATATTTTTTCACTATAGTTATGTAGTGTATGTTATGTAGTATGTTTGTTCCAGATCTTACCTAAAAATATTAGTTAAGGACAAAAGCGTTCAATAAACTATAACCCTTCCGGAAAGGGTAGAAAGTTAGATTTACTACAAAACCAGAAAATCATGAGCAAAACAACAGACGATCATCATCATCATCTCAGCCGAAAGACGTCCACTGCTGGAGATCGGCCTCCCCCAAGCACCGCCACTTCGACCGGTTCCGTGCTTCTCGCAGCCAGCGGATTTCTGCGGCCTTCACCAGTCGTCCACCTTATGGGGGGCTTCCCAAGGCTACTTCTTCCGGTACGCGGTCGCCAGTCCAGAACCTTTCGGCTTTTCGAAAGGATTTGAAACAGACTCTATGAATACTAGTATGAAAACTTATATTCCATTTGAAATAAGATTAGTTTTTACAGTCCGTTTAACCGATTTTGACTTCTAAAGCGTAGGTGTAAGGATGGCATTAAAAACAAAAAACGTTACACAATACCAACTGTCTACTGCAGCTGCCATTTGTTAAGTTACCAACGCAATAGAAGTCAAAATCGGTTGAACGGACTGTAAAAAAGGCTTATTTTAATGTCTAATCTTATTTCAAATGGAGTATAGGTGAAGAGAGCTTAAAGTGACCTGTCTGTCCACGATGCTAGGGATTGAAACTATAGCTAGTATAAGTATTAGTTTTCACGATAAGGTTTTTACGGAACAGACGGGCTGAAGTCAGTTTTCCTTGCAAGAGAATATTACAGTAGTACCTAATATAACGATACCTTAGATAGTAATTTTGTCGGCCATCACCATTCAAAGTAAATATGTAAATCTATGTCTTATGTCCTAGGCCCATGTGGATCCAGATTCGAAGTTAATTTGAGTTAAGTATATTGCCTTCCAGCCTGATAAGATGCTTGCCTTAACTGATAACTGATAACCATGCTTGGTTATTTGGCTTTTTTAATGTAAAAGCTTTCCTTACCTCGTGTTTGTGATGCTCATGAAGACGTGGAAAGGGTCAGAGGTTCGTCATAGGGGCGATGTTGTTTTTGCAACATTTCACAATTTCGGTCAGTGGGTCATCTTAGGGGCGGTTTTGTATGTAAGGATCAACGCAGGTGTGGCGTTCTGTAGTTACTGCCTAGGTACCCTTCATAGGAAGAAGACGTGAGTGTTTCATAAAAATGTATTTCATATATTGCACATTTAATTATCTGTCACGAATTTATTCTAGAACTGCACCCAAACCCACGAGCATCAACTAGTTCGCAAATGAGTAATTAATGTCTCCGGGCGCGTTCAGTGGCCGACGCGGCATACGAATCTGTGCATTTAAAAGTATTATCATTCATTATGGCACGGCAAGTTTTTAGCCAAAGACACCAATTAGTGAGTGGAACAGGAAGTTATGGCGTCTCTGGTCCATAACACGACATATAAGGTCTCCTTGATAAACTTTATCGTCGATGTCTTCATAGACTTTCAATCGAGTAGAAACGCGAGTTGTTTATGGTAAATTGTGATAGATTTGACGAGTATTTTATCTGTGTTCTTTATGGTTGAAAAACTGTTTTTGTTTATGGTTGCTGATAAAGGTATGGCCACATTATTCGTAATGGCTTCTTTGAATAATGGTGGTCGAGATGCTTGTAATTTTCAACCATATTTTATTGATGACCACAATTATAACTTTTACAAACTAGTAAATGTCCGTATTTTAAAGATATCTTTTGATATTTATGTAAGTAATTATGAATAAAAATGATAAGATCGAATTTATTAGTAAAGTGGACGACAAGAATACAGCACCCATTAATTGAACACTATCATTAATGTTATAAATAAAGGGAATATTGCAATTATTGTCTGGTACTAGGTTCGTCTTTTAAACTGTAAGGAGTTAAGTATTATTTTCAATAAAACCGCATTATTGTACTAATAACGAATTTATAATTTAATCAATAATTTACAAATGTTCCATAGTCCACTCCTATGTTTAGATTTCTATTAAAGGCGATTATAAAATAGATTCAAATTAATCCAGATAAACTATTAGATTTACTATTTTTTTTTTACAGAATATGTATAAGTTACATTATTTTCATTGTTATGAGCAACGATTTCCTTCCAATTTATATCATAACTCCATTTTTATTAGCGATGTTTATAAAAGTGGCTAGTGTAACTTGCATCTGTCAATGTTTTAACGCTGCAACGCTGCTCGTAACAAACTACACGTCAAATAAAAAAGTAATAAATAAGCATGATTTTTAATTAATATGACACAAAAGCGATTAAAACTTAACTTTTTCAAGTATGGACTTATCGTGATAACACTATGGCTTAACAGAAGTTACATAGAGCATTTATATTGCAAACGACAATGGAGCTTATATTTTCGCGCCTTAACAACCGCCATTTTGTTAGTTGTGTATTTGTAATTATGATTTGTTTTTGTCAGTAGGTAAGGCAGCTGTCACACCGATTGCGATTAACGAGAAGCGAGTAGAGCTAGCTAAAACGAGTTGGCGAGCAAGTAGTGAGGAGTGCGCGATAGCGACGAGCAATTACTCGCTTGTAAGCGTGAGTACCAAGCGTGAGTCTCTCAGCGAGGGTAATGCTCGACAAGAGACCTTTGCTGAGCGAGTACTCTCTTTGATAGCTAGCGCTGCGACAAACGAGTACTATCGAGCAATCAACTACTATCTCTTGTACTTACACGAAATCTACAATCTTTTATACGTTTTTTCGGCGAAAAAATCGTTGATCGTCGCTTCCTCGTCGGCGGTGGGACGGATGCCTAAATTGATTTTGTTTTTACTACTTTTGATTATTTGAAAAAAAAAATTATCAAACTAACAGCATTTTTAAGGTTTACTTGTCTCCAACATAAACACTCTAAAAAGTCATGTCCACAAAATCTATGATCAGTGATTCGTTTTAAAAAATCTAATGCTTTAGAAATATACTTAAGTAATACATTATGTACTCGATCTTACGTATACAATAATTTATTTAAATATTATTTACATTACTATTTGCACATCAGTAAACTTACTTAAACATATTTAAGTACAGAAACCTTATAGCTTATGTCTGTTAAGTTATAGGAAAATGTTAGCTAAAATATTTTATTAATTGGCGTATAAAAAAGAAAATAGAAAATAAAGGCAAAGAGAAAGAGGTAGAATTAATAGGAATACATAGCCCACTTGTAGGTAAAGCAAATGTTGCAGACTGATAAGGAATTAGGTTCCGCCTAAATAACTAATATATTTTAGCATGCAAGTGGAAGCATAGTGGTCCAGCTGTCTATATTCTTTGTGATTAACACAATTTCATAGAAAAGGAGGCATTTAATCGTAATTAACACAGATGTACTGAAACAACTATGTATGATAGTTATTAATTTATTTCAGTACATCTTTATTAAATAATTCAAAGTAATACAAAATACAATCTTCGTATTATTTCGAATTCTTTAAGACTGATCTGTCTTAAAGAATTTTAATTTTGGCTACAGTGGTAAAGAATAATAGCTATTTATTTATACAGTGGCTTGAAGCTGACACCAAGGAGTCTTTAGACTAAGTAAGACATATTAATTATATTTCATTTAAAATAATAGTTCAATGCGCTGACATTACTGCAGAACAGATTTAAAACATTCCGTAAATTACTAATTAAACATTAGGTATTTATTCTTAAGGTATAAACGCAAACTTATTTACAATTGTCTATCCAGTATTATAATTTACCATTATTTTGTGAAATTGCACTTATAGAGAGTTTTTCATTTCGTGTATATTATTATGAGTAACCAAAAGGTTTGCTACGAGGAGTTTATACACACAAAGGTAATAATTAACAATTTTATTAAGAACTTTGTTTACAATAATATTGTGGCTTAATATCTAAAACTTCAGAAAATGATTCTCGTAAATTAATGTGTCCACACCTTTAATTCTGGGATCGCACAAAACGAATAGAGTTTATTTTGAAACTGGAACACATTTCTTTTTTATAATTGTCCTTGATTCACTTTTTAAAACATTTGATTCTCGAACACCGGTGTTGGTCCCTATTCTTAATATTTTACAACATGTGACACGTGTGGTTTAGACATCTAGAAATGTCTAAGTTTTAGGTACTGTTTTGGTATTTACATAGCATAGCACTGTGCTCAAGTTACGCGAAAGTATTCAGTTACCTACCTTGTGTAGAAAACGCAATCAAATACATTTTCATCGCTACATTCATTCATTCACGTTATCTAACCTATTAGAAGATTGCAGCGATGGAAATCTTATCTTTGTGTGTGGTAAAAAAGACCGATTTGTAGATATCGAGCAAGAGTGAGAAGAAAGCGTTACCATTACAATGGGCGATTCAAAATTCACAACAATAAACAAAACACTGGACTTATACGAGAATAGGGACCCTTTCAATTTAAATTTCGAACACACCGTTTCAAGATGGCGGCTGATCGCTCGCTTCACGCGTTGCCGCGTGATCCATTCGTCAATGAGGCTGTAGTGAATTTAGTATATTCATGTTTATCGCATGTTGGTGGCTTGGTGGACCTCCGAGGAAGCTCAGCTGAGGTCTGGAGGCAGCTGCCATTGCTGCGAACAGCGGAGGGGCCCCTCCCCCGCCGAACAGCGCGAAGGATGGCGGCAGGAGGGGCCGGGCGGACAGCCTCAGTTTTTCTATCTCAGCTTCTTGCAATCTTTTCGCTTTCGCGCGCCGATTTTGGAACCATATTTTTACCTGGAATAAAAGAGTTTGTTTAAGCTGGTTTTATTTTTGTATAAATAGAGTCGGGTCTACTATTTTGGCTTGGTTTACAATTTTTCGCTACATGAGGAAACGAACATTGGAGATGGGTTTTAAAATATGATAGTTTGGTGCGTAGTTTTACACGCCAGATTTGTCAGGTGTGTCCTTATCTTGCCAGGGTAGCGGGAATGTCCGAAAGGGAAACCGGGACCCTGGCAACAGGCAACTGAAGGAACACGGGTGGGTTTTAGTCAGTAAAAGTCTGACACGCCCTTCCGCTCCGCCCAGAACGAAAGAAGTCATTTTGATGATTTACCAACCTCAAAAAAAAAAAAAAAATGTCTTTATACCCAAACTTCATACTTCATTATTGACAGGTGACTCGGAACTCCTGTAAAGGCTCAAACACTCCATAAACATCTTCAACAATACCTAAGACATGATACGAAGAGTCCTCCTGAGAAACCTTTGTCATAACCATGATATGGATTTATGGAGATTCAATTTTTTTGCCATCAATTTCATATTGTTTAAGAACACTGTGTAAGTTAGCTGTATGTTTCCTGAATATAATAAAATAAATGCAAAACTAACTCTCGTCTCTCTGTTACCTTTGGCAAGCCCTAATGGCTGGTCTATTCGACATGGATAGATTATGACCACACAGGTCATGGCCTATCCGTGAGCCAAACATCCAACTCTGCTCAGCCATTAGGGCTTGCAAAAGGGAACAGCCTATCCGTGCATCCTGGGCCTATCCGTGTGCAAAATTTCACATACTAATAATTAACTAACAATTAACTAATAATTTTTATCTTGGTAGTGGGTATGTGAGAATACGTTCCCGTGTGATGATTTCTGACATCCACACGGGAAAGTATAAACTACTTTATAAAAAAGACTGGACTCTTCTCCATAGCAACCTACTACGTTTTGGAATGGGCATCTAGCCTTTGACAATTCAAAAGTGCCTGTAGTTGGTTTATTTGAAATAAATACTTTGAGTTTGAGTTTATAAATACAATTCTACTCTTACCTGTGTCTCAGTTAGTCTAAGCGAGGAAGAGAACTCGGCCCTCTCCGCGATGCTCAGGTACTGTTTGTCCCTGAACTTCTTCTCCAAAGCCAGGAGTTGCTGCGTAGTGAAGGGCGTCCGGGGCTTGCGGTTGGGTTTGTGCTTGCGGAGCTGGCAGCGAACAACTGGCGGTCCACTGGGGGCACCTGCTGGAGAAAAAAAGACTATGATAAGTATTGGTCAGATCTTGTTTTAAAATAATTGTGGTCAAGGAAAGCATTGTGAGGAAACCTGGACTTATAATTAATATAAGTCTGATATCGCCAACCCGTTTTGAGCAAGCATGGTGATCAATACTAGTGCCTTCTGTGTATGTGGACAGTGATAGGCTGGTATAATGATATCTCTATTTAAACATTTTGACAAGCACCCTAATTGTGTAATACACGATTAATCAGAATTGGAATCGGTTAAAAACAAATGTCTAATCCACTGCTTCACAAGTTCGAAAAATAAAGTCCTCTCAACAACGTAAATAACGCAATTCGATATATTATAATATACTAGCTTCCGCCAGGGGTATGTCGATAAAAAGTAGCCTATGTCCTTTCTAAGGCTCTAGACTATCTGTGTACCAAATTAGTTCAGTTCAGGTTCAGTAGTTTTGGCGTGAAAGCGCGACAGACAGACAGAGTTACTTTCGCATTTATAATATTAGTAAGGAAGTAAGGATGTGTGGTGCAACTGTAAATATAAGGTCTTTTTTAAACATAAATAAATAAATAGATAGCAGAGAACTGATGACCATACGATTTACGATTTACGAAGACGTTACTTTACTCACTATTACATAACACATTAGTTTGAGATTCACCCTGGGTCATGAATTTGTGCCTTGAAAATCAGATGGTAAAACTAGGTGAGATGGTACAATGACCTTTAGCTGGCCCGGCGTGATAAGGAGCTTCAATAAAATAAAAGCCCAGAGGCCCTAAACAAAGTGACATTCTATCAGCGATAACGATGATGGAAAAGGCAAAAATGTATAGGACTGACATAAGCTATCGAAAAGCTATATCAATCCTGTTGAGAGAGTTGTAGAAATACGAAACGATGAACGATGAGATGATGTTGCCTACATCATTTTATTTCTAACTGAACAGACAGCTGTGCTACTGGGGAGTTTGTTGCGCCACTTTTTCTTCCCAGCTAAAGCACTAGGAAGTGGTCTAGGGTGGGCGTTTTGGGGGTAATTTGGTCGTATGAAAAGTGCTGATTCTCAGTTTAGTTATAATAAATTACTTTTGATTTTGGTTTTTTGGTTCTGGTGACGCCTAATGAACGAACACTCATTAAATACGTAGAGGCATCAAACAGAACTAACAACCGCTAATGAAGCAACTGCAACTAACTTATTAACAAGTTAATAACACTGCCATTTCAGGAAGGTGAGATATAGTTACGGATACTGCCTATAAACATAATATTGGGGCCACGGGTCCCTCTAAAAAAACTCTGTAAGTAATAATGCATTTCAATACTAAGCCGCAATTGATGGCAGAACTAGATCTAAAAACCAGCCAAGTGCATGTCGTACCATGCACAATGAAGGGTTCCGCAGTTGGGATGAATTTGAATTTATAAAACAAACTTAACATTGTAGTCTCCGATACAGAATGTATGGAAGAACATGTTTTTACAGCTGCAAATTTAAGTTGGTCGATTATTACTCGGTAACTTGTGGAGCCTACGTAGCGGTGATAGTTTTCCTTTTAATTTCGTTATATATACTACTGCCGTGAATTTTTTCACATATCCAAACCCAACCATTTAGCTGGCAGGGGGGAGGGGACAGTTGGCTCTAACAAAAATTAGCACTTTAAAGCTTAATATTCCGCAAACGGATCCCTGAATCCAAAAATGGTGTTCACAAACAAGAAAAAAAAAACATCCCTACTTTACGTGTAGGGGATACCTCCCCTACACGTAACATATATATATATTCCCCTAAAAAAATATATTTTTTACCATTTTTTTTTACCACTTTGTCGGCGTCGTTTATATATATATACATACCAAATTACGGCTTTCTAGTACAGACGGACAGACGGACATGACGAAACTATAAGGGTTCCTTTTTTAGTACGGAACCCTAAAAAGGCGAGAATAACAGCAGATGCTGAACTGCAGCAGATTGCAATTCTCCCGTAATATCGTAGTACAAGAGTACAAAATTTCACACCAACCGTCATACACCCGAGTTCCGCATCAACATCCGTTTCCTGGTCATCATTCGGTGTGAAATTCGACCGTTACTTTAACTATAGTTAAACGTCACATCGACCGTGCAAAACGTCAGTAATGGCTGACACACTTATTCTGTCGGTTAAAATTACTACGGCCGTATTCGCACAGGAAGAGCTTTGGAAGTTTAAGTGCATATGTGTCGGTTATTAGTGAAAATGCTCGTTATTCAGTAATGTCTGGTTTCTGTGGTAAACTGCTGTTGTCGTGTACGGATATCTCTGCGCAGACCACCTTGGTGGTTGGGAGAAAGCGGCCAAATATGCAGGTAAGTAGTAGGTAAGTTTTTTGAGACGAGAGAGCTCGTGGCTAAGTAATAACAGCCGCTCGGGTCGAGCCATCAGGTTAAGCTGCGCTTGCCGGGGTTGGTCTGTGGATGGGTGACCATTTTCACATATCGAGACTTCTACGTGGCTCGGAAAGCACGTTAAGCCGTTGGTCCCGGCTGTCATTTGTGGATCTTTGACAGTCGTTACGAATCGTGAAAAGCCCGAAAGTCTGACAACCAGTCTAACCAAGGGGTATCGTATTACTCAGTTACTGGGTTGTGGAGGTCGGATAGGCAGTCGCTCCATGTAAAATACTGGTATTCAGCTGCATCCGGTTAGATACATAGATAGTAGTAGGTAAGTTTTGTAAAGTGTCTTATGCCAGAAAAAATAACAGGTTGTATAGTTTTAATTTTTTTGTTTCATCATCCAGGTAGAACACAGAGTAATATAACATAACATAACGTCACGCCTGTAATACCCGAAGGCAGAGGTGTACCTATAGTACACCCACATTTCGCCAGTTATGTTCAAGTCCCATGTAATAGGGGGCGAGCCATCAACCGTGCACAGATCCAGACACCGGGCTGCTACTGAGAAATTCCTGTTGGAAAAACCCAATAACACTTTGCCCGAACTGGGAATCGAACCCACATCGAACAGAGTAATATATGCAAACATCGCCGACTGAATTCCCTCTTAAGAATACAAGTTTTGAGCTTTATCAGCGGGGCAATTGCCTTTAAAGAACGTTCACATTCGCATCTCATTCGCAATCTGTCAAAAAAAAAACATCAATTTGCCAACATTTTTGACAAGGTTGACAGATTGCGACTACAATGTGAAGTATGAGAATTTTCCCTCAGTTGTTTTCTTATAATCTTAAAGATTAACCGCCTTATTCATAAACGCTGCATAAAGTTAAGTTATGAATTAGCAACTGTTTAACCATACATTTTCGACGTTTATACGTCTCTTTAACTTTAAGAAACGTTTATGAATAAGAGGGTTAAGATCTAAATTTTAATCTGAACATGCTTCGTCTGGGAATATTTACTCGAATATATTTCTGTGCCTCCTGTGATGAGTGATTTTAGTCGAGTGTGTACCCTTTTTGTGATTTTTACATAGAAATTATCAGAAAAAAAATGCGTTTTTTTTGGCCTAACTCAAGTTCCTTTATCTGCTATAGTTTCGGAGATAGTTGGGTGCAAAACGATACAACTGCCAGGATTTTGACCAAAAAATCGTGTATTTAGATATATGTCAAGTTGTAACCCCTATAAGTAATTGCTCCACACATTTTTTTTCGTGCTTCATGGTATAAGAGCGATTATATTAATTTTCACATTTTATTTTTCAGTATATTTATCGACAACTTATAGGTGCAACATAATATAATTAACTGTACTTGTATAATCTATAACGTAATTTTAGTACATATTGGAAATATAAAAAGGTACAACTTACAGGTTTTTCATGAATTACTTTAGAACTATAATATGTAACATAAAAATTAAAATGCACAGTGAAAGTGAATGTTTTTATCTACAAAATAAGGTACTTATGTCTAGCCTAGCCCACTTAGTCCACGAACTGGAATTTTTGAAATCTTGTCTTTATTCTCCTGTAAAGTGTTGATTTTTTACTTGTCACAGGAGGCACAGATTTGCACCATTTTAAAAGCTACATCGATATTTCATCCAATTCCTTTCTCAAACTAGACTAAATCGATATCGAACCACATAAATACTTCCGATAAACAAACACAACGAACAATAACAAACATTAGTTTAACTTTGCATACATTATCGTCCTGTTATCACAATATCACCATTCATTAAGTCCCCTGCGGTGTCATTAGCCCGATAACATCGAATGCTGAATCGGCGCAGTCGATTTGAATATTAAAACATCGATTCATTGGACTGTGTAATCACACTATAGCCGGGCCTATTGTCTCACTTCCGGCCGCTAAAGAGCCTATTAACGGTCAAATCAATCGATTAATTCAAATTTTAATTATGTTTTGATAGTGAATGTTGGATTTTCGAATGATTTTGTGAATGTGGTTTTATAGATGTGTCATAACTGGTGCAATATACGTGTATTCCCGTTCGTCCCACTGGCGGGACTAACGGGAATTTAATAAATTATATTAAATTTATTCCCGCTCGTCCCACTGACTTTCTCAGTGGGACGAACGGGAATGATTATTACTTATCTGGTGGTGCGTGATTTTTGAATTATTTTTATGTTTTAATTACGGTCGCTTTTAGCGTGCTTTCTACATTGTTCTCACATGTATAATTTCAACGTGAATAATGTAACCATTTTTTGTTTCTTGATTTAAAAGAGTGTCCTTGGAGTTTCTTGCCTGTTCTTCTCCATAGGTACCTACTACGCATTGAAATGGGCAACTAGCTTCATATTTCTGACTGACCGACTCCTTGACAATTCAAAAGTGTCTGTAAATGGTTTAATTGAAATAAATGCTTTGAGTTTGAGTTTGCTTTGAGTTTGAGTTTGTAAATCGATTTGTGGGTCTAGACAAATGCCAATTTCAAATCGTTTTGTATTTCCACAACGACTTTTAACAGAATTGACTGCCTCCTTTAGTCTAGTGGTTGCAAGCGCAGCAGCAGTAGCGTTGCTGAGCATGAGGTCTCCGGTTTGATTCCCGGGTCGGGAAAAGTGTTATTGGGTTTTTCATCTAGAATTTCTCAGTAGCAGCCCGGAGTATGGATTTGTGCCCGGTTGATGGCAGTAGGCTCACCCCCAATTACATGTGACTTAAACATAACTGGCGAAATATGGGTGTACCTACTACAGGTACACCTCTGCCTAACCCGTCGGGGATCACAGGCGCGATGTTATGTTATGTTATGTCATGTTATGTTATGACATAAGGTTTTCGATAGCATATGTCAATCCAATACATTTTTGACTTTCGTCACCGTTTCGTCACCGCTGATAGAATATCACCTTGTCTAAGTCCTCTGGTGAAGGTTGGACTAGTCCTAAGTCGAGCAGTTGACGTCTTTCGTCTGATAAGATGACCTCTATGTTACCTATTACACTTTTTCAAATGTCTAGTCATGACGTTAGTGACAAAAGTTTACTGTCGGACTTCCCTGTAGAAAAACCTAATTTAATTATTTAATCATTAAATTCACCGGTTAAAAACCAAATGAACGTAAGTATCTATTTTATCGAAAATGAATTTTTGACTCAATTTTTGCTCGCCTGACAACGCTCCAGCGTGTAAGAGTCTCGTACTAGTCGCGAAATGTAGCCTTACATTTTTTTTAAAATAAATTCCTTTCTATACTCTCACTACGAACGTTTCTTCAATAGCGTCAACATGTCTGAAAACAAAGGTTATGAAATTACGTTGTATAGACTTTACGAAGACAATTTTTTTTTTAATTAGAACAATTTAAACGCTTAGCGTCTTACAACCTTATGTTTTGAACAAAACAATTAATTTATTCATTTATATATTCACTGTAATAAAAGGTAATTTAAGACTATTTTACCATCTCGCAATTCTGTTCATTTAATTGCGTTTCCCCAATCAATCTGCGTAGCCTTTTCTCAACTATGTTGGAGTCGGCTTCCAGTCTAACCGGATGCAGCTGAATACCAGTATTTTACATAGACCGACTGCCTATCTGACCTACACAACTCAGTATCTGGGTAAAACGATACGCCTTGGTAAAACTGGTTGTCAGACGCGTCGCGTCGTGATTCCCCAAAATACGTTAATTTGTAGATACGTTCATCTGGTTCTTAACCGGTGAATTATAATGAATAGGTATTAATTAACCTTAGCAGACTTCATTGTATAGTTTAATACGTAATAAAATCAATTCGCATGTTAATTTTTCAATTTCCTTTGAAGACCATTTGAATGGAATTGGTTGACCTTATTATTAACATTGCACCCTTATTTGCATACAACCCACTGTAGGATTTAAATATATAATTTCGTAATTAATACTTATAACATAACATCACGCCTGTATTCCCCGAAGAAATAAGCAGAGGTGTACCTATAATACACCCACAATCGCCAGTTATGTTTAAGACCTATGTGAATAATAGCGGGCGAGCCTATTGTAATCAACCGAGCACAAATCTAGACTCCGGGCTGCTACTGAAAAATTCCATAATGGAAAAAGCCAATAACACTTTGCCCGACCAGGGTATCGAACCCAGGACCTCATGCTAGACCAACGAGGCAGTTAACACTAATATTGCCGAATGGCTATTAAACAATAGGCAGAGACACTAAAAGATTGGTGGATTATGTGAAAAAGATATTGCTGAGAAAGTGAACACGGGGCGTTATCCCCCTATAGGGATGCACCTGGTAAAGAAGGAAAAGACGTATTGCACCGACCGATAATGGCGGGATGGTGGTATTGGTGGTGCTGATAATAAGTCCAGAAGTTTAGATATATGTGTGACATCTCAGATAACCCGGTCATAGAATCTGTTAATGGTCAAGGAGCCAGCTTACATTTGAATAAGAATATAACAATAATGTTGAAAACCAGTTAGCATTAAGGTTAAAGATAGGGTTTTAAGACGACGAAGAAGTTTGCCACTAAGTAGATACAACTTGATGTGGGAAGTCGTTTGGCTACTCATACCATTCGAAGTTAAAAGTCTCCTACGATCCTAAAAACGTGCCTGAGGTAAACCGGACACGGATAATAGAAAGCCGATTATTGATTTGTAGTTTGGGAGAGGCGATCCTGCAAATGGTGAAAGGATACATACCTAAAGAAGGCAATAGAACCCCGAGGGGAGAGGATGAATTTATTAATGAGCAAATGAGAGACAGTAATAATAGTTGTAGACAAAGGATGCCAGAGGGCCTAGACAAGTGACAATCGTATCGTTTTCTACAACGACTTTCAACAGGATTGACATAAGCTTTTCGATAGCATATGTCAGTCCTATACATTTTTGCCTTTTCCATCATCATTATCGCTGATAGAATGTCACTTTGTCTAGGGCCTCTGTATTTTTCTAGGCTTATCATCATCATAAACATCAACTGCAAAAATAGTAAAAAAAAGCTTTCTCCGAGTCGACCTTCAACGACTTAATACATACAGAAAGCAATAAGGCGAAGACTATCCCCTGAATGCCTATCTGCGGCGCTCCGGTGATAAAGTACAACAATTTCAATAGCCCCCACCTGCGGACATATCAATGCTCGCTACCGAACGTTAATGAAGATATAATATCCATCTCTAAACGTATTTATTTTCCCGCGCGCGCCATTTTGTGCAGCGATGACAGACCATAGAGCATTTTGTGTAATGGCCGCCAATTAAGCGCGCCGTTTGGGCTACTTAATAGGATTTAGTTGTCAATGTCGCGATTTAATTGGATTGTTGTAATCTCTGTTTGTTATTGAATAAATTACTTTGTGTTCGCTCGTTTTTCTGCTGAATAAATGCTCTGGAAGCCGATAAGCGCATTATGTTTCAGTTTCACTAACTGTTTTCAATGTGTTCATTTGTTTTTCTCTTTGTTGTTTGTGTAACGAATATAGCAACAAAGTCGCTTGTAGATTTCTACTTATCTATTCCTCACCTGTCTGTTTTATAAGCAGTTTATTAAACGTGTTCCGCTGTGCAAGTTTCTAATTAAAATGCGAGTTGAATAGTATTAATGTTTCTATTAATTTCAAATACAAACTAGGAGGTGTTTGTATCTGCATTTTCTTGAAGCAGAATAATAAGACAGTTTAAATGCACAATGGACAGAACAATTATATTCCTCCGTATCGAGTGTCAGACTTATTAAAGCTGTAATGTAGCGTTTGTGGATAATATGACACGCAGAATGCATGGTACGTCAGCGTGTTAGCCATCCATCAGTAATTACTTGAAAATTACCGACACGACCGACTAATTAGCAAGAAAATACGATCTCTAGCCATTTTCCGGTAAATAAGTGTTATTGATGCACCACTAGTCTCGCCCGTTCAACAAGAATGTTTTTCTAACAATTCTAGGAAGATCGAACAATTATGGGATTAAATACAGCATTATATGGAGTGTTTTCCAAATAGAGCATATTTTTCAAAGGCGCAGGGCATTTTTAACGAGTTATTCACTTTAAATAGGACGATTGATGGGTAAAAAGTGGGATATTGACATTAATAAAGCATTCGATCGAATCGAATTTGAACTTGAATGGTATTCAGTAAAAAGTTAGTTTATTTATTGGAGCCCATCAAGCCTAGAAGACAGGATAATATGGCCGATGATCTTTTTAGTCCCTGGAAAATAAAATAATAAACCAATATTATACCCTCCTAATGCAAAATTATCTTATAATAACTCTGCCTTATGTTTCTAATACCGCCAACACCACCATACTTTGTTAATGTTCCCACTGCTGGGACACAGGCCTCTGAAGAGGCCGAGAGGGAGTGGGCTGTAATTTACCACGCGGGCCCAGTGCGGGTTGGTATATGTCACAGCTCGTCGATTTTTTGGTTCTAGGACATGCCGGTTTCATCACGATGTTTTCCTCCACCATTTTGAAAGCAGTACCTAGTGATGATGAAATGATTTACACAACAAAGTAAAGCGCATAACTGGGTTCGAACCCACGACCTATGCAGCTCGTAAGTCGGGGGCGTTGCCCCTGCGCCACTACTGCTCGTCATCATCATCATAGCAAATTAAAAATAACTAATCGATTATTATATCGCACTTAATAACGAGTATTATCACATTCTCCTCACTATTAAATGTCAGTAAGTAATGATTAGATGCATACAAAACGGGATTCGATGCAAAAAAATTCACGCTCGATCGAATACGCGCCACAGAGTAGTCAGGTCAGACGCATTTTATTGTTCTTGATATAAGCAGTACACCAATTAAGTGTAGGTAACGAAAATTAAATGGCTGTTACGAGCTGTCATAGTCTCCGATAGTCATTAAAAAGGTTGGTCATAAAAAGATAATGGATGTAAGTTACATAATTTTGAATTGAATGAGTTCGGCTCGAGTCAAGAAGCGTCGTTCACTAATTACCGTGCTCAAGATGTGAGCACAGGGCCGGATTGGGAGTGAATGAATGAATGGCGGACAATTACTTCGCTGGTCCTTAGAGTCGGTCTATGGGACAATTAATATGCCAGCACTTAGACCTATAAGGCTCGGTGTTACAATGTAGTGTCTATTAGTATGAACGATGCAGTTACATCTAAGCTTAATTAGGATGTGCCATTTATAATTAGTTTATAAAAATGGTAAAACAATAGTTGAAGGTTAAAATGGCTGAAAGTTCAGTGATCATAGGAAAACTTTACAACGTCCTCTGATATTGATATTCAGTTGCTTTTTTGATGGTCATAAAACTGATTGGCAAAGTGAGAGGTAGATGATGGAAGAGTTGTAAGTTCTCATAAAACACTCATGGGGACTGCCGACAGAAGTGAAAACTTGAAACTGGTATCAGCGCCATCTATATTCTATAGTAAAGCACCAGGAGCATCCGTGACGCGAATCCATAAGTCTACCCCCTACCAAAAATCACGCGCTTAAAAAAGTTTTCACTTAAAAAATCATCAAATCGGATGGACATTAAACCCTGAAGGTGTTACCTATAAAAAACACATTGAACATCTCAATCCAAGTCATTTAAATATCGCTCCCAATTCCTCCCTGTCGGGCCATTAAACCAGCGGCAGGCATTATAAGATGACGGAGTATGAAATTGTTTATTCAGAAAATATTAATTATAATTTATTATAAGGTTATTGTTTGTTAATCACAGGCTGCTGCTACAGAAGGGGGTGGCGCTTTTTTACGATCCCTTCATGCTGAAGATAATTAAGACATAAAAAACATTCGCAGAATTGCAGTCAATATAATTATTGCGTTGAGTGGCGGTGTGGGAGAAAATTGTGCGATTCTATTTTGTTTATCAGTTTAGTGTGAGCGCGATTGCTTCTAATAAAATTGTGCTAGTTGTTGTAGTGATGGTATATGGGGTGAGTGAGTGATTGAGTGAGTGAGTGAGTGAGTTTTATTCTGTGAGTAGGTAGTAACGTTTTGGTATATTTTTACCCGACTGCCCCAGGAGGGTAATGTTTTTCGAGACTATGTATGAATGTTTGTATGTATGTGTGTCTATTTATTTTAAAAGATGGTGGGAAGAACTTGCATGTTCAAAACAAAAACGAAGTCATTAGATTGACATAGTAAGGTAAGTGATGGTGACATCTACTATTACCAGGAAAATATTTGCAGAATTTTTATACAGGAACAAATAAAATACAACAAATAAGACCTGTTTTATAGTTACTTAAGTTGTAATGCAAAGCTTCATGATCTAATTTGAAGTCGTTTTTGAATACCAGCGGTTTATAGTTCGGTTTAGAGGTAACTTTGGAATTTTTTATGTAATCTTGTTTTCGTTAAACATGGTACCTAGCATCAATCCTCAACTTTAACTTATAGGGTGTCAGGGTAAACACCGTTCCTGCCAGGGTTACGGAATAGTCCGAAAGGGATACCGGCACCCTGGCAACAGGCAACTGAAGGAACACGGGTGGGTTTTAGTCAGTAAGAGTCTGACACGCCCTTCCGCTCCGCCCAGAGCGGGAGAAGTCATTTGATGATTTCCCAAGCAAAAAAAAAAAAAAAAAGGTATACACCGTTGTCACTCAAACCATGGGTAGTTGACTTTAATATAAAAATAAATGACCGAGTTGTTACTCGGTCATTTATTTTTTACGCAAAAAATATATTTATACAAAAAAATACGTTATTTTAATTAAAAGATTTTAAAAAGTTTCTATCCGACACCGTGCTCGCTAGCGAAACAGCTGACTGACTGAGGGAGGGGTCGCGCTTGCGGCCTGTCAGGTCACGTCCCGCATCCTCCGCCCGTGTTGAGACGCAAGTTCGTTGCCCTAGCGCATAGGGCAACGAACTTGCGTCTTTTGAGGTAAAATGTAGATTAAAAAAAATAAAAACCGTTGTAATTTTCCATTGATTTTACGTTCTATAAATGAAACCAAACCAGTGGTTTCAAGGATAACGGTGTAACACCCTGTATATTTATTTCAATATTAATGCTGCAGTATTTTCGACATAACGATCAACCTAAGCAATTTGAAGTTGTATAGGACCTTAAACTGAAGGTTTTAAGAAAAAAATACGCAAACGGTTGTACAGCTTGCGTCATTTTCTTTTAAAACCACACTATCTCTGTGGATAAACAGTTTTACATACATGAATTTTATAATCTTTTGATTATCCCAGCTAATTACCTCAATTAAAGTTAATTGTATTTTTTTTTCTGTCAACCAGTTGTATGTTGGAACATTAAAAACAATTAAATACCTGACATAAAGATACTTAATTATTTGTAAAGGAAATGTCTAGGTTTTTTCTTTTGGCCTTGTTTCAGTTTATTTAATGTTGATTAAAGAGTGTGACTTGACATACCGTTGAGCAAAATAATTGTGGAATATTTATTATTATGAAAAGTACGTGAATATACGATGTTATGAAACAAAGGTATGTGAATGTAAGCACATCATGATTCAATCTGAATAGATTGACATAGTAAGGTAAGTGATGGTGACATCTACTATTACCAGGAATTTTTTTGCAGAATTTTTATACAGGAATAAATAAAATACAACAAATAAGACCTGTTTTATAGTTAGTTAAGTTATAATGCAAAGTTTCATGATCTAATTTGAAGTAGTTTTTGAATACCAGCGGTTTATAGTTCGGTTTAGAGGTAACTTGGATTTTTTTCTATAGAGAAAATTTTATGATGTTATGAAACAAAGGTATATGAATGTAAGCACATCATGATTCAGATTATCATTGTTGGAGCAGAGCCATTGTGATTGCAAATTAAAACCTGATTTTGTAAAGGTAAATCTACACTTACAGCTTAATTAAAATCATAAAGTTTAATTATATTAAACCTGAATTCAGACTAGAATACGTTCTTAAACAAGATCAGAAAACTAGTTAAAAATCCAAAGTTATTTCTGGCTGTCAAAAGCCAACACTCAACCACTAAATTCGTCTCAACAAAGCGCCGTCCATCTTGCGTTAATAGGTCAGAGACTCAAAGAGGTTGGTGGTTGGCTAAGCTCAAAAGCGCACACGTTTACAATTTCACAATTTGTCCGCGCGCGCTTTTTGCGCTCCCCAGTAATTGGCGCTCACCTGCACATGCACACTGGCCGCCACAGCGCACCAAATATGGCGACGACTGCGACCAGCTCGACGCGGACATTTCGCTTTTTAGGAGTATCTGACAAATGTGTAATTATTTATTTAATATTGTCGGCGTGTGGACGCATTTGGGCACAATTCACATACCACATTAAACGTTTTTCGGTTGCCATTACAGTTGAGTGTTAAGGACGGGTTCACTGCAACTAATAAATACGGTAATGATGCTCCCGATGCGGAAACATGGCGGACGTTTTTTTTGTGGAAATTTATTAAGCTTTACTGTTCACTTTAATTGGTGAATTTCAATATCTCGCTATGGGGGGCGGGTCGGCCAAATTTTTATTTATTTTGTAAATGCGCGGAGGTTTATTATAAAAGCTGTATGACCAAGAACCAGTTGAGTTCGAATAATCGTAGAGCATCCTCAAACGATTGGTCCTTAAGAATACACCAATCCATTTTTCCCTTTCCTTTGGAAGAAGTAACGATAAGGTGTTAAATCTGGTGGACAGTAGCATTTATCTAGACACTGATAGCATCATACTGCGGCACCTTGGTTTACAACAAGGTATGCGACTCAAAGGACCAATTTCTTGCATAGTGTGGACGGATTCATGCGGACAGATGGAAATTGTTAGTTTTTATTGTGGCATAAATAAAACCTTATTTATAATGATAGATTGTCTAGTGCACAGAATACTTAATCGTACTAGTTGAGAATACTTTCCGAATCCGAATGCATCATCTGCACATATGTAATAAAATAGTAACGAACTCAACTGTACATGAATATACTTACTATATTTTTTCAAGTAATTGCTACGAGGTGTGGGAACGAGTCTGATTCCGAAGATATCGTTTTCAGAATTTTTGAGTGAATGTATGTTCCGGATTGGCGCAAACGGCTGAACAGATTTGGATGAAATTAGGCACTCAGATAGTTTGTAACCTGCATTAACACATAGGGTACTTTTAATCCCGGTGGTACGTTCCCGTGGGATATTTTTCGACAACCATGCGGGGAAGGCGTAGGCAAAAGCTGTAGTTAAAAATTGAAATTACGTTCTTATAAGTAAATTGAAATGCGTATCAAAATCATCATCAATTTGCTTTCAGTTAACGATCTCTACAACGTTTCCTACCATTTAAAGGTACCTATTGCAAAGAGGTCCTAACATTTAACTACTGATAATAAAAGGCCTTTGCTGGTCTTTAGTTTTAAAGTTCTTGAGGTTATCAGGCACATTTAATTGGGTGTCAGTCATTACAGCAGACGTTGCACGTAACGGGGGTTCATACTAACTGACCTCTTGCCATTTTCAGTTTAGACGACTCACATTTCTTCATGGTATTTTCACTTGGGAAGTGATAAGTTCAAATTATGTGCTTGCATGCTTAGCTTTGAAGACTCGAATTCGTAATACTGAAGGCTTTGTGCCTACATCTAATAAGCTGCGCCTCGCGTTTTCACCCATCTAAGTCTAAAAGAAATTGGGGAAAAGTAGTCTAAAAAAAAAATTGAAATTCCTTGGTTATCAGGAATTTGCAATATAATAATCCTATTGATGCTAGTCGTTCATAGGACAGTTTCATAACCTTACAGTAAGACAGCCTATTCTAACTGGACAAAATGGCATATCTCCCAAATTGTTAAATCCTAAACAGATTTCCCACGAGATATCGAAACGAAACTAGGCACAGTTCACACGAATCGAGCGTATTTTTCAACATTATCGTCAGATTCCACCAACTCGACTGGCATCTATAATTGCAATACGTTGACTACATACCGATTTCTATCCACCGCACCTAATAGGCAACTTGACAGCAAGTTACACCTCTTGAATTGGTCCTAATAGGCCCATATTTAGTAAATATTGATTGCGAACAAGAAATTGATATAATTTACTTAATAGTCGCACTTACTTACTTATGCGTATGTGTTACA
Organism: Lithophane ornitopus; assembly: GCA_948473465.1. Taxonomy (NCBI): domain Eukaryota; kingdom Metazoa; phylum Arthropoda; class Insecta; order Lepidoptera; family Noctuidae; genus Lithophane; species Lithophane ornitopus. The sequence goes on from OX419636.1 coordinate 8,700,722, forward strand.
GGAAGTGAACAGATTGCGTTAAAAATGGTTAGTTTCTACAGTTCACTAGAAATCTATAGGATTATAATTTGTTGTCTATTAAAATGATATTTTTCTGAGTAATTACGCGTTCTAGTTCGTTTGAAAAGCACCATCTTTATGTACTTTAATAACTAGCAATTTGTCGTTAGCATTGGGTTATAGGTATATCTATTTCATATTTTATAATTGCATTGGAATCCGTTCCAACATTCACTGTAAAAGTGACTCTGTTTGCTGTTTAAATGAATTTCAAACTGATTTTCACTTCACGATTTTATTAAAATGGTTCATCTAGGTTAAAGGCAAGCTGTAGGTAATTTTGTATTACTCTGAACTTCATTAAAGATACCCTAAACTAATTTACCGACCAAAGCAACACTATAATACGCTCCAAGACAAGTTGCCGTCGTCGAACTTGGCGAGACATACATATAGGATGCGTCAAAACTGATAGGCCAGGATCGTCAGACAGTGGGTGCTTGATGATGGGCGTCATCAACGGGGCAGGCCTAAAAACGCTGGTATAACGATTTGCCGGAGGCAAAACTTGTTCTTGACCGATTGGCTGGACAAGGCACAACACAAGTAAAACTGGAAACGTATCGGGGAGACCTTTACCCAGCAGTAGGAAATTCTAGGTTACATAAAATCTAAACATGAGAGGAGCTCGTGGCTAAGTCCTTTCCCAGGATGCCATCTATCTCCTTGCCAAATTTTGTCGAAATCCGTTCAGTGGTTTAGACCTGAAAAGGTAACATATAGACAGACAGAGTTATTTTCGAATTTATGTTAGTTAGGATAATGTTGGGGATGAAGACCTACAGAGAGAGATGAAGAACCAAAACTGTGGAGGTTGTAATTAATGTTAATAATTTAGGAGAAGGAATGGGATTAGGATGATGAACTACTACGTAAGTACTACAAGCTGAAATAGTTTGTTACGAGAGTAAACCTGATTTGTAATAAAAATACTATTGTTGTGTGATTCAAATAAAATAATGATTTAAATGAGTGCTTCAATCTGCACGTTCATGGTAAAACTGGGAGAATGACGGACTGTCAAGGCAGCATCACTAACCAGCCATATATTATGATCATATCAGACCTCGAGGAGCTCGTGGCTAAGTAATAACAGCCGCTCGGGTCGATCCATCAGGTTAAGCTACGCTTGCCGGGGTTGGTCCGTGGATGGGTGACCATTTTCACATATCGAGACTCCTCCGTGCCTCGGAAAGCACGTTAAGCCGTTGGTCCCGGCTGTCATTTGTGAATCTTTGACAGTCGTTACGAGTCGTCAGAAGCCCGAAAGTCTGACAACCAGTCTAACCAAGGGGTATCGTATTACCCAGTTACTGGGTTGTGGAGGTCAGATAGGCAGTCGCTCCATGTAAAATACTGGTATTCAGCTGCATCCGGTTAGACTGGAAACCGACCCCAACACATTTGGGAAAAGGCTAGGCAGATTGATTGATTGATAAAATCTAAACATAAGTATGTACTCAGGAATTGGTAGTTCATCAATGATCAATTTTCAATAATGACTGAAGGCTGGCGAAGTCTGATGGATGGCTATTCTCGGAAAAAGGTCCTAAGGTATCTTTTACAAAACTTCCTCTTTTCATGAATGGACGACTGCAAAAAGTCAACACAAGTGCCTCCCACTAACGAGTCTGTTGGACTCGGGACAAAACATTGAAATATGTGTACTGTGTAGTGAGGTTGAATCAAATATGTTACTACATAGGTAGTGGCTACCTCATTCATGGCTGAGTTGAGAATCAATATGAGAAATGATAACGTTGACATGTAGCTTGTATATATTACTGTGTTTAAGCCAAGTAAGATGATAGTAAATTAATCGGTCATTTGTCCCCAATTTAGTGCAAACTGTAACTGATTATGGTTTTTGTCCTTAGATAGACTAGTCCTCTGGAATCAAATCTGGGCAGACTTGAGGAGAGGGTGGTAGTTGATACTGAAGTTGGGCAAGGATTTTTAGATTTTTTTCCTCAAAAGAAAAACGAGAGGAAAATGGGGGCTTTCATATTCTATGTTCATGCACTACTACAAGAAAAAAAACATAACTTGATTCTAAAGCAATAATAACTTACACACACGAGTGTTTAACAATATTTAGCAACTCCAAACACCAGTACCTAATAGATATATCGTTAACTAATTTAATAGATACCTCATACACTCATACCTTACCTGTCATATCGTTAAAATTCTCAGACCGAAGCCTGCTCGTTATGTCGACATTTTCATATGATTTACAGTGATACAATCTAGCTATGCTGAACTTACGGTAGAACGTACTTTTAAGGAGTTTTGTGATGAAATATATATGACTATAAAACAAAAACAAATTAAAAACTTTTTACAAATAAAAACCGGCTTCCAAAAAAAACACTCAAAACTGAAAATTAATTTCGGAAGTCGGTGTCTTTGCTTTTCAATTTTCGTTTTTTGCCACCGACTTCCGAAATTAAAGTTATTTTTCGTGTTTTTTGTTGGAAGTCGGTTTTTTTTTTTGTAAAAAGTTTTTTATTTTTCACTTTTTAGTTGTGGTGCCTACCCCACACAAATTCGAATACCACTGCTATGTAAATAACAATGAAGGAGTCAAACAGGATATCGTCTAGATAAACTAAGTGGGGAAAAATACGTAATATTGAAGCTAACTCAAAAACTACGCAAGCAAAATTAATACAATTTATATGGGACCACCTCGGAAGCATGACCTACCATACAAAAAAAGAATCATCAAAATCAAAAAGAAAAAAAAAAAAAGCTTACAGACGAATTGAGAACCTCCTCCTTTTTGAAGAAGTCGGTTAATTACAATCATTATACAACAACCAAAAGTTCGGAACAAACAAAAGTTACACCTTAATTCAGGTTATTGGTATGTTCCCCGCCTGTAATACCAAAATTATACAGATTATAATGCTTGTTTTTCTCTTTTAAGTTATGCGTTTTTGTAGGCGGGTTTTTTGTTTTTGAAATAATTTGTTTTATTTCAATCTTTTTAGTTTTATTAATTTATATATTTGGAATTAACTCATTACATAATACATACACACACAGAGCACACATACAGAGCGTGCCAAAGAAACTATATAAAAGAAAAGGGAGTGAATGATAGCGCATCTGTTGACACGGGAGAATGGAAGAAGAAAACGTGTTGCGCCAACCTCAAGTAGGTAATATGGGACAAGGGTAGGAAGAATGAAAAACCTTTAATGAGTTTTGTTATGGATTCCGAGAGTCCAAAAGGATTTCTTGGTAGATCAACTGCCTGAACGTTAGACAAGATTGAAACAATCAGATGAAAAAATTAAATCCCTGAATTGACATTGACCAGCCAATATTTTTAACACGGGAAGAGCTGATATGACCTGATTATAAACATGAACGTGGACGAAGGAAAAGGACCAACCTACCTCCATGAAATAGTATATTATGTACGTAAGAGCTCATACTATAGGAGACCTCAGACCAAATAATGTGGTCTGAGTAGGAGATATTATGTACGTAAGAGCTCATACTATAGGAGACCTCAGACCAAATAATGTGGTCTGAGTAGGAGATATTATGTACGTAAGAGCTCATACTATAGGAGACCTCAGACCAAATAATGTGGTCTGAGTAGGAGATATTATGTACGTAAGAGCTCATACTATAGGAGACCTCAGACCAAATAATGTGGTCTGAGTAGGAGATATTTTTATTTGTGCCGATATGAAAGACGATGATGGTGAGTTTGACTGCCTCGTTGGTCTTGTAGTCGCAAGCGCTACTGCTGGTCCTGGGATCGATTCCCAGGTCTGGCAAAGTGTTATTAGTTTTTTACATTAGCAATTTCTCAGTACCAGCCCGGGGTCTGGATTTGTGCCTGGTTGATAGCAATAGGCTGGCCCCTATTACACGGAACTTAAACATAACTGGCGAAATGTGGGTGTAGCTACGTACTCTGGGTACACCTCTGCCTAACCCTTCAGGGAAACAAAGCCTGATGTTATGTTATGATCGCGGACATAAAAGGCATACGCCCTAAATAGTGGATAAAATGTGAAGAGTGAAGTACATGTCATGAATGTTGAACAATAAAAACTACGGAAAAGCAAAATACCTACTTTCTTAACAAAACGATCCTACTAGAAGTTAGCACGTATATTGTAGGTTTACGGTATATCCTAGCGTGACTGTATCCAATTGTATATGCGTACGATAGCACTCTACTGTTTGATTGGTTGCCCGCCAATCAAAGAGTCATTATCAGCAATGAGCAGTTTGTCAATAGGTACTGTGAGGTTAGCATTCTCCTTGAACGATATCGTGAACAGTTTTCATGTAAAAACAATTTTGGAAATAATCCTAACTATCCTTACATATTATAAAACAAAGTCCTCCACCGCATGTGTCTCTCGTCCTGTACGCGATAAACTCAAAAACTACTGCACCAATTTTCATGCTGTTTTCACCAATGGATAGAGTGATTCTCGAGTAAGGATTTAGTATATATAGGCGGGCGACGCCGTGGGCTTCAGCTAGTAATATTATAAATGTGAAAGTGAGTTTGTTTGTTATGCTTTCACGGTAAAACGGCTGAACGGATTTGGATGAAATTTGGCACAGAGGTAGACCATGACCTGGAGAAGGACATAGGCTACGTTTCATCCTGGATCACAGACGAAGTGGCGGGCAACAGCTAGTCATCTATAAAAAAAATTGCAAGATTTTTTCAGAACAGCTGTATCATCAGCATCACATATTTATGATGGATTAATAAGTGAAAAGTTATGTAGGAACCGCAGACTTCTTTGGAATTTACTTACTTCACTTATTTTATTTCATTTAAGTAGGTATGCATACACAATTATAATATTATAAAAATGATTTGCATCCGTCACCTCATGCTTTCGGGTCCGGTTGAAAACCAGCGTCAGGCACTCATAATAGTTGCCTGGCATTTTTGCTGAACTGGACCTTTTTGGCTCAGCCGTGAGGCACACTCCCCTCATAATGTCCTACATCGCACTTTTACACTTGTTTTATTTGTTTCTATATTTTATTTTGTTATCTTCTGTATATTATGTATATTGTGTGCCTTTCAGTCTGTGCTGAATAAATGTATTTTCTTTCTTTCAATTTAAAATCAGTCAGACAGACCTATTTAATTGCCACATATTATAGGTGTTAGAATCCTGCACGATGAAGAAATGCTAAACCGAAGTTTGCCTTCGAAATACCTAAGATTCAGCTCATGAAGTCTTCTGGGGAACTGATTGGCAAGTGCTGCTAGACTAGGACAAGACTTAGCAGCTTTTGGTATCAGAGGCCAATCTTGTTTTGAATTTATGAGACAGATTTTATAATGTTGGCTATCATCCTTATCGTTTTAGGTTCAAAATTAGACAGCGCTATGTGATTTGATGATATTAGTACAAAGAATGGGTAGCAAGGTAAATTCACGATCATAATGATCATAATATTCAAAAATCATCCAAGAAGAAAATCATTATGCACCGTAGTTTCGATAAGTACCAAGTACATATCGCGTCATACATCAAATGCACCATGACTATATCGAAAGGCATGCCTACGATAGCAGTCTTCTGTTTCATTGGGCGACCAATCAAATAATTGTCGCTAATCTGGCCGCCACGCTTGATACTGCATTTATTTATCGATATTATATGAGTTGATTAAAGTTGACACACGTGTTAGTTATCGAAACTTCTATACATTTTTAATATAAGTCACTTTTTGTGTTTTTTTTTTGTGACTGCGTTATGCTTCTAAGGGCGCATTTTACTTAACTTTTATATTGAGTCTTATAGACAGTCTCCTGCGAATATCCTGCGAATAAATTTTGAATATTTGACAGTTTTTTCATACAAAAACAGTAACTGTCAGACGACAATTTTTTTCCACGGATAAAAATATCTGACTTTGATCAAATCAGCCCAACGAATTTTGCTGTGGTTTTCAGCATCATTTAGGGAATTTATTCCGGAAGGCATATGTGTATGATAGATTAATATTAAAATAACATAAAATATAAGTCGTAAAAGTAAAAACGTTGGAGCAGGCGCGTGTCACCTATGAAGAAGTAAAATTGTCTGTAAGAGATAATGTCTGGAAGTACTGATTCGATTACAAAAATTCTGCCACTGATACACTATTGCTGTGTAGTAAGTGCCAGATGATATGTGTTGTAACGCGGATGGAAATCATAGGCAGAAGTAAGCTAGTATTCTTTATGTCAGTTGGTATAATTAGTGGTTACTGAGGTAAAACAAGAATATAATTACGTTTACGTTACGTTAAACGTTTTGTATCAGAAAATGGAAAATGGTCATTATTAATGAGAGCTGGTCAAACAGGACCACGAAAACTGCGAAACATTCCATGGCCACCCATTAATAAATGCTATTGATTCGGAAATATGAAAAATAGAAGAAAATTGCACACTATCTATGATGAGGCTAGCCTAGGAAGCGGTGGCGAGGTGTGGTTCAAGGTGGAGGTGTAGGAAAAGATTACCTGGAGAAACTAGTTGAGTCCTTGGCCCAGAAATGGGGTGTATAGTTTATCCTATTAATAAAACAAACATATATGGTGAATTTGTGATTCTTTACAGATAGGAACAATATCATCATCAAACAGTTATGGATAAATAATAATGCATTAAACCAAAGTACCAAACTCACGCAATTTAACTTTTGATAAAACTACAGATTTAATGGTTCTCGAAACAATTCGCAACGGTAAAAATTGTATTCTTATCAAGCATTAACGGTATAATTTCAAATAGCGAACGGCAATGAGGGTCGCTGATTGGTTCAAATCATATAATTGGCGTGTGCTCGTCACGGGTAGATGGCAGCACTATCGTCCGTGTTCGAATCGAAATCGTTTGAAGTAATTTAATCCGATTATTGGGTAGTATCACATCACTAATGCGGGTTATATAAAGTATTAATTCGGTTATGTTGAATGTGCACTTACACAAATCTGCGGTTATTGGGGTTACCAAGGCTTAATTATGCGACAAATGATAATCTAACTAAAGCCATAAATGACTACACTTCCTTGATATATTTTCATTGGTCGTAAAATATGCTTAAGGCACCTTCAAGCTTCTTGGAAATCTAGGGGGATATTTCCAGGGTTGCGGGAATGTCCGAAACGGATACCGGGAAATTGGCAACAGGCAACTGAAGGAACACGGGTCGGTTTTAGTCAGTAAAAGTCTGACATGTCCTTCCGCTCCACGCAGAGCGGGAGTAGTTATTTGATGATTTCCCACCATCAAAAAAAAAAGGGGGGGGATATTTGCGTAACACACGTACAATGGTAATGCCTTCCATTTTTACAGTTCAACTGCATTTATTGGTAAAAGAAATTGTCAAACTTATGAAGAAATGGATTAGAAACTTCCTTCAAACTCGTTCGGATTGTGATAGAAAGCGTGTTTCTCCATTGGGTTCCAGGCATATACCAGAGGCTCTAGACAAGGCGACATTCTATCAGCGATAACGATGATGGAAAAGGCAAAAATGTATAGGTCTGACATAAGCTATCAAAAAGCTTATGTCAATTCTGTTGAAAGTCGTGGTAGAAATACGAAACGCTTTTGAAGCGATTGTCACTTGTCTAGGCCCTCAGGACAAACTTGGGACCTTGAAAGCTTTGTCTTTGTTTCAGATCTAAACATTTTTATACCGATTCCACAAACTTTACATGCTATTGCGATGTTAGCTACAAGTATTAAGAACGCTATTGTATTATTTTTATTAACAAACTAGCGACTGGCTCTTGCTTCGCACAGTTTTTACGACTTGACAAAACATCGAGATTTCTTAGTTATATGTAACTCTAATATTAATTTATACACATTATAAACCTTCCGGAATAAATTCTCTAAACGATGGTGAAAACCTCATCAAAATCTGTTGCGTGGTTTAGAAGAACAACGTGGACATAAAAACGAAAAGCAAAGTTATAATTTATAATACGTATGTATAGATTGACTTTAATTTCGAAATCGAATTGAGTCAATCTATTTATTGTTCTGACACGCATCAGTTACACCACGTCATTATTAAATTATGACATGGGTAATACTATGCGTTCATCATAACTTACCCCGTGAAGCGATTGGTAGCACTGGTCTGTCAGTCGCCATTTTGAACTCTATTAGTATTGAAACTAAGCTTGACAAGCAATGATGCCAACATGACGGCAAGGGACAAGTTATAGTCAACGGTCTGTACCAACATATGATTATTATTTGTAGTTTCCCGCGATTTTGTTCACTTTATGGACATATTTGAACTCCCCATTTGAGGCGGGTGGAGTTTGTACAAATCCTTTCTTAGTGCACAAGCACCGCTGCAGTACCATATTATAGACATATAAGTAATTATTTTCCAAATTGTTTGTCTATTTTCAGTTTTACGGGTTGTCAGTCAGTCTGTCACGGAACAGTTTTGTATGTAAAGAATTTATAATTTTATATTAAGTATGTGAAAATCGTGGCAAAAACAATGTGTTCGTTTAATTGAATCCAATTTTATTCTCTTCACGGTTATTTTTTTATGGTTTACATTATAATATTATTTACTTATTTGATAAAAAAAACAGGAATTTGTCATGATTTCATAAATGGTGTTCGTGAAGACTTCTAGAAAATAATTGAAATGGTGAAAAAGTAAAGGGGGAACAGGGGTGTCGAGTTGTCCTTTCCCACACAAAATGGTGGATTTAAATTGGTACTGAATGGCCATCAGCTAATAAATACCCTTACATTAAAAAGACCATTCATATTGGACCCAAAACCCAAAGCCAGCGAAAAAATGGGCTACCTTGGTCGGGGAAGTCGTCCTAATCATTTTTAACCGACTTAGGAAACGACAAAGGAGGAGGTTCTCAATTCGCCTGTATGTTTTTTTTTTTTTGTATGTTTGTTACGCGATTACTCCGCCAATTATGAATCGATTTTGATGATTCTTTTTTTGTATGGTAGGTCATGCTTCCGAGGTGGTCCCATATAAATTTTATTAACTTTGCTTGGGTAGTTTTTGAGTTAGCGTCAATATTACGTAATTTTCCCACTTAGTTTACCTAGACGATGTTTTCATTTACTCCTTCACTGTTATTTTCATCAGCTAGTGGTATTCGAATTTGTGTGGGGTAGGTACCACTACTAAAAAGTTATTTTTCAGTTTTGACTGTGTTTTTTGGAAGTTGTTTTTTTTTTTGTAATATTTTTTTTTACGATTGCGTCGAATCTCTAAGACCATTCCTTCAGCTGCTTTTTAAAGTTGATGCGGGCCCAGTACGGGTTGGTAGATGTCACATTTCTCCGAATTTTTGATTCTAGGACATGCCGGCTTCCTCACGCTGTTTTCCTTCACCGTTTTGAGAGCAGTAGGGAAGAAATTATTTACACAAAGGAAAGCGGAAATTACTCAAAATTACGTAATAGATTTAATCTCTACGATATGTCTTCTACATTAGAATTGACTATTGACAGTCGTTACGGATCGTCAGAAGCCCGAAAGTCTGACAACCAGTCTAACTAACGGGTATCGTATTACCCAGTTACTGGGTTGTGGAGGTCAGATAGGCAGTCGCTGCATGTAAAATACTGGTATTCCGCTGCATCCGGTTAGAGTGGAAGCCAACCCTAACATATTGGGAAAGGCTGGGCAGATTATTTATTACAATTGACTATTTACTGCCTAAGTGCCTACTATATCAAATTATCTTGAAATGTTTTAATATTTAGATGTATGCAACTCCATTTTGTTATCATATTAAATACGCATTTATATAATTCGCGCTGAGTAAAAATTCTTCAAGTTACAAATTGTTGCTCACCTTACGTGGGAACATACATTTTACTTTCAGATTAATGAATGCAGTATTTTCCAAGTTCTGTAATCAATCATGTTTTAATTAAGGGACTTGTTTATTTGAATTTATATAACTTTTTTTATTCTTAGCTACTAATTTAAGACACAGTATGTGGGCGACCAAGCTCTGCTCGGGTGGAAATAGAGAAAACGAATTTTCCCAGATAAGAGACTGAGTTACATCGATTTTTCGTACCTAAATCCTTGTATTGCAACTTTCATCGAAATCGTTTGAGCCGTTTTCGAGAACGTGATTACAAAAAATATTATAAACAAATATTGCTCATTTATAAGTATAGAATTATATTATGTCGATTAAAAAATATGTTTTTTTTTCATTGTTTTCCACCATTTTAGCATAAGGTACCATAAATCAAATCAAAGTATTATCATAAGTTAAGATAACAAACGATGTCGTCAGATTGTAATGATCTTGAGTCCTTTTTCATCAGTTCGGTTTGAAGACCAAAAATTCCTTGAATTTCTGTCAGTCCATAAGTTTACTGTTACCGTAAAACTAAATAAGGTGTTGCTATTTTGTTAATTATTGTTTTGATAAACGAGTAGTTGTCAACGCCATCTACCGGGCGTTTGTATTAATGATCGAGGAAGCTTGGGTGACCAAGATTTTGGTAGGTTTTTCCCGGATTTGTGCAAGTTTTTTCAGGATGTTTGTCGATGGATTTGCGACAAAAATACTGAACTAAGTAGGTACTTACATAATTATGAAAATAGAAAAATAGCCTTTCAGGTGGTTAGAGTCAATTTCCCAACCAAAAAATTAAAAAAGATGGTTAGAGTTGAAGTAAGTTTAGAAAATTTCTAAAACCGCTCATGTTTGCACATTATTTCCAAAAATGTTGTAATTAAACAATGTAAATATTATTCTAGTTTTTGAACTTAAAATGATAAAATAATCATTTTGTCCGTGTAGGTACAACATTTTTACCCGACTACGGCAATGCCAAAAGGAAGGGTTATGATTTTATTATGTAGAAAAACAAAAGACTCTTCGACTACATAATAACTTATTACGAAGTCGAAGAGTCTTTTGTTTTTTGGAATATGTTAAACATTTCAGTAGCATTCGGTAGCTATGAGTATATTTTTGAAAATACATATCTTCCTTTTAACCCTTAGGTAATAATCGCAATCACTCCTCTCGGAGTCACTTTTATTAACAGGCAGGGGAGAAATTAAGAAGTCCAAGATTTGCAATAGAAAACATGGTGTTCCTACATTCGGTTGACAAACGCCTCCGATGTGCAAGCGCATACGTGCGATAACGATGACTTGTGACGTCTGAACTAAAAAAAATATAATTAATAGTGTATTTCATAAAGTTCGAAAAACTTGTCAAAGTTATGGTAGCTTGAGAGTTGTGGCATTTTTTGTGCAAAGGTGATTCTTAGTCGCCTGTCAAAATGTGCGTTTTGAATGATGATGAATCGATCTTATTATTTTTACTGTTATAGCTAACAAATCTATACAATACAAATAAATAAAATTAAAATAACAGCTGTTTATTACAAAAAGCATGCTAAAAGCGCTAAGCAAGTATAATACGGTAGAGATTATGACCTGAATGGTTTGTTGTATGCAATCTTTATGCTACTAAAATAATGGGTCAAGATTATGAGAAAAACGCTATTCGAATTTAGAATAGGAGAAAAGTTCAGACGATCGGCTCCCGAGCTGTCTGACGGCTAGAACAAAAAGTTAAGTAATGTAAAAACGTAGGTCAAATAGGGATAATAAGCGCCGTTATTCCTTAAATAGTTGTTTAATACGTCCCAGTACAGTAAACTACCGAAGAGTCTACAGTTTCTACTTATTTATATATGTTTTTAAACTTTTTTCTTTTTTACTTTTTTTTTTTTCTCTCTCTGGAGTTTCGGGCTATCTTGCGGATGCACCTGAAGCCTCTTTCGGGAATTGTGAATGATTCATATTTATGACGTTATTCAAAATAATTCATAGGTACTTACATTTTAACAAAATAGGGTACATTGTGTTGAAAATGTTACTGTGTGACGATAAATACAATAATTAAACAAAAACATTAGGTACATTCTTAATTAAAATTCATTACGCAACGCCAATAAAAAAAAACACCAATCATTGTTGGGTCATTAGGTTTATATGTAAATACTAGATTTTTCGCGAACAATAAATGGGAAGTTCGGAAGCTATATTGTCTAAAATTTTAATTGATTTGGCTAAGAACTGACCTTACGCTTTGTATCGAAAGATATAATTTGAATACAAAGCGCTATTTTATACTGATTTGCCTTTGACATGACTCATGAGAGTCATGAGGCAATTTATTTTTTAGGGTTCCGTACAAAAATAATGTCCAAGAACCCTATAGGTTGCGTTAATCCTTCTGTATTCAATAATAAATAAATAAGTCATTTATTTCTTGCTTATACAAAGTTTTCAAAAAAAAAAAAATGTATGTATTAATAGTTAGGTTGCAAATTAAAAAAAGTATTGTAATCAAAAGTTTTTAAGATTTAGTTAGCAAGAACCCCGGAATGGGTAAAGGCCTCCTCCAAAGATGCCCAGGTGTCTCTATCTTGTGCTACCTCTATCCAGTTCTGGCCAGCTGTCCGTCTGAGGTCGTCTTCCCATCTGGTTGGTGGTCTCCTTCGACTTCTCTTACCCGCTGGGCCGCTCCACGATGTTACTCTCGCAGTCCACCTCTGGTCTGTACATCTCGTGACATGGCCAGCCCATTTCCATTTTAGTTTTAGTGCATAAGTTAGGGCGTCGGTCGCATTAGTATTCAATAACAGGTGTAAAAAGATGCTTAACGAAGCCGAAAGTCACTTGTTATTCCCGACACTGTGATCTTTTTTTTTGTTCTGGACCATAGCTGGGAACCTTCTGGCTGCGGAGATATCGAAGGTCAAAGTTCCATCTTTTTTAGACGTTTCTCCCCGTCACTGTCGTCACTCTCCGGAGCTGGGTCACTGCTCTCAGCATCATTGCTGTTGCGGTTAATTTTAAATACCTCCACGAATTTTAAATACTCCGTTAAGCTCCTACTGAAAACTCCTCTCGATCCGGATATCCTTGTGTAAGGTCTCACAATGAAAGAATGATTGTTCTAATCACTATTTAATGTTCTAACTTAATTACACTGCAATTTAAGTAGTTCTGAGTTCAGCTCCTCTATTACTGACAAATGCTTGTAGGTCCACTCAAATCTGTGTGGTTCTTTCCTCAAAAGACCATTTTAGACTCTAATCTATGTAGATTAGAGTCTAAAATGGTCTTTTGAGGAATGAGGAATGAGGACCATGTGGTCCTCATATGGCCTGACCAAGATTATGTCTGGACTGAGACCTCTGAGTTTGTTTCGGCCTTTCTTCTCAGAGTAGTCAGATAGGAAACGACGTCATCATCTAGCTTATTAAAACAAATATATATGTGGCGTATAAGAGTGATTTCAATATCCTATTTACAAAATAAACAATTTCATTTACCCCGAACCGTGGCATGCACCCATAAACAAAATGTTTTGCGTGCGTTACGTTGCGCACTACCGTAAACAGCGATTTTTCACACCAAAAAAATTTTTTTTTTTTTCAATGGTACTTAACAGAATGACGGCTATGTGATGGGTCTTTTTACACCCTGTGTATATATTACCAAGTAACTCTGTTGTCCGCGATTGTGTCCATATTTTTTTTTGCACCGACATATTCTTTAAAAATCTCACCGTAAAAATTTAGTTAGTTATTAGTGACCCTTCCGTGGCTTGTAAAGTACACTAAGCCGTTCGTTGGTCCCGCCTGTCATTCGTAGATCTGTGACAGTAGTTAGGGATCAAACACATAAACACGTTATGGCGACGCAACGTGTTTGTGTTTGATCCCTTACGGGTGGTTAGAAGCCGAACAGTCTAACAGCTTGTCTTACCAAGTTGTGGAGGTCAGATAGACGCTCCATGTAAAATACTGGTATTCAGCTGCATTCAGTTAGACTGGAAGCCGACTTCAACATCGTTGTGAAAAGTTGAGGCAGATTGATTGATTGTAGTTAGTAGAGGCATAATAATCTACTACTACTACTAGACTGCCTCGTTGGTCTAGTGGTCGCAAGCGCTACTGCTGAGCACGAGGTTCTGGGTTTGATTCCCAGGTCGGGCAAAATGTTATTGGGTTTTTCTATCGGGTGGATGGCAACAGGCTCACCCCCTATTACATGGGACGGGAACATAACTGGCAGAATGTGGGTGTACTATAGGTACACCTCTGTCCAACCCTTCGGGGAAACAAGGCGTGATATTATGTACCTAGTACCTACTTGAGAATAGCAGAATTTTGCAACAAGCAGGTATTTAATTTATTCCTCATTCATTATTCAAACCAGAAAATTAAAAGTTAATTGTTATGAGCTAGGTAATACATAGTCATGATACATAAATCATTTGGAGTCTTTTATCGATCATTTGTTAGTGATTTTAAATATTTTTGTTCAAAGAAAACATCATTTTTGGAACATTTTTCACCCACAGACAGGCGCGACGCGATTCTGGTAGAACAATTTTAATGAAGTTTTCATATAAATTGTTCTACTACCGTAAAACATTATTTTTGGAACATTTTTCTCCCACAGACAGGCGCGACGCGATTCTGGTAGAACAATTTTAATAAAGTTTTCATAGAAATTGTTCTACTACCGTATCTTCACGCCTGTCTGCAGGAGCCTTAACGCGTCTTGCGGTAGGAGTTGTCTGGTAGAAATCGTCACGTAAGGAAAGTGCGTTATGCCCCCTCCATGCGACTTTCTCTCCCTGTATCTTTCTGTTATGAACGAGTGTGTGTGTGTATGCGTGCGTGTATCGAGAGTAAAGGCTCTTACATACAGGCGCGAATTGTAACGCGACGCGATGCCGCCGCATTGTTCGTCGTGAAGTTTTCTCAGAAATTGTTTTGTTAAAGTCCCGTCGCGCCTGTTTGTGCTATGTCCAGCAGTGGACGTCTTTAGGCTGAAATTATGTCCACAGAATAAATGTAATTATGACAAATAATTTAAAGAATAAAAAGTCTGAACCTCTTAGGTTCAGACTTTTTAGTTTCCAGAAAAAAGAAATTTAGAAAAAATATATGAACCTTTTTCAGATGGTACGGCACGGAACCCCAGCACGAGCCCGCACTTGGCAGGTTTTTTTTTGTTTTATTCAAATGGTAGCACAAAATAAAAATAAACAGCCTACTACTGTCAGTTAAAATTCAAATTAATCAGCAACGATGACTTAATTGTTTGCTAATTAAATCACAGCCTCAAGGTTGTATCAATAATAACCTATCGTTCTTTCTATACAATTAAAAGTATTTTCGTTTCTTTAACTTTATTTATTTGGTTCTAGTTTGACTGATTTACCTAAATGAATTAATTTTATAGTTCAGCTCAATACTGTGTACAAACGGCTACACATCAAGCTATACATTTCCAGTTTATGCTGACATCGCATTGTATGGGATCTCCGTACAATGCGGGGTCAGCTTATACTGGAAATGTATAGCTTGATGTGTAGCCGTGTGTATAATATCTCCCAGGTTGATTTAGTACCTAGATAATATTGGAAAGTCGGTTATAGGTATCACAAGTCCTAACCTCTTTTTGTGTATACTCCATAGGTGTAGGTAGTTAAAAAAGGGTAAACAAAAAAAACCACGTGACTCATAGATGCTAAACCTTTTATTTCAAATGTAAAAATATTATTTTAAAGAGTCACATATTAATAGGCTCTATTCTGAATATGAATCTGATGAACTATCTGTTACATTAATAATAAAGCGTTCAGTAAAATCAAGTAATTTGTCTATTTAAAAAAAAATCTGTTCTTCTTTTAGCGCTGTCAACAAAGGCGTCTGATTAACCGAGTAAACGTAATACATGCCCCTTCAGTTGCCCAACTACGTCACAGTTGTACTCTTAAATTTAGCAACGTTATCTAATTCGTTCTATTTTTTAAAGGGTTTGGGGAACCTGTCTTTTTGGGCTCTTTACAATAGACAGATTACAAAATATGATATCATTATAATAAATCTAACTAAAAAATTATGCATCAATCTAACTAATATTATAAATGATAAAGTTTAGCATACTAAAATAAAAGAGGAAACTAACCTGTGATCGAAAATAAATTAAATTTTTTATAACGTATTTTTAAACAAGAAACTCTCAACTATAAAAAACCCTTTTTACGATTTGTTTGCCTTTTTTTAACTACCTAAACCTAAACTACCTAAACCTTTAGAGTATAGGTAAACATTCGTAATTAGCTGGAGAAATGTGGGTGTATTAAAGGCCTTTTAGACCTCTGTCTAAGCCTTAGTGGAAATAAGACGTTTTATGTACCTATGTAGGTGTACTCGGAATAATAATATAATTTTACAGTTATATTTTACTCATTGTAAAAATCGTGTCGTCAAAAGGATTTTAAGGATAAAATATATTATAAAAATAAAATATATTATATATAATAAAATATATTATATATATATAATATATAACATACGGATATTTTTAAATTATCAATTAATTTCCCTGACTTTACCTACCTACACTTTTTTTTAACCATTTATGCACACAAACATTATTTATTTATTCAGACAAGAAGAAAGGAACAGAAAAATACGTAAGTATAAAGGCAATGCTTAGTTATTTTTAAAGAAATCTCTAAGTCCTCTTCTTTAGGTTGATGTTTTAAACTAATAACCCTAATATTTTATCTACCAATATGCAATAAAGAATTTATTTCTTTAATTAAACATTAGCAACGAATGTTGCATTACTTCATAGACAGTTTCACCTTATTTTCACCTCCTTATGTTAATTTCTAAGCAAACTAAATGTTGCTTGTGGTTGTCCTTACCACATAGATACCTGTTTTTTTATTTTTTTTTATTTGTAAACTGAGGATTTCTTTTCGACATCACTTTGTTTCTTTCTTATTTAAAAAAAATAGCTTCTTCTTTTATTTTTCGCTAATTCTACCTAAACTTTAATAACATTAATATAAACATCAAATGATGCATTGGATTTTTAATATAATTGAATATTATTCACTTCTGAACATATTCGTCGATCAATCATTCATTCTTATAACAATATGCATAATTCATTCATTCATTATTTAAATTGTTTCGTAATAAATCCTATTATAAGTCAGGCTAATTGCTTTAGTAGGTAACTTATCCCTGCATAGTTAATTAATAAATGAGGTCGTTATTAATATTTTATGTATTTATAAACATGTTATTTGTTTATTCAATTTATTTTATAAAAATATAGGTATTCTTTTTTATTAAGACATGTTTCAATTTAATTTTAAACTTGGTAGGTAATATAAAAAATAATTATGCCTATTTTCAATTGTTGAACACTTTTTGGGCTTGATATTGTGCGCATGTAATTTATAATTTCAAACGTGACGATATTATTGTGCGTTATTGTGCACACAGGGAAGTAAAAGGTATGAAAATATGGTATGAAAGACGCTTCTATATTGCCGCCCGCGATAACGTTACAACGTGGACGTATTTCCATATATTTTATGGACGTGGACGTCCACGAAAATACCTATCCTCACGTTGAAAATTACAACAGCGCACATTGGGTCATTTATTACTCCTCTTTTTTTTCACGAAACAGCATAATATGTGAGAACCTATTCTAATATTTTTACCACAGTAAGAGCTGGGCCCTATACCACTAAACTTTACAATTGCAATTTACAAGGTATAAATGTTACAAGTGCGTGTAATTATCATAACTCTAAGTCACACAATTGTAACGGAAAAATCTTATAAATATGTAAATGTGTAAATATACAATATGTAACTCATACATATTTGTAATTAAAGTGTTACGCTATTTTTCTACAATTTAATAATTTTGTAGAAATTGTAGAATTGTAAAGTTTAGTGGTATAGGGCCCAGCTCTTACTGTGGTAAAAATATTAGACGGTCAGTACTTTTGTAGGGGCGCTGACTGCCAATTACAACCACGGAACATGGCGGTTGAATGGTTTTCAACCCAATCCAGAGAAAATAAAGGAAGTCAGGAAGAATTGACTACCAACTTAAATTAAACTGTCATTCTTTGACAGTTTTCTGAAATGACTGTAATACGGCAAACTGACGTACTGTCAAATTAATAAAATAAAAATGTCCTCGACTTTGACGAGGATGAAAAGTGGTCGCCACAGGCCGCGGTTGTACATAGATTTATGTTTCGCCCGTCGTTATTAATAATTTTATTTATTCTTCGAGCCGCACTTAATACATGGTAAAAACACTTACGAAGCCATCATCTACGCATTCTGTACATCAAACTAAGTAACTTAGACCAAAAATAACCTACCTATCTTGGGGTTTTTGGAATTTCCTGAACAGATTCGCACAAAAGTAACTATTTCATTACAGTTTGTAAAGATCGACGAATAACCATCATAAATGATGAAACTAAAAGCAAGTAAGTACTTACATTAGGGCAATCGGTTTACTCCCATCATGTTGACAGGCGAATAGTTTTAAGTACCACAACATAAGCCTTTTCATATAATAATAATAATAATTACCAGCCTATTATTGTCCCAGTGCAGGCCAACACCTCTTCTCACACAGAGCATTTGATTCATAAATTTTTTTAACACCACGCTTGCTCAAGATGGCTTAGCGATTTCATATGTAGTATGTGCCAATACGAAAGAATAATTAACGGAATAATTAGGTATGTTAGGTTATTTGCCACAATTTAAATTTATGTTTTCGAATTAGATTCTAACTGGAATTTACGGTAAGATTTATTATATACTGCTTTTATCTAAGTTTTCATTATTTCACAATGCCACCGATATCTAATTATAATATTAATTATATTTTTTCGAAAATGTTGTGTCGCAACATGTTGACAAAACCAGACTATGATGGTCCATATTCGCCAATTTAACACAAACTGCTGAGATAGGCAAGGCGTGTCGCAATAGTCAGGAGATTTGGATCAGATGTCATTTCAAAAAAACATGGATAATGATGATCCATAATCGCCAATTTAACACAAATTGCGGCGGCAGATCAGTTTGTTCTTCCATTGAATGATAAAATAAACGTAAGATGCTTTAATCCTGAAGAAGTACAACTACTGCAAGTGAAGTATGTACTTAGGACCTACACAATTCTTGAAGCGCTTTTTTATAATTTTATAAAAATTCAATTCCCTAGCTTAAGGTTGTTGCGCTAGGGTGGCCCGCGAAATTCCGCAATACAATTCTCTAAGTTCATGTAAGTGTATTGACTGACGATTTCATGAAATTCTCATTCAATACACTTACATGAACTTACAGAGTTGTATTGCGGATTCTAATGTTTATAATTCTGTAAATCCATATTTGTTACGGTCGCTAATAATATTTAGATCAACATACAACCTGATACTGACCTGCAAATTGCAAAAAACGTAAGAAAATTTGAATTTCGCGGGCCACCCTAGCGCATCAACCTTAAGTCCATTTTGATAACGACTTAAAGCTAACATCACACAATAGCACGCGACTATTTAGCGCGCTAAAACAGTTTTGAGCATTTTCCTATAAGGAAAGAGGGCAATATCAACCCGGAAAATAGGTAATCACATTGAAGCACACGATTTTTGGTTGTAGACCAAATACAGTTGATAATGTTACTAACTTAATTCGCATTTGTTTCAGGCCCTTGATTTCTTTTAAGATAAGAATTTGGATTCGGGAATCTTTGTGAAACAACTAACTACACTTACTGTTAGGCGATCCTCCTCTAAACATAGGGTTGGGTGCCATCCAGGGAAAGGCTCCAAATGGCCAGGAGTGCGGCGGTGGGCCCTGGTACAGCCGCGGCAGCAGCGGCTGGGGCACCACCACCCCGCCCCTGGTCTCCAACTCCTCGTCATGCCCGTTCTCCCTCTCCTCTCGGTCATCGACGTTTGAGTCGACGTCCTCAATGTCCACGTCACTCTCGTCACTCTCCGGAGCCGCGTCAGTGCTCTCAGCGTCATTGCTGTTGGTGTCAGCTACCGTGTCCTTCACCGGCGCGTCCTGCTTTCCTCCCAGCAGTGAGTCCACGCTAAAAGATATCCGGCCTTTCCCGCCGCTGTCGGCGGTCTCGGCACGCTCGCATTCGAGCGAAGTCTTCATTTCATCTGCTCGATGACATTTCAATTAAATTCGCGCGCTAACCCCGACGGCTTATCTCGCCATTTTCTTTTTTTGCGTTTAATCCTCCAATCACAATTGTTTGTTTTTGAGATTCCTTTTATTTAAATGCGCACTAGAGTGTCATTGAGTTCATCATGTGTCCCATTGTAATCAACAATTACTGATGTAAGTAATTTGTAGGTATTTGTAAATTCGTCCCATTGTTAACGACTGAAGTTTACAAAGTTCGCTAATTGATTTCACGTCGGTGTATTATGTTGCAAGTATCTGTCGAATATAATTATTGCTTTCATATGCACATGGTCTTATTAATTACACTATCCACGTAAACGAGCGCTCCGATACAATAGTCGAGTCAGTACATCACTATTGTGACAGCAGTGGAATTAGCACAGCGGCAGCACTAATAAAAAAAATTAAATCGGAATATGGAACGTGGATTTGAAATCAGAACGTGCGGTCGCGGAGCGCGGCGCGGAAACTTGCGAATGTGTTCGGAAACGAGCGATATCTCCGTGTAATGATTCGCGTGGAAGCGCGGTGAAAATCGCGCCAGCATTGGGGCGCAAGCCGCGGCCGCGGACCGCCTCTCCCGGCCGACAGAGATGCAGCTACCGACCGAGGAATTTTAATAAGCGGCGCGGAGCGAACGAGACGACGATACAATCCGACATGTGTGTAAACGCGATATTGAGTAGGCGGGGTCCGTCGCGCTCAAATTAATAGTCTCTATGGAATACGCCTTATAGAATTATACGGGAGTAGACAAATTGGATCATTATTGTATGCACATAAGGTTGTATTTAGCATGTGTTGCACAACAATAAAGTGACGTAACGGAGCCAAGCGTGTTGGATTGCAGCGGCTATTGTGTTGAATGAAAAAGGAGTAAATAGACGGGTGCTGTAGGCGGCGTAGAGGGGACTTTACGATTTAATTATTCGCGAATGCGGAGGCATTTTGTAGCGAGCTAATGTCTCATTGTCTCATTAATATCTCGGGCGGGCCGGCCATGTTTGATTTGTTTATGACGAAGGAGGTGTGCAGACGTTCAGCTCAATGTTTTGTTCGGCGACAGTTGGGAGTTCCGAAGCGGAGATTCAAGCGCCGCCGCTCGACACTACTAAATTAGTTGGTAGTAACATGTCTTGTTTAATTTGTGGGGTTTACTCGAGTTCGGTAGAGTTTATGACGTTTTTGTGTTCGAGATAGGTTGTAGGTGATAATTTTAGGAATTGAAGACGAAATATGATACGTTCGATACGAAGAAGTATGATCGACATTTAGATTCGTGTTTTTAGTTGAGATTTTAAAATATACCTATAATGATTTTAGGTTAACTTATTAGGTACTTTCCATATTTAAAAGCTACATTGAAATGAAAGAAAAAACACAAAAAGAGACA
Organism: Lithophane ornitopus; assembly: GCA_948473465.1. NCBI lineage: Eukaryota > Metazoa > Arthropoda > Insecta > Lepidoptera > Noctuidae > Lithophane > Lithophane ornitopus. The sequence continues at coordinate 8,722,288 of OX419636.1, forward strand.
TCTACCAAATGAGATATTTAAAAAATCAATTTAAACACCATTACAAAAAGAAATCCCGAATCAAATCATTAGCGCCATGTCACTTAACAGTTAATCGTATTACACAGATATCTACAATCTCATTGTGCATCGTCGAAAAAGATTTCCTTTTCCCCTCAGCACTAATCTAAACTCTATCACCAGGAAATAAGATTGAAAAAACCTTGTCACATCAAATTGACGTTGTCAATTCGCAAATATTAACAAAAGACGATGTGTCTCCTAATTTTGTTGGAGAAAATAAAACTCTATTGGATTGTGATAGAGTCGATTTGTGTTTGTAATTAATGACGCACGTCCCCTACCCAATTAATGTAATTTAATAGCACAGAGAGATTAACGTTCACTTTAATTGAAAGAGTATAAAGGCGAAAACATTTTTAGATTATGCTATGCCATGTTTGATATGGATATAGTCAGATTTGGCATTTAATTATATTAAATATTAAAAATTGGACAACTATACTCCATTTGAAATAAGATTAGACGTATAGATAAGCCTTTTTTACATTCCGTTCAACCGATTTTGAATTCTATTGCGTTGGTGGCATGAAAAATGGCAGCCGCAGTAGATAGTTGGTATTGTGTAACTTTTTTTGCTTTTAATGCTATCCTTATGCCTACGGTATAGAAGTCAAAATCGGTTGAATTCTAATCTTATTTCAAATGGGGTATAGATACTAAAACTAAATTAATAAACCTAAATCAATAAGTAGGTACTAAGTATGGTATCTATAGAATAATGTACCTAAGTGGTCACATTTTGACCTGTACTTACTAACAATGCTAAAAAATATCGAGGAGGTACTTAGTTTATTTTACTTTAGAAAACACATGTACTTAATTTCGTAGACGCAACAGTTTACTAGACATTTACGTTTTTTTCGTAGCACCGTAGCGTAGCGTAGAACGTGCGATTTTCGTAGCAATTACCTATATTCCATTTAATAAAGCATTAGACAAATAACGGCTAAATAAAGAGAGCTATTGTATAATATTGTTGAAATTACATTTTCGAATTATTTTTTTAAGGTAAATGGTAAATTGAATACATTAAATCGTGAAATAACGGAGTTTATTAAACGATTGTATCAATATAATGAATGGGTGATAACCATTATTTGTCTAATGAAGTAGGCATGTATCTGCTACATATTTTGCAATTCCACCATAAACTCTTATTACGCTATTATCACAGATCGACAGACAAGGAACATGATTGTTGATCAGATTTACACAAAACCTCAATTTACAGTATTACAACGGTTTCATACGACTGACAAAGAATGACAGTTTTGGTACGTTGATAGTCAATTAATTAACTTATGAATTAAGTTCCCTGACTTTACCTAATCTCAGTTAATAGCTTGTATTTACTGCATATTATTCATCTTAATATAGTCTATTATTATAAGGTAATGATTTTTCCTAACCATCAAATAACGTAACCTAAATATACGCTCTCATCATAGACGCATTTAATCCTAAGCTTAGCGCTATAAATGTCCGAAACATGATTATTTTCGAGCTATTTACGTACAATAATGAGTTGTAAGACGATTGTGATGCTCAGTTGTTACCGAGTTAGGCCCATCGTCCACGACGCTATCCAAAAGTAACGTGTTTCAAGCTCCAATCACCAATGAGTAGCCAAGAACGTCACGGAAGAAAGAGAAAAACGTTTATTTGCGACAAACATGAATGTAAAAAAGGACAAATATACAAAAATAACAAGTTGGGGAAAATATGCGTCACATTAACGCAAAACAGCCATCGCTCAGCATAATGCTGCGACCCAATGCGAGACAGAGCCCCAGCGCTAGTTTTCAGTGACAGCCGGCGTTGACGTCATGACGTCAATCGGTGCAGCATATAATGAATTATCAATAACAAAATAAGAAATAAAATAAATACAATACTTAATTCTAAATGATATTAAAAAAAGTACTAGTATTTCAATATCGGCGTGTACACGACGCAACCAATCCCAAACTATTCTTACTAATATTATAAATGCGAAAGAAACTCAGTCTGTCTGTCTGTCTGTCGCGCGTTCACGCCAAAACTATTGAACCGATTTAAATGAAATTTGGTACACAGATAGTCTAGAGCCTGAGAAAAGACATAGGCTACTTTTTATGGACATACCACGCGAGTGAAGCCGCAGGCGGAAGCTAGTTAGTCAATAAAGCTACGATTTCATAGAAGAGCAACATAGCCTCCGGAATTTACCGGGGAATGACGTCACTGAAACGTTATTAGTTGGAGTGTTAAGTTACTTTTCCTAAAGAGCGTTTTTTGACACAGTGGCAGTGAATTAGTCATGTTTGTCGAAGGACCGATGGCCGGTGGAGCAGACCAGTCCTAGAGTGGAGACCGCTTATCGGCAAGCGTAGCGTGAGACCTTAGCTAGATGGAACGACCTTAAGAAAGTGGCTGGGACAGACTACACAATACAGGCGGAGGACAGGGTATTGTGGCGCAGCTTGGGAGAGGCCTATTTCCAGCAGTGGACTGCAATAGGCTTACGGCGTTACGTGGCGGCCACCGCTGTAAGGTAAGGCGCGTCGAGCCGCCCGCCATACTAGTGATACTAGTGTGACATTCGAGCTTCTCATTGGTGAGTAGAGTTTGTAACACGTTACGAGTAGCGTCGTGTACGATGGGCTTTACTCAGTAGATTCACAGAGATCAAACGACCAGTCTGTCGGGGACTGTTACGTAAGATGTAAAGGATTAGATGTTTGAAAGATAACGTTGAAAAGGTAATAGGGTACACGCGTAATTGGTTAACTGGAGTTTTTGTTTTTTAATGGGAGCGGGTTTTAGATGCTCAATCGGTTTGTTTTTGTTGTTAAATAGGTATAGATTTTGTTTGACACGTGTAAACTGTGCTTTTCAGAGTAATGTGAGTCATTATTCCATCGGTAGTCACACATATACACTACACACACACACCACACACACACACACATATACTACATACACGTGGTACACTATCATAGAATGGAGTCCAGGATAAAGAGTTGCAGAAGAGATGGTAGGACAAAATTTTATTGTCAGTTACGGGAAAATGTGTCTATTTAGTGTGATCCAACGAGAACAGCAGCAGTAACAAATATGGATTTACAGAATTATAAACATTAGAATCAGCAATACAACCTTCTAAGTTCATGTAAGTGGATTGAATGAAAATTTAATGAAATCAGTCAATACACTTACATGAACTTAGAAGGTTGTATTGCTGATTCTAATGTTTATAATTCTGTAAATCCATATTTGTTACGGCCGCTAATAATATTTAGATCAACATACAACCTGATACTGTACTGCAAATTGCAAAAAACGTAAAAAAAATTGAATTTCGCGGGCCACCCTAGCGTATCAACCTTAACTGTCAGTTTACTACGAATGGCGGGATATAGTGAAATGGTGACGCTACCACGGGAGGCTGGTTCGTGATGATGAGCCAGTGTAGTGATATAATCAGCTTAAATACGGGATCAACAGGATTCTACACTAAGTATTATGATAAAAGTACAATACAATAGACGTAGATCTATTTAGTAACCTATTCCGCTTAACTATTCCTCAAACGTCAAAAAACCCTGTAAGAAATCGACACGTGTTTCACCTCTCAACGAGGCATCCTCAGGATGACGAAAAAATCCAAGGTGGCAACACGTCGTGTTCAGGTTCGCAACTGGTCAGTCAAATGATAAATAAATGATAAATGATTTATTTCTGTAAGTGGGTTTGTACAAACACTTCAATCACATTTTTTTAAACTAGATGAGGTCGGCGTTTCCTATCTGACTACTCTGAGAAGAAAGGCCGAAACAAACTCAGAGGTCACAGTCTCTTTTGAAGTCCAGACATAATCTTGGCCAGATCATGTGAAGACCATGTAGATTTGTGTCTGAAATGGTATTTTGAGGAAAGAACCACACAGATTGAGTGGACCTGTCCAGTCAGTGCACGCATTTGTCAGTATTCGTGCAGCTCAACTCAGAATTTAAGGGTAGAATTTAAGGTTTAAGTCGCCCCTTCTATCGGGAAAATTTTATGTAATCGTGTTTTCGCCAAACATAGGACCTAGCATCAATCCTCAACTTTAACATATATTTATTACAAAATTAATGCTGCAGTATTTTCGGATGATCATGCTAAGCAATTTGAGGTTGTATAGGCAATAGGCATACTTAGGAATTTACTAAATTGCAGTCATATATTTTTGCAATAACCAAACAAGGCTCTTTTGTCAAACATACTTGTATAAATAGACACAGCAGTATTGTCGAACCCCTCAGTTGGCTGCCATTAGGAGTCAATGGGATAGGGCGCTCCCTATCTCCGTTTATCAGGCAATTTGGGGCTATAGCTGAGATTCTTTATAACAGCCGAATTCAATTATAAGTTGGTGTTGTCCTGCGAATTGATTAGAAAAGCTTGAAGCTATAGATTCAGTTACTTCAGTATTTGTAAAGTGAACTTTTTTCTCTTAAATGGAGCGATTTTTATCATTCTCAAAGGTTTGATTATGACCAAAAAGGTTCTTCTTTTCATGTATTGGTACGAATTTTAAAAGAATAGCTGGGTAATCGTAACACACTTACAGTAGAAATGGCTTTGGCTTTCATTTTGACAGTTCAACAACAATCATTGTGTTATTTATGTTGTTCATCAGACAAATTAAAACATAATTATTTGATAATTTCCCCTTCCTTTATTTATATACATAATTATTATTATTAATTTAAGTCAGTAAGTAGTTGTATTAGGTGCATTATATATAGACAAAATTGTATAGAAGTGATAATAAAGAATTATCTTAACATAATTATGAAATGGATTTGCAATATCCTTTAAACAACAGCACACGAGGCTGAAGAGATGCGATATTCCCAGTCTCAGCGACAGATTCGCAGAAAGAGATGAGAGCTACGCCGCACAAATGGAAGCTCTCTCATATAAATATTTAAAAAAACAATTAGGCTTGAAGTTGGTCAACACAGTGTCTTTCAAAATGATTGAAAGTATTTAACGCAGCTTATGGGTCAGCCACCAATAAAAAGAAGCTAAGCGGATGGACCAGGGTGCAACGAACATGCCTAAAAAAGACTTAAAAAAAAAACATTACCCTCCTTCTGGGGCAGTCGCGTAAAAATAAGAACCGACCACCAGAAGAAGAACCATTAAGAAGAGTGTGTGTGTGTATAAGTAGTTCCTATTTAGTGATTTTCTAAATACACTGAATCTATTTCAATTTAATCTCCTGATTACGCTAGAAAATTGTAAGTTACATAAAACTGCAAGTTATGAAATACGAATTAAGTTAAAAACCATTTTCAGAATTGTGGTAAAAATACCCCTCATTGAAAAAACCAGAAAAAGACTTCACTAGATAATTTAAGACGTTCTTAATTAACGTTTCTATTACCATAAATAAGTCGAAAAGCAAACCTACGGGGTGGTACGTAATAAAATTTTGATATTCAGTCAGTTTCCCGTACTCGAGAGCCAAGCTTAAGTAAAATTTACGCAGAAATAATACGCGAAAAGAAGCAATCTTTTTAAATAATGACTTTCATATTCCCAAGAGCAGCGGACAATTTAGAGATGAGGGGTTCTCGGCGTTTTTTTTATTATTAAAAAGTCTGCGATGACAACGATAGTAAGTAGGGGACCGGCCATTACTCCGCGAAATGAGTTTTCAGTTTGCCGCTTTTTCTGTGTTGATACAGGAGGCTGTTTTTCAGGTGGAGTTTTATTTTTTTGAGAAATTATTTTTCCCGTAGGTACTAGGAATTCCCGAGGAATTATTTTATGAGTAACTAACCCAGTTAGTATTTTATTATGAGTAATATAATATCACGATTTTTTTAACGGAGCAATAAGATTCACGTAGTTCCACACGTAGAAACTCATTTTCTCTTTGCTGTCGGGCCCAGAAGATTGAGGAAGCTACGTCAGGACCCGCCTGACTTACCTAATGACTTAATTCTTCAATTCCCGTAATTTTTAAGAACGTTTGCATTCGCATCTCATCCGCAATCTGTCAAAAAATCAATTTACCGATATTTTTGACAAGTTTGACAGATTGCGATTTGAATGTGAACGTTTTTTATGTACGATAATTAACCTTCTGATCTCTGCATGAACCCACTGCTGCCTTTTTTTTTTTTTTTTTTTTTTTTTTTTTTTGGGTGGGAAATCATCATATGACTTCTCCCGCTCTGGGCGGAGCGGAAGGGCGTGTCAGACTCTTACTGACTAAAACCCACCCGTGTTCCTTCGGTTGCCTGTTGCCAGGGTCCCGGTATCCCTTTCGGACTATTCCGCAACCCTGGCAGGCATCGGTCCTAACGGACCCCGTCAGGTGTGCTGACATCTCTTTGAGGCGCGCGTGGAACACGACGCGCCATCGACCTGGGCCTGGTCCTTATCGGACGGCGAGCTGCCCATTGCTCGCCGTCCGCAAGCCCACGCCTATGGTGGCCGGGAATCCGCCTGGGATTCCCGACGCCCAGGGTGTCTCCAGCGGCGGCGGTTAGGGGCGTGAGGGCGCAGGCTTTGCCTCTCCCTCACGCGTTCCGCCTCCTCCTTCGCGAGCATCACTGCTTCGCAGAAGGAGGTGACCGCCTCCCATGCCCTCTCGCTCCGTACCATGGCCTGGACCAGGGCCGGACGCGAGAGGTCAGTGCCGCCAATCGCCTCCACGAGGACACGGCGGTGCTCCGCCCAAGCAGGGCACACCTCCACCGTATGCTCCACCGTGTCCTCCGGACGATCCGCACAGTGGTGACACCCAGGCGTTTCCTCCCGCCTAATCCTGCACAGGTACCTCCCGAAGCTGCCATGTCCGGTGAGGACCTGTGTCAGGCGGAAGGTGAGGACGCCGTGGCGCCTCTCCAGCCACTCCTCAAAGAGGGGACTTATCGCCGCAATTGTGGCGTGCCCAGCACTGGGTTGCGACAATCGCACTCTCCATGCCGCCATGAGATCCTGCCGGAGCTCTGTCCGCTGTGCCGCGATTTCTCGCGGCAGCGGAGTTACGCCCCGGACCCACTGCTGCCTGGGTCTGAAATTCCGAGTCACTGCCATCGTATAAACCAGGCATTAGATTTGACCGATTCTGGCAGTTTTTTTTGGATTTTGACAACATGAAAAATCATCTCAAGACATTGTAACAGGTTTAAAAAAAAAAAAAAAAAAAAAAAAATTGATTGTATTCTCTATTGACATTGCTAAAATAACTTTGTTTGCTGCGCTCGTGGGTCTTGCTAATTAAATGAAGGAGTTATTTGAGATTGTTTTATGATTAGCGACTCTTTAAAGCTGCAATGTGTTCAATGTGCAAACTCACAAAGTGAATGCTTGTTTTCGATTGCAATGTGTTACTTTTAAAGTGAAACTTCTTAGACGGCAATTTGATAATTGGATGTGAATTGAGAGTGAAATTTCGTTATATGAGAAAGAAAAAGATATAATCTCTCTCTCACACTAAACTCTCTTATTCTTTTTTTTAAGCAGTTCACTTCTTTTGGTTTTCATACAAAAAATTAGCAAAAACGTGGCAGTTCTTATTGAAAAAAAAAATCCTTTAGATATTCTGCTTACACCAGAAAACATTAGTAGAAGTCAGAAAGGCGCTTACGCAGGGCTGAATGTTCAGGTTGGGCTTACTTCAGGGGAATAATGCAAACAAGTAAAAACGATAAAACGGTAAGCGTTAAGCAGGTACAGCAAAAGACAAGTCACTAAAATCAATCTGCCTAGCCTTTTCCCAACTATGTTGGGGTCGGCTTCCAGTCTAACCGGATGCAGCTGAATACCAGTATTTTACATGGAGCGACTGCCTATCTGACCTCCACAACCCAGTAACTGGGTAATACGATACCCCTTGGTTAGACTGATTGTCAGACTTTCGGGCTTCTGACGACTCGTAACGACTGTCAAAGATCCACAATTGACAGCCGGGACCAACGGCTTAACGTGCTTTCCGAGGCACGGAGGAGTCTCGATATGTGTAAATGATCACCCATCCACGGACCAACCCCGGCAAGCGTAGCTTAACCTGATGGATCGACCCGAGCGGCTGTTATTACTTAGCGACGAGCTCCTTCAAAAGACAAGTCACTAAATAAAAATATTGATGAGAATTAATTTGATACATTTGAGATTTTTTTTTTCTTTATGTTTTTTCGTTTTGTATTGCACTTTTGTATGAAACAGCAGATTATTTTTTAAATAACCGACGAGAAATTTTAACGCAGGGGAATCGTGTATTGAATCTATGGTAACAGGTTGCGCGTCTGTATTTGTAAATAATAAGTAGGTACTTACATCGTTAAATTCATCAATTTATTTAATGACGAGTATTTTCCAATATTATTGTTATGACTTCCAAGGTGACAAAAAAAAATACCGTTACGGTAAAATTTATTATAAAAAATTAGTTGTTAGGTACCGAGTTATCACGAGGAAACATTGTTTGTTTTTTTGGGAATTACCTGAAATTAATATGTTTATCGATTCATATAGGTAGCGGAATAATTAGATTTTGCACAATAATGAGCCGTCATGTTTTAATCAACTCTGCTTCCGTTATTGGCTCATATTGTTATTTTTGTGTAGAGTCCTACGATAGCTGTTTCACTTCAATAGTACCAGTAGTGACCAAATAAGCCTGCGAAGAATTCTTCAGCGCTGAAAACTCAGCATAAGTTTTTTAAACAACAAAAGGCTATAGATTCTAATATAAATAGGTACCTAGTCAAGTATGCATTATGACAATAAGGCGACGTTTAATAAAAGTAGGTAGTAATTTCCTGGTGTCACAACAGCCTGTAGCTTCAGTCCCATAGAAAAGCGGTAACGTAATAAAACGTGCGTCGCGTCGCGTCGTACCGCTCACAGTGGGCCAGTTCTAACTCAACGTAGATAAAATTAGCTCTCAGATTTTAGTTGATACACTTATATTTTTGCATTTTCTTGATAGAGAGTTGGCATAGTCCTTATTTAAATTGCCATATTTTAATTTGATTACAGTATTTCGATATCGGAAAACGAGTTATGGAACTCTAATGGTGTTGGGCAGGGCACCAAAGCGCTGTCGTGACAGGTGGCGTAAAGCAGTGACCGAGTGGCGGCCTACGACTGGTAGACGAAGTGTCGTTGTCCGGCGGCGAGATGGGTGATCGACATTGTTAACCGGGCACAAATCCAAACTCCGGGCTGCTAATGAGAAATTCCTGATGGAAAAAAGCCCATTAACACTTTGTCCGACCTGGGAATCGGAACCAGGACCTCAAGCTTAGCAGTAGCGCTTGCGACCACAAGACCAACGAAGCAATTACCTGATTACCTTCTTCCGAAATGTTGGTCTAACGGCTACAAAAAGATACACATACTAAACTTAATCGTACTTTAGGGGTATGAGGAAGGGGGATGATGTTGTCCATCGCACGGTAAACTAATTGCGCGATGCAGGATTTATGTGACGTCAGGATTTTTGTGTGACGTCAGGTTTTTGATGCGTAGTTCGCATGTGGCGATGTAGATACCGCCACAGTACCTACAGTACTCGATTTCATAGTTTCAAGACTTCCTATCCAAAATAATGCAAACTGACCAGCAATCCTTCAAAACAATTTTGTCCACGTTACTTCAAAAAAAAACCACTGTCCGCTGTCATCGTAAAAACATTCCCGGGCATAATATTCCACAATTGCCACTTCTGTTAGTGCACGGAAGCTGCGGCGTTTTACTTAACGATGCAGGAATAACTGTGCTTTAAATATGAATAGATATGATTGGATTGCTAACGGATAATTAACGGTTAATTGGGTTAATAATCTCTACATCTATATCTATACATATTATAAATTAAAGTCGCTTTACGTGACCGTACCGTACGTCTGTATGACCGCGTTGTTCTTCTAAACCACGCAACAGATTTTGATGAGGTTTTCACCATCGTTTAGAGAATTTATTCCGGATGGTTTATGTGTATAATACGTTAGTATTAAAGTTACATATCACTAAGAAATCTCGATGTTTCGAAGCATGATGAAGCAGAAGCATCGCTGGTATTATAAAATCATTAAAATCGGTCCACAATTAACGAAAATAATTAATGAAAAAAAAATTTTTTTTTTAAATGCTACAGAAAATTATTAAAAATTTTTTTTTTTTCTCTATATGAAATTAAACATTCAGACATGATTCCCTTTACAGATGCCTAATTATTATCCTCAAGTCCGTCCTAAACGGTTTTAATTCTCAGATAACAAAGCTTTTCGCCGATTTCCATTCGACTTTTTTACACACGAAAATGTATGCAGAATTAAGACCAATCTTATCTGTAATCGGTATTATGAAGGATCTGACATACCCATTGTTAGCTAGTCAGTTCAACACTGCGAAAGCTGAATACCCTAAGAAATGACACCAGTATCCGTCTGTCTGTGTTCTAATGGTTCTTCACAAAAACTGCGCAAGGCTTCTATGTTGTTGATCTCTGAAGATAATTTTCTATCGTTTGAGGAAATTGCTGAATGTTGCATTATTTCAGTTTCTCGTTAGGGAGAATGAAATTAAACGAACAATGAAAGTCTTAATTATAAATGTAAAACTGAACAATTACTTAGGATATCTCGCAGACAATGAACCTTATTTCATCTTATGAGTTATTTTAGGAGGCTGCTACCGAAAATTCAATGAATGTGGCAGAACATTTGGCTTGAAATTTTATTTTGGTTTTAAATCGACAAGCCGAGAAGTCGCCACCTGTGATGTCCTGCGAAGTTCAATTTTGATAGTCAAACCTTCTTTTGTGTCTTGTGCTTGATAATATGAAATTAATTATTATTAATTATTTCATTATCATAAAATAATGTGACGTCACATGCCTATAGCCTATGATCCTACAGCCTATAGCCTATGATCAAGACGCTTCCAACGATACCTCATTTGTCAAATTGTGATGAGTCGTTTAGAAGATATGAGGGGACAGATGAACATACATACATACCGGTCAAAATCATAACCCAAGGAGGGTTATGATTTTGACCGGTATGTATGTATGTTGCTTCGCCGTCGTCGGTTAAAATAACAGACAGGACGATACCTACAAAGTGTTTTATTAACATTAAACGAATTTTCGGAATATTCTAATTTGTAACTTTAAACAAACTTGTTTACTTACAATTAATTAGAATAGTGTTTGTGTGTGTTGTGTGAAAATTCATGGAAATAAATTGATTTCCATCATCAATTTGATTACTATTACCAAAAATAATCGTCATGCAATACCATTGCAAACATGAAGTGATTTTATTAAATAATCATTATGACTATTGCAAATATATTATGATTAATGTGTACAATAAATCCGTAGGGCAGCGTACTCACTGAATTATTGTGGCATTTTTATACCGTAGGATATATTCGTACCCCACAGTCGCAATATTCGTTTCTCTTCTTATTTATTGTGTTCCTTTGGGTTTGCTATTCAGATTGTATTCCATTTTACTGCGATTTATATTTTTGGTAATTTTCAAGCAATAGAGTAAAATGTCGACTGACTAACTTTGGAGTTTTATGAATTGTCAAGACTAGAAAAAGAGAAATCTTGAAAAAAAGACATGTCTTACGAAATAATTTATTTACCACTACGAAGAGGGATCCCTTTATCTTCAACAAATATTCTAATGGAAATATTGACATGAGAATAAAACTAAGAGTGTTTTCCCAAAGCCTGAATTATGGCAACACTAAGAATAAGGTAATACGTATGTACCTTTAGCATTAAGGAGGTAGACAGCACCCAAAGACGAAAAAAAAACTGCTACCACAGTCTCTTTGTTGTTGAACAGATAAAAATAAGTAAAAACCTTGTTAAGACGAGTCGTGTTTTAAGCCCGAAAACAAACAGCGCCCTAAAACAACCAAACATCAAGTCCCCACTTAACCACATCACTTAACCGAACCATTTTTAGAAGACACTTCCATTTAGTTAATTTTAAACAGCCCTTTAAAACGACAGAGGGTCTTCAAAATTTGGTCGCATTATACGCCTAACAAATATTGTCCGAACAAAGAACGTGTAACAATTTTTGAATAGGGAAGTGTAACTAGTTCGATTTTCAAATAGTCGGGGCGCCGGGTAAAGGAGATTATGGCGTTTTAAGCGCCATGTTTAATTTTACGAAAATGGAACGTTGTGTTTTCGCATTAGCACCTTTTACTGTATGTTTCGTTTTTCGACGTGTGTGGTCCGGGGCTTATGATTACCGAGTGAAGTGCTTTCGGATTGCCTTCTCGGTAGATTGAGTAATTTTTGTGTGTACATTTGTGATTTTATGAATTACGATGTTTTATTTATTTTGGTGCTTACCTAAATAATCGTAAATTAACAGATTGCGAAAAACCTGTTGTATTATTTCGCGGTTTATAAACTTGACGATTTATTACAGTGAGAAGATTTTATTATTTTGTATCGGTTCTACAAATAAACGTTATATTTTTCTCAAATAAATAGTATAATAAAATTAAAACACCGACAATGATATTTTTTTAAGAACAGCGATTCCATAAATATTTTACAAAAGAAAACAAGATAATCCAGACAGTTTAAAAAAATGCATTGATCGAGTCAATTTTCAACGCGTGCTCCGGAGATTCGTGCAAAAAATACATTTTTGTCAACAAAAGACGTCTTTACACCTTTTGATAAAAGAATTCTCTTTTGAAAACGCGAAAAAAATGTCATTGATCCACCAAACTTACGCTATTTCCCGGCTCTCCTATTTCACTCTTATTTTTAGAGTGTTAAGTGCGAAAATTCTGCGAATTTTAGATTTTTAAGTGCAAAATGTTTAGGTAAAAATGTTTTATATGACATCTTCTTTCCCGTGAAGATGTCTAGATAACATTAGTGGCTTATAAACGCTTGTTCATTTCAATGGGATCCCATAGACCCATATAAAAGTCTTTAGAGCAAGGGAGGTCATGAATGGGTGACGTTTTTCCATGAAGATGGTCCTTAGTTGATAAATACGCGACTAATCAAATTATTTATGGCATTAAATAGTAATAAAATGTTGTGAACATCTGCACGGCGACGTTTCAACGCTTTTGTTAAAGATTTGTTTGAAAAAAATAAAGGGTTGGCGTTTTTGTGTGTGACGGTTTATTATCATAATGGTTTAGATAAATTCATCATGTAATCTGGTGTGATACGGGTACTTAAACACGGTTTGAATGTTGATGTACTCGTAGTGTGACTTTTGATGAATTGTATGCAATTAAGTGCACAACGCACTTAATTTTTCACATCTCTTGTAATTAAACCGTCCATTGTATTTGATGTAGGCACTGCGTTTGTAAGTACTTTCCTAATTAAATTAACACCTGGGTCGTTTATTACAAAAAAAAAACAAAGCTACTTTACGAACAGCTTGCCAGAATTCAAGGAATGCAATTTTACTTTGTTCTCGAGCGCATTGTATCGCCATTTCCATTAATTAACCTTCTCAATTCGTTAATCTACTCGCATCTCGATTACCCTTAAACTTAACTTCTCGATACCAACATTATCGATTCGAATAATCGATTATAAAATATCACGTGAATTGCCAAATGCTCTATATTTGGCACATTGAACGATTGAACGAACATTAACGCGGTACCAACAGGGTAAACGGTCCCGTTTTCACCTCATTAAGCCCAAGTTAAGGACCCTATTATGTACTTTATGTATTCCTAAATTACCCATCACTTAATAGGGTAGCCAACAACGGGGGAGCTTACCCTTCGACCGTTTTAAAATGACCTTCCTGGCCCTTCTTGTGGGGTAATTATTTATGTAAAGGGGGGTAAATAATGATCTTCTGGGGGGTCTAGATACAGTGGATAATTACTGGAGGTGGGGTGTTTTAAAGTGTTCGTATGATTACTGGCCTGTTCAAATTTAATGCCCGTTTCTCGTTAAGCGAGTTTATGTTCTACAAGTTTGGAAATTGGGTGATAAGTAGGTGTATCGATGTTATTCTTGTACGTTATTTATGATACTGTAAAACGCTGAAATGGAATTTAGTTATTTAATTTTATAGGTTTGAGATAATTATTGTGAAATTGAGCAGTGGTGGCACAGTGTTTACAAGTTGTAGGTCCTAGGAATCCAGGCGCTCTACTTTGTGTAAATTATTTCATCACCACTGCTCTCAAAACGGTGAAGGAAAACATCGTGAGGAAACCGGCGTGTCCTAGAACCAAAAATTCGAAGACATGTGACATCTACCAACCCGCCGCGTAGAGGACTGTGCTGTGGCCCAGCAGTGGGAACGTTATACGTACTTAAATCCTGGAGATTGTTAATGGTGTTTTTTTTTGTAGAAGCTGATTTGTAGGTATCTTTTCTAATAGTGACTACGATAACTTAAAAAGTACTTATTCCATATTTCATGTGTCCTCCGCCGCGTCTGTCTGTCGTCCTGTACGCGATAAACTCAAAAACTACTGCACAGATTTGGATCGAGTGATTCTCGAGTAAGGTTTTAGAACCAATATCCACGCGGGCGAAGCATCAGCTAGTATTATATATTAAAAAAAATACGATTATCAATCAGAATCCTCATATTACATCACAATAACAAATGAGAAATCGTCTCTAATTTGTTTTAAGTACCTTCTCCATTCACCCATTCAATGAACGAATGAATGATAAATTCGCTGAAGACCACATTCTTAAGTCGCGAAATGACGTAGCTAAAAATAGAATAGGTAGGGTGTCCACGGTTTATGGGTCGATATTAGGGACCCCAGATGTCCAAACAACAATCGTTTGGGAGTCTGTGCGTCCTATTGTGTGAGATGACAAACGTACACCTATTGTTAAACTGTCCCATTATTAAGAGTACTTAATATACTACTGGTTAGGGTGACAATACGTGAAGTGGGTATGAATTCATTTTGAGATTGCTAAAAATGATGGAAATTGTTGAAACAGAGTTCATACGCTATACTCAAGTACGGTAATTTATAGTGCCGTCCTTTTCTTTAATTTAGGTACGTATATGCGAGATCTATAATTATAACAAACATTGTGGGTTAATACTGTGTATGTATTTAGTTGGCAAGCGTTTTCCTATATAAATAAATAGAACTAGGACGAGTTAAGAAAAGTCACAAACATTGATTAAGAAATCTAAAGATGTTCTACTTTACTAGGTAGGTAAATTATTGCATTAATTTTCCCCTATTAGGTAGAATTACAATTTCGGGGATATTCAATTAATACGATTCATTGGAATGAAATCATTATAATTTAAGCATAAACCTACCTTTTATAACCTCCTTTACTTACTTATTTAGAGTTGCTACATTACCGCTGCATAGCGATAGCTTGTTATGAAATTACTTAATTGGTGTTGTATTACCTAAGATGTACAGGTAAAATTATATTATTTGTAAATTTTATCATTTAGGTAAATTCATTAATAATGCAGTACATGGACAACTGAAATGCTTAATAAATTACCTTTTACCACAATCTGCATTTTTAATGAACCAGTAAAATAAATGTATTTCATTGATATTTGTTTTACAGTGCCGAGGTAAAAAATATAACCGAATCAACTTAGAATAATTGTTAAAAAATGAGCCAGTAATATCAAACAAAGATAGCTGACGTGGCTTAAAAGGCTGCCCAACTTAAATGGGACTGGGCAGGACACGTTTGCCGCATGCTGGACGAACTGTGGGCCTAATACTTAATAGCACAGAACTGGTGCCCTGAGACAGTGAGGCGGGGTCGTGGCAGACCACGTAGGAGATGGCGGGACGAGCTGGCTAGGTTCCGTCATAACTGGAAGGAGGACGCGCGGGCTCGCGAAAGATGGAAGGAGTGGAGGGAGGCATTTGCCCAGGAGTGGGACAGAGAAGGCTAGGAAAAAACATTTTTTCTGCCACCAGCTTTTGCCCGTGACTTCGTCCACGTAAAATTTCTTGATCACCCGACCCATCGCGTCGCATTGCATCGCCATATTACTTCGCTTTCGCTTAGCGTTAATTCAGACTTTTTTTTTTTGCTCGGCTAATATATGTCGTAGCGTGATGTTACACAGCCAATAACCTTCCTCCAGAACAGGGCTATTAAATGAAAAAAAAAAACCAAATCCGACTAGTAGTTCCAGAGATTAGCGCCTAAACAAATAAACTCTTCAACTATAGATTACTACTACCTTATTATATTTACTTTTTCATTACTAACATTATATAGAAGCAAAATTCTTGTTACTAGCAACTTTGCCTTGCTTGTGGACTTTTTTGTCTGTTTTTTTTTTAAAATTTTATCATATTTGGATAAAATCCTTGCCACCCTACTCAAACCAGCAGTGACGTACTACCATCAGCGTCATTCACAGTCGTATAATGACCGGCTGATAGCCGTTTAAAAACGAATTTGCTCACTTCTGGTACATTAAACAATCGTTCACCAACACTATGGGAGATATGTTCGGATTTTGAATTAGCTGTGTTACTTATATTTATGTATTATCTGTGTGTAGGGGACGATTTGATTTGTATTATTAAGTTGGTAGCTTACTATATTCATATAGTATAGCGCCAATAAAAACTAGATACCTACCTATCGAATTTGTGAAAAACTACAATTGACCTGACACACACATAGAATTACAGTACTTACTTGGTCGACCGAGCTCCAGAAAACGAATTTTCCCAGAAATTAGACCCTAGCTAGATCGATTTTTCGCCCCCGTTTCGATTTTCGATGAAAGTTGTAATACAGGGGATTACACCCTTCTCACGGGGTCCGTTCGGACCGATGCCTGCCAGGGTTGCAGAATAGTCCGAAAGGGATACCGGGACCCTGGCAACAGGCAACTGAAGGAACACGGGGGGGTTTTAGTTAGTAAAAGTCTGACACGCCCTTCCGCTCCGCCCAGAGCGGGAGAAGTCATTTGATGATTTCCCAACCACAAAAAAAAACAAAAAAAGGCCTTGACACCCCTGTATTACAACTTTCATCGAAATCGTTAGAGCCGTTTTTGAGAACAAGATTACACATACATTGTATATATCTATATATTTACAAATATTGCTCTTTTAAAAGTGTAGGATAGGTTATCGTAAAAACAATTTAAGGAAAAAAGTTTACCATGATTCTGAAGTTTTGTTAAAACTGTTGAAATTTGTGTTAAATTAATCAATATTTCAACTATTTTCGGCGGTTACAGTTACAAAACAGGAAACTACGTATTTTATAATAAAATCCAATGTTTTGACTTAGGAATGTTATCGTTACAGGATATTATTTAGTTATTATGTACTTCACGATAAAAAATAATTGGTATGAATTAATTAAGTAGAGGAAAAAATTCAAATAATTACGTAAATAACTGTTGGAGTAATTAATAGTAATTATATTTGTTCCATTTTGTTTTAATATCTGTTTTTATTCGTTCTGTCGCCATATTGTCCCGGACTAATAGTGTTATGGCGGGATAATTAACGAAAATGTAAATAATTTTCCTGCTATTGATAATTATTGTGATAGAATGATTGATTAGGAGAGTTAATTAGCTATTTGTTAGCTTTGATATACTCTGAAACCAGGATCTAAATATACTATTTCAAATTAGAGAGAGAGAGAGTTTGTAGAGAGAGTTGAGAGGTAGAGAGAGACCGCGGCGAAGGTGGTGTGACGATCTAATCATGTTTGCGGGGCCAACATGGCCAGAAATCGCACACAATAGAGAGATTTGGAAGGAAAAAGGGGAGGCATTTGAACAGCAGTGACACATAGGCTACAAAAAAAGTTAACGTTAAGTATTTAACGTAGGTAGGTACCTTTATCAGAAGTTTAAAACACTCAATTAGCCGCCTTTACACGATACGCGCTTTCACGCGTGAAAGGCCTTTCACGCAGGAAAGAACGTGCGTGTGAAGATAGAAAACGAGAACGAGAAAGTAAGTCAAAGAAAGTCAAGTCTGTGAAAGCGCGTGTCGTCTAAAGGCGGCTAATAGCCGCCCTTGCACGACACGCGCTTTCACTCGCGATCGGAGTGTGCACGATTGAACGCGGGAAAGCTTGCACGCGCAATCGTGTGTGATTGTTTTTATCCATTTTTATTTATTTTATTATTTACGTACACACAGTAAAATACATGGAGATGAGGAGCTCGTGGCTACGTAATAACAGCCGCTCGGGTCGATCCATCAGGTTAAGCTACGCTTGCCGGGGTTGGTCCGTGGATGGGAGACCATTTACACATATCGAGACTCCTCCGTGCCTCGGAAAGCACGTTAAGCCGTTGGTCCCGGCTGTCATTTGTGGATCTTTGACAGTCGTTACGAGTCGTCAGAAGCCCGAAAGTCTGACAACCAGTCTAACCAAGGGGTATCGTATTACCCAGTTACTGGGTTGTGGAGGTCAGATTGGCAGTCGCTCCATGTAAAATACTGGTATTCAGCTGCATCTGGTTAGACTGGAAGCTGACCCCAACATAGTTGGGAAAAGGCTAGGAAGATTGGCAGATTGAGTAAAATAACTGGAGATACGACATAATTATAACATGAGTACAAATTATGTGCCTTGAATTATGTTCGAAGCGCACAGACTTGAACGCATGAAAGCGCGAGAGGGCGGCGCGCCCGTGCTTTCTCGATATCTTTACACGCGCATTCTTTCCTGCGTGAAAGGCCTTTCACGCGTGAAAGCGCGTGTCGTGTAAAGGCGGCTATTGAAAAGAGTATGCTTAGATGGTTTAGTCATCTTGAGAGGATGAATGAAAAGGGACTATGTGAGTGACAACGCCAAGACTACCTATATGTCGTCCTTAATGGTGCTGTTCTGCAGAAAGGTCAGGTGCGTAGTACTCGCAACCGGCGTGCGTGTATGACCAGAGGCTGTATTATGACGTATTAATGCCACCATTTTTCCAGTGTGAGTGAGAGACGGAGCTATATAAGACCGATAGCACCATCCTTTTTTCGCAGTGGAATAATGATGGCATTAATACTTCATAATACGGGCCCAGATGTATGAACGTATACAAGGCAAAATGAGTATGTAAGGATCGTAACAGGTGGCTTTCTGAAGTTTCTGTCTCCTGGGAAGAAGACCTCCCTGGGAAGAAGGCGTGAGTATGAAAAAACTCACTGCAAAAGGAAATAATGAAGCCCGGACCATCATCTACCTAGCCTTTTCCTAACTACATTGGGGTCGGCTCGGCTACCAGTCTAACCGAATGCAGCTAAATACCAGTGTTTTACATGGAGCGACTGCCTATCTGACCTCCACAACCCAGTTACTGGGTAACACGATACCCCTTGGTAAGACTGGTTGTCAGATTATCAGGCTTCTGACTATCCGTAACGACTGTCAATTTTCTACGAAGAATGACAGCCGGGACCAATGGCTTAACGTGCTTTCCGAAGCACGGAGGGATCTCGGTATGAAAGGGATGGTCACCCATCCACGGACCGACTGCGGCAAGCGTAGCTTAACCTTGATCGATCGAACTGTCCGGCTGTTACACCGCCACGAGCCCCTCGAGAAAGAAGTTCAAGTACCTTGGTACCTTTACTATGATGGTATAGTATCTGTCATGGATAATAATATATTTGTGTTTAATATAATATAAATCTTTGTACAAGTTACAATGAGTTGCTTATATACAGTTTAAAATAATTTTAAAAAAACACTACTGGACTGGACTTTGTATTTTCGTTTTGTTACCACCGACTTCTTTTTGTATTTTTTTTATTTTTCACTTTTTGGAAGTTATTATAAAATAATCCACACACTAAGTGGAAATAATACAAATTATTGAAGCTACCTCAAAACTCCTTCTCAGAACTAAACCAATTTTTATGGGACCACCTTAGGAGTATACCCTTTCAAACAAAGTGATTAAATTCGGTTCATTAACAATGAAGCTATGCCCGAACATATATTTATAAAAAATACCAGTTGACTTGAGAACCACCTCCTTTTGTAAAGTTGGTTAAAAATGTGCCTTCGACAGTAGAACATTTTCTAACTTAAAAAACGCGGCCTAAATCAGTAACAGATTTAAGAAAACATAATAAATTACCCACAGAATAAAAAAGCTTTTTACTTAACTCTTTTAAAGATCAAAAAGGGCTATTATTAAAAAGCCCTTTCGATCGGAAATAAAAGGGAAAGTTCCCAAAATAAACGTAATAAAGAAACCCTATATGTGTTGTATCGAGTCAAATGTGATGATCATTCGTTTAAACACATTATGTCGGGGCCATTATAGGCCACTTTGGCACCCCTATACTATCGAGTGGTCTAGGGTTGTCGATATTCAATAATGGAACATGTTCGGTTTTGAAAGTTGCTTGACTGACCAATAAATTAACCAATAGTACCTAGTTAACTGTTTATTACATTGTACTTAAGTTTTTATTTAAATAACTACCTATATAACATACATACAATAATTAGATGTAACTTGTTATTTATGTATATTTTATTGTAATTCTAAATAAACTGTTCTTCTAGATAACAGAAAAAAATCACAATAATTCATTTATTTATTTTATTTTACAGAAAGCTTACAGAATAATAACATAAGTAAAACTCATTCGTAGGTAGGAAAATTTGCTAATGACAAGGCTCCACATGCATATAATAAATGAAATGACAAAAACATATAATATAAAATAAATGATTATCTATATTTTTTTATGATCAGTTTTCTGGTCAACATTCTGCGTAGCAAGTTATTTTTTTTACTATATTTTTTGCAAGAAGTAAAATCACATGACCTAACTACCTACATGAACCGTTTTTCAAGCAACAAAGCTTCATCCGATCGATATTCCTGCCGGCCCTATCCTACCAAGGCCCGCAGTACACTGATTGTGTAATATAAACTATCACATAAATAACTAGGGTTGCGCGACAAATGCACACTCAATGATTCGACAATTAAATTGTGAATTTATTGAATAAATTGTTTTCTAAGCATTTCGGTTCACTGTTTGTGATTAGGGTTGTTGGTTTCGAATGATGTTATATCTATTGTATTATTTTAAACTGATTTTGATGGAATTTTAAACCTAACTTTTATTTCGTAGCATGTAGGTATTCGTAGCGTTATTTTCACACTTTGCAAATGTTTTTTTGTGATTGCGTCTTTTCTCTTTTCGTCTTGCGGATAATAGGGGGCGAGCCTATTGCCATTGTGGCGGTATCTACATCGCCACATACGAACTACGCATCAAAGACCTGACGTCAGACAGACGTCACATAAATCCTGCATCGCTCAATTAAAGTTTACCGTGCAGTGAACATATATACAAGAACCCAACATCAATCGTTGGGCAGTTGCCCGCCAGACACAACACCCGTCTGGTCGGAGGATCCTCCCTTTTCTATGGTGGATGAGTGAACTTTACACCCTGTTCCTCATACCCCTAAACCATCAACCGGGCACATATCTGACTCCGAGCTGTTTAGGATAAATTCTTGATGGAAAAACCCAATATTACTTTGAATTACCGACCTGGGAATCGAACCCAGGTCTTCACGCTCAGTAGTGTAGTGCTTGCGACCAATAGACCAACGAGGCAGCAATAAGTATTGAGGCTATAGATGAAAACCTATGTACAGTTTGGATCAAAATCACCTTGGCTCTTACAATGAGTAACCCCTGAAAGTTGTTCATAATGACAAGTACAATGGCCTCTTAAGAGATTTCGAGTAGGAATAGATACACCTATAATTATGTCAGTATTAAAGTTAAATATAACTAAGAAATCTCGACGTTTCGTCACGTCGTAAAAACAGTGCGAAGTAGGAGCGGGTCGCTGGATCACTATATTATAACCTCCGCCCCGCGTCCTCCGCCGCGTCTGTCTGTTCGCGATAAACGCAAAAACTACTGCACCGATTTTCATGCTGTTTTCACCAATAGGTAGAGTGGTTATCGAGGAAGGTTTAAGTATATAATTTGTCAAGACATTCACGCTGGCGGAGCCGCGGGCATTTACTAGTATTTTATAAAATTGAAGATGATATGAATACCACATGTTTTCAACATAATTTTGAAAAGACAATACCCGCTTAACACAGCCAGTAACAAAGGCTCTATTTAACTTCATCATCATCATTTCGGCCGAAAAACGTCCACTGTTGGACATAGGCCTCCCCAAGCACCGCCACTTCGACCGGTTCTGTGCTTCTCGCATCCAGCGGATTCCCGCTACTACTTAACTTGTACTACACAAATACCCTTATTACATGTGAAATCCTATCCGTCATGCTCGGTTTAGTGGTGCGCATATGTAAATACGTGTAGCCTAACATATTTTAATAAAGCACCCTCATATTCCGGGTTCGACTCCCCGTTTAGTTAGTTATTAAATACGATATTTTTCCATATCATTGTGCGGGGACGTGTGATTGGGGAGATTTGAATCGTGTTATACGAGAGTGATGAATTTGGGTAATTATTTTTAATAGGTAGATATGCGTAATTTAATTTATAATAAATAGTATGGTTTTTGGGTAAGGTTCATTTTTAATCTAAAATACTAAATTTTGTAGTTTATAGTAAATAAGTACAGATTTTTTTTAAATACTATACGTCATTGGTCATTTTTTTTTTTACATCTTTCCACCTGATTAGGAACTTCGTACCTACCGGGAGTCCCCCGGCCGCACCCATTTTTTAATTATAAAAATATTTTGCTAATTTCTTGTTTTCAGTTGTTCCCATTGGCATGCATGACGCGCTATAATGTTTTCACACCATTCCCTTGTCGCCAAAATAATGTAATGTTATGTATTTTTATCAAATCCTGATAAACTTAATTAACCGCTAGTCACTATAGAAACAGGATATCCTCTTTCGGCTATGAATTGTGGTAAATGACAAAATAGTTGAGGAAGATTATTTTAGACCGATCAGGTAATTTTTATTTATGATGAATTTGTAAGTTGCTATGCTAATTTATATCACCTTATCACTACCGTTGAAGTTTTATTCATTATAATTATTATTTAAAGTTGTACATACAGGGTGGCGATTTAGTCACCTGCATCCGTCAAGGGGGTGTTTCTATTGCCATACTAAAAATCTTTCTCCATGAAACTCATATCCGAAAAAACAAATTCCTACAACAGTAGACAGACTATTTCAATGCATGTGAAAAGTTTTTTTTTAATACGAATCCGATATGGATTTCGTAGGAAAAATTATTCAGTAGGACGGGTGGGATTACCTAATTACTTAGGTACTCCTTTAACGAATCAATCTGCCTAGCTTTTTCCCAACTAGCTTGATTTTACATGCAGACTGCCTACCAACCCAGTTACTGGGTAATACGAAACCCCTTGGTAAGACTGGTTGTTAGACTCTCGGGCTTCTGACGGAATTCACGAATGACAGCCGTAACCAACGGCTTATCGTGCTTTCCCAGGAACGGAGCGAAAAAAAGGTCCCATCCACGGACCAACCGCGGCAAGCGTAGTTTAACCTGATCAATCGACCCATGCGGCTGCTGTTAATTTGCCACAAAAAGTATAATATAATATTAAATTGGCTGATTCTGCATAACGCTATCCCCTAAGGCGGATAACACCAAAAGCTTAACTAGGTTTAACGGAGTCAGAGCACACAATAAACACAGCTCCCTCGTTTAAATTCATTAATGCATTTGTCATAAAACTCATATCGTTATTATGTTACGTGAAGGGTGGGACATAGTGATTTTTTCTTAATTTCCGTCGCCGATTTATTCCGGGGACGAAATTTGATTTCAGATGATAAGTCTGTATATTGAAGCGGGGTTCTGATTGCCTAAATGTATTTTGGGAGTCAATGCTTGATATCAAGTTTTATTAAAATACTAGCGACCCGCCCCTACTTTGCAAGGTTTTTACGACTTGTAATATTATTATGTGAGTTAAATATTAATGTATTATAGAGATATATCTTCCGGATTAAATTCTGTTAACGATGGTTAACCGCATCAAGATCCATTGCGTAGTTTAGAAGAAAAACGCTGTCACACAGACAGACATGAAAATCGACATTGACGTTTTATTGGTAGTTAGGTTACTTTTTAGAAAATGATATCTTGAAAAACGTTAAAATCGCATTTAGGAGAATCGCATTAAGGATAATCTATTTCTTTCAACATTTTCGGTTGCCCCGAAATGTTACAAAAATATATTTTATTTCCTTAAATTCAATTTGAACTGACAGTTGCTTAAGTTCACTAATAGCTCCACTCTTAAATCTATTATCGCACAATCTACAAATCATTAATAACGGGTTATGAATGACCGCTTAAAATTCTATAGGACGCCCAAACATCTGACGGTCGTAGAGAAATGCGTGCAACACATGCGCCCGCGGTCTTTTCAACGCTTCCAAAATCATTTATCATTAATTCTATCTCTGTCTATCATTAATCATTGGAATGAGACTTAAAGAGAGAGAAAATGAAGTGATGGTACATCGCAAGAGTAAATACGATACGGCTAATGATACAATTAATGATTAATTGTATTTCGAATTTTACAGTCTATGAATGAATCGTGAATAGCGAATCCTTTAACGAAGGTTCCATCGATAAAGACGAAATTTGCTCGATTTTTGTGGCGTCGGCTCGTCTGATAGTCTGTAATGACGGTATTCGGGTATTTTAAAAACGTTTAACGCGAATAATGACGTTGTAAAATTCATTGAAGATGTGAGGGTTGACTTTCGTCTCTGGAGAGTGCTACCATTCACAATTTCACACCATTTTTGTAACAATTATAGTACATTTTACGTCTTATTTAGAACACATTTGTACAGCAAGAAATTTCTTGGAAGTAATTCCAATGAAGTTAATAATACAGTAGGTACTTTCAATAACTTGTATTGAATGACACTTTTCTTACATAATACTGTAGCTGTTCTAAAATTAATGTATTTTCCCATAATTTTTACAGTTGAATATGTCGTTCTAAAAATATAACAGGCAGGCTCTTTGAATGATGAGCCGATTTTATTCTCAGAAAAGAATGAAATGTTTCTATAAAAGTGATAACATTCTTAATAAATTAGGATTAGAAACCTACCATTATTAGGCTAGGCGTTTAAGAAATCAGTCGTAGGTGGTCACAACAAAACCAGGTACATCACAACATCAACCTTCAAAACATAAACTTGTAACGTTTAATAAAATTCGTAAAATGCCATCTATCGGTATAAAAATCGAAATAAATCTACAAGAATCCCATTAAAAATTACCCAATATATTTAAAAAAGTCAGAAGCATGAATGGCCGTACGGAGGTGAATGGCGCATCATTAAAATCAAATCCTATAACAAATGTACACTGAAGTTGCTTTGTTACGCGTTTTACTGGTTTGGATGTTATTTGTAATAAATTATAGAATAATTCGTAAGTACCAACAAATAAATCCTTAATAAGGTGTCGTTAAACTTTATTATTTAGTAACTGACTCCACTTAGGGCTATTGTTGAGCTTTTTTTATTTTTGAACGCATCTGTTGTCGTGGTGTAGTATATGTGGGGATATCAGACAAAAGAAGTTTTTTTTTTGTGAAGGGACAATACTGGCATCTTATTATTAAGTATACTTTTAATTAAATGCAAATTGTAATGAAGCATACTTAGTAGCAGACGATGAAGGTAATTGCATGTGTATCTACCTATGTAACAAAATGTTTAAACACGTTGCACATATGAATCATATTCCACGTGATTCAATGACGTGCATTATGTATGTCATTAATTTACTTCCTGCTTTGTATCATGTATTTGTCTGAATTTCGTAAACGCGCAAATAATTAAAATTTACTTTGAATGATTTTCCTGTAACACACCAGACATGCACATGTTTTATGCATTGTTATTATTAAACTATACGTGTAATCTTATATTCAATATTTCTTATTACGTGTATCGAAAATAATGCGAAAAAAATGTGTAGGTAAGTATAATGTTATCGATAAACGAAATAAAAATAATAATAACACAATTGTATTTTCTTTTCTTCATTGATGTATCTGAAAACCTTACATATACTGTTCTCAGTGACAATATTTTATAGTTTATAGAGCATCAGGCATTGTGCTACCGTTGAGCCGAGCTAGTTTATTATTTGAGGCTCGCCCAGCCAGCGGCTGTCAAACTACTTGGAATGACGACAACGACAGTTTGAGGAACGCTGACTTCCGAAGCCTGCGGTTTATTGATAATTCTCGTGATATTTTCCACTTTGTTGGGGAAATGTTTTGGATTATTGTTTTGTAACATTATCCCACTAATATTATAAGTGGAAGTTTGGATGTTTGTTACTCATCACGTAAAACGGCTGAACGGATTGGGATGAAAATGTTCACACAGATAGTTTATAACCTGGATTAATATAGAAGATACTTTTGATCTCGCAAAAAAAACTGAAAAGAATAGGCTGGTATAAAAAATAAATCTAATATAAAAAAAATTAACCATAGGCAAGCTACCTATATGTAGGAATACGACAAAAATCGAAAATATACAGTCGTAATTTGACCATTTTACACAACATTAAAATCGATTTACGAGCACGCAAAAGTTTACCTTTTCAAACAAAATTGAGGCAATAAATTAAAAACCGCCAATAAAAAATACGGTCTCCTCAAACAGAACCCTAATTATGAAAATGTGTTTCTTTGCTAATGACGCGGTTCTGTAGCTTGACACCTTCCGCTAATTTATATCAAAAGATGAGCAAACAAAAATATAAGAAAGACTGAAATTGATTTCTGACTGACTGAAATAAAATTAACAAGTGAGTCATCAAGACTCACTTGTTAATTTTGAAGAAGAGCATTCTTCATCATCACCATTTCAGCAGAAAAATGTCCACTGCTGGACCCTATGTCCAGCAGTGGACATTTTTCATCGAAGAGCGATCAATCAAAATCACATGTAGTTTTATTCAAATTAGTCTGACAATAGCATCTCCGAACCACCTTTCACCACTTCCTTCCTAGCTGGGAAGAAGAAGTGGCGCAACAAAATCCCTAACAAATAGAATGAGAGTACCTACCTAATTCATTCAGACATCTAACTAATATTATAAACGCGAAAGTTTGTAAGTATGGATGGATGGATGGATGTTTGTTACTCTTTCACGTAAAAACTACTGAATGGATTTGGATGAAATTTGGCAAACAGATAGTTTATAATCTGGATTAACACATAGGATACTTTTTATTCCGAAATTCTCACGGGATCGAGATTTACGCGACGCGCAGCCAGTACTAAATAATAAAATTAACAAATTAAAGTATGATGAAATGAGGAAAAAGTTTCTCAATGGCAAGCACACCTTTTGCACAATAAAATGATGCAATGCTTAAAAATACCTATCACACACATTCTACCCGATGTTTGTAATAAACCAACATCTCAATATCTGCAAAAAATAAAGTGAAACAAGAATTAGCAACCACCATAACTAGCGAACAACTGAACCAAAATTCTTCTAATCAATTAAGCGACAGACGCGTAAAAACATGGCGCCACGTGTTACAGGTCAGTGCCAACGCCCCTCGACCCTCAGGAGTCAAGGGAACCGCCTTAATGAACCGTGACTAGGCCACATCCTGCACTACTTGATAAATAACATATTTCGGGGTTTATATTTTCATCGGGATGCCGTTTGAAGTTTGAGGCCGATAAGCGTTCGGTTTCAAATTGTGGTCATTCGTAATGTCGATTTTGGTCTACATCGTATCGCACCGCGTGTTCGTGTACCTACTTCAGATTGGTAACTACTAAATATGAGCCTATTTATAAAAATGCTACTAGGTTACAAAGATATTGTCACAATCGCCACGCTTGCTTGACTAAATGGATTCGCGATCGCACAAAGGATTCGCACAAACACCTACTGGTTACTTTTATGATTTTGCCCGCGGCTTCGCCCACGTAGATGTCGGATATCGTCTCGTACGGGAACGTACTAATGCCGGGTTTCTTATACAAATCATATATCACCCCCTTAAAGGATTATTTTTGAAACAAAAAGCCTATTTCCTCCCCCAGGATGCCATATATCTCCTTGCCAATTTTTTTCGAAATCCGTTCAGTGGTTTAGGCGTGAAAAGGTAACATACATACAGACAGACAGACAGAGTTACTTTCGAATTTATAATATTAGTATGGATTCTTGATATATATTCTTACATAATATCACGCCTTTTTTCCTAGAAGGATTAGGCAGAGGTATACCATAGACATTTCGCCAGTATGTTTAACCCCTCACTCACGGTTACCACCATATTATTGATAGAAAACAATACCTACATGCCTTAAGCCCATCGTCCAGGGCGCTACTCTAGTTGATTTGAGTTTGCAAAATGTTTCACGTTAGTATTGAGTAGCATTGTGGATAGTCCTTAGCCTTTGATCTTCAAAATACATCATAATAATAAATACCCTCCTTTTTTCTCCCAAATAATCTTTTTTTTTTAACTCCACCCTCATGTTCGTCCTCTATTGGTACCTCACTGTCTAATCCTCTCAATCAATCAACCTGCCTAGCCTTTTCCCAACCATGTTGGGGTTGGCTACCAGGCTAACCGGGTGCAGCTAAATACCAGTATTTTACATGGAGCCTATCTGACCTCCACAACCCAGTAACTGGGTAACACGATACCCCTTAGTATGACTGGTTGTCAGACTTTCGGGCTTCTGACGATCAGTAACGACTGTCATAGATCCACGAAAGACAAGCCGGGACCAATAGCTTAACGTTCTTTCCGAGGCACGGAGGATTCTCGATAGAAAATGGTTACCCATCCACGGACCGACCCCGGCAAGCGTAGCTTAACCTGATGGTTCGACTCGTGCGGCTGTAGTTATTACTTAGAGACGGTCAAACGGAGGACCGTTTGACGACTATTGTATGGCTATAATCAACATGTGATAGCAGAATACAGGTAAATTAATAATTACTTTGTTTGTTTTTGTAATTATATGTATATATATATATATTATTTTTTTATTAGATACTAGTTTATTTATATTATGACTTATTATTTATTAGGTATGTTGAAACTGTATGTACTTCCCGTCATTTGTCCATAAGGGTTCATTAGAAAACCAGCGTCAGACAGTATATTCTGTCTGGCATTAATGCTGAAATGAGCCTTTTTGGCGCAGCCGTGAGGCACACATTATCGTTTTAAAAAAAATATTTATTCTTTATTTTGATATTTGTGTTATGTGTTTCATGAACTGTGTCCAAATAAACTTTATTCTTTCTTTCTTTCTTTCTTACTTTTCCCTATTTCTAAATAACAACAGCTGTATCCTTGTCCGATAGTTTTAG
The DNA here is from genome assembly GCA_948473465.1 of Lithophane ornitopus. Classification (NCBI taxonomy): domain Eukaryota; kingdom Metazoa; phylum Arthropoda; class Insecta; order Lepidoptera; family Noctuidae; genus Lithophane; species Lithophane ornitopus. The sequence continues at coordinate 8,751,733 of OX419636.1, forward strand.
GTGTAGGTTTACTGACAGCAGACTCTGAAATAACTTCTTACGGTTAATTAAAATGATCAAGTTTGTAAACATGACGACTTATATGGACTTGTATGGAGAATTTGAATCACTTGTTTGTACATCATCACTACTTTAGGATGTTTTCGTTTAACTACCTATGTAACCATCACGCATTGGTTTCCCCAAAGGGTTGGGCAGCGGTGTACTACCTATAGTACACCAACATCTCTCCAGAATCTCTCAGTAGCAATCCAGACTCCGGGCTGCTACTGAGAGATTCCGGATAGAAGAACTCAACTCGAAAAACTCACTCACTTGTTCGGACTGGAGATGATATCAATAGTTCGTTTCCTCTCTTGGCTGATGCCCAAGAACTATGTTATCAGAGGGGGGCTTACCACCACCGCTTTAAGTAGTATTATTTTAATCTTACTTCGTGGGGGAACGAGATGGAGCTATATGTCCTGTAGAGCTACATCTCTTTCCTACACTGAAGTAATATTAAAATAATACTGCTGTAAGAGGTGGTGGTAGGGCCCAAAGTAAATATGTCATCAGAGTTTAGTTCTGTTGGTAGGACAAAGAGTTTACCTAAGTGACGATACTTCATGGAGATCCAGGAAGGTGCCTTTCTTGACCTCGGCTAGATATTGGCCATGTAACAAGGCAACCGTACTATCCAACATACTGATATTTAGATCAGGCCTTGAAATAAGAAAAAGCAGGTTATGATTACCTACAAAAGTCCCACTTTTTCTTCTCAATAAAGAAAAATTTTGGGAAAGCTAAAATGAAAAACCGTCCATGTTAACCTTGCTTTGATCTCATCTGATAAATCAAAACCAAAAATTATTTATTCAAACTAATAATAGGCTGAGAATCAGCACTCTTCGAACTTCAAAATTACATAAGACAGTCCCCCAAAACGCCTACCCTTCACCACTTCCTAGTGCTTTAGCTGGGAAGAAGAAGTGGCGCAACAAACTCCCCAGCAGCACAGCTGTCTGTTCATTTAGAAAAAAATCATACAATACAATAGTATGCAAAATCATTCACATTACGCTTCACAAAACATAAATCTAATTATTAGCCATATGTCAGCCAAAAAAAAAATCGAGAACTATATGTACTCAAGCTGAAATGAAAACTAAATCCATACTTCCATACTAATATTATAAATTCGAAAGTAACTCTGTCTGTCTGTATGTTACCTTTTCACGCCTAAACCACTGAACGGATTTCGATAAAATTTGGCAAGGAGATAGATAGCATCCCGGGGTAGGGCATAGGCTACTTTTTATCTACATACTACGCGGGCGAAGCCGCGGGCGGAAACTAGTGTAAAGATAAATTAATATATCTAAATAAAAGCCCCCAGGCACAAAGGGCGTGCCCGCTTACATACTACCACGTGTAACATAACTCGGTCAAGAAAAGCGGGCAGTAACAGAACCTCACCACAAGTACCTCATGAGTAATGAGCCCGACTAGTCGACGACAAATCGAGCAGCTATCAGTAATACTCACAATTACAATGGTAACCACAGTAACCGCAGTCAACATAATAATAACTATCCTGGGAATTTACGCGAACTACATGCCGTAGTAAACAAATTATTTACCTAGGGCTGCTCACCTAAGACCCGATTAATAATTATGCTGCGGTAAATAAAAGATTGACACAAAGCTAGTAATCCTTACATATTAACTTAATATCCTTACATATTATAAAACAAAGTCCTCCGCCGCGTCTGCCTGTCGTCCTGTACGCGATAAACTCAAAAACTACTGCACTGATTTTCATGCTGTTTTCACCAATGAACAGAGTGGTTCTTGAGTAAGGTTTTAGAACGTAACAACCGACATCAACGCGGACGAAGCCGCGGGCGGAAGCTAGTATGTATTATAAATGCGAAAGTGAGTTTGATTTTTGGTTTGTTATGCTTTCACGCTGAAACGGCTGGACGGATTTAGATGAAATTTGGCACATGGGTAGACCATTTTATCCCGATATTCCCACGGGGCGCAGCTAGTAATTAATATACAGGCGAAGAAACAGTACAAGCATCAATAAGCCATGTCGGTGCAATAAGATAGAAGGAATCTCTTTTACGATTTTTTAGGTTCTTCTGGTTAATTTTGTAATGTAAAATGTCCTTTGAAAGTACAAAGAAACTTGAATCTTGATTCTATATCTCACGTCATTGAAATTATAAGCTTCTCCAGAACAGAAGATTGTTTTGTAAAGAAAATCATTCAATAAGAACAGTAGTGTCGTTAGCTTTAGTATATGTTTTATACTCAGATGGGAGAGCTAAGTCTGGAGATATCGTTTCTGGCTGGCTGGTCTCTAACTTTTTTCCTGAGAATCAGTTTCAGAAATGAAGTCACGTACATGAACTATTTTGTCTTTCCTGTGATTGCCAGACTTTGTCTCTTCATCGAAGCTATTTCGTTGTTCTATTCCTAACTTGTCCTTTTCCAGGGTCTGTCAGGGTCAATAAAAATTACCTCTTGGAAGGGGCGACTAGAATTAATTCTATTTTTTTTTTGTAAATTTTGACGTTCAAAAGTGCCTTTTTATGTACCTAATTGCGTAAATTATTTGACTTTGACTTCAATAATTCTACCGACTACATTCTGAAAACCTGGACAAGTGACAATCGCTTTCAAAGCGTTTCGTATTTCTACAACGACTTTCGACAGGATTGACATAAGTAAGCGTTTCGATAGCTTCATCATCACCACTCTTGTTCTTGTCCCATGTTACTTGGGGTCGGCGCAACACGTTTTCTACTTCCACTCCCTATCAACCGTCAGCTTTTCGGTAGCTTATATCAAACGAATACATTTTTGATTATGCCATCACAGGTCAAATAAAGACGGAGCGCTGCGAACAATTCAGTGAAGCATGCCAAAACTACACCTCACCTCCGCTCTGTGAATACACATTCACACCCACACATTTACAACCATTTACAATCAAACTACACCTCAGGCCTCACGTCACCCTGCCAGGGTTGCGGAATAGTCCGAAAGGGATACCGGGACCCTGGCAACAGGTAACTGAAGGAACACGGGTGGGTTTTAGTCAGTAAGAGTCTGACACGCCCTTCCGCTCCGCCCAGAGCGGGAGAAGTCATTTGATGATTTCCCAACCAAATAAAAAAAAAAAAGGCCTAAAGTCACTGTTGACATCACTCTGTCTTGGTTTCCCGCTCAACTGTCTATTGGCCTTTAGAAGGCGACAACAATTAAAATTCTATTGTGTCTCATTAGTGACAGTTGAACTCATTGGTCTGAGTTTGCTATCATCATTATCGCTGATAAAATGTAATAAAAGAAAAAAAGAAAGAAAGAAAATACATTTTTTTATTATTAGTTTATTTATTTCTTTTCTTATTTTAATATTTCCTAAATAAAAATTATAATAAAAATAAAAAATAAAAAATTACTAGACCCTCTGGTAGCCCTATACAGGTATATCATCCCAATATTTCTGTTTTTGTATAGGTAACAATATAATTAGGCCATCATGTTGTACGGTAACGACAATATATGGGAATGTACGCCTTTATTTATACTTCGTTACTAAAATTAAATAAATACTCATTAAACACCATGTTTTACCGAACACTGTGTATTTTGTTTAATATATTTTTAGTTTCAACATCATTTGTTTTGGTTTATCATTTTTATTTAATTTATTTTTATTAAGTAGTAATATCTATAAAATTACAGGTTGGTAGAGAAAGTTATTGAATAGGGTAAACTTATCGTAAAAATGTTAGTAAAATAATGTAAAGGCAAAAGTGCAGTAATTTATGAATGCGATTATATAAATAGAAATATTATTTAAAATAAGTACCAATTATATTCGTTAATTACCCGTAAATTAATTTTAAAAGAGTTTAGAGTACCTACTTGTTATGTAAGTCAATTGTTAAGTTTTGTAGGCAAGATGACAGAAAAGAGAGTTAAGATAAATGATAAATCATAAATGATTTATTTCTGTAAGTAGGTTTGTACAAACACTTTTACAAGTCAAACACATTTTTAAAACTAGATGAGGTCGGCGTTTCTTATCTGACTACTCTGAGAAGAAAGGCCGAAACAAACTCAGAGTTCACAGGCTCTTTTAAAGTCCAGACATAATCTTGGTCAGATCATGTGAAGACCATGTAGATTGGTGTCTGAAATGGTATTTTGAGGAAAGAACCACACAGATTGAGTGGACCTGTCCAGTCAGTGCACCCATTTGTCAGTATTCGTGCAGCTCAACTCAGAATTTAAGGAGCTCAATGATTTGACGAACAATACCAAAAACAGGACATTTGGGTAGGCCGCATAAATTACTCAAACTGCCAGACCATGATTAATTAAAACTAAGGAAAAATAAATAATAAAATGAAAATAATGATCCACATAGTCTTCACATTCACAATAATTAAAATAATGTAATACTTTACAAAGTACATAATTCATGTCATTAGGTATACATAAAATGTCAATGTGAATATTTGACTACCCGTAACGACTGGTAAGATAAGGACATAGACTCAAGGATATAAGGCAACGTTTTATCGTACTTTCTCCTTAAATTCTATTACTTAACCCTTCCGCATAATATTTCATCTTTGTACTCCTTACCGCCGCATTCCAACAACCAATTACCGAAAGCAACCGAATATAACCAGGAGGTAGGCAATAACTCAAACTTGGTAACCGACGCGCAAATCCAATAACGAACCGTAGCGCCCGTGGCAATCGCGTGCATGTGCGCATGCTACCTGCAATCAATGCGCGGGCGACGATGTTGGTAGGAAAAGGGCTTTAGAAGCCCTTTAGGAGGTAATTATTTGATGTATGAAGGGTTTGGATTAATTTAAGCAGTCGATTGCATACTCTCTCTTTATATTAAGTAGTTAGCTTAAGTTACAATACAGGGTGTTAGGGTAGACACCGTTATCCTTGAAACTAGTGGTTTGGTGTCATCTATAATATACTTTTTCTATGGGACCAAACTTAAAATCGCGAAAAAAAAAATCTGCTGGTCCATACATTTGTTTTCACTTAAATCGACAAAATGTATGGAACAGCTGATTTTTTTTTTGCGATTTCAATGTTGGTCCCATAGAAAAAGTATATTATAGATGACACCAAACTACTAGTTTCAAGGATAACGGTGTCTATCCTAACACCCAGTATAATTAATTATTATCTAATAGGCTATCTATCCTAATCCTAACTAATATTATAAATGCGAAAGTGAGTTTGTTACGCTTTCGCCCTTAAACTGCTGAACGGAATTGGATGAAATTTGGCACATGGGTAGACCATGACCTGAATAGGATATAGGTTACTTGGGACTTATAAACATAACTGGTGAAATGTGGGTGCACTGTAGGTGCACCTCTGTTTACCCCTTCGGGAAATACAGGCGTGATGTTATGTATGTATAATTGTTACCTACCTATCGTCAACATATTTAACCTGAATGTATTATATCGAAATTGCTAAGTAACTAGGTTATTCACTGCATGTGACATTCAACTATACCCCATTTGAAATAAGATTAGACATTAAAACAAACCCTTTTACAGTCCGTTCAACCGATTTTGACTTCTATACCGTAGGCATAAGGATAGCATTAAAAGCAAAAAAAGTTACACAATACCAACTATCTACTGCGGCTGCCATTTGTCATGTAACCAACGCAATAGAATTCAAAATCGGTTGAACGGAATGTAAAAAAGGCTTGTCTATACGTCTAATCTTATTTCAAATGAAGTATAAGTAATAGTCGAACTCAACGATGACGTCGAGAATAAAGTGCAAAAGGCACCTACATCGTCTTCACATTTAATTATATAATTAATTTATACAAAATAATATAAATATTTTAGTGTTAGATTGTATTTAAATACATATGTAAATAAATAAATATGTACTTACTTATGAACTTGAAATAAACGATTTAACTTTGAAAATTAAAATATTTGAGTGAAATTATTTTAGGTAAGTACATTTTAGTTTAGTCATAAATGAGGTCAAATAATATACTATATTGTATCGGGAAGTTGTAGGTAATCGATATATATTATTGTAAAAAAAAAACTAGGATAACTTGCTATTTTCCTGTTCTATGATAAAAACAATAAACATAGGTACCTACAGAATTATTTTAAGTTCAACACGTGATTAAAATCCATATTAGTTGTAGTAGGTAGTCTGGGAAATACCAAAAATTGCACGTGAGAATGAATAATATAACTATTATATTATTATTCACTATATATTATGTGTACACGTGGTTGGTTGTTACTATTTAAACTAATGCGATATATGGATAACCGATAATAAGGTGCAACGTGTTCCATATATCAGAAACACCTAATTCAATTAAATATTAAAATTAATCCAAATCTCTTTCACGCTAAAACGGCTGATCGGATTTAGATGAAATTTGGCACATGGGTAAACCATGACCTGGAATAGGACATAGGATACTTATTTCATATTTCGATATTCCCCCGGTATCGAGACTTACGCGGGAGAAACCGCGGGCGGACAACTAACTCTATATTTCTGACTGACCGACTCCTGTGATAGTTCACAAATGCCTGTAGATGGTTTAATTGAAATAAGTGCTTTGAGTTTGAGTTTGTGAAAGATCGAAACAAAGGTAAAAAAGGTCACAGTCTCTTTTGAAGTCCAGACATAACCTTGTTCAGGCCATTATGAGGACCATGTATGTAGGTTAATGTCTGAGATGGTCTTTTGATGACAAAACCACACAGATTTGAGTGGACCAGGCCAAAAAACGTGTAATAGTGTTTATTTAAATATAAAATTACAATGCATTTTTCGAAATAACCCAGATTACATCGAATAACTGCACATTATTAATTTTAATATTAAATATTCTACCCGTGAGCTCAACAAAGGAAAATAATATTAGATTTGCATTGCATACTGCAAAGATAATAAAATAATATTATCGATCCAAAAATATACTTATGTAAATTGTGTATTACAAATAACTAAAAGTGAAACGATTACAAAACCCGCAAAACCAACCAGTGAAAACCACAGCATATTCAAAAAGTATAATAATAATATAAATCCTAAATCGACAGTGTTGCCAGATAACAAATTGTCGTTGAAACGTAAACTTTATATCGAGCGAGCCATGAATAGGACTTCTTATTAATATTTGCTATAGGGCCCGGCTGTGAGCTCATTTTTCACCCATTCACAAGGCGATCGCGACAAAGGGTTAGTCGGTCGGATCGGCCGACACTGCCTCAATATTTAACGTGTTCAGCGATATTTATGACTCGTCAGGTTTGTGCTACTGATAGCGACGCGAGGGTGCCTTGTGACTTCTGTTAAATTACTACCAATCTTAGTACTTATTCGCAAAAGACCCTAATCCAAAAAACAGTGCTAGAAAAGGCGTTGGTATCTAACTTGGACTGCAATAGACTATTGATTATCTAGAGTGTTGATCTCTTTTTTGTACTCAGTTCTTGCAAGAACGGTTTACGAGAATTATCATCGTGTCAGTATAAAAAAGCACAAATTTATTAAAACTTCCATAAAAATCAGACTATTTTATCACACTACTGACCATCTTTATTGTATCATCAGAGTTCACTTCGTTCGAGCCAAAAGTCTGACAACCAGTCTTACCAAGGGGTATCGTATTACCCAGTTACTGGGTTGTGGAGGTCAGATAGGCAGTCGCTCCATGTAAAATACTGTATTTCAGCTGCATCCGGTTAGACTGGAAGCCGACCCCAACATAGTTGGGAAAGGGCTAGGCAGATTGAGTTCACTTCGTTCTCATTCTTCCGTATCGAGTTTACTCTCACTACTTTCTTTATATGTATAGGTCATTCATCCATCTAGCGGAACCCTTTTTTTTTTTTTGGGGTTTGGATATCATCACATGACTTCTCCCGCTCTGGGCGGAGCGGAAGGGCGTGTCAGACTTTTACTGACTAAAACCGACCCGTGTTCCTTCAGTTGCTTGTTGCCAAGGTCCCGGTATCCCTTTCGGACATTCCCGCAACCCTGGCAGACATCGGTCCTAGCGGACCCCACCAATTGTGCTGACATCTCTTTGAGGCGCGCGTGGAACACGACGCGCCATCGACTCGGGCCTGGTCCTTATCGGACGGTGAGGCTACCCATTGCTGGCCGTCCGCAAGCCCGCGCCTATGGTGGCCTGGAATCCGCTTGGGATTCCCGACGCCCAGGGTGTCTCCAGCGGCGGCGGTTAGGGGCGTGAGGGCGCAAACTTAGCCTCTCCCTCACGCGTTCCGCCTCCTCCTTCGCGAATCAGCGGAACCCTGCGAGATATATGCTTCTGCACAGCCTCTTCTCAAATATACGTTTTCCCAAGTCTTTGATGGCTGCAATTCTCCCACTCAATTCCAAACCGAGCCGTTGAGAAACAAGTTCGCCCGCTTCTGGCAATACCCTCATTCGTCCTCGCTAACACTCAGACCGTACTTCATAATATTTAATTTTCGCCCACAAAAGGGTTGCCGCGTTTCGCTAACGACCCAAATACTTTTTTTTATTACATTTTTGGCAAAGGAAGCTAATCCTTGAGCCTCGTTAAGTGATTCCTGAGATTAATGGGCAGTTAATGAGACTGTATGGCACCGTGACCGTTGCCAATGCGATTGTAGTTGTTAATCATTAAAAAGTTAAAATTGTTGGCTTTGATCACCTTGATTCAAAGTATTGTCATGTTCTTTTTTTTAAACATCATCGGGTAGAATTTCTTTTGGTTTAGTTGCAAATTCGGATATTTCCTGCGTCGAGAATTCTTCTATAGGTAATTTGCATTGTCTGGGTCTAATCAAATCAAATCAATCAAAAGTTATTTATTCAAACTAGGCTGAGAATCAGCACTTTTCGAACGTCAAAATTACATAAGACAGTCCCCCAAAACGCCCACCCTTCACCACTTCCTAGTGCTTTAGCTGGGAAGAAGAGGCGCAACAAACTCCCCAGCAGAATGGTCTGATCAAAACAATCCGTCTAGCCTTTTCCCAACTATGTTGGGGTCAGCTTCCAGTCTAACCGGATGTACCAGTATTTTACATGGAGCGACTGCCTATCTGACCTCCATAACCCAGTAACTGGGTAATACGATACCCCTTGGTTAGACTGGTTGTCAGTCTTTCGGGCTTCTGAAGTTCTGACTACCCGTAACGACTGTCGACCCACAAATGACAGCCGGGACCAACGGCTTAACGTGCTGTCCGAGGCACGGAGGAGTCTCGATATGTGAAAATGGTCACCCATCCACGGACCAACCCCGGCAAGCGTAGCTTAACCTGATGGATCGACCCGAGCGGCTGTTATTACTTAGCCACGAGCTCCTCGAGGTCTGATATGATCATAATATATGGCTGGTTAGTGATGCTGCCTTGACAGTCCGTCATCCTACCAGTTTTACCATGAACGTGCAGATTGAAGCACTTATTTAAATCATTAACTATTGATTGGCCCTATTTTGTAAAATATTTATGTAAATCAATTATTTCAATAAACAATTTCAATTTCAATTTCAATTATTTTATTTGAACCACACAACAATAGTATTTTTATTACAAATCAGCTTTACTCTCGTAACAAACTATTTCAGCTTGTAGTACTTACGTAGTAGTTCATCATCCTAATCCCATTCTTTCTCCTAAATTATTAACATTAATTACAACCTCCACAGTTTTGGTTCTTCATCTCTCTCTGTAGGTCTTCATCCCCAACATTATCCTAACTAATCCATACTTCCATACTAATATTATAAATTCGAAAATAACTCTGTCTGTCTGTCTGTATGTTACCTTTTCAAGTCTAAACCACTGAATGGATTTCGACAAAATTTGGTAAGGAGGTAGGTGGCATCTTGGGGAAGGACATTGGCTACTTTTTATTAACATACCACGCGGGCGAAAGGTAGTATTATGAAGGCGAAAATGAGTTCATTTGTTACGCTTTCACGCTAAAACGGCTGAACGGATTTGGATGAAATTTGGCACAGGGGTAGATCATGACTTGGAATAGGACATAAGATACTTTTTATCCCGATATTCCCACGGGATCGAGACTTACGTGGGTGAAGCCGCGGGGCGCAGCTAGTATGTATATATAAATTATTTCTAACATTTCAATAAGCACCTAATCATCGCTTCTTTAGAGCAAACACGATTAATGAATCTTTTTAATTTTAACATATTATTTCATCTGTTTGTCCAAAAAAACATCTATGAAGTGCACGTGTTTGAAAACGTGGTTCCGTACGTGATAATTTATTATTGTAGCTTTAGATTGTCTCGTTAACGGGACTTGAAAATATTAATAACAGCTGGTAATGTCATGGTAACATGTAAATAAAAGGAATCTAAATAGAAAATAGTTTATTGTTAAATGTAAAAAATTAAAATGTTTGATTGGATTTAAAAAATCCGTTTTGGAGGACTTTCACTCAGTTCTCGTCCAATAATCATATTATTATATATGAGTGAAATTTCAAGGACGCGTCACGTTTAGGCACATTTCGTTACATGATAGAGAAGAAAGATATTACTCTCTCTGTCTCTCACACTAAATCTCTCTTATTCTTTATTTATTAAGAAGTTTCACTTCTATCAATTATAATGTGCTGCACGTGGATTTTTTTAGCTCGTGGTTGAACTAGGGACATTTTACACAATTATTTGATACTGTTAGCGACCCGCCCCTGCAACGCACAGTTTTACGATTTGACAAAATATCGAGACCTAAACCTTCTGGACAAAAAATTCTAAATGTTGGCTAAAACCGCGTCAAAATCAATTGTATTGATTAGTAGAACTTAGTGGTCATACAAACAGACACGAAAAGCGACTTTGTTTTATAATAATACCTAAGTACCTACCTACGATTCAGTGATTATGTATTTTCTTTTAAAAATACACATGGTTTTCGTCCAATATTAATAATTATGCAAAAAAAGAAAAACATTTGTGATTTATTTATCAAAATGTAGTGATAGGAAGGGTATTTAATTAAGCACTGGTTTCTCCACGACATTTTCCTGCACCAAAAAAATAACTATCTTAAAAAGATCCTCCAACACTTACAGAACCCCAAAGCCTCCTTTTTTGACAATGCTTAACTAACGATTATCGAGACCACACCGCATCGATTCGACTCGATTTATTGTGCGCCGGCGACCGAGCTCAATCGATTGATTTACTCAAATATAAACAAACTCTTTTACGCTGATTATGGTTTGATCTTTGCCTCTATAGACGTGTTGAGTTTGAAAAAGGAACAAATAATGGTCTAATGAGTTATTGTGCACCTGTACACTGTGGATTAGGTGTAGTTTGTTTAAAGTGATATTCTGACTGCGTAAGTGTAAACTCAGAAATGAAATTACCCAAACTTGCAGAGTAAGGAAGCTGAAATGGCAGTGGGCTGGCCATGTTTGTCGAAGGAGTGGAGATTCGTCAAGCGTAGTGTGTGACGTCACCCAGCAAGATGGACCGACGACCTTATTAAAAAAGTGGCTGGAATAGACGGGATGGGAAGGCGGAGGACAAGGTGTTATGGCACAGCCTGGGAGAGGCCTATGTCCAGGAGTTGACTGCGATAGGCTGAGTTGATTGAAGTATAAACTATGATGAAGGAGGGCTAAGAGGAGCCGAGAAGGGCTGGAATGGTTTGGAGGCTAAATTAACCTCGCGCATCGATCGTTTAGCGGGGTTAATCTAATCTTGGTTCACTACGGCAGTGAATCATGGCCAGTCCAAACTGAGCAGAAGGCTGCGCGATAGCATTTTTTAAGAACCAAATAGTGACATGAGGCGAGTGTGAGTGAGAGAGAACATGCGTGTAAATTCGGGTAGCCTATGTTAGACCAGCCATGATCCATCGGCCGTATTTTAAATGTCCACTCTCTGATGTACTTAGAATACCTCCCGGATCTACAACCGAATTGAGGTGAAAACTTCTGTATGCGCGTTGACCGTATTTTTAGCTTCCCCCCCCCACTCCTATAGAAGACCATAGGCAGCGTTGACGAATGAGCGGCGGGATGCACGCCGTGAGCGTTGAAGGAAGAATCGTATTCTACAAGTTTAAAGTTACCCGTTAAACCCGTTTAGAGTCGGAAGTCAGAAAAATGGAAAATCCGACTAATTCCGGTTTTTTATGTAGGTTTGGTACCTACAGTACCTGGTTTTTAGATAATTTAATTTAAAAAAATTCTAAGCTACTTTATAGTGGCTAACAATAAAATAATAGTAACATTTTACACCGTAGGTAGGTACATAAAGAGGAAATTAGATAAACACACATGTTTATTCCCGTACATATCCTAGTTTTTTTATCGTTAAATGTTATACAAAACATATAGATTGCATCGTAGCAATAATAATTTACATAGAACCTCTATCAGTCCTCATTACTACGTAAAAACCTATGTCTAATTACATGAAATTCTCTTAATTAACTCTGAAGAAGTGTCTAGTGTAAAACCTCCTTATATACCATAGACAATCGACACTATCTCGAAGTCATCGATTAATTTCTTATCCATTGACTGTTCAGTATGCTGTCATTGTAAATAGTTCGATGCAAGACCAGCAATGGAACTATTATACTTTGTTTTGGTCGTTTGTGTGATCGTAGTTTGTCGTCAGGTGTAACGGGGTAAGTTATGGAGGTAACTTTGTTGGGACACTCAATAGGTAGGTCAGTGGGTTTAGCCTATTCCTAGGACGGAGGAAAAAAATATTATTAAAAAAAATGTATCTGGTTGTCTACAATATACAGCGTGTAACTAATACCTTTGCGTGTACTAATACTGAGAGCCTAATTGCTTTTTTTTTTGGAAATAAGAAAATTTGCTCATTTATAATGAAATTGGGGTAATTTTGATGAATGATGTAAAACCATTAGAAAGTCATTGTAATGTAACTCTTAACTCGTTGTAATAAAGTATAAATTAGAATGACTGCCGTGAGTTTGATCAAAGTTCGACAATCGTTCTTTATACTTTACCTTAGCGAGATAAGAGTTACATTGCAATGACTTTAAGGTTTTACTTCGATGGTGAATGTATCTACAGTCTGACCGCGTCGAGAGAATGCGTTCCTGCTGACACCTGTCAGTTGTTTTCGCAGAACACATATTTGTTAGTATGCCTTCTGTTCTTTCTTACTCTGTGAAGAGTTATAAGGCAGGGTACAAGCAGATGTGTGAGGCACTCGTTAGCGAACATGCGCCGTTCTGCCTACATCTTAATTAAGGGAACGGAGTACGGTACCCGGTATGGCTACCAGAAAGTGCCTTGAATTTGTTGAGGATTATTTTGTTGTTTTTGCTAAATTAAATATATGGGTATGATAGTGGAGTTTTATAGATTGCTTTTTTCCGTGTTGGAATAATTCCTAAATAATATTATGGGTAGTTAAGTAGGTAGGTATTATACTTACCCTATTTTTTCGCGACATTTAGAGGACAAACAAAATTGTATTAAATTAATTTTTGAAAGGAAATGAGTGTGTAAATGTGTGTAATTCCAACACAATACATATTTTTAGGTAATTAGTCTGAAACTCTGAAAAACCCAATTGTTCTACATGAGTGGTAATTAGTGTAAATTAAAGACCGTTATTATAAACAATGTCCTTTGTTACTGACGTCAATCGTTAATCAAATACTAATTTATATTGTTTAGGTACTAATTAAGTTAATTCAGAGCAGTATGTAGAGTTCAAAAAAAAAAAAAAAGTTATAACCTAACATTCATGTCGATATGAAAAAAAAAACCATTAGAGTTACTTAGTTCTCTCTCTCACTCTCTCTTCATTATGACGTAATTGAGAAGGACCAGTAAAAAGAAGTTACTCTAGAAGAAGCAAGAAGTTAATAATAAGCAAGAGAAAAGAAGATTAAAGGTTATTTTTTTAAATGTCGATTATTGAGATTTCTTGGCAAAATGCTTTTTGAAGTTAGAACATTAATTACCTACCTATGTATCTCTATGACAGTTGTAAACATATTTTACGTAAGGATACCTACTTACTTACGTGATGTACGTCAAGTATATTAAAGCCGCGGTGACCTACGAATTAATAAATAATGATATCATCAATTAGGTATTATACCTATAGGTACCCTATAATGTTGAAATAATTGTATAAATTATAATTATGTCAATAATAAGGAAAGTGTACTTAATCACTACCTATAATTATGTGATATCAATATGGAACACGTTTTAATTAACTTTCAGAGTTGTGAGTTGGTTTTGGTCCATTTTTCTCTGAAAATAATAGGTAATTATTGTTAGTATTTTTTCCTCATTTTTGTGGTTTGTCCTTGGCATTTTTCAAACATAGGTATTATGTGTCCACACATGATTGGCTGCAAGTGCTGGAAATAATTATTGCTTTCTCTATTCAGTCAAAAAATGCATTTTTTTTTCTTTTCTAATCTCTTTTTACCTACGTTTGTATTCTAAAGCTCTGAAATAATATAGGATTATCAAATAATTAACTAATACTTACCCTTATTTACAGTAATGTGACTTTTACACATATTTTGTACACTATAATTATGTGACTTTTACACTGTTATGTTGTTTTAAAAATTGTATTTAACTGAATTGAAATACGTGTCTGCTATCTAGGTATTTTTTTATTACTTTCGAATCGACTCTTTATACTTTTTCAGCAATTGGCACATAACGTTATAAATATGAATATTTTCCTTGTTTTTAATTATGGTAAAATAATAATATAAATAAAAGTTAGGTTATTGCTAAGTTTTTTTTTTATAATGAGGAAGGCATTTTGTTTACAGGTATACAAACACATTGGCTTGTTTAACATTTTATTTTCCTTACGTTGTTCTTACGCGAGCAATTAAACTGGGTAATTCTTCACAATCTTGGCCTTGCTGTAAATTGAGCAATTTACAGCAATTCCAAGATTGTACTTAAAGAAAAAATAACGATAATAACGTCACGTTACAAAATATAAATTATGTGTGATTTTTATATCAATTGTATGTTTTAATTTAATGTGACTTTGTCTGATAATAAATAAGTGAATACAAGCGCACATTAGTTGCGTACTTTCTCGCATCCATACCAAGTTATTAGGTCGAATATTGATGAGCAATTAAGGTTGGTGTTCAGAGCAATCTCGGGGACGGCGATAAGCACATTTGTTGTCCCCGATGCAACACTTATGCTAATCACCAGGCTTGGCTTGCCATCGCTACTCCTAAACTCGGCAATGGGCGGTGGTCTTGCATCGAATAGAAAAAAACAATCAAAGATATGTAAATTAATTATTGTGAATGCAAGATTTGATAAGAATAGAGATAACTTAGTTTAATGCATAGAGAAAAGATTTTGTTGGCAATTCTTTTTGTTTTTTTTATCTGTTGGTTTATGAATCTCCTTTAAAGGATTTACATGATTAATCCATTACCTATTTAATTGGATCAATTGTGAGTTTTTTAAATTTTTATTCTAATAGAAATAAAATCTTTGCATGGATTGTTTAAGTAGTTATATTATTTGAACAAGTTATTCTTTATTCAAAATCAAAATTCATTTATTCAAATTATGCTAAGAATGTTCAAAATTACATAAAACATTCCCGCAAAGCCACTTTCTAACTTCACCACTTTCCTAGTGCTTTAGTTGGTAGGTAATAAAAAGTGGCGCAACAAACTCCCCAGCAGCACAGCTGTCTGTAAAGTTAGAGAGTTCAGTAAAAGATGCATATTTCCGAAGTCACTCTTGATTCTAACCTAATATACCTATCTAAAAGATTAAACGCTGTACAAAATTCACTAAACCCAGGCTGTGCAATTCTAAAACGTGTATAATTTCGTAACGACGCGACGGCCATCAAAACATTTACTCATTTTGATTTACCGTTAACTTTGACCGTTCTATACGAGTGCAGAAACTATCTCCTACCCATAGAATGGGAACAATCATTTCTATTAGGTACAAGCAAGCCATAACTCATAATTGCTACAACCGCCGCACAAACGGTTGATTGTTAGCCAAATGAAACGAACATGTCCCATACAAAACACCTTTCTTTTACCTTTTGACTTATCGATTTCCCTCGTAAAATTTATGAAGATTACCATCTACAATCACGCCTACTCTCAAGAAATCAATGGACACTCAAGCTTTGCTTCTACCAAAGATTTATTAGTCCCTATTCGAACATAATCTCAACTAATTCACCGTAGAAAAACGTCGGGTTTATAGCCAGCAGGACAATCGCTCCTTTGTCGCTCGCCTCAATATATTTTAAATGACTGCTCGAGACGGCCTCTCGTGAAGCCGATCCCATTGTGACTGACGATGGACGTTCCTTTTTCGTAATCGAATGCGGGATATTTATTTTGAATTAAGAATAATTTCTTTTTTAGCTGCCGTCTGTGGACGTGTGCCGAGCATTAGCGGCCTTTGTTGACGCTGTATTAATGAACTTTGAATATCGAATGGGGTGTTATTTTTCTTTTTTTTTGGGCTTTTGAACTGGACTACCGCGTCGTTTACGGATTTCATTCTGGATACGTCACCTGTTGAACAATTTCTGACGGTTTCTTTATGAAGTTTCTAAGGTTCCACGCCGCGGATCATCAGCCACAATTATGTCCATAACAGTGCTAAGGAGTTTGACATTGGACAAAATATAAAAACGGTTTTTTAAGGGACCTCCGGAGTCAGTAGTGGAATGTGGTTTTTTGGCAGTTATGATACAATTTGGTAATGATGAGGACTTTATAAGTTCTTTAAAATTTTTAGACCCTTCAACTTTACCTAAAAGAATGAGTCCAAAGAAATAACCAACCAACACGGAAGATTCTCAACAATTTTTGACACATTGACTTTCAATTACTTATTCCAAAAGATTAAAAACTTCGACAAATTATGACGAAAGGGTTCAGCAAACAATTAATATTATCTCCGACTCTTAGCTCCTTACTTCACTCATGTTCAGTCAGTTTGCATTGTTTGACAGAAACAACATGGCGGCTAAGCTTACATTAACACTTTGCTAATTGAAAACTGTGTCCCAACACCAAGATGGATGATTGTGGGTTTTGTTAAGCGTTTCTTGCTGTAATAATATTGGTAGATTGTTTAATGAATGTTGGGATTTGTAAGGAAATTACCTACACTGTTCATTTTTAGGGTTCTGTACCCAAAGGGTGCCAAGGGTGTTACTAAGGGTCCGCTGTCCGTCTGTCTGTCACAGGGCTGTATCTTTTGAACCGTAATTACCGTAATTGTTTATTGGTGGCAAAAAACAAAAATTGAAAAGCAAAGAGACCGACTTCCGAAATTAAAGTAATTTTTAACTTTTTTAGTGTTTTTTTTGGAAGTCGGTTGTTTTTTTTTTTTTTAAAGTTTTTATTTGTGAGAGGGTATTTTGCCTGCAATAAAACATTTTATATTTTATTGAAGTGAAATCTTCTTTAGGCGCGTTGAGTGATTTTTGATAGGGGGACGCGAATACATAAGTATTATAAGTACATATACATAAGTATTCGCGTCACCGACATGCTCGGACCGTACTGCTCTACTAAAGAAGATACTTTAATTTCAGAAGTCGGTGACAAAAAAATAAAATTATCTCCAGATCCAAGATAGGTACCGATTTCCGAAATTAAGGTTATTTTTCACTTTGTAGTGTTTTTATTTATTTTGGAAGTCAGTTGTTTTCAAACATGAAGTGGATAAGGAATTTCCTTCAAAATCCTTCGGATCGTGAAGGAAAATGTGTTACGCAAGTGGGGCGCTGATAATCGTTATCATAACTGAATTAGTAGTTGTATTCTATGTTTACATGAAATGGATAACCTATGGATACCTCAAGGTCAAATTAATAGTAATATTGAATGAACGGTGTATCACGCAGTAGGTAATACCTACCAATGCAATTATTTTTGCAAATAATGGCGTCATTAAAGTCAGACCACGAGCAATTAGCGAGAAAATGACGTTATTATAATAGGACAAAATGCTATTATTGTTTATGAATATTAATTTAATAATTCTCAGAACATTACTTCTAAGTATTTTAACGTAAACGCGATAATTACGAACTAATTCACGTTGGCGTAACATTTTAATTTGTAAATATTAATTGTTTATACATCATCTCATCGTCACATTGAAATTTCATCTTTACGTTTAAGTAGATAGAGTCTTTAATAAGTTTTGATGAGTCCTATGATTAATCTGTGGTCGTGGTCATTGATGATCAAATCTAAATATAGGTGTTATTTTTTAACGAGTATGTTAATGTGTGTGTGTCAGTATGTTTGTGTGTGTGTATGGGTGACGTCATCATAGCAAAAAATAGCGGCCACGTTATGAATGTTGGAATGTTATCGAATTAGCTTGAAGTGCGAAGATTTTCAATGACGTGTTTATTCCTTTGCACAATAATTAGCGTGATTTGAATGAGCTGTTGATGCTGTATTGAGATTTAAGAAAAACTTTTTGAAGCAGGAAAGGCTTATTACCTAGTATTGGTTGGTAATATAAACTTTTAAATAATCCATACTTATACCCCATTTGAATTAAGATTAGACATTAAAACAATTCCTTTTACAGTCCGTTCAACCGATTTTGACTTCTATACCGTAGGCATAAGGATAGCATTAAAAGCAAAAAAAAGTTACACAATACCAACTATCTACTGCGGCTGCCATTTTTCATGCCACCAACGCAATAGAATTCAAAATCGGTTGAACGGAATGTAAAAAAGGCTTATCTATACGTCTAATCTTATTTCAAATGGAGTATAGGTACTTATTATCCATACTAATATTATAACTTAGAAAGTAACTCTATCTGTCTGTCTGTATGTTAACTTTTCACGTCTAAACCACTGAAGGGATTTCGATAAAATTTGGCAAGGAGATAAATGGCATCCCGGGGAAGGACATAGGCAAATTTTGTATCGACATACCACGCGGGCGAAGCCGCGGGCGGAAGCTGGTAAATAATAAATGCGAAAGTGAGTTTGTTTGTTTGTTACGGTTTTACGCAAACCCGGCTGAACGGATTTAGATGAAATTTGGCACATGGGTAGACCATGACCTAGAATAGGACATAAGATACTTTATAATCCGATATTCCCACGGGATCGAGACTTCCGCGGGTGAAACTGTGGGGTGCAGCTAGTTTTATTTAAAAGTGTTGATTCGCCCGTTTTCGGACGAGTAAATTCGTGCGAGTCACCAATAAGCCGCAGGAAAGTGTAAAATACTTTAGTTTTCTAATATCTACTATGTATTTCCCAAATGTATTGAAATTAGGAATTTTCTGTAGTTAAATGTCACAATTTGCTAGTACAGGGCGCTAATTAGATCTTCCTTAAATGTAAAGAGTAATTCCCCCTTATTTTGTAGATGATAGGTATTCGGGGAATTCATTATTGCCTTAACAGTCTTATACTCTCCAAGTCACAGCGGCACCTCAGAACAAACAAAAAAACAAAGACAAACCGCTGTCAACAGTGACGTGAGGCCGGTTTCGTAAACATGTTTGCACATATTTTGGTGTAGTTTGATTGTAAATGTGTGCGTTTGAGCGTGTATGCACAGAGCGGTGGTGTAGTTTTGGCATGCTTCACTGTATTGTCCGCAGCGCTGTCTTGGTTTTTTATTTGGTCTGAGAGCGGCACTATATGGGTTAGTTTTCATTTTGTCGGCCGAAATACGTCCACAGCTGACTGCTGGTCACAAACTTTTCCCAAGCATCGCGAAAACCACAGGTCTTGAGCTTTATCCAGCAGGTTTCCAGGAATTTACCATAAAAAAATCGAATTCTTAGACATGGCGCACACTATGCGACAGGCGACTGCGACAGCTCGGCGATTAGACGCAACGACAGACTGCGGTCGACGATTTTCATATATTTTGTTCAAAGCTCTGCAAACTTTTTTTTTTTTTTTTTGGTTGGGTAGTCATCAAATAACTTCTCCCGCTCTGGGCGGAGCGGAAGGGGCATACAGACTTTTACTGACTAAACCCCACCCGTGTTCCTTCAGTTGCCTGTTGCCAGGGTCCCGGTATCCCTTTCGGACTATTCCGCAACCCTGGCAGGCAAGCTCTGCACACTTGGCGTTGAGTTGGAGAGTCGCAACGACAGGCTGTGGGAGTCGCACGCTTTTGTGACTTGTCGCAGCGACGCCCGCATGCTGTCACTGTCAGGTGCAAGTGTTTTGCTTTTGCGTTTTGTTTTGCTGTGAGCGCTGATGGTGTAGGTACGTGACGTGTACGCGCCATTACCGCATTTTACATACAAACCCCGACGCCGTGTACGTAAAATGCGGTAGTGGGGTACGCCATTTTAGACTTGAGAGGTAGGTAGCTATCTACTTATGTTCGTTGTTGATCAACGCCTCCTGCACGACATTTGTCGTAATGACTAGTCGCAGACCCAAACGACAGTTCTGCGTCTAGTCGGAGCGATACAACGAAGAGTCAACTCTGCGTCTTGTTGCAGCTACTAGACGCACAGTTTGCGCTGTGACTAATTTTAATTGCCGTGTGAATAAATAAATTGTTCCTCGTTGTGCCATCAAGTACATCAATAACTTATTGATCATTAAGTACCTAAATAAATAATCAAGACGTTTGACGTAACCATAGACATATCGTGAGGAACCTCGCTTGTTCTTGTACATACAATTATAAAGTATCTGCTTATTGGACCACACCTACTTTTAATGTTTAGATTTTACAACTAATTGGCAATGCTCTATCACGTCTTTCATACAGAATGAATAATAATAGGTTGATCAACCTGATAATTGTTTTGTGTCAAGTGACAGAAGGTCATATGATGTCAAAGACAACAACTAAGGCAAAGATTTAAATCGTAGATTTGCCCTCACGACGTAAGTACGTCGTGCAAAATGTCTCCATATTGAGTGCATGAGCTCACACGTCCCAAATAATATGGCGTTTCCATGGCAGTTTGCGACATTGTGTGTGTCAGAGATTTTAATACGAAACAGAAACGCGACCATCTTTTGACGCGATAGGGCAAATGAAATCTTTGAAATAAGGCATGTGATACACACGGTTCACCCTTGTTTGGTATAACAACTTTTGATGTAATGTTACTAATTCGAACAACGTTTAAGAAAATAATCAATTTGTATAATATCGATTAACATAATTTTCATTTCATCGAATATTTATTTGCGATAACAACATTTGCGCTGTAGATGTAAAGGTATAATGTTCATTTGATGTAGTGTTCAGGTGGTATAACATGTATTTTATCGAATATTCAATTGGTGTAATGTAATGCAGAAAATAATTTTTTTTAATATTTTATTTAATTTCATTGTAAATATTTGCAAATTCCAGTAATAAAGTCATAAAGTACTACTACCCGAAACAGAACTAGTAATATTAGGTTTTTGTTGTTTTTTTTTTTTTTTTTTTTTTTTTTTTTTTTTTTTTAAAACGTTGCCCCACACTTATAATTTTATTCGCAGAAATAGGTTAGGTTAGGTTAGAACTGTGATCCCCTACGCACGAGCCGAGCGAGCGTAGCGAGCGGTGCCGCGGCAGCGGCCGGCGAGTGCTAAAAACGACTAGAATATGCAGAAAAACATATTTTAGTTAGGGTTAGTTAGTTTGGGTTCTGAATTTATAAATAATTATTAATGAATTCAGTAGGTGAAGGAACAATGTTAGTTTATAGACAACGAAAGGAAACGAATTATTAATGAACTGAATATTCGATACGATCTTTCGACTAAATCATTATTAGTCTAGTGAAACATTAGTTTAAATAAAATTTGTGCATTTGAAAATTCGGTCAAATGACATTATTTCAAAGAAATAAATATGTTAAATAAAAATCTACCAATAAATTATTCGGTCAAATGAATAATTATACGAAATGACCTTATTGTAACTAAAATTAGCCGGAGCGATTTTCGACAAAACGTTGTTATACCAAACAAGGGTGAACCGATACACACATCATTCTCATCGTTATGCTTAATCCCATTTTTAGGGTTCCGTACCCAAAGGGTAAAACGGGACCCTATTACTAAGGCTCCGCTGTCTGTCTGTCCGTCTGTCAGCAGGCTGTATCTCATGAACCGTGAACCGCGGCTATAACAACAAATACTAAAATACAGAATAAAATATATTATTATATTTAATTTATATGTTTATGGGACCATACAACAAACGTGTTTTTTTTGCCGTTTTTATAGATAATGGTACGGAACCCTTCGTGCGCGAGCCCGACTCGCACTTGGCCGGTTTTTAGGTTTATTTATTTATGCTTACAATCTTATTACAGGTTCATGTTTGTTTTGTACCATTAAACCAGAAATGGTTTGTATTTGCACTATTAAACTAGAAATGGTTTGTATTTGCACTATTAAACTAGAAATGGTTTGTATTGGTACTAAAGGTCGAAGCAGCATGTCTTCTTCCGAATGTATCTCTATCAGCCGTGATCTCAGTGTTTACCTCCTTTCTTGCTTTTATTAGGCTGTATTATCCCACTGCTGGGAAATGGCCCCATGACTTCCAGTCTTCGATCCAGTGCTCATGTGGACTACTGGTCGTTTGCTCGGTCCTGCTCGCCCCACCATCACTCACTTCTTCTTGTTTCTAGCTTTAGCAACTCGTAAACAATCCATTAAAGTGACATACACCTATCGTGACTACACGTGCTTACGTGACATAAGTCACAGGTACCGTCGAATTTTGAATAAAATTAATTAAGAGACATGTTAGTATGACACATGTCTTATCGTACCTTATTTAGTACTAGGTTTTGCTCGTGGCTGCGCCCGCGTGGATGTCGGAAATTATCCCACAGGAACGTACTACCGGGATTAAAAGTACCCTATGTGTTAATTCGGGTTATAAACTCTCTGTGTCCCACATTTCATCCAAATCCGTTCAGCCGTTTTTGCGCTAATCCGGAACATACCTACATCCAGATAAACGGAGAAAAAAATTGCAGTAATGAAATATTTTTTCTCCGTTTGTTTAAATTATTAAAATAGTAATATTTTAATTATTTATATTCAGTATTAATACATGCTTTGAATGAATAATAATAATGTTTATCTTCCCACTTTGTAAATTCTTCCTAGAAGCGTTAATTATTATTAAAAATATATAAACTATAAACAGCAATTCCCTTAAAATTCAATTAACAATATTAAATATCAAGCAGCCAAATACAACAGACGCAAATAATATTTAGTAACCTATTCCGCTTCGACGTGTTGCCGCGCTCGGTGTGGCAACACGTCGTGTTCAGGTTCGCGACTGGTCAATCCTCATCCTGAGGATGCCTGATTGAGAGCTGAAACACGTGTCGATTTCGCACAGGGTTTTTATGACTCAGTTAGGGTTACTATTCATATTACTATTTATATTATATATTATACTACTATACTATATTTAGGTTACTAAATTTTATATCTGCGGTCTATTGTATTTTAGGGTTTCCGCAAAGTCACGCCTGAATTTAACTATCAAGCAGCATTTAAAAGCAGAAAGCACCAGTTCTAATAAATAACATGCATAATCAATGAATTGGCCTAAAACGTTCCCACTGCTGGGACACAGGCCTCCTCTCTGTGTGTCAAGTCACAAGTGTGGATGTCAAATCATACCAACGTATTTATTTGAACCCCATTTTGATGTCCTAAAAATATGAATGGACACGCTATATCAATTTGCCTAGCCTTTTCTCAACTATGTTGGGGTCGGCTTCCAGTCTAACTGGATGCAGCTGAATACCAGTATTTTACATGGAGCGACTGCCTATCTGACCTCTACAACCCAGTGACTGGCTAATACGATACCCCTCGATAAAACTGGTTGTCAGACTTTCGGGCTTCTGACGACCCGTAACGACTGTCAAAGATCCACGAATGACAGCCGGGACCAACGGTTTAACGTGCTTTCCGAGGCACGGAGGAGTCTCAAAATGGTCACCCATCCACGGACCAACCCCGGCAACAATAGCCCAGCCTGATAGAGCGACCCGTGCGGCTGTTATTACTTAGCCACGAGCTTATACATACTTATGCTGCCGAAATGTTTGGAGGATCAAAAAAAGTCGATCATCGTGTACCTTTTGCAGGTACACGACGCTTAAACACGTACCTAATAAGCTAACAATATATTTTGTTTCACATCCATGCCTAATTACTATCACTTAAAACTCTAAACCCAGCTTAACCCCTTAAGGTAAAGTCGTGAAGTGAAGTAAGAAAACACAATAACTAGATATTGTCCGCGGCACAGATTAACAGGTAAACTTGTGAACCGATCGATAAGTCGCATCTTAGGGAACGTTAAACCCATTAAGGATTTCTCTTGAACGTGCGCATTCAGGGTTAGGACCTCGGGTTATTCTGTAATGAAGTACAACAGTTGAAAAAAATTGTTTATTATTTTGATTGAAGTGAAAACGTAGGTAAAATAAAAAGTCAGAAGTTAAGTCGGAAGTCGGTGGCAAAAAACGAAAATTGAAAAGCAAAGACACCGACTTCCGAAATTAAAGTTATTTTTCACCTTTGAGTGTTTTTTTTTGGAAGTCGGTTTTTTTTTTTGTAAAAAGTTTTTATTTTTCCCTTTTTAGTAGTGGTACCTACCCCACACAAATTCGAATACCACTAGCTGATGAAAATAACAAATGTAAGTGGAGTAAATGAAAACATCGTCTAGATAAACTAAGTGGGAAAAATATGTAATATTGACGCTAACTCAAAAACTACCCAAGCAAAGTTAATAAAATTTATATGGGACCACCTCGGAAGCATGACCTACCATACAAAAAAAGAATCATCAAAATCGATTCATAATTGGCGGAGTAATCGAGTAACAAATATACAAAATTTTTTGAAGAAGTCGGTTAAAAAAACTGAAATTACATGGGTACCTACTTTTAATTTAAAATATAATATGTATTATTTTATTTAGATTTAGTAGTTAATAAATAAGTAGGTAGGGAGGTGTCTTTACATTTTTTTTAATTCTAAATTATGATTAAGTTATTGATGAAATTATGATTGAGTTACTGATGAATTAATGCTTCTTGGTATATGATTGCGAAAAATAAAGGGGTGATTTTGTTTTTTTTTTTGTTGCATTTTTACTTATATTAATATGTTAGTTCTGGTTATTTTTGTATGGTGCGAATAAGGTGATAATTAGAGTTTATGAGAAAACAAACAAGTTGAGAAAGAAAAAACAAATAAAAATCAGATGGAAGCTCTATTTGATTTTTTACTTGTTCTTTCTTCCTACAACATTTTCAGTAAGTATAGCTAAAGACTGTTTTTTAATCTTGTAGACTAATATGGCAGGCGGAAATTTCAAACTCCAAATTGAAAAAAACAAACAACAATCACTTGAAATTCAAAAACATCAAATTAGTCTACGAGATCAAAAACAGACTTTAGTGAGAAATTTTCTTAACTTTCCTCCTATTTTTTCAGGTTACAGCTGAATAAGTTCATTTTAATAGTCGTAAGCATTGTTAGAAAACATCGTCTGTTTAAAAACTTTGCAGAATAATTCCCAGCTATCTATAGAATGATCTGTGCGGGCTGGGTGCTAGCGCGCGCTTCATCTAATTTGTAATTACCGCCGCCAGAGGGCGCTTATTAAGTTATTACGTCGCGACAATGCGCCAACATCGCTTTGGCACTAAGAGTTTTCTGAGAAAGTTTTTTAGAAAACTTTATTGCTGTGACGGTGTTTGTAATGTTAACTGGTGACTGTTAACATAAATCAAGGACATTGATTCATTGATAGCTGTATAGCACGCATTGCATCTACAGTAGGCGTTTTTGCAACGTATACGCTGCGTTAAAGCGACGCAAACGCTGCGTGTACACGACGTAAGTTTGGATAAAACTCGTACATGTTACGTCAACATGAGCTCAGTTATCCTCCGGTTCCTAGAAGAGCGGTGGCCGCCATATAACTGCCGTTGTTTTCTGTTTAAAATGATTGTGTCTGAAATGATGACTGATGTGAATGAATGAAATTCGTTCTTCGTGAGTCCAAGCATCCTAGGTAAACAACCTAGGATGCTTGGACTCACGAAGAACTAATTTAAAGAGAGAGAGATTATTTAAACTAACCATCAAAAAGCACAACCATGAATCTCTATTTCAATCAATTGTCGTTCGCATTAACCTAGTCTTTAATTAAACGATAGGGTCTCAATTTGTCTGTACTTAATGGTCCACATACCACAGTCATTGAATAATAATAGATTGTTTGCCTAGGGAACAAACAACTATTTTAAAGGATCTGGCCTTTGGCTTGTTTCTTTGAATCTAGGGCGGAGCGAAGGATTCTAGAGTAGAATCCCGAGCCTAGCGAGGGTTTCTAAAGTAGAATCCCGAGCATAGCGAGGGTTTCTAAAGTAGAATCCCGAGCGTAGCAAGGGTTTCTAAAGTAGAACCCTAAGCACAGCAAGGGATTCAAAGTACGTCTTTCGAGCATAAAATAATGTTGCTCTCGACCACGTGGACACTCTACTCTATGAAAAAATAAATAAGTGCTGTTAATGTAAAAATATAAATGTACTTTTAGAAGAGTACGTTTCGCGTTTTTTAATTTATTCACAAACTTTTTTTTTTATTTGGCTCGCGCTCGTTTTTATTTATCATACTGACTGTTACTTGTTCATACAATGTTCGTGATTGATCTCTTCAGTGATTCAAATCAATTTTAGTCCCTAGGGATTAAAGAACTATTGTAGTCCTTGTTTATGAAGAATAAACTAGCTCTTTTTGAACAGGATAAAAATACTTAGAACTAAACTAATTAAAAGGTCTATCTAATTAGTAATTGCGGGCGTTGAGAGTACTCAGGTATTAAGTTATCACCGGCGGGGCAGTATGTAGGCGTACGTGCGAGTAAACACGCTAAGAGTCCTGAAGTATTTTATAGAAATGGTTAAATTAGAAAAGGGCTTTTTGTAATGCTTGAAATAGTACAAAATAAAGCGGTTAGTCCCCCTATCTCTAGTCCCGCTATGCCCGACTCGAAAAATACCTACTAAAAAGTTTCGCTATGCACGAAATTCTTCGATTCTTCGTAAACAATGGAAGTTACAGTTGGAAAGAAAATCATTTGAATTCAAATATGCGTAAGTGTCTGTAAAATTTGTTTTATCTCGTTCTGAAAATCAAAAAAGTCAAAATAACGGATAAGGACCAAACGAGTTTCAGAGCAATTCGAAGTTAAGAATTGTTTTTGAATAGAGCTGTAAGACAATACTAGACCCACAAGATTTAACGAACTCTGTGTATCGTTACAAATCCTATCTTACTAATAAATATAAATGAGAGCAGAAAACTAGTAAAATATAAAAGAGCGAAAATAAAAAGTCCGTTCTCAAAGTCAAATCACCTGAATGAAAAAAAAATAGAAAACATATATTATACCTAATAGAAAGCTAGGGTTTCTGCCAAGAGATCTGTTAAATCTGCCATTCCAAGATTCAGCCAAGTTAGTTGTTCTGTGGTGCTTAATAGTAATAAAATATTACTCTGTAACAGTTTTCTTCATCACTGCCCGCGAATGTAATTTCGTGCATAGCGAAACTTTTTAGTAGGTATTTTACGAGTCGAGCATAGCGGAACTAGAGCATAGGGGGACTAACCGAAATAAACTTGTTTTCTTCAGAATAAAAGCTTCCTGAGGACTGTAAGGATTTGAGCTGCTTAATCAACGGGATTTCTAAGATCTTAACGTTTTCGATGGATATTAACTGATTATTTAGTAGGTATATTAGTTTGTTTTCAAGGAGGAGCTCGTAGCTAAGTAATAACAGCCGCTCGGGTCGATCCATCAGGTTAAGCTACGCTTGCCGGGGTTGGTCCGTGGATGGGTGACCATTTTCACATATCGAGACTCCTCCGTGCTTCGGAAAGCACGTTAAGCCGTTGGTCCCGGCTGTCATTTGTGGATTTTTGACAGTCTTTATGAGTCGTCAGAAGCCCGAAAGTCTGACAACCAGTCTAACCAAGGGGTATCGTATTACCCAGTTACTGGTTTGAATAGTTTGTTTTCAAATTGAGAAGCTATTTAGAGATGGTGTCTGCTGACGGAGGATCAATATTCTTTATTATTCAATTTCATTGTTAGATCCCTAAAAATAGAAAGCGTTCCTTTTCGCTCAAAACCTGTACGTGCTGGCAAAACATATAGTAGGAACATATTATTATATAAACATATATCGAACAACTTATATCGCATCAACAGGAGTGTTAAACTTTCTTCTACATGAAGATCTTTCTAAGATAATATCTACCAGTATTTAGCAAGCTTAAGGCCGTACCTCACCTCAAATTTTATCTCGCTCGCACCGTACTACTCGCGGCCTGAGTGAGAGCGAGACGGAGTGGGGTGCTGGCGGCTCTCAAGCCTCGAATAGTTTAGGTAGGTATTTGCTTTTTATGGTGAAAATTATAGTAATAAAAAACATAAGACCTGCTTTATAGTTAGTTCAGTTATTATGCAAAGTTTTATGATCTAATTTGAAGTTTTTTTTTAATACCTGCGGTTTATAGTTGGTTTTAGAGATAACTTTATGTATTCGTGTTTTCGCCAAACTTAAGACTTGGCATCAATCCTCAACTTTAACATACAATGTGGACACGACAATACAACAATAAATGAAAACACTGGCAATACTAATGCATAAGAGTATTTTGGAACTATCAAATAAATACTAGAATGGAAATGAAAAGAAGAACAAACTCAATAGTAGTGATGGGCCGACTATGGGGTTTGCCGATCTTTGACTAGCTATCGTAACTAAACTATTGGATATATTTGATTATTTTTTTGTATGTAGACCGAGATCGTCATTAGATTATACGGAGTTTTATTTTTTGTCGTATTGTCACCTTGTATATTTATTTCAAAATTAATGCTATACTATTTTCGGCATAACAGAGGATCATGCTAAGCAATTTGAGGTAGGTTAGGGCCTTAAGTTGGGGTCTGGGTTCAGCAGTAGGTGAATGTAGGTTGAATAAATTGAATGGATAGAAAGTATGATTTGCGATATGTGTTTGGAAACAGGAATTTCATCTACATAAACAAATAAATAAAACTTAAATGTCTGTTTGTAGTGTCAAAATAACAGCTTTTTGCTAATATGAAAGAATATACGGAAAAATTATCAAAAAATCAATTTAAAAAAATTGTCTGGCTGTCTCTTTATTCCGGCGAAATGGCTGGACCGATTTCGACGGGACTTTCACTAGCAGATAGCTGATGTTATAAATAGTAACTTAAACTTTTATTTTAGAAGAAGAATTAGGGTCCGCGCGAGCGAATCCCCCGGGCAGCAGCTAGTTTTCATTACAAAGTTACGTTTATTTACGCATCTTTTACCGTATAACTATGTACTCAGGTTTTCATGTCCTAAACTTTAGTCTTCGGTAGAAAAGGTATTCTTCTTGGTACTCGTAATTGGCACAAGGTCAGGGTCACAAGTCCCAAGATAGTGGTCAGGGTACTTTCCTGTTTACGTGTTGCTCAAATTATGTTGCATTTTGCATTCCATCTCATACATTTCTACACACTAACACATGAACAAAGTGTTAATATTATTATATCAGACTCTCAGAAAGTGGTAGGGACTTGTGTGAAGTACAATCAACACTATTATAAGTTTTAAAATAATTATCACGTAAAAAATTATGTTAGATTAAAATTTCTTATTAATTTTATAGGCTAGATTGTAATTAATTATCAAGAACTAATGATTCTTTTTAATAAAGTACATTTTTTTTCCTGACTCATTGGTGAGGACAATTTACACTCGTCAAATTCCGCTGTATGGTAAATATGTGACAGACACTTTCAATTTCTCTTGCCAACAAACTCTCTAAGCAAGAGTCTGGACTGATCCCATGCCATCCCATCCCTGATGTATACAGACTGGACTGGGCTAGATGATGAAAGGAAAGAGAGCCCACTGCTTTAGGACGCTATGTCCTGAAATATTGTGCCTAATAAAGAGTGCAGACAAAGATCCGATTAGTAGACTCCAAAGTCTCTTAGATAAACTTAACAGCCTCCACATCCGCAGGTATATCTCAGATTTCACCTCCAAGTTAAACCTATCATAGCACATTGCGACAAAACCTAACAATTATTGTGCACATATTCGAACTTGCAACTCAGGGAAGCGATTCCATCTCGGTACATTCGAATCTCAATACGATCAAAATACATTATTGTTACTTACGCTCCATAACCCACCTTAACTTCCACTTGCCAAAGTTCAAATTTCCTCGCATTTCTTCAGTTAGTGTCTCACCAAAATCCATTGTAAACCCAACTCTATCATTGTAATAGTAGGGTTTTATTCACCCTGTGTGATGGTAGACAGTGGTTTGGTTAGGCACAGTCGTGACTGGTCGCTTGACGCGCTCTAATGAAGTCGTAAGAGCTGGCTGCTCGCACACATCGACCCTGCATGTTCCTTAGTATGGAATATGTTAGCAGTTTAGCATGGAATATTTTGAGGAATTGCTTTTTTGAATTGCTAATTCGAGATTATGGGTATGGTTTTAATATGAGGGGTTTAATAATAAATTCAGCATTTAATGACTGCCTTGTCAAAGGTTTCAACAGGAACTTTTTAAGGATAGATTTAATTGGTTAAATGGGAACCGTTTATTCCTAGATACACTTATTTGAGTTAGAAGCAGTAAAATCAATTGTCCGGAATGTAGTGGGCATTTAAACCTAGTCCTAAATCTGAAAGTCCTCAAGGATTTTGTTAATCTGATGAAACAGCAATTTAATAATGCATTTTCAAAATAAGAAATAATTCATGCTATACAGGGTTATTGGTAAAACACCAACAACCTCTTAAGGAGTCATTGTACTCATCATTATGAACAACTTTTACTATGGGAACAAATATGAAATCGCGAAAAAAAAAATAGCTTTTCTGTACATTTTGACGAGCTAAGCGAACATAAATGTACTGAACAGCTGTTTTTTTTTATTCGCGATTTCATATTTGTTCCCATAGTAAAAGTTGTTCATAATGATGAGTACAATGACTCCTTAAGAGGTTGTTGGTGTTTTACCAATAACCCTGTATAACCTACGAAATATTCTAAATCTAATTTTTTTCTTGATCTGTTCTGTGCTCGCTCTTTGCAAATTATTTCCAACTAGGTTCCGCCCGCGGCTTCACCCGCGTGGTATGTCGATAAAAAGTAGCCTATGTCCTTCCCCGGGATGCCATCTATCTCCTTGCCAAATTTTATCGAAATCCGTAGAGTGGTTTAGGCGTGAAAAGGTAACATACAGACAGACAGACCGTCAGAGTTACTTTCGAATTTATAATATTAGTATGGATTAACACAAAAGCCTGCTCCACTCTCCCGTAACCATAGAGTCTCGTCTCTCTGGGTGGCTCTTATTATAACTCATTAGCTCTCCAGGACACCCTGCACATAACTACACAAATTATCTCTTTTAACTCAGCACTCCACCATTATACTTGGACCCTCGCCTTCTTTATGGGAGTATAGATTCTGATCAAGATTCACACTGGTGCCTTAAAAGTTTTGGTCTAAACGTGTTGGGAACTAATATTGGTGGAGGAATCTTTTGTAATGTCAGTTTGGGCGTTTTAATGTCATCGTTTGAGTTATAAGGTTTGATAATTTGTTGTTTAGATATAATCCTATTAGTAACGATCGGGTACAAGTAATATTACCTGTCTACTATTACCTTACCTTACCTTACCATAACTTATTAACTACTATTGTCCTGGTACCTACTATTTTATGCCTAGATTATGATTATGTTCTTTTCCCCATGCGATTTATCATTTTAACGAAGCTTCAGATACTTGCAGGAGCAGTGGTGGCCCAGTGGTAACGGCCACGACTTACGAGTTGTAGGTCGTAGGTTCGAACCCCGACAGGCGCTTTACTTTGTGTAAATTATTTCATCGCCACTGCTCTCAAAACGGTGAAGGAAAACATCATGAGGAAACCGGCATGTCTTAGAACTAAAAATTCGAAGAGATGTGACATCCACCAACCCGCACTGGGCCCGCGTGTTGGATTACGGCCCAGTCCCTCTCACAGAGAGGAGGCCTGTGTCCCAGCAGTGGGAACATTATAGGCTGATTATGCTTATGCTTATGCTTCAGATACTTACTTGAAGACCGTATTGTGATGGGAAAAGGTATATAAAATAGCTGATTAGTAGTATACCCACGGAAAAACTAATTCTATTGCTGACCTCAGACCTAATAGGGTCTAGTTACCGGCTTCTCACCAACTTCATACGAACCCGTGAATCTTCCATATCTTCCTTCATAACCAATCAAGAATTAATTTGGGTAAAAAAAAACAAGTCAGAGCGCTGTCAACAGTGATGTGAGGCCGGTTTCGTAAACATATGTGCACTTCGTGAGGTGTAGTTTGATTGTAAATGTGTGCGTGTGAGCCTGTATACAGAGCGGAGGTGTAGTTTTGGCATGCTTCACTGTATTGTTCGCAACGCTCTGTCTTGGTTTTTTATTTGGTCTGAGGGGTCAACGTCATACCTTCGTCTTTATCTTCTGCCGCCAGCTATCTTCTTCTATCTTCTTCTTGCCATCAGCCGCCATATCTGTGTTTACTTCTTTCCTAGTCTTTATCATCTTTCATCAACCCTAGTATTGCTTACTGCCTTGCCCTAGTCTGAGTCCGGCGCTCGTCGTGGCAACACGTCGTGTTCGGGTTCGCGACAGGTCAATCGTCATCCAGAAGATGCCTCATTGAGAGGTGAAACATATGTTCTTACGTCTATTGTATCTTACTTATTCTATTTTATACCTGTAGGTGGGTAGGTACGTTAATTTCCTGCTAACCAATCAAAATGAACATTCATTGATTCAACACGAACTGCACTGTAGAACCTCTTCATTTCCCATACAACGTTCTCACAGCATTTGGCGTTAGTTTACACAATTTGCTAATGTAATTTAACTGAAGTTTACACTTGTCTAGTACCAGTAGTACCCACGGTCTGCCGCCATGTTTGGTTCTCTTGGGAAGTGTGCTCACTGTTCCGTTTTCCGATGGTTTATAGATATCGTCTTTTGGCTTTCAGAAGATTTTTAGAACCCTTGTTTGGATTGGTCTACTAGTGACAGAAATTAGTCCTGATTTTTTTTAATTGAGCATTTGTAAGTCTATAGGTTGCTCAACATTTTCATAGGTGTCGGGATTATAGCTTGATTTGATGTGAATTTACCATGTACAATACTTTAGATATTTCGTTTTGTGCTTGAAAACTACGAGCTTGGATTGCAATTAAACATATAACACGCATTCACGCTAAAATGACTAAACGGATTTAGATGAAATTTGGTACATGACCTGGAATAGGAAAAAGGACTCTTTTTATCCCGATATTTCCACAGGATAAAGACTTACGCGGCTGAAACCGCGGGGTGCAGCTAGTATCCTAACTAGTATTATAAATGCGAAAGTGAGTTTGTTTGCTTTCAAGCTAAAACGGCTAGACGGATTTGTATGAAGTTTGACACTTGGGTAGACCATGACCTGGGGAAGGATATACGCTACTTTTGGTCCTGGATCGCAGAAGAAGTCGCGGGCAAAAGCTAGTTAAGAAAAAAATTGTGTGTTCGCTCCCTAAGCAACCAATAGGAAGCTCTTTATTACGTCGGTATAGGATGTATGTTCAGCCTGGAACTGTGCAACATTAGCGGCCTCTACTAGTTTCTTCCGCTGCAAGTTTCCCGTATTGCTTTCCCACATTATTACACGAAAATGTGTGCTTTGCATACTTGTGTCCGTTATATTTGTGTAAAAATGTCTAACTTTTCTAAAAGGCTGTGTTTTCTGAAAAGTTGAGCTAAAAAGCTAAAGTTTTACAATCTTTAAGTTAATTTCGTCAGTTTTGTTATAAATCGCATAATACCATTCGTAATCCATGGGCAAACCATATCCAGTCTTCAGGATGTTACTATTTTTAGTAGCAAAAACCAAGATCCAAATGGAAAAACCAAGATTCAGAAACATTGCTCAACCGAACCCGGAACTCTAGGTTCAGCTGTTGTCCTTGTGACCATTATTAGACTAGGCAAACAAAGAAGGCACTTTACTACTTAAATAGGCGAGTTAAAACTATTTAGGACTCCTAATTGACACTTAAGCCGTGTAAGTACTGACCGGTGTTACGGGGTGTAATGTAACATATTACAAAGCGAGCATTCGTGCAGTCAGTACGTGGAAACGAGCACGAACACGCGTGCAACGAGCGCATGTTACATGGAGTTTAGGACACGGCGTAAAGTCAAAGTCAAACCATTTATTTCAAATAGGCACATTAAAGGCACTTTTGAACGTCAAAACAAAGCAAGAAATAGATCTGATTCTAGTTGCCCCTTCCAAAAGGTAGTTTTCGTAAGTAAGTAAGTAGTAACGTAACATGCTCGCTGCGAATGGTACATTATGCCCCATAACGCCGGTCAGTACACGGCTTAAGACTCAATTAGGAGTCCTAAATAGTTTTAAATAATCACCAAAATGAACCAATAACTCACAAACCTTATGGCTTTACGAAACCGCCTCTTATTATTCGTCCCTTTGTCTATAAAATCGATGTGAAGACAATATTTCCCACCGACCAAGTGCTAAGTGTCATAAGTGGCTAGTAGCTGCTTGCATCGTGCAGGACCCGGGCCCTCTTACTGCGACTATTAGCATCGCTTAAGGAAATTAGAGCATACACTTCATGCATCAGCATAATGGCTTCTGAGCTGTCATTTTTGATTTTCAATTGTTTATTGAGTTTTTTTGAAATTGGTGTGTGAAAGAAATGGGAAATTGAGCTAAATAGTGCATGTTAGCGTAGTTTTGTGTATGTTGATTGATTAGCTAACGTTTTGTATAGTTTTGATAGTGTTGTACTGAAACTTTAACTACTATGAGAAATATTTCTTTTAAATAACGCTGTATCATGATACGGACCTACCCAACCTCTGATCTCGCTCGCACCATACTATACTCGACGAGAGAACGCGACGGAGTGGGGTGCTGGTGGATCTGAAGCCTCGAATAGTTTAGGTAATTGCATTTTACGGTGAAAATAATGGTGAAAAAAAAATAAAAAAAAAACATAAGACCTGCTTTATTGTTAGTTCAGTTAATATGCAAATTTTCATGATCTAATTTTAAGTATTTTTTTTAATACCAGCGGTTTATAGTTCCGTTTAGAAGTAACTTAGATTTTTTTTCTTTAGAGAAAATTTTATGTAATCTTGTTTTCGTCAAACATAGGACCTAGCATCAATCCTCAACTTTAACATATATTTATTTCAAAATTAATGGGAGGATCATGCTAAGCAATTTGAGGTAGGGTAGGCCCTTAAGAGTACAATAATTTGACGCAACATAATTACTAATAAAATAACATAGCTTCACACCTGTTTTCTACACAGAGGTCGTACCGAGTATATTCACATTTCGGCAAGAATTTTATTGTAATTAGGAGCAACCCTATTGCCCGGGCAGTAATGCAGACTCCAGGCTACTGCTGATGGGCGTCGGGAATCCGAGGCGGATTCCCGACCACCGTAGGCGTGCGCTTGCGGACGGCGAGCAATGGGTAGCTCGCCGTCCGATAAGGACCAGGCCCGGGTTGATGGCGCGTCGTATTCCACGCGCGCCTCAAAGAGATGTCAGCACACCTGACGGGGTACGCTAGGTCCGATGCCTGCCAGGGTTGCAGGAAAGTCTGAAAAGGATACCTGGACTTTGGCAACAGGCAACTGAAGGAACACGGGTGGGTTTTAGTCAGTAAAAGTCTGACACGCCCTCCCGCTTCGCCGAGAGCGGGAGAAATCATATGATGATTTCCCAACCTGTAATACAAATAACAAAACCGGCCAAGTGCATGTCGAACCATGCACAATGAAGGGTTCCGTAGTTGGGATGAGTTTATAAAACAAACTTAACATTGTAGTTGAAAAACTTGAAGAACATGTTTTTACAACATTTTAATCTGGTCGATTATTACTCGGTAACTCGTGGAGCCTACGTAGCGGTGATAGTTTTCCTTTTAATTTCGTTATATATACTAATGCCGTGAATTTTATCACATATCCAAACCCAACCATTTAGCTGGTACACTACACGGGGGGACACTTGGCTCTAACAAAAATTAGCACTTTAAAGCTTAATATTCCGCAAACGGATCCCTGAATCCAAAAATGGTTTTCACAAACTCCCATTATTTTTAAAAGAACTTTCCAACGATACCCCAAGCCATGGGATTACTAAGAAAAAAAAAAACCATCCCCACTTTACGTGTAGGGGAGGTACCCGAAAAAAAATATTTTTTACGTTTTTTTTTACCACTTTTTCGGCGTCGTTAATATTTATATCCACACTAAATCACAGCTTTCTAGTACCAACGGTCTCTGAGCTAAGCCGCGGACAGACGGACAGACGGACATGGCGAAACTATAAGGGTTCCTTGTTGACTACGGAACCCTAAAAAAGGCTGCTGCTGATAGAAGTTCCTGGTAGGAAAACCCAATAACATTTTTGCCGAACTTGTAATCGGTTGCGACCACTAAACCAAAGAGGCTGTCTTCTAATTAATAATTTTACTAATAAATCCAGCTATATTTACATACGTCATTCACCACAACACCTCCAACTGTGGCTTTATTAGCGCCACACGCGTTTTTTACTTGTGCAAAACAAACATCTAACCTTAGAAGACTGACATCATTTACATCCGGGCTTAGAAGAGTGACATCATCAACAGAAAGAATGGAGGAAAGGTTCTAATTGTTAATGATTACTTACTCATCTAGAAGGGTGTGTCTAACTTACCACAATGATTTCATTGCATTACTTTTAATAAGGTACATTTCTAAAAAATATTATTTTCATTTAAGCAAACTACTTGGAAAATCCCCCTTAATTTTTTTTTACCCACTGCGTCCCACTTAATTGCTAGCGACATCGCGGTAAATCCAGATGGTGACGGCGGGATGAGCTGGACTCCGAAGCCTTAGCAGCTTTATGAGAGTAGAGAGGCGTTTGCCCTGCAGTAGGAAATCACAGGCTTTTAATATTAATCAATCAACCTGACTAGCCTTTTCCCAACTATGTTGGGGTCGGCTTCCAGTCTAACCGGATGCAACTGAATACCAGTATTTTACATGCAGCGATTGCGTATCTGACCTCCACAACCCAGTAACTGGATAATACAATACCCCTTGGTAAGATTGGTTGTCAGACTTTCGGGCTTCTGACGACCCGTAACGACTGTCAAAGATCCACGAATGACAGCCGGGACCAACGGCTTAACGTGCTTTCCGAAGCACGGTGGAGTCTAGGTATGTAAAGGTAGGAGGTATGTAAAGGTGGTCACCCATCCACCGACCAACCTCACGGGTCGATCTATCAGATTAGCTTGCAGGGGGCAAGCTAATCTGATAGATCGACCCGTGAGGTTATTATTACTTAGCCACGAGCTTCTCGCTTATTAATAATAATAATTTGATTTAAAAAAATCGTCATTATACATTAAGTTCCCAAAGCTATACATTTTTACCTTCCGACGTATAATCCACACTATCAACACGACGCGTGGTTTATATCTAGTACTTACATAGTTCATTTTCCAGTACATCGCGGGTTGTTATACACCATAAAATTCGACACGCTAGCATTGATGAGCAATTTGCGTTGAAGGCACCGTGTCATGTGTGGGGACTTAGGGTAGTGACACACTCGAGCCTTTTTAAAACTTAATATATCCTACAACAATGATCAACGCTCAACCTGTGAAAAACAATGAAGAACACTTTAGGTATAAAAGGTTAAACCAGCGGTTAATAAAAAAAACTACTCTATGAAGATAGGTAATGTTTTAAACAGTGAAAACGTAGCCTAAATTTGCATGTTTTCCTCTAGAAAAGAGGTAAAAGTTCAGTCGTAGTTCATAAAAATTGCATAAAAATATTGAGGACTCATTTGTTGGCAATTTTTAAGGAAAATAAACAGTATGTATAAACAAAAGGATTAGTTATAAACAGTTTCATGTCGGTAAATTACCTACACTTAAGTCGAAAATTATTAATCTAAATGCAACCGAAATACCGCACAAAATAATAAATGAGTCTCTTTGAGGAAAAGTTTGCCATAAAAATAGCAAATCATGTTCTAAAAGTGAAGTCATTTTATGAATAAAATGGTAAACAATTTTAATAATATCGACACATGATGGTTTCTTGTGGTTAGAATTAAGTAATTGTTTAAGAATTTACTTTAATAAAGGATTAAGAATTGGGTGCTTGAGGAAAATTCTGCCACACATTGTCCGATGGAATAGACCAAACGTAGGTTGTGTCATCCAGGCGCGTCATGTGTTACAAGTATTTATTTTCCCCTGAATGTGCAGGGAAATATACCAAACTTAGGGCCGATTTTTTTTCTAAATCTTCAGATGACTTTTATCTTAGGAATAAACAATTTCGGTTTGACAGCTTTCGTATGTAAAATATGCCAACCCGCCATATTTATTTTAAAAAATCGTCCTTTAGAGAAATATGTTGATGATTTCTATGACATACAAATAATATAATGATAACTCCAACTATTCATATTTCTTATGCGTTGTTATGGGGAAAATTTGACGTGGCTAGTTTTTCCAGAGCTTACCGCTTGAATTGGGATACCCGCGAATAATAAAATGAGTTTTTATCTTCCTCTCAGTGTACCCCTAACCTAACCCGTATGTAATGGGTGATTGTATTAAGTGATCAATCGATTCGCTCGTAGGTTCCTTATAGCATTGTAATTATATGGACGCCATCGATTTAGTGTTTACGCCATGGTGAGTATACCCTGTCACGTTTGCTTGCATGGTTTGCCGTTATTTTTGAGGAAATTATGTTTATTTAGTGGAGGTTTTATGGTCTTTTAGGGTGACGTTTTTTTGGCGTTTTTTTAACAATGTTTATGCATGGTTAAGGATCGGCAATCTAATTGGTATATTCACGATCAACAAAGTATTAAGCCTACACATTAGGCATCCGTCATACTAGCGCCATTGGCAAACAGGCCAGAATCCATACTAATATTATAAATTCGAAAGTAACTCTGTCTATCTGTATGTTACCTTTTCCCGCCTAAACCACTGAACGAATTTTGACAAAATTTGGCAAGGAGATAGATGGCATCCTGGGGAAGGACATAGGGTACTTTTTGTCGACGTACCATGCGGGCGAAGCCGCGGGCGGAAGCTAGTATAATATAATCTACTAGCTGTGGCCGTTACTTCGTCTGCGATTTATAATGAAAAGTAGCCTATGTCCTTCCCCAGGTCATGGTCTATGCTCGTGCCAAATTTCATCCAAATCCGTTGAGCCGTTTTAGCATGAAAGCGTAACAAACTGACTTTCGCATGTATAATATTAACTAGCGACCCGGTCCTGCTTCGCACGGTTTTTACGGCTTGATAAAACATCGAGATTTCTTAGTGTTATGTAACTATAATATTAACGTATTATACACCTCCCACCTTCCGGAATAAATTCTGTAACTAATAATGGTGAAAACCTCATCAACATCATCCTCATCAAAATTGCGTGGTTTTGAAGAACAATGCGGACATATAGACAAATACTAAAAGCGACTTTGATTTACAATATATGTATAGATTAGGATGAACAAAAAGTGTGATGAAGAAGATCACACGAATAAATAGATACCTAATCGACGAACGTTGCCGATTGGTGACGATTGGCTCGTCCTCGGCATGTAACATGGGAGTTAAACATAACTTGTGAAATGTGGGTGTTCTGTGTGTTGGAGTGTATAGGTAGTTACACTTCTACCTAATCCTTCGGTGGAAGACAGGCGTGATGTTATGTGATGCCGACTAAGGCTGCGTTTCTACCAGAGATGAGCGAGGATGCGTAGCGACGAATGTCCGTAAAACTAACCAATAACAACGCTAGCTGAGCTCAAGCTATGACAGTGAAGCGATTTTATTGGTTAGTTTCACACACATCCCTCGCTACGCATCCTCGCACATCTCTGGTGGAAACGCAGCCTAACGCTTGTCTTTGCCTTAAAAAGCGTTTTCTAACAGCGTGTTTTAATCAACCTGCCTAGCCTTTTCCCAACTATGTTGGAATCGGCTTTCAGTCTAAACGGATGCAGCTGAATACCAGTATTTTACATGGAGCGACTGCATATCTGACCTCCATAACCCAGTAACTGGGTAATACGATACCCCTAGGTAAGACTGGTTGTCAGAGTTTCGGGCTTCTGATGACCCGTAACGACTGTCAAAGATCTACAAATGACAGCCGGGACCAACGGCTTTACGTGCTTTCCGAGGCACGGAGGTGTCATAAGATGGTCACCCATCTACGGACCAAGCCCGGCAAGCATAGCATAACCTGATGGATCGACCAAGGCGGCTGTTATTACTTAGCCACGAGCTCCTCATTTTCTAACGGCATTTATAATAATAAAATAAATATGTCATTATTAAAATGTACTAAGCATCATTATTATCTTGCCTCATATTTCTAAAAATATCCGAACAAGTTGAAATACACTAATAACATTAAGTACATACGTTAAAAGGGTTTATTTTAATAATAATGGTTCGACACGGCTATTAATAATTGTCTAATTGATCGCATAGTTCACTCATTAGGCGAAAATACTACATTGACTGACCACTAAAACTATAGACTGCGCACTTTTTACGCTACTTTGAGCCAACGTTTATTAATATCGAATAAATTAACTATTAATTCTTTGAACAGTAATTTGTATTCTG
Source organism: Lithophane ornitopus (assembly GCA_948473465.1). Classification (NCBI taxonomy): domain Eukaryota; kingdom Metazoa; phylum Arthropoda; class Insecta; order Lepidoptera; family Noctuidae; genus Lithophane; species Lithophane ornitopus. The sequence continues at coordinate 8,792,692 of OX419636.1, forward strand.
CACAGACTTGAATTTAAAATAGTTAATAGTTTTAATTAATAGTGTTTAAGTTACCCATACTAATATACACAAGCGAAAGGGTCTGTGTGTCTGTCTGTAACGTTTCGACGACTAAACTTTTAAGCCGATTTTTGATAAAATTGTGTAAAATGATAGACATTGAATAAAAACATTCAACTCCTAAAGGGATCAGACTCGCATAGACCAGAGAAGCATGGCATAGAAGAGAAGAGGCCTGTACACAGCAGTTGGTGGAACTAGGATACCAAAGAGATAGTAAAAAAAAAATGGGTTATATATTGTATATAAAGGTATACACGAAATCTCTAGATCATTGTACCCATCGGTGATCATTGTATTGTACTTATCATTATGAACAACTTTTACTATGGGAACAAACGCGAAATCGCGAAAAATAAATCTGCTGTTCCTTACATTTATGTTCCCATAACTCGTCAAAATGAAGGAAACAAACAGCTGATATTTTTCTCGCGATTTTTCAGGTTTGGTCTCATAGTAAAAGTTGTTCATAATGATAAGTACAATGAACTGTTAAGAGATTCGTGTATGATACCTTATACATACAGGGTGTTGGCGCGTCGTGTTCCACGCGCGCCTCAAAGAGATGTCAGCACACCCGACGGGGTCCGTTAGGACCGATGCCTGCCAGGGTTGCGGAATAGTCCGAAAGGGATACCGGGACCCTGGCAACAGGCAACTGAAGGAACACGGGTGGGTTTTAGTCAGTAAAAGTCTGACACGCCCTTCCGCTCCGCCCAGAGCGGGAGAAGTCAATTGACGATTTCGCAACTACAAAAAAAAAATACATGCAGGTTTTAAGGGACAGCCTTCCGCAAATTAACACCGGGCTCATTCAGCGGGCTTATTTTGAATCATATTCCAAGTTTTCATTTTTTAATCGTTTTTTCCTACTACCTACTATTCCTTTATTTCAATGTAAAATTATATTCTCAGTACGCAGCACTCCATTTATGTAAATAAAACAGCTAAAATCAAAAAACCAACAATGGATGTTAAAATATTCGTGCGGCTACGCGGGTTTTGCCACGGTAACGATACATTGCGCGTGAGGTAATAATACAAATCAGGTTTATTTGATTCCCACAACGTTCCTGAAATAATTTCATGTACCGTCGTCTTACTATGATATGTTGAATTCATCCCATCAGTCTGCGGACGACTGTCCCTTACACCCTGTATATCAATGGAGTAAAAACAAGCTATACTTCAAAATAATTCAACCGGGATGATACTCACGCTGACCAGGAAAGCATGGCACTAAAGAGAGGAGGCCTGTAGACAGCAGTGTGTGGAACAAGGCTGCTAATGATGATGATGGCGTGCAATGCAATATAGGAAAAATACGAAATCCACAGTAAGAAGTCGCGGGATATGAGAAAGAAAGAAAGAAAGAAAGAATAACGTTTATTTGGACACAGTTCATGAAACACAAAATACAAATATCAAAATAAAGAATAAATAATGTTGATGAGCTAGATATAAAAGTAAATGTCTTGTTTGAGTTAATTATTTAACAGTAATAAATAACTGATCGTTTATAAGTTTAGCATACTCTAACTGAATGTTTTACTCATTCATGAACGTAATGAATATAAAGATGAATTATTAAAATTGAAATATGGAATAAAATTAATAATTCATAATGGCTTGATTAAGTACCTAGTACCTACTGCGAATTGTACATTAATTATGTTCTAGATCGTAACGAAGTTATTTACTCTAATTGATAGCCTCATTTAAATTATTCAAACTGTTTTATGCAAGAACAAGCCGTTGAAGCCGTGTGGCCGATTGGATTTCAACCCGTATTTAACTGTTGTCGGGGATTAATTAATAATAAAAATACTACAGCAGCGGCACAAATTCAGACTCCGAGCTGCTACTGAGAATTTGCTGATGGGAAAACCAAAAATATCGAAAATGTATCAAATAAGATACATTTCCAACAATGTTGTCGCCACTGATTAAAACCGCTGAAATTCAGAGCTGCAAAAAGTAGACTTTTATTTTCCTAATTTGGTATTTATAATTATGAATGAAAAACAAATACAATTGAACTTCACAAACATTTATTATTTAAAAAAAAAATGAAAATTTCACCGGTATATCGTTACATTGTTTTTTTTTTTGTCGATATATCGAAATCAATATTGATATTTTTTTAAATATCGATACATTTTGGCACTTCTTGCATCCCTATTTCCGAACCCAGGACCTCTCACTCAGCAGTAGTACTTCCAACCACACGACCAACGAGGCAATCCAACAGTCAACAGTCAAAAGTCCAAAGCGTTCGCAGCGTCAGTCGCCGGTCACTTGCCCGCTCGCCGGCGTCGTCGGGTCACGGTGTCTCCCTCTACCTAATTGCCGTGACGATCAATATTTGTCATCAATTAAATACCACACGGATTTCTTTAATTATTCCCTCCTCTGGTTGTCGGTCGTTTTGTTTGGCAGCGTCAACGGAGGCAGATGTAGTGTCGTGCTTGACTGACGGTTGCTCGTCAGATTTTTTAGGGTTAAGTAGTTGTGTAAGTAAGTTGTGTTAAGTCACTTTGTTTTGTTTTTGTCTTTTGTTTAAATCTGTAATGTTAAGTGTTTTTATGCAATTCGCGTTGGTTTCAAATAAACATTAATCTTGTAGGTGACAATACCCAAAAGGAAAACAATTACAAAAGGAACCTGTCTGACACTGCTTACAGAGAAATTTTACTCATCTCTTGATAGTTTCATGCTAAAACATGTTGATAATTATAACCCAAATGGTTACAAAAGCCCAGCCAAAATTTTGATCACCTTTAATTAATTCACAAAAAAATCTCATCGCTGCAAAATAACTAGGATACGAACCTACAGCATTCATTTAGATATCTTCACTGCACCTCAAAGCTGTAAGACAATTTGCAGAACTAACTAACCTGTTCCTTGGTCACGACGACAAATAGCTTACAACTGCGAGTTTGGCTCCGGAGCAGCCTTACACAGGGTGCGCACACACATATTATATGTAGTAGGTACTGCCCTACGACTCACGGCTTACTAATAACCGACATTGCTGCCGATACGCACGTGTCAATGTATGTGTAGGTATAGCGTCAGAGGATGAGGCTTTTGTTTCAGTTTTGAGGAAAAAGCTTTAAGACAAAATATATCGATGACTTCAATGTTGATTGATGACGAGGATGAATTGTTTCAGCAAGAAGCAGTTTTTAGTTATAGTTCGTGTTGATATTAATTTTGATGATGTTTGTGTGTGTGTGTTTTTTTTATGGGAGGGGGGGGGACCTGCTGCCTAATTGCTCAGAGTGCAAAAAAAAATTGAGAAGCCGCCCACTAGCTGTTAATTCCACCCGTGATTGTTTTGATGACTTGAGACGTGTTAGACTTTAGGATGAAATGGGATATACGTTATCGTACCAAGAGGATTAAAAGTCTAAATAATCTTTGCAAAAATAACAACACAGTTCCCAAATCCCACCTCAAGTAAACACTTTCCATAAGCTTTTACTGAATCGGCATCAGTACAAAAAGCCGATGTGTTTAGGGTAGTGACAGTGCTCTGTCGCGGCGGCTGCACACAAAGGTATGCCGCTTGTTTGCTAGTCGGCGCCCGCGCAGCGCATGCTCCTTCAATGATCTTTGTTTTTGATATTTGTTTCTCTAAGAGGTGGTTACTGATTATGGATTATTGCTTTGAGACTACCTTTAGGCAGATGCACGATGTAAGTGAAGATTTTAGAAAACGGAGGACGTAGGTAGACGTTATCTTTATATAAGTGTTGATAACGGTAAAAAAAGATTGAAGATCAATAAACTGCTAAATTATAATGAAACCGATGTCTAAAAATCTTAATTCCAGTGGTTAAGAATAAAAAGAGATGATTAGGAAGACAGATCGTTAGGAAGGCGATAGGAAAACTGTAGCCTAATAACTTGCATTAGCATCTACTTACGGAATAAGTTAGCTTGTTACTGATGCATCGAATAAAGACTTAATAGGTAACCTTAGTAATGAATGGTAATGAAGAAGTTATATGGAATACATAAGCGGTTAAGACTATGTAAGCATAATCTTAATCAGCCTATAAAGATCTCGCTGGGACTGGGACACAGGCTTCCTTCGTGAGAGGGAGCGGACCATACTCCACCACGCGGGCCCAGTGCGAGTTTGTACGACGGTTAGTAGTTGGGCCAAGATCATATGATAATCAAAACGATTAATAATTATAAGCTGAAACAAACCGTTAATCAAAAATTTCCAAATTAAAGACCAGTTCTATCCCAAAAACGTTAAAGGACATTAAAAATCCTAAATGTCAAAATAATGCATAAACTGTCACCTTCACTTCACGGGCAAAGACAACCTTGTTCGAGTTATATTTGCACAGCTATTCTTTATTCTGCCTACAGCACTAAAAAAGATCGTTAGGCAGATGACTGCAAGACTGTAGACTAACAGCTTTTATAGACATTTTCAAAATGAAGACAAGCTTGTTACCAGAGCACCATTTAAGAATTAATGAAGAATTCAAGAAGATTTCTTTAATTTCTTCACATTCTGTACAAGACATATGTGGTTATAAATATGTAATGATCACAATGACGTAATTATTCCTTATGATGATCAAAACTTTATATAAATAAATAATATCTCAAACACACCATTACCAAGAAATCTTCAGCTTATCCCAAAAACGTTAAAGGTCATTAAAAACCCCAACAGTATCAAAATAATGACCCGTGTCTTGCACAGACCGTCACCTGCACTCCAGGGACAAAGACAGCTAATTCGACTTATATTGCTCGCAGCCATTCTTTATTCTGCCTACAGCATTGATGGACAATAGGACCACCTTGAAGTACCACCAAAACACTTTTGTGGTCAGAATGAATGGTACCTCTTGACATAAATCGTGTAAAGCAATAGGATTGATATTATTACGCTTTGAGTGCCAGCTGGCGTTTGTAAGAAAGTTGGTGGTTGGGTAAATGTTGGCTCAAATAATTTGGTGTTATGATATGAGTAGCTCAGCTATCAAAGTCTTTACTACTGAAGAAAACTGTAAGTGTAAGAACCTCAATTTTATAAATCCAATTTAATCAATTATTTACCGACATTTTCCCAATTGTTATGTTCTGTGATAGTTTCAAAGTTTTGTGATACATTTCAGCAGAGCTATTGAAATAGCAATTTTTTATCTAATGGATAATGTTCACACTTTACCTTGCGGTTGCTCTTTCCCATGGAATACAAGATATCATCTCAGTTTCTACGCTTAGCTTCTCCAAAAAAATAATAATACATGAACATCGAATCACCGAAACAAAAACTGGAATTCGATTCGGTATTTAAATAATTCTTCACCTACAAAGCACTGCTGTTTGAATGCATCACAAAATCATCTGCTTCTCACAAAAGGCTCACTTTCAGTAGTCATTAGGTGATGTTCTTTGTCGTGGGCGTGAAATAACGTGAATTGGGGCTATTTTCTGTCATAATTCATTTGCACCGTGAAGTTGGCGCCATGTGGCGGCCTCTTGCACTGATCGCCTTTAGACTAGACGTAGTATATGCAAGGTTTGCAGAAGATTTGATTAATTTAATTTTCTAACACTTTTTCAACAACGTCAGGTTTTTTTAAAAGTGCTATCTAATGATTTTTACGTAGCAATTAAAGTTATGTCTTGTCTAGTGTCTGTTAAAATAAGCATAATAATATTATCTCTTTTTGATGTCGTGAACGTAGATTTTGAATTGATTTTTATGCCCAACTTTATAATAAGAATACTAAAATTCACTACGCAGAATCGTCAACTAGTGACTTACCATCCAATTCAACTTGTTCCGATTTTTCAGATAGATTCGTCATCTCATTGACTGCTACATGTTCACATCAACGAAAAAACGCAATATCTTGTATTTTATCTGCTTCTTTACATATACACGAGTACTACTCAAGTGGCTATTCGGCTCAAATATCCGAGACAGAGCGGCGATTCCTGGCCGTAGAATATGCACAATACTCGAATTTGTTTCTAATGAATCACCGACACGCCTCCAAGTCTTTGTGGACACCGACTTGTATGACAGTTGAAGTAAAAGGCCATTAAATGTTTGCTAGCCCATAAAACTAAGCTACTATCTATTGAAGAAGTAAAAAATGAATGAGTATAAAGGAATATGAAGTGTGAGCAAAAAATGTGGACTGCAATATGTGAAATTTTTGACGAACGACATGGTGTATCTGACAGAAATAGTTAAATTCACTTCCGTTACTTGAGATTTTGTCATGTTCCGTGAGTTCTCTATTTGATGAGGTCAAAATCAAAAACAATATTAAGTATAAGATTGTACTCCATTAAATAGAAACAGGCACAGATTACTTATTACCCAGATATTTCTATTAAATTATGACTTTCTATATTCGAATTAAAAGAAACTTCATTAAAAAAAGTAAATAGACGATACAATAATCAACCTTCTCTGAAACATAAGAATAAGCAACGAATCAAACATCAAAGAAGGTCGAAACTACATTAAACCCATTATTATTTCATTCCTTTGATCTTACTAAGAATGAAGATAGCAGACATAGAAAACTAAGTACCGACATAACGTATATAATGCCTCTATTCCAGACTTTATACAAAAGCTTTGCACAAATACTGTCATAACAAGCAGAAACTTTTGTCGAGAGATATGGAAAAGGAGATTTTAATGATATCTTTATGTTGGTACTCTTTTGTGTCCTTATGTTGGTACTAGAACTAACTAAATGCTGCGCTAGTTATGTTGGATATCAGTTTTAGTGATATCAAAGTGGAAATAATGGGTCTTTCTTGATTGAAGGACATATGACAAACATGTTTGGCAATTGGAGTGGTTCCAGCAGAAGATTTAGTTTAGGGGTAAATTTGACAGTCCAGTTTTTGTGGATTGACAGAGACTCGCTGATCTCTTAAAATTGAGTTGTTAGTAAAGGATTGGAAGCTTCACCCTGGGTTTCCCCACATTTGAGTTTCCCTACATTTATACAGTATTAAAATGTTGTCCTTTAATTATCTCAGTTAAAAATCTGTCCACGCGTTTAAAAGTCATAGTGGAATAAAGAAACTCACACCATATACATACAAAACATGATGCCTGAAAACACAACATTTTACTTTTGGTCAGTCGTTTAACCTTTGGTATGTCGGAACGTAGATCTCGTTGAGACACAATGGATTTTTAATTGTGTCTGTAATTACGACATATGACGGGTTAAAAACTAGACCAGTTTAGGCAGAGTAGGAGTAGGTAATTGGAGAAGAAGGAAACTTAAAAAAAACAGAACTGGAAAGTTAATGAAAACCTTAATCAGAATAGCTACATAACAAAATAGGTTTCTACGTGATCACATTGAAGAGTCTCTTCCACGTCATATTGTGGGGAGATATCTACGCGTCGTCATAAAATATCAACCCTTGGTTCTATTATGTAGTAGCTAATTTATAAAGCGCGCCAATTTTTTCTTCAACCTCAAAATGGCGGACAAAAGAAGCCATTTTGCGTTCGAAATTTTAATTGGAACGATAAAGGGCTTTCGCGGAATATTTTAAGGGCAAGCGGCCAGTAGCCGCGCAAAAAGTTTTATCTCGCGTCGATTAAAATTCCGTTTGAAAATCGAACATATAGGTGCTTTTTGTCGAACCACGCCTGCGCGGTGACGGCAACACTTTTTTAATGGCTACCAATATGGCGGACTTTGACATGATGAAAGATCGCCGTAATTAGTCGATTGTTGTAGTCGAATGCGGTTTTTGTTTTGAAATTCGCTTGTATGGCGAAATTGGGTGTTTAAGAGATGGCGTATTTGGAGAAGATTGTTTATTTTAGTTAGTGTGTCTTCCAGTCATCTTCTTTTGAAAATCAGAATGTTTAAAAAAAAGCTGATCAAATCTGATGGATTTATTACTAAACGGAAACAGCAACTTAAATGAACTAATAGAACCATTAGCAATATGACCCAAGGGATCCAATTTACCCAATTCGTTAGTCGAAACCGAGTTAAATATGGTTCAAAATTACACTAAAATGATGAATGCCTCGCTGGCTAAAGTATCAATGACACATACCATAAATACCGGTACACACCTGCGGACGATTAACACGAATGTCAAAATAGAATTTTGAACTAAAATATTTCCTTCCCGAAGTAAATTAAGCGGGAGACATCATTTTACCACCAATAAAATTCATACATCCCTTATTCAAGTTACAATAAGGTTGCATTTAATAAAACAGGCTGAAAATCAACAGCAAATTAAGTTGTAGCTTGACAATGTGACTTAATTACTAGTGAAGTATACACATATGGTACAGGGTCTAAATGATATCGATACCGCGAGATTTCTCCGTCTGAATCGATTCTCGATTATCGAACTAATGGTTTAATTATGTTGATAGAGTTGTAAAAGGACTAGTTCTCGTGATTTTATCCTACAGTAAAAGGTAATTATGGAAAAGGCGATTAATATTACATAAGATCTTAAGAGTGTTTTCTGTTTGGGAATTGTAAAAAGAAGTTGGTTTTCTATTAATTAAACATGATTGTGGGAAAATTTAAATTGCTCTTAATTTAGTTTTGTATTTAATTATGCATAGAATGCATAAATAAATTAAGTAGTTATTGATTCGTATATCCATAAAAATAATTAATCGATGTGAAAAAATATCCAAGTTGTTGGCTATAATTTATAGCATAACATGCATCTTACATAGTAGTTCTCTTGAATCCTTTGATTTAAGACTTGACAAAAGACTGAATTCAAAATTTACTTTATAGGCCGAGCCATAAATCGACTAATTCCATCCTTAACAATCATAACTAAAACCCATAGACAATTTGTAACGGCCATAACGAGTGTCATGTTCCATGGTTTGACCATAAATCATATTTTTTTGGCGGCAAAAAACATAAACGGGCAAAATGTCTGCTAATTGACGTGTTCCTGGTTTCACTAGTCTCATTATGCTGTGGGTATGCGCGTTCATCAGCGATTGAGCACAGATGAGGTGAGAAATAGATGAGATTTACCGTTGCAGGTAGATAACTTTCTTATTTAAGTCCAATGCGTACTTATGCTAGATGCCAGTTGGGTCGAAGACGTGAATGAAGTTGCCAGGGTAGGCTGACGTCAGAAAATATCCCACGGGGATGTCCTACCGGGATTAAAAGTACCCTATGTGTTAATCCAGGTTATAAACTATCTATGTGCCAAGTTTCAACCAAATCCGTTCAGCCATTTTTGCGCCAATTTTGACAATGCATCCAGACAAACAGACAAATGGACAAAAATTCTTCGTTACTATTTCATTTCATGATTACCTATAGAAGATAAATTCTTTGTTTATTTGGAATAAATTCTTTGAACTTGACATACGTGATTAGCATTCTAATAGTATTTAAATAACGTCGCTTGGAGATTGTATCCTTTAAAATACGAACATATCCTCCAATGTCTTACATCTTACCTTGTTCCTTGTGCATTGTCGCGTCTATAATATTTCATGATCTATGACCGTCGCCTACACCGCACGGTAGCTACAGCGTGATTTATAAATCTATTTTAATTTACTCGTTCAAACAAGTAAACGGTTTGGTTGATATTTTTACGAGACCGGCCATATATTACCACTGTTTTAATGGGAAAGACTAAATACTATATGTATGATGGATTTGTTATGAAGAAATAATATTAGGTTTGTTATACGATCTTATTTATAGTCGTGGACAGAATGGACTTTAAAAAAATAAAGTTTTATTATTTTAATTTCGTGCCTATTATTACGTAAGTATTAATATTTAAGACCTATGTTCACCTAGAGATACTTGGATCTTCGTTTCAGTCTTTCTTTACTTCGGTAGATACCTACATTGGTAAGTATGGGCAATAAACTATGGCGTGGAAAAATGTAAGTGTTAAGAAAAAAAATTGGTAGATATTTTCGTAAACTTATTAATTCATGGACTTATTCTTTGAACAGCTATAAAAATAACACAGTTTAACGACAATTTCCTTTAAAATTCCCATTAATTCTCCAACATTTTTTCCCTAACTTTTTGCATCGCCACCTAAATCAAAATCCTGGATTCCATACATATTTGTACGAGAGCGGATCATATTTGCGAGCACGTTCAGAATGCCACATCATTTGTTATGGCAACATTGCCAACATGTGAGCTGAAATGTGTCGTGTCATTAGTAAAAGTCGCTAATTTTGGCTTTAATTACAGCAGATTTTGGTTCGGTTTTCATTTTTGGAATATTATAATCAGGTAACGGAAACGCGGTCACGTCCGTGGCGTTCATTCCATACCAACGTAGGTATTTCACTGTTATTGTACAAAAAAAAAATACGACTAATACAAAACATGGCAGTGGTAGCTAATAATACAGCATATTGTAAAAATATATTTAAACCAGGGAGAAAACAGAGGAATCCATTAGTATGGAATGAATGCCAATGATCACATAACCGACTGTACTAAATTGGCCTGTTGAACTCAAAAAGGTAGGTATGCTATGATTTCCTAGAGCAGGACGATTACTAAGCAATTTTTTTGTTTAATTTTCTTTTGTTATTGTGAGACAAGCAAGAAGCGCCGGTTTAATAATCACGACGGATTCACCAGACAGGGCAACGCGAAAGAGAAAAACAGGTCTAAGGGGACGACCTTTTCGAGATCATTAGACAAGGCAATGGAAAGAGGGATAGAAAGCTAAGGGGAACCTACCTAACCTTTGCGAAAACACGGATAGTTTAGCTAAGATAAAGGTTGAAAAGACGAAACAAGACTAGATAAGAGTGTATTAGAATAGGACATCTAAAAAGAGTCAGGTGAGAGTCAAAAATGAGAACATCCGAGTTCATTCATCTTAAACCGAACCAAACCCATGTAAACATTGTCCGATAAAACCAATGAGGTTATATAATGACGAAACAGTCACTCCAAACACCAACTAAACACAAATATTACCATCTTCTTCAATCCGTCCCTAACTCAATACAAACACCTTCGAAGCCAAAATCAATGAAGCCAATCATAATTAATAACATTTATATTTATATCACACACATTCAATAAGGAAAACTGTTCCCTACAATTACAAACTACCCTGAGACCCTGAACAGTCAATAATCAACATTATTCGTTCCCAATAAGAGCGATGTTAACTGCAAAAGAAGATAGGTACAGTAGACAATTTTTTCCATCTCACCCCACAAAATTAACTATTTCCCCTTCCGAATACTAAATACCTATTTAGTGTATTCCGTGAGTGTGAATGAGATGGCAGATGTCGGATATCTCCCCTAGTTTGACGTTTATGACGGAGGGTGAATGGGATTGTCACCCTCCTGTGTGGCTGGTAACTGACTGTGAAGATAGTTCGTGTTTATTTTTAAATAACAACCCTTATCTAATTTTGATCGAGTTGATCCGTTTGAGAGAGATTTTCGGATACCATTTTTGTTTAACGGACAAAATAATGTTTATCAAATTAGCTTCTAAACGAAACTAATGAAATACAGTGTTCAGTTACACACATTGTAATAGGTAATAATCGCATGTGGCAAACGGATTGTTGATCATGGTTCCCACTGTTGGGACTCAAGCCTCCTCTCTGCGTGTGAGAGTGGGCCATATTGCACCATGCACATCCAGTGCCGGAACTTCTTCTTTTCGAGTCCATGGTAAAGGAGATCATTCACCGTCCATACATTTTTGGGCTAAAGTGAAAGTGCCGGACAAACAAAAAAAAAGCTATATTCCTAAAGAGTACATTTTTCTCTTCATGTTTTATTACTACAAGCTATTACTTTAATTAGATTACTATTAATTATTTTTATTGGTATTTTTCGAAATCGTATAACAGCGCAGGGAATTGCCCTACAGATTTGGTTCGATATTGAAAAGAGAATAACATGTTCTAACGGAATAATATATCTTTTTATTTGTTTGGCCCAAAATGAATGATCTCCGTTGAGCCCAGTAGGTGGCAGTGCAGGATGAAGAGGTTGATTCTAAAAGCATCAATATGCAGAGAACTAGTAGTATTTTCTTTAGGTTGACCACGATACTGATGTGTGATACAAAAAAGCCATAGGAGTTGGTCACATCTTGAAAAACCCAATAAAATTATGCATAAGGTACAAAAAATTTAGAAAGTAAAATTCTCAATACAATCTGAAGTCTAGCCATATTTTAGTAGACGATATAGTCAAAGTAGAGGATGAATATTATTTCGTACAGAGGTGTCACATGGTTTGGTATAAGAATCGCTGCAACATTGGAATTGTCGGTAAAGAATACGCCATCTCTTCTTCAATCATAAGCATGCGCAGAAGCAGCCACCACATAGAATGTGCACGTGGAACCATGGAAAATCTATGTTTATATACAAGGTGGAGACGACAATACGACAAAAAATAAAACTCCGTGTAACTAATGACGTTCTCGGTCTACATACACAAAATTAATCAAATATATCCAATAGTTTAGTTACGATAGCTAGTTAAAGATCGGCAAACCCCATAGTCGGCCAAGACTACTATTTAGTTTGTTTGAAAAAATAAAACTTTTTTAATTTCCATGTTAGGATTTATTTGATAGTTCCAAAATACTCTCATGCATTAATATTGCTAGTGTTTTCATTTATTTTTGTATTGTCGTCTCCACATTGTATGTACTCCTTAGAATTAGATGAATAATCTGCCCGTTCCGTGACCTTATCAAGAACGGCTGTTTACAACAGCAATGTTGTTCATAGACGCCTGTTTTTCCCTGTGTCTGTTCGAATTCAGTTTCAAGTTTCCGCCCATCTTTATCAAGCTCGTTTTTGACCACGTCATCTTTATCATCTATCATAGTTTCTGAAAACAAGCCTCGTTTCTTTTACGCAATTCTTCCTCTACGACCAGAATAATTAAATCATTTAGCATTGCTATTTAAGGCTATCGCTCATAATTACGTGTATCTATCGGGTTTGTGTATTCCGGGAAATCCCTTCAATTCAATATTTTATGTTGTTATTATAATTAAGTAAAGGCGGGTTTTCTATTCAATATTTTAGTTTAACAATATTTGAATTCAATAAAAAAAATTGTTAGCATTTTTGTGCTTACCTACTATGAATTCCACAATTTGTTCCGACTCATTTATCAGACAAAATAGATATACTTACTTAAATATTATGTTTGGCCAATCTGTACGTAATCAAGTAATCATATTTCATTTTAGCCTTCACTCTATTCACCTATTATATATACTATCTTTATTTTTCGTCCCTTCCAGACTACTTCTTTGGAAGACGTCTAAGTCATCCTGCTATCTGCTCTTTAATCTGGCCGATCTTTTAAACCATGGCTTTTATGTTCATAATTCAAATGATTGATTAGTGAAATTGTAATCGGAGTTCAGTTTTATCTAGATGATCAATGCCTAATAATATGCAATTCATGTGAATACTTGGAGATGGCGAATATGAGCTATTCATGTCGGTACGCAGCATGTTCAAAGGTCTTTCACGAGGTAGGCATGTACTTATAATTCAAAGACTTTCTTACAATAAAAGTTATATAAATCAAAATATAAATAACAGTGAGCAGCGTCGTTGTAAATCATTTGCGCTAATTTGAAACGGATCCGTAAACACGGACGCAGCAGAATTCATCAAACCATGGCCCCTCGGCGCTAATCCTACAAAGGGACCAGCAGAGAACGCTCAAAAGGATTTAACAAGCGGCATTCACGACTGCTCATTATATTTTTATACTTTATACCTCTGGTGGCGGGCATAAAGTGTGCGATCAAAACGCGCGAACCCCTACAAAAGGTAATTATGTTTTGATTCCTACAAAAAAAATCGAGTATCACAAAGGAGACTAACGAGATAAGAGCGTGCTAAATCGCTCCCCCCGACGCCCGCGCGGATCAATCGCGGGGCCAGCGGTCGATTGGGCCGGCTCGGCAGGCGGGGCCCCGCGCAACCACGCCTCGCGGCCCCGGGCTCCCCGACGCGCCGCGCTCCGCCACTGTCCGCCAGTCAACCTCCGACTGCGCCCGCATGCGTACACGATCCGTAGATCGCGCCCCAGTGTGAACCGGCTGTGCTAAATGGAACTGACCAGCGTTCAATGTTAAAGAAACAAAGCTACGAGGACAAGGAAGTGAACATGGCGATACAGAGTGTTTCGAGGTACCCGAGCAGCCCTGCCGAAGCGACGGAGCCGCCCAAGACGTCGAGGATCAGCTTCAGCGTGGCATCGATTTTGGCCGATACGAAGGCACACCAAGTGGATGAGACGGCGGAGATGATCAGGCACCACAGGACGATACCAGAGTCGCCTTTGAGGCAGTCTCCTTCTGCGCAACCTGAGTTGCCCGGCGGAAAGTCGGTTTCTCCGAGGCCGTCGTCTCAAACGCCTCCTTTGAATTTGAATGTCTCAGCGACTGTTACCTCTTCCGAAGATGAATACGAAGATTCGGTGAATCAGGAAGATTCGATAGTAGACGTGGAGGACTTGCAGAATGGTTTGCCGAGTGAGGACGAGGAGAGGCCTCCGTCGGAGAAGGCTCGGCTGGTGCGTCCGACGCCGTTCAGTGCGCTGGCGGCGGCAGCGTACGGGTTGGCGTGGCCGGGCCCGCCGCCAGTGGTGCCGTCCTTCGGGCCACTGTTCCAGTCACATTTCCCCGTTGGACCTTTAACAGGTTAGCAACCTTTTATCATACTTTCTTTATTTTAGATCTTTGTAGTGTTTAATGCCCATCTGTGGATGGTCTTCAAAGATTTAGTACGATGCAGTCTGTATCTATTTGTCTTAGGTAGATATTATTGATGGTGATTGCAGTTTAATTATAGCTTTTGGATCCCGAATTGTTTGGATTTCCTCTGGCTGTTTTTTTGTTACTAAAATTATCTAAAGCTTATGCACTTGTACAGTTTTAGAGCTTTTAGTTTATCCTTCTTTCTCATTTTTACCTTACCTACCTTTACAATTATGGTTATTAATAACCTATCGGTTTTACACTATAGTTTTACAAATTTCTTTTACCTAAAATTTTTACGGTACCTTAAAGTAGTATACTTTACTACGGAAATACTTTTCCATATCTGCCTCATTTACTAGATTTCTTCTTTGGAGCAAAATATTGCCAAAATGTTTTTTTTTTTAATTGTTACTTACCTATTTGTCATAATAGGTAATTAGGAAAGATTTTTGCTCATCTTACCTACACTTAAACACCCTTTTCGACCTTACCTTATTTTTCCAATTTATTTCCTGTAAACCATTATTACGTGATTGTTATTGAACGCCTAAATTCTTAAATAATTAAAAAGGAAATATCGCAACCACTAACCTACCAATTACAGTACCTACAACATATACAGCTACTTGGTATCTACGTAATTATATTCCGAACATAATAACATCATTATACTTAATTATTTTTATAATTATTACAAGTCTAATTTTGGTGTGACAAACAAGATTAGGAAATTCCACATTTATTTCAGTTCACGAGGAAAATATCAACTTATAATTAATTGATAAAACCGTTATAATATTTTTGCAATTATTATTAAATAGTGCTATCGTTTTCCTGCATACCATTTATTAATTAAAATATTTTTGCTGCACCCAATTACGATAATTAAATTATTATTAAAACTTAATTACATTTGTTGGCGTTCAATTAAATAAATTGAATATTTCAATTAATTCCCGTTACATTTACGGGTTATATAATTGCGTTTACGGATTAATATATAAATATATATACTTTTTTAATATACCTACCTACCTTCGTTTCAAAGTAAGACCATATCTATACATAATTATTATAAATTAAAGTCGCTTTTCGTGTAGGTCTGTGTGACCGCGTTGATCGTCTAAACTACGCAACGGAATTTGACGCGATTTTCTCCATCATTTAGAGAATTAAATTCCGGAAGGTTCATATTGTAGGTATAATACATTTATATTAGACTATTACCAAAGAAATCAATGTTATACCGTGCGAAGCAGCGGTGGATCGCTAGTGTATAGAATAAAATGAAATATAGGTACACATCTATTTATATTATTACTTGGAACAAATCGATTTAAATTACCAAGTCATTAGTAACTAGTAACTGGTCTAGTTAATTCATAATTATTAATCATTTATACCTAATGGTTTAATCTACATAAATACTTAGGAATCTATTAACTGCAGTATTTATCAAATAAGCTATGATATTTAATTATTCTCAATCAATATGATACCTGGAATTAAATGCTTGTAGTAATCAGTAACCACGCGTATAATATCTTGAAACAATTTGGCCTATAGCTAAAACTACCTATATAAGGCATCATCCTAACTAATAATATATAAATAATATAATTATATCCATCCATACTAATATTATAAATTCGAAAGTAGCTCTGTCTGTCTGTCTCTATTTTACCTTTTCACGCCTAAACCACTAAATGGATTTCGATAAAATTTGGCAAGGAGATAGATGGCATCCCGGGGAGGGACATAGGCTACTTTTTATCGACATACCACGCGGGTGAAGCTGCGTGTGGAAGCTAGTATATGTATATAAATGACGTGAGTTTGTTTGTTACGCTATCACGCTAAAACGGCTGAATAGATTTGGATGATAGAACATGACCTGGAATAGGACATAGGATACTTTTTATCCCAATATTCCCACGGGATCGAGACTTACGCGGGTGAAACCGCGGGGCGCAGCTAGTTTAAGATATTTTTGTTAATAAAAGTGTTGCACCGATTTAGATATAAAATATATTTTTATCATGAAATTGGCTTCTTGGGTAAATTCATACCAGCTATCCAGCGGTTCCAGCGATTCTATTCTGTAAAAATCTCATCGTGAAAACTTGGTAACGTGAGCTGTCATTTCAGTTGATGCAGAATTAAGAATATGTTTTTATAAATAAATTTTTCATAAACTAAAAAAATATTCCTGGTACCACAAGAACTAAATCAATTAGACAACAACTAAATCCACACTTAACCCATCATCATTATTGTCACCTATTTACGTCCGAACATCTTGTTTCGGAAACCCGTTAACCCTTCACTCGCCGGGGACTCAAGAAACGGTGTCTCGCGAAGAACAAAGCCGTACATAAATAACGGATCAGTTGAATGCGTAAACAATAGCACATCGGTTTCGACAACGCGGGCGGATCACGGGGATTCGGGAAGATTTTGTGATTGTATAAGTTTGCATTCGAAGGGTTAAAAGGGAGTGTGTATTTTGTGATGTTGATATTTATTTGTATTGAAAAGAAATGTAAATAATGTTTTGTATAATTCATTGAATACACAAAACAATTAAGAAGGCTACCGTCGTAATTAGAATGCGTAGGTACTGAAATGTTTTAAATTTATTTCATGATTTTACAAACAATTACCAAAATGCTGATTTAAATGATATTAGCATTGTTGTTTCTTTATTTACAAATATTTCCGCGTGTTGACTACTTAGGTACTACTTACTTATACAAAGTTTGCAAGTCACAATCAATGTATTCAACCTTTAACACAGAACGTCCTCTATAATAAAAGAAAAATAAAACGCGTTTAGCGTAGTATCGAGTTGCTATGTAATTTTCAGACATAACTTGGAGAAGTTCAGTCGATTAATTCTGTAAAAATCTCACCGTGGAAACTTAGGTGAAGTGAGCTGTCAATAGTATCAATTTCCAGCATCAGCATTGCTATTCTGTAACCATCTCACCGTGAAAACTTAAGTGAAGAGAGTATGAGCTGTCATTGTCAATATGCAAAGGCAGTGATAGTTCACTCCAAGCTCACTTCACCTTAGTTTTCACGGTGAGATTTTTACAGAATAGCACAACTGGTGACATGACAGCTTACTTCACCGAAGACCGGCAAGACCTTCATTTTCAACATTCCTATGGTTACCTACTTCTTCTAGATTGGATCTAATTATACCAATGATTAATAACGAATACTTGATCATATTAATAACACATCCAACATAGTGATTGTTGTCTCTCAAAGTGCGCATTGACATGTTAAATCATTTTTTTCTTCATACAACATTCAATAATTGCTGCAACGATCAATTACCGACATTTTTATTTGATAAATAAAGCCTTATTTAGAAAATCGAATGCAACTTCGAATTCTTTAAGTCAATTTTATTCAATCTTCTATTACATTAATAAATACAAATTCGCCCTGACATAATTCCAGGATTATTGTATAATCGATAACGGTAATCGTTATTCGACGAACCGTTGGTCTAGCGCTTGCGACCAAAGCGCTACAGCTGAGCTTGGGTTCGACACCCGGGTCGGACAAAGTGTCATGGGATTTTTCAATCAGTAATTTCTCAGTAGCAGCCCGGAGTATGGATTTGTGCCCGGTTGATGATAATAGGCTCGCCCCCTATTCCATGATACTTATGGTACTAGTATGTACCTCTGCCTAACCCTTCGGGGATAACAGGCGTGATGTCATGTATATGTCAGGCGTGATTATGGTAAGTAATCGATACTCGATTAACCGTTTACTCAAGTTACTGGGAAATCGATTTGTTTTTCACTCGTTAGAAACGTTTAAGGAAATCCTGTTGGCTAACGAATTGATACCTAAGGAAATTGACTACTATAATGGGACTTAATAAAGACAATATGGTCATATTTGGGATGTAATTAACACTTTTTGTGGGTTAAGATTAAAAGATACCGTTGGATGTAGAAACATTTGCGTAAATCCCGCTAATATATAACTATAGTTACAACTTAGGCAAGTACCTAACTTATGTACTTCCTGGATATGGGTATATAAAACTTGTGGCGGCATCTATATCGCCACATGCGAACTACGCATCAAAGATCTGACGTCACACAAAAATCCTGCATCGCGCAATTAGAGTTTACGCAACTCTGTAGAACAATTTCTATAAAAACTTCATGGCCCTACGAGAGTCGCGCCGCGTCTGTCTGCAAGAGCCTTTATACGGGTCTACTCCAAGTTGCCTCATGATATTTGATTCTTTAATTCGATTGATCTTTTGCATTCTTACAATTTCAATTGTTAACTATAAAGAATCGATTATAATTCACAAAAAAAAATCCACAATATGGCCAATTTTACACTACATTTCACTCAATTCTAAAACTCTGCACAGGACTCAAACCTGTGAGTATCAATAAAACGGATCACTTGCATCACCACGGTACATTTGCGGCGCGTCGAGCCACGCCCTCTGTCGCCGACAAATAAATTGTATTGTCAACACATAACTCATGTTTACACGGTTCGAGTCGGGTAATCGTGAGATTTAGATGCTTTTGTCAAAAGGGATGAAGAAACCTTTCATTTTCACGCCAGTTTGTTTCAGAGGGATATGCAGAGGTTCTCTTACCTCATTTGCAAACCGTTAAGCATCAGAACAACACAATACATTTTGAAATAGGCAATGCATTCTTATTAGTACATTTTTGACTTTCATCAAGGTCTAATTGATAAATGATTTGACTTTGACACGTTTTGCACATAATTCCATATTTAATTGACCAGATGATTTACATAATTACCTATTCCGAGACGGTACCTACGGAAAATTTCGTAATAAACCTGAAAATTGCATCAGACTAGGTATTTCAAAATAAAATCAAATTGATTCTTTGGGTTTTAAGTTTCATAATATCTTTTTTATTTTTATTTTTTTGGGTGGGATATCATCATATGACTTCTCCCGCCCTGGGCGGAGCGGAAGGGCGTGTCAGACTCTTACTGACTAAAACCCACCCGTGTTTCTTCAGTTGCCTGTTGCCAGGGTCCCGGTATCCCTTTCGGACTATTCCGCAACCCTGGCAGGAAGTTTCATAATATCTGGCATTCTGAAATGAGGATTTGAGCTGTTACTGAACCACATTCTTTAAAAAAAAAATCACTTTCTTCAAAAACGGTGAAGAAAAAACATCGTGAAGAAACCGGCATGCCTGAGACAAATTTCTCGACGGCATGTGAAGCCAAGTCAGAGGCCCATGGGAGGCATAAAAACTCTGACACCAGGTTTAGTCACTAACCACATGAAAAAGTAGAAGATTGTTTTCAAAATTTATTTATCAAATAATTGTCAGCTTCCCGTCTAAGCAAACACGACTGGATACCTATATTTTACTCTGAGTGACTGTAAATTGACTGATGTAATGAATTGGTTTCGTTTTTGCAACAAAATGAAGGATAATACTTCTCTCAAAGATGACAGCAACAATGTGTTTTCATGAACATCCTTTTGGAAAAGTGACTCGAGTGATATTTTAATTTATTACTTACGATTTCAATACCTACTTATGGGTATATATTTATTCGTACCTTTAGTGATTTATTCGTGAAACAATTTCAATATTGTTTCTCCAGTCTCTTAACTTACTTTATAAGTTTCACCAATAGCTATAAAGCAGCGCTTTTACGTAAGACGTGCCACGTTTTGTTTTTGCTCTCCTGGTCATTTTAAAAGTATTTACCAAACGTTGTTTGGGCCAGCTCCTTGTCTGAATATCTGACTGGATATTACTTCATTGGACTTAACACTGACCTTCACTACATAATACAGATTGTTGCAGTTTCACCGCGCCTCTTTGTGCTCGTTTTGGTACTTGATGGCAACTGAAACCATCCGATTTACTTGATTTCCATAACGCAACTGTTCCGGATTTTTTAATCATCATTGATCTATAATAGGACCATGTTACTACGTTCCATTAGCTTAGCAGCTAAGTACTTATATATAATAATTTCATTCTATCACTCTAAAAAAAGCTCCTACAAACCGAGTCACGGAGCTAGCTAGTTGCGTTCGTTGCGTGCACGCAAACATTACCCCGACCCATCGAATCGGCCGCAGTACACGCCTATTCAATTACAACCAGCTAATCGACCCATACCGGCCTATCGGGCTTTATTAGCCTCTAATGTTGCATTGTGAGAAACATTTAGTACGTTAGTAGTTGCTGGTGAAGTTTCATGATTGTCGTTCTGTACTTGGAAGTACTTACCTATTGCGAGACCTCAATTTTAGAATTAAAAATTCGTCTCTTTAGTCATCGATACTCCTTTTATGAAAAATGAAAACTTAAGGTCGTCAAAATCATTTTCCTGGCTTTCTCCCAATTTATTTGAGGTCAGCACTGTTTTTTTTTTCTGTTAACTTTCTACCTAGCTTTGTTATAACACACAATCTATCCATCTTTTGTTTAGTCAGCCCCATTTCTTGTCACCTGCTCCTCATTACTTCTCATGGCATGTCCATACAACGACATTTCCGAAAGTATGGAAGCTCTAGGTATTAAAAAGAAATAGAACTCTTTCGCTTTATAAATGTTTGTTTAATAAAGCTGCGGGTAGCTTTAAAACAGTAAAAAACACTTTTAAATCCAACACATTAATTAGTAGCGAACTCGTAAAGTGCTGAATACAAAACAAAATTGATAAATCAAGTAAACGGCTATTTCTTGTACCTAGCTTATTTCCATAATCATACGATTGTATAGAAAAACGGCAGGTCACAGAGTAACAAATATTGTGATTACTATAACAGTGGCACAACGCTATAGGCTGGGGTTGTAATCTGAGCTGAGCTGGGCCATTTCTCGCATCACTTCACATTCATTTCCAATACATAGCTTTAGGTACAATCCATTGTGGAAAAGTGTACGTCAGTTGAACCTATTTTCGTAGGAGACTACTAGCTGTGCCCGCAGCTTCGCTCCCGTGGCGGTGTATTTTAGCATAATCAATAAATCAATCTGCCTAGCCTTTTCCCAGCTATGTTGGGTTCGGCTTCTAGTCTAACTAGATGCAGCTAAATACCAGTATTTTACATGGTGCAACTGCCTATCTGACCTCCACAACCCAGTAACTGGGTAATGGGATACCCCTTGGTAAGACTGGTTGTTAGACTTTCGGGCTTCTGACGACCCGTAACGACTTTCAATGATCCATGAATGACAGCCGAGATCAACGGCTTAACGTGCTTTCCAAGGCATGGAGGAGTCTCAGTATGTAAAGATGGTCACCCGTCCACGGACCAACCGCGGCCAGCATAGCTTGACAGTGCAGCTGTTGTCAGTTAGCCACGAGCTCCTCATAATCAATAATTAATGGAAGCGTGACGCCATGGTATATTAGTAAAAGAACTCGCTTGAACTTACATAGAATACTTTTGGTACCAGTAGATATTATGAAAAATTATAATTCTACTAAAATGCTACGCGAATGCCGTAGCATTTCTGGAAGTTCAAAGTCTTGTATAATAATACCTTTAAAATGCCAGCTACTTTAGTTAGAATTAATAAAGTATTACCTACGAAACAGTAATTTTACAGAAAAAATTACACTATCCTACTTAATATTACTACAAATGTGATAGTTTTTATGTTTGTTACTGAATCACACAAAAACGACTGAACGAATTTAGATGAAATTCGGCACATAAATGGTTTATACATAAAATACTTTTATCTTGGGGTTCGTTCCCCACGCGGGCAAAACCGTTGGCAAAAGTAGTAAGTACTAAATAAGTATAAACTTATTGCAAGAGAGCAGTGGTGGCCCAGTGGTAACGGCCACGACTTACGAGTCGTAGGTCGTAGGTTCGAACCCTGACAGGCGCTTTACTTTGTGTAAATTATTTCATCGCCACTGCTCTCAAAAACGGTGAAGGAAGACATCGTGAGGAAACCGGCATGTCCTAGAACCAAAAATTCGAAGACATGTGACATCTACTAACCCGCACTGGGCCCGCGTGTTGGATTACGGCCCGCTCCCTCTCACAGAGAGGAGGCCTGTGTCCCAGCAGTGGGAACATTATAGGCTGATTATGCTTATGCTTATTGCATGTGTCTGTAGGCACTTAGGCAGCTACCGGCGGCACGCGGCGTAGCAACTCGCTACGCGGTGTCTACGCTTCCGCGCGTAGTTTGCACCAAGTCCTTCTAAATTAATTTAAAAAAAATCAGATTACATAACGAAGATTTAGAGATTATATACATATACATGCATTATTATAAATTAAAGTCGTTTTTCGTGTTTGTCTGTATTTCGCGTTGTTCTTCTAAACCACACAACAGATTTTGATGACATTTTCACCATCGTTTAGAGAATTTATTTCGGAAGGTTTATGTGTACTTATAATACGATAATATTAAAGATATATTTAACTAAGAAATCTCGATGTTTTGTCAAGTCGTAAAAGTGCGAAGCAGGAGCGGGTCGTTGGTTTTATTATAAAATATCAAAAAAATCCAGCTTTCCACAGTAAATATACCAAACACAGCAATTAATATTAGTTACTAGTGCTTGAAAACATGCGAAGTTATTGCTTATCAACGTTGTAACAGCTCACAAGTATGCTTTGCAAAGCATTTGAAGTTTTCAAAGTTGTGCCACTTTTCTTGAAAATGTAAATGAAATTGCGTTATTTACATTTGAAATTATTCGTAGCAGTACGACTATATTTCAATTAAGCGCATAACAAGGATTTTTATAGAAAAAAATGTTGGTTGATTGAACTTATAATATTTGGACAACATTTTTATTTTTCCCTCCTAAAGTATCTACCGTTTATGTTGTCTTTTTCTTTTTATAACAAGAACATATATTTTATTTTAATTCCATATGTTGTGGTTTCTTTGAGTATTTATTTCATGTGAGTGGTGATAGGTTTGTTCAATTAGTTAGAAAACATTTTTATTTTGACATCGAACAAAGTTGTAACATCATTTTACGCTTCTTCATAATAAACATAATTAAGTACTAATCATGTTTTTAAAAGAGGTGTGTGCAGACTGGTGCCAATTGGCCGCAATCCCGAAATGTCCTCATAAAAAATATAAAGCTATTAAATAATTTGCAAGCGAATAATAAAAAGTGTTCGCCATCATGCAATGGTCACGACACATGAACACGAATCTCTACTTTTTACATACATTATACTTTTCCACTCGCTTGTACATTGTACCCCATTTCATACGTGCTTGTTACACATTGAATATCATTACAAACTTAATGGAAAAAGTTTATCTCACTTTTCTACTCGAAAGTACTTTTATGAGTTGAATTCCCAGTACAGTCGCTAACGAACGTTGAATGCAAAAAGTGTGAATTATAAATAAATACAACGATACGAACGTGATCCATCAGTTTTAATACGTAAATTGCACTTTCCTACTGGGTTATACGTTCGCACATAATTTTTATAATCCACGTAAAGCATAGTTGGTTAGGTACAGTCACTAACAAACGTTCAAGGAAGGCGTAAACTGAATGAGCACTAAGCTCAAGCTACATAACAACATATAAATTATACTTTTCCACTCAGAAGTACATTTGTATCTATTTTTTATTTTACACACATGTACAGTCGCTAACAACTGTGTTGGGAGTAAAAAGTGTAAAACGTACGTATTTTACGATGCTACGGACGTTTATGACGCAAATTAAATATAAAGTTAGATAGCGAAATGTAATTAGCGCAAAAAGTAATTAGCTTTGCACGCACTAACAATGGCTGGAAACACACGGCGATTCGTGCGCAAAAAAATATTAAAATGTTACCGTCACAAATATTTGTTTAACGGAATCGTTTTCAGTTAGACTCGGTTAACAATATCATCGAAGCATTTTAATATTACGTTTACGTTTACGTAGTTTTGTTCTCCATTTCTTGGAGTTTCAATTTCAAATGGAGCTAATATGAATATTGTATTAACATTTTATTTTACAATTCAATCCATGAATGCAATGTTTAAATTAGAGAACAAATTCTCGTCACATAAAACGCCTATAGTTAGCGTATACTGGAAGTCGCCAACCCGATCATATTGACCAGTTGTTTCGCACAAATGGTGGACGTATCAGCGAATCGCGGTACAAAAGGTACGCTTTCAACCACTGAAAAATAAAACATCGCAGGAACTGGTTCCCTTATCGCCAATGCACAATGGACTGCGGCCACTCCGGGCAATATTGGTAGCTTTTACGAACTAAAATACCATTAATACCCTTTTCCTATTTGTTTACGATCGAGAATAATGGTCTATTAAGAATGTTAAATTGCTAACGCGAAAATGTGCGTATTTTGCTGATTAACAAAATAATTGTTTACGTTTGTGAGACGTTAGTTTTAATAGCAATTGTTCACTTATCATAGTGATTAAATTGTTAGAGTTGATGGATTGCACTATTGATTTTCTTATTGGAAATGTAATATTATATTACATTTCCTATTACATTTCACTTGATTTCAATACGAGTCAGCCAAATCGGTTTTTTTCATCTGGAATTTCTTAGTAGCAGGCAGAAGTCTCGCCCCTATTAGGCGGGACTTAAACATAACTGGCGAAAGGTGAGTGTACTATAGGTATAGCTCTGCCTAACCCTTTAGGTCATGCCGGCGTGATATTATGTAATGTTATTTTCATTCGCCTTTTGATAACGCTAACTATTCACGTTGCGTTTTTTTTTGCGTCATAAAAAGTTTAACGTGGCTACTGTAATTAGCAGGGGCCGTCTTATCACACCGCTCGTTGCGTGTAACCAGGGAATGCAATGTGGTCATTATTCTTCTACAAAAATACCTAAAACAGGTTCATGAGTAATAGATATGTAAAATTCACACTAAACTAACTTCTGTTTCGTTCCGTCAGTTTGAATATTTTTTTTTATGAAATAGTGTAGGTAGTATAATCAGCCTATATAATGTTCCCGCTGCTAGGATCAGGCCTCCTTTCTTCGAGAGCGAGTGATGAGCTGAATCTACCACGCAAACCCATTGCGGGTTGGTAGATGTTACACGACTTAGAATTTTTCAGTCTAGGACATGCCCAGTTTCCTCACGATGTTTTCATTCACCGTTTTCAGAGGTGTGATTGAAAAATTTACGCCCTACAACTTATAAGTCGGGGAGTACGGTTCGACAACTATCATTCTAGTTTAATAACGTAATAGTAGTACATCTCTAGACATAACCCTGCAAATTCCCGCACCAAACGTTTCACAGTTCAACCATTTACCCGCTTTCCTAACACCAGTATATCCCAGCCCTTACCACCGATCGATAAACGCACAGTCCGGTTAAAAGCGTCATACCTCACTTCGCTCCAATCCCGACTGAATTTATAACATTTAATAAGTTTAACCATTCCATTTCACACCTATTGAGTTATAGTGGTGCGTGATATCAACTATTATCAACTAGTTGATTAACCCCCCAGTTTATAGCGATCGATGTTATTGTTAGCGTAATAGAACTTCTAATTGGTTTCTTGAGGGTTAGCGTTAGTAACGATTTAACTCCGGAAATTGAGTGCTAAGTTTCGGTCAATTTGCACAGTAGGTATGTCTGTCTCGTTTACTCTTTACTTGATAAATATCTATCATCTCTCACGTACAATTACCTAAAGCCAAGATTGTATTCAATATGTAGTTTTTCTTAGCATTTCTACTGTTACATAGTTACTAAGCGTATATTAAATTTATGTTGAATGTATAAACAATTTGAAAGGTTTTCTAGTTCAGTTTCGAATCGTTGTCTGATTTTAATAAAGGCTGTGACAGTAACAACTCGCCAATTACTGACTTTTGTACACAAACTGTTCTCTAACTTAATTTTGAAATAGTATTTTGCACTATTTACAATACTCTAACTGCGATCACCAATCTATTAACCAGCTATTAAAGTTATGACATTATTCGTGGGCGAAGTGTTATTTTTAGGGGCAGGCTACACGACTTAGGTATCTAACTTAGGTAACACTGGAAAACAAGTAATTGTTTTTCTCGTTCAAAGTACTAGAATGTTATATCTTTCTTCGTCTGATATAAATTTATGATCACATTCATATATCTACGCAACACTAAATCTCACGATTTATGACCAAACGCAATATTGCAGGCCATTTGTAACAGTGAAATCGAACCAAAACGCCGGAATTACAAAATTACTAACAAATAAACAAAATGAATTATTTATTTCTATCCGATATCTAAGAGCACGAATTTGTCTCCTTCCCTAAGCTAATTAGTACTGTATAATGACATAACGCGAGCCTAAGCGTACACTTCAGTGCAAACTTAATGATAAATATATCCATATTTGTCTATCAGTATAACTGGAAAGGCTTATCGTTTCGAATGCTCTCGTTAGCGCTTGTAAACTGAAACCCCATTACTGCCACTCGAAAATACCAAATAGACACCTTAAGTTGAAAGTCGTAAGGAAGAAATCAATTTGACGCCACGTTTAAGGTCTTTTTTCGCCCGGTACGCGCACGATTGCCTCTCCTAATTGGCTCGCCATCTGTTTTAATTCATTTTGCGATAGTTTTACAAGTATTTTATTGACGCGTGGCTCCGCCTGGCGGTCGGTGGTGTAACGAAGCGATTAATCGATTCGTTTGCGTGCGAGTCGCTCGATCGACTGTTCGAGTGGCCCGGCCAAGTCAATTGCTCGATTATTCGATTTTTGAACAAATATTCCTTTAGTTTTGTTTTATTGTTTTCTTTGATGTATTTTGCGGTTGCCATGTGAGGCCATGTTTTGCAATTCTGATATTACGGACTTTAAATTTTAATTTGTTGCCATTTCAGCGTCATTCAGCATGTAATTTGTTATCATTCTAATTCTATTATTTATAGTATACAGCGTGAATAATGTCCGATATTAAACTAGTTTGTAGAAACTAAATAAGGCAGCTTACCAGGAAATTAATCGCAATTATGTGTAGGCATGAAAAATGGCCTAGTTTCAATACCTATCACGCTATGGGAGGTCTTGGAAGATGAAACACTTGGCTCTTAATGCTCGAACTTAAGGTTTAAATTGATGTGGAAGTATATTTGCAAAGAGATAAGTCCAGTGGCATAGTCAGTGACGCGTGCTGCCATCTCTCGGACGATGACAGTAAATAATAAATCTTTAGATAACATCAGAGGCGAAGATTATACGGTACTGAGTCCTCATCACGCCATCCGTGCTTCCTGCACGGGCAAATTAGTAAAACACCTACAAACAATGTTGCCTGCCATTAGTTATGCCACACACTTATGACTGAGGCAATAGGGTTCAAATTCATTTGAGCGTTTGACATGCAAAGGCAAGTAACAAATGGTGGTTTAGAACACTGAATATATTTTTAGTAGTTCGCAGAAGCGTACGCTAAAAGTTAACGCCGGTGCTTGAACGACAGAAGACAATGAACAGAACAACACAGTTTAAATGTTTAAGTGCCTAGTTAACGTACAGTTACAGCCAGACTAGAATTATGACCTGAACCTAAACGTTCTATTTCACTGCACAGTAAACCACACGCATTCTAAGGACTCTTTGGAAATGCCTGGTTTTTTTGGCCGAATTTGTAACAATCGGCCTCGACCCGCGCGTTGACCAATTAGAAACACCCATTAAAAGCATTCGGCAAACTTCGTATTTTTTCGCCGCTTGCATTCTTTCACGAAAACAAGCGATGCAATTTAATCCGTCAATTTGCACCGAACAAACCGCCACCGGTAGCCCTTTTGAAAACGGAACGCTTCAATTGACTTTCGCGTTCTAAAAATTGGTACGTCATTAAGTGAACGTTTATTCGAATTTAGTGTTGCCATAAACATTTTGTATTGTCAAAAGTAAATTGGTATTATATGACCAAGTTTTTTCGCATAAAACGCACCTTTTGAAACCCGGTTTTGGCGACCATTAATCATGAAATAAATAAATTGTCTGACCATCTAATAAATTATGTCAGAATGATTAGATAACTTGAAAAAGTATAGCTTGAAGATACTTAGAAGATAAATAGATACGAATCAAACAGAAAATAACAGTTTGTATCAATACCCCCGCCATAAGATTTGATATTAATTCAAAGACACTTTTGATCAAAATTAAGATAAACTATGTAGGTTTATGGTAGCATACATCCGATTCTTGGAAAGATAGTCAAATGAAAGTTGACTACTGTTTTAACATAAAGATTATATCATAGCATCTGTTGGGAAGTTGAAATGCCATGCCATAGATAACCGATCGTCTAATGAAACCTTAAGCAAGCCTAGCAATTTAGAGGTTAGTAGGTACTGTAACCGGCCTCTGCAATCTATTAGGTAAATAAAAAACAAATCATTTAGGTGTCATAAAATCCCATTTCTTAGTAATTACATAATAACACTAATGTTAGTAGTAGGTAAAAGTTATATTTGGCAAATTTTGGTTATCATTATCTTCAATCTTACTAATAATTTCAAAATCACTTTTAATAAAAAGTATATTTTATTTAAACAAATATTACCTTCTTCCTTCTGAAGCCATCGGGTGAATATACTTCTGAGCTCTACGAGAAACTTACCCAATGGTACCTAACTGCTTATGTTGACTTATTAATTATAGAATTTGAATTGCTATCTATTGCCTAATTATAATTTTTATTAGGCCATTATCTCGGGGAGTAGGTACGCGAATTAATTCGGTTTCATAGACATGCATAATTGATAGATATTATTTTTAACGAATTAGGTAATCACTGCTACACAAGAACGATTCTAATGAACGATCGTTTAATTTTATTATCGTGAGATCCGAGTAAAAAAAAAAAAAAAAAAATTATGTTATAATAAATTCCGGACGATAAATAACTAATAATTCTTAAAAATCGAATTAATAACTTCCATTTTATTTGGTTCCGAGTTAATTAAAATGATCAAGCGAAACGAATTAGATAATTTGTCATCGACTCTCGCGCAGCTCTTATTGTTGCCAGACACATAAATTATAATATCTGAGCCTTCTTGGAAATAAGGTCGTTCATCCAATGTTGCAAGACAAGAAAGCAAGAATTATGCATAACTAAATAATGTCAGTGATATATTGTGCTCGTTTTGCAATGTTGCTATTCTTGCGAAATATTCTATTCGGTGTATACGGTAGTATAATAGACAATTTTTTTTTTTTGTGATGGTTTACTGTACACGTCAATTTGTTAAGTGATGTCATGCGATGATATAATAATCAAAACTTCACGTCAATAGTTTGTCTTGGTGACTCATAATACCTAAGTATCCAAGGCATTTAAGATGATTAATTTTATTGATTGTAATATTCCACTTATAATTGGATGGGTGACCATCCATTACATATCGAGACTCTTCCGTGTTTCGGAAAGCACATCAAGCCGTTGGGCCCGGCTGTTATTCGTAGATCTTTGCCAGTCGTTACGGATAGACAGAAGTCCAAAAGTCTGACAACCAGTCTTATTAAGGGGTATAGTGTTACCTAGTAATTGGATTATAGAGGCAGTCACGCCATGTAAAATACTGGTATTCAGCTGCATCCGGTTAAACTGGAAGCCAACCCCAAGACAGTTGGGAAAAGGCAGATCGATTTATTCCGAAATTATTGTTTAGTCTTGCTAGCCCAGTTTGCGTGTCAGATGCAAAACTCAGATGCCCATGCCTTAAAACAAAACATTCTTGTATCAGCCATTTTGTAGTTGCTTACAAGTTTTGCCAATATAATTTATTCCCCGTCATTTTCATTATTATGGCTAGTTTTAGTAATAAGATATTCGTGGAATATTTAATACGTTTCTGCGATATTTTTACCTTTTTAAACGAGTTTTTGGTTCATCGAATTTCGCACGGTCAGAGCTAAATGTCATTTTGTTATTGTTATTCGCTAAGGTGTGAGTTATCGGTTACTAATTAGTTTGAATTTGTTATTCCTGTCCGTTAACATAGAAGTTGCTTTAATTTTTAATGGCTTAAAATCGTTTATTCGATGTATGATTTGGAAAAGTGTTAATGAACATCCGTGCGGCGTTCATCTAATTAATTACGAAATGTAATTTAGTAGATATTTTTTGATGTTAGATAACTAAGATTAATGTTCAATTGTAGCGTATGTTGTAATTGTAGCGCTTTTGAACTCGGTAAGGAAGATTTATGCTCAAATGAGTGATCAATGTGAAATATCTACAGTAAAAGTCTATGCATGTAAAGTTTTAACATACCAACTAAGTACCTAGATGTGTTTAAAACCTTACCTACCATTAATACCTTATAGACTTTACATTTTATGTACGCATTTTGTGTAAGTACCTTCAAACAACCCATAACATTATACGATACTAGCTGCGCCCCACGGTTTCACCCGCATAAATCTCGATCCCGTGGGAATATCGGGATAAAAAGTATCCTATATCCTAATTCAGGTCATCGTGTAGCCATGTTACAAATTTCGTCCAAATCCGATCAGCCGTTTTAGCGTGAAAGCGTAACAAAAAGTCGCCGGCAACAGATAGTTAATTTTATTTTCTTGTAAATGTTGACGTTCAAAAGTGCCTTTTTATGGTCTACTTGAAATACTTATATGATTTGACTTTAACTGCATTAAACTACCTACCTAACAATACATGTAGGCAAAACCATAGCCACACTACCCATTCAAAATACCCTTAATTTAACCAAAAACCCGTCATTAATCCGTCATACAACATTCTCGCATACCTTCAAAAGAATCCTCACATAGTTTCCATTGAAGGAATCCTTAATGGCTGGTATCATTGCGCTATAGCCGAGGTAGGTGGGCAGTCGCGTGGGAGTCCGGCAAGCGTCCTGCTGCGCAAGCGACGCACCAACATTAACATGTTCATTTATTAATATACTAGGCCATAGAGTTATGGGCTTGTAGAGGTTTGAATTAATTTTTTAACCCTTGTTTTTGTTGGTTTTTATTTATTGTTATTTTTTATATTTCTATATCTTCTTATATTTCCTAGAAAAAATCTTGTAAGTACAAAGTTTAGTTTTCTGTTTATCCATGTTAGAATATTATTTTTATTTACTTTACTTTTTTATTATTGTACACCTTAGAGGTAGGTATGTTGTAGAGATACCATTATTTTTTCATTTTGCCTAATTTTATTTGTTATCTACCTGCAGAAAAATAAACAGTATTCTATTAACTTTCAATACCATAAAGTTGTAGGTACCTCGTAAATTAGTGATTCATTTACAACTTCTCAATTCATCAGACTAAATTACCTCTTAGTTTATTGTGCGACAGCTATAATTTTATGATTCCGAAAAAACAATTAAGAATAATAAATTTAAAAAAAAAGATAAATAATTTTCAGTAATTATTTTGATCCCAATACCGAACTACAACCTTTTAATTCTCAATTAAACCCAGCTGATTGATTCTTTGGACATGGCATTTTAACCACACATTAAGAAAATTAAGTAAAAATAATTAAATGAACTTAACCATCTACTTTAACGTTAAAAATCAATTTATTGGGAAAGGCGCGCAGCAACAGTTTAAAAAAAAAGTTGAAAATGTCACTATTGACAGGTTTGACCTAAAAATGTTCTCACAATAATTAATGAAGACAACTTTCACTTTAACCAGTAGTTTTTGTATTTAATTTTAACGTGAGTTTTAGCTACTGTATTCCCACGGCATTGATTTGCTGGATTTAAATTGTCTTGGTAAAATTGCAAGAAAAAAAGTTTGACGTTTGTAATGACAGATGTCTTATTTTCACATGTCTTAATTTTTAGCGCATAATACCTTTGAGTAAAACAGATTTTTGAAAAAAAAAAGGATAAGTACTAAAAATAAAATCAAAATGCCACTTTATTTTTTACTCTTTTAACTTGTCTATCCCTCATAAGGCTACGTACACATAAAGGACACCCCGTGACGATCGTAGGCCGATGTTCATTGCACAGGGCCGTGTTCAAGTCAGCGTCGGTGGCGAGCGAGTCAAGTGGATCGCAACATGCAGCTAATTAATATACCACTTGTCAATTAAGCGCACGATATTGTGAACTGTGCCTTATTTCTTGTACACTTCAGGTAAAAATAAAGGAGATAATAATAGAATTATGTGTTTGTTGCAAATGCGCATAGGTTTACAACATCGGTAGCTAGTTAAGAAAGTACTACATTGGATAGGATAGTTTTATAGAATAAGCAGTATTTTTGAGCAATTAAAATGTTCCTGTTCTCACAGATACGGCTTTTCTTTACTCAATTTAAGGCCTTTAAGACAAAATACATAATTGACCACCAAGCTCCGACCACCTTGGTGATTTCCGGCCAATTTCTCACAGAGAGATGGCCGGAATCCCAGCAGTGGGAACGCTAAATACGGATTATGTAATAGGCTATTCAAATAAATCCTAATCTCGCTTAATAAATAATAATAATAATCGTTAATAATATTAATAAATCATTGATTTTCTAAGCTTAAGACAGGAAAGTGCTTTAACCTTTAATAATCTTTTAACAAACGATTATTTTATTTAATATAGTAGGTAAGAGTAAACTTGGTGGATAATTTATGCAATTTTGCACAAACGGATATTGGTAACTTGAGTTGTTGAATGTTGGACTACAATTTATAGCCATTTTGTATTATTGGATTCTCCTTTCGTGCTCAATGATAATTTCGTCGAGTTCCGCAAAACTATCGATTTTCCTTTAGAAGTCGATAGTAATAAATTAATAAAAATTATATTGTGTCTCGTTACTGACAAGTAAGCTCATATATAAAACTTGTAATAATTGCTACATTACTTACAATAATTATATTAAAGGAGAAAATCAACTACCTAACAGGTGAACGAGTGATTAGGTACTTTTTTTTTTTTTTTTTTTTTTGGGTGGGAAATCATCATATGACTTCTCCCGCTCTGGGCGGAGCGGAAGGGCGTGTCAGACTCTTACTGACTAAAACCCACCCGTGTTCCTTCGGTTGCCTGTTGCCAGGGTCCCGGTATCCCTTTCGGACTATTCCGCAACCCTGGCAGGCATCGGTCCTAACGGACCCCGTCAGGTGTGCTGACATCTCTTTGAGGCGCGCGTGGAACACGACGTGCCATCGACCTGGGCCTGGTCCTTATCGGACGGCGAGCTGCCCATTGCTCGCCGTCCGCAAGCCCACGCCTATGGTGGCCGGGAATCCGCCTGGGATTCCCGACGCCCAGGGTGTCTCCAGCGGCGGCGGTTAGGGGCGTGAGGGCGCAGGCTTTGCCTCTCTCTCACGCGTTCCGCCTCCTCCTTCGCGAGCATCACTGCTTCGCAGAAGGAGGTGACCGCCTCCCATGCCCTCTCGCTCCGTACCATGGCCTGGACCAGGGCCGGACGCGAGAGGTCAGTGCCGCCAATCGCCTCCACGAGGACACGGCGGTGCTCCGCCCAAGCAGGGCACTCCTCCATCGTATGCTCCACCGTGTCCTCCGGACGATCCGCACAGTGGTGACACCCGGGCGTTTCCTCCCGCCTAATCCTGCACAGGTACCTCCCGAAGCTGCCATGTCCGGTGAGGACCTGTGTCAGGCGGAAGGTCAAGTGATTAGGTACTGAGAACCTAATCGTACCATGAGAGATATAGAGTACTGTATTTCTCATGTCGACAGATCAGTGTAAGGTCAAACGTAGTTCATTTTCATGAATCCTACACACCCTTAAAGTATGTCCCTCGTTCACACAGCGTGTTAAGTTAGGTTAACACAAAGGATGTTAAGTTAGGTTAACACACGGATTGTTAAATTAGGTTAACACACGGATTGTTAAATTAGGTTAACACAAAGGGTGTTAAATAAGGTTAACACAAAGGGTGTTAAATAAGGTTAACACAAAGGGTGTTAAATAAGGTTAACACACAGAATGTGAAGTTAGGTTAGGTAAGTTATAAAGTAGCTTATTCCATAGTAAAAAGATTAGTCAATCAGCAAGACTCAGCAGGGCTGACTGCCCAAAGTCGGTACTTCAGTATTCAAGTATTCATCACACTACGAGACTTCAAGACTTAGGCTAGGCACAAACGAGCCACCGGCCGCAACCAAAGGTGGCTGTCGCTTCTTGCTGCGGTGTTGAGTACTACTGTAGCGGGTGGCCGCCACAAATCCATAAAAAACGTATGAAAAAACATGCGAACTGCTCGTCTCTGGGCTATCGGTGGCGGTGGCCGGTGGCTCGTTTGAGCCTAGCCTTATAATGACGTACGAAAACCAGCCATACGCTTCATAAACAGTCTTACTGTAATAATAATAATACTTTAATGTCTTATAAATCGGTAATTACAGCAATATTTCCATCTTATTACCTTGTATTGATCGCTATTATTGCTTTAAGTACCATGTTATTGTTTCTGATAGTCTTTTGTTTTATTTCTTTTATTAATAGTCAATAAAATTAAAATTTATACGACGTTGAAGGTCGTTGCATGATTTTTTATATGACTTTTAAAGGTTTTCTGTATAAATAGGTTTTTGAATATTTTATTATTGATGAACTTTTAGAATGCACGCAGATGACTTACCATTATTATTTATAATTTTATTATTACTCACTTTGTAAGCTTAATAACTCAAATTACCATTTTATAACAGACAACTTACATAGGATATCCATTTCGCTTCGCATATTTTTGCATATACACTTAACAAGCCTTTTGTAAGTCCCTATACGTAAGTATGGTCGGCAACGAGAGTCACGCTCCTAATTATAGAAGCATTCCCAATCAATTACCGAGTATGCGCAACAAGACTGTTTCGACTGCTTCATTTGCGGTAGCGTCAGCAAAATATATAATTATAAAAATTTTAATTAATAAAATTTATCTCATTCGTGTCTGGAAACAAAATGCCAGAAAATTGAATTCTCGTATTGAATTTTTAAGTAGTTATATGCACCTGTTTGGCGTTGATAAAGTAGCGGTGTGACTTCTTAATTAGGTACTCCCCCAATATGGCAAAGCTCAATGAAATCCTACTACCTATTATTACTTTTTCAAGTTCTGGGTAAAGATAGAAGAATCTATTCGATTTCGAGATCGATCTTTATGAATATTGTTAATTAGTTAGAAATTTCTTGTTTTATCATAAAATATACATATATTATCAAATGACACTTGGCAATACTGTAGCTTCCTATAGTGAAAGAATCTTCGGAATCGGATTTGTAGTTCCGATGATTACCTCTTTCATACAAACTCACAAAATTTTATCTCTTTTTAATATTGATAATAGATAGAAAACAAAATATATCCCTCACAACATCACAAATCAAACGAAAAAAAAAAGAAACTTCCAAACCAAAATTTTAATACGCAAAAACTGAAGCAAAATGACGTTTTGTGTTTAACAAGCAGTCAAACGTTGCTGTCAGGCGTTGGCAACCAGCCAAAATACTAATGTCCCATTGAATAGTGCTATTTGTACACTGAGGAGAGCGGGACAAGTATAAACACAGCGCTAACGCTGCGATGCTCTTAATAGATCATTTAAGGCGAGGGCCATAGAATACGCGAGACATGCGGAAGCTTTTTTTGAATTAATAAAAAAAAAATTATAAAGGTAGGAGAATAGGGCCTTTTCATTGCAGGGGAAAAATACAGGCTGGTTATCTATTACATCTATTCATATGATAAACTAAAGCCGCTAACGGATTTTGACCCGATTTTCACCATAATTTTGAGAATTTATCCGGAAGGTACAATAATTAATATTAAACTTACAATTTAATAAAGAAATCTTGATGTTTTGTCAAGTCGTAAAAACCGTGCGAAGCAAGAGCGGCTCTCTAGTAAATTATAAAAAAGGAGGAAAAATATTGGCCTGTAATAAAATAAAATTTAAAAAACGAACAAAAAATAACAAGTGAATTCTTAATAGAGAAAAGAGTAGATCCCGATATTAAGATGGCATTCAATTAAATGTCATAGACCAAGTAAGATGGAAGATAATCTTTTTCAATAAACATGAAAGGTCTTTCGTAGAAGTTATTTATCTTGGAATGAATTGTTTAGATGCTGATGACATAATAAGATATGTGGTACCTGCTATATCATATAAATACCACTGACATCAAAGTGAGAAGTTAAAAAAATGGAGTATTGCATGAATAATGGCCCTATTATGCACGTAAAGAGTCTCTTAACTCATCCGAGTATTTTTCTTTGCGTCATAAATTAGCATGAAATCATATTCTTAAGCGCAGTTTTTATGACATAAAGAAATATCTGTTCTTAGTTCTAAATGGAATTAAAAAAGAAGCATTGCTCATAGAAAACTATTCATCTCATTCATATAACTTATCTGATTTAAGGTATTCCTTGCTAACTATAGATTCGATTCATTCCAATGATAAATAATAGCCCAATCTACTAAACATAAAAGCGATCACTAAATAGTTTTCCAAACATAAATTAAGCGGTTAACGGCACGGCGATCCACTTCCGCGTATTCTATGGCCCCTCTATGAGGTAAAGATTGAGTGCTGATGAATGGCCCGCGTTCGGGATGCTGTTTGATCACCAGATAAATATCGTGGGCGTATTCTTAAGGAATCTGAGCTCACAGGGCTAATAGCTTTAATAGCTCTTTGTTGAACATTATAAATTACTAGCTTCTGCCCGCGAGTTTGTTCGCGTGGAAGTCGAAAGACACCACAATATACTATAATAACAGCCACATTTCCTGCCCGAGCTTTAACTTCTTTCTGACTTTTTTTTGTTTTTGCTCGGCTCTTAAAGGTCTTAGTGCATAGTGTGATATTAAATATGCCTTATACCATCCTCAAGAATCGGGCTATCAAATACAAAAAGATTTTTTCAAATTCGACTGATAGTTCCAGAGATAAGAGCGTTCAAACAAACAAAAAAAATCTTCAGTTTTATTATGTTAGTGGCTGTATAGATTAACAACAATAACACTACATCTCTCACATTATGAACCTATTATTTTTTAAACTCGACATAATTTTCAATTTTCTAACAATTCTTCTCGGTTGCGGTGAAAATCGTCAAATGAGTTTTTAGTTGATCTTCTACTTTATGTTATTATGATTGTTTATAGCGAAAACAAACGCGATTGTGACGAAAAAAATGTTTCTCACACAAAATCTGAGTGTTTTTTTTCTTCTAGATAATAATAATCGTACTCGATAACTGAAATATAATTATAATGAGGCGTGATCTTTGTACTACAACGGAATTTAAAGTATTTGATACCTGTTTTTAAAATATTATTTGTTCTAATATTACTTTAAATTCATGGATAATAAAAGAAACGTGTAATGTTAAGTATCCCGCAAGACGCAAAGAATGCCCGCCTCTCTTGTACAGACAACAAAAACGTCAAGTATACGCTGCCCGTTTAAAATATTGGAATGAATGACATACCACGCCTCGCACGATTAATGGTGGTGCGCACACAAAAAGCAAACTCGCTCATTAATATATCAACTGTCTTTTTAGCAGCGCACTGAAACATTAGGTACCGTCAGCACAAACGTTAAGGATCGAAATTGATTTCCTTTTTAAAATTGTCACAAAAAACTCTCGGCACTTTTCATAATTCATTCGCTAGACATTCCTTTTACAAAAGAAAAGAAACAAATGACGATGTGTAACAATGGAAAATGTATTTAAACGCATTTAAAACGTCTCATATTTCTCTCGTCGCTCACAGAGTCACAAACTCACAACACGGACATAATTTAGCGGAGTAACATCTGTAGTCGATATCTCTTTATACAATTAACAAGAGGACGAGAGCAGACAGTCCCATATAAGTATTTTTAAAGGAGGTAATTTAACAGCTCCCGGGCAATTTTAAGAAACGCTGCACACGTGCGCTTTCGACTCATTTGAACTTTACATTTTTTCTGTAGCCGCTTACTCATTAATAATACAAGAAATTTCGATAAGACATACAGTAGCGTTTATTTAATACACTGCTTCTTATAAAAAATAAATCAAGATAAAAAACGTGTTCATGGAGAAAATGCGGTAACTTAAGTTATCTATTTCGGTGGCAAAGTAAAAACGCGGCACTTAAATCGTTAGTGTGCATCAGCTCTTAGCGTTATTTCCGTCTTGTCGTCGGTACTTGCTTTGACGGCTGCTAAACACGACATTAATACACTTTAGCTTTTTTTCGACTGTCACATAATTTACGTATTTTTTTCTTTCTTTTTTGTGGGACATTAGCTATTAAGCGACTGTACTGTTTGACATTGGGATTAATACGTCGGCGTTTGAAGCGCCACTCAACTAATGTTTTAATATTCTGAATGCAAATTATATGTTTTGTAAATGTTGTCCCTGTTAATGATTGTTTTGTATTTTTACATGGTTTACTTTAGAAAAGTTAGACTGACTTACATTTTTTATAAAACTAATAGGTATAACATTGTAAATCTGATCAACATTTTGCGGTTTGGCGCAATTTCCATGATTTGGATAAGAAAAAAAAAACATTTCTTTTTAAATCAATTAGGCCCAGGCTGGTAGGCCTCAAAGTTACGCTTAACTCATAATAATAATATCATGTGTGTGTCATTAAGATGTATGTATAATGACGTGCGACCGAAATATGTGTCATAAACAATAAAACGAAAGTCTTCACAACACGTGTTCGTCGATCAATCAACGATCACAAGCATTAATTAGTACTTAAATACCAATTAGTTGATAGATAATTATGTAGGTTAGAGTCTATTAAAACCGTCGAACGGAGCCACTAATAAATTACATAGCAAGTTTTTTTTATTGAATCACACCCAAATTACTAATAAAACCAGAAATTTGTTGACGAATCCACTAATAGACGGACAAGATAATGATTCAGAGGAACATAAATATATTATTCAATCACGAATTAATTTGATTGATGAATTAAATGAATTAAGCGGTCGTAAAGTTACACAACGGATTACGAGCTGAGGACGAAGATGATCCGACAAAAAACGACAACGGCATCAAAATTTACATAACACTTGCTTAATAAAACCGTCATGACTGAAGTCCAGACATGACTTCAAAGATCTTTAATGAATACTTGCCTCTGGGCACCGAAATGGTTATCTCTCTTTCATATCTTGGACGTGGGCGTTAATCAATTCTTTTCTAACCAGCTGTGGCAATAAAATCGACGATTTGCTTACTAATACGCTTGTTTTCGTCGCTAAATAAGTTTAAAAATTACCTCGTGGAGATTGTATCGGGATCGGATCGCGGTTCGTTTCCTTTAGCCTTTATTTTATATGAGTTTTATTATGCGATTTATTAATCCAGCGGAGGAACGGAACGGCATTCCGATCGTCATTCGGCTGCTTTTGTGTTATTGAGATGTAACAGTAAAGATCATGCTATTCATACTTGTGCGCGGCATGTCTGCATACAGATAAATATTCTCGTTTAACATTATTAATATTCATACCAACTATATTTGAGAACGTTTCGAAACTGTTTTGGGCGAGAAATATGTGAAAACTGGACGTTTTACGATTTATTAATTAGTCGTAAAATACTTGTTGAGGAAATCCAGAAACATCTGCATTTTCAAGATCTACTTTAGAATGCATCTACTAAATCTTTGAAGGCAATCTCTTTTGACATATCACACAAAGGCTGCGAAACAACATTAGAGATCGTCTCGTTTACAAATTAGCCTGATTAATTTTACTACCCACGATTTTATTTCAAAATCTGGCTTTATTATGCAAAGATCCTGTTTGGCAATTAAGCCAAAAGTTTTTATGAATTCGGCTGACTGTTTTCTTTTCTTTGCTACAGATGCTAATGGTGAACCTGCCAAGCTAAAGTGCAACCTGCGCAAGCACAAACCCAACCGCAAGCCGCGCACTCCTTTCACCGCACAGCAGCTTCGAGCGCTTGAAAGCAAGTTTGTCGACAAACAGTACTTGAGCATCGCTGAAAGGGCTGAGTTCTCATCTTCGTTGGGATTATCTGAAACTCAGGTAAGAATCTGACAGTACTTGAAACCTTTAAAAAAAAATGATTATCTTGGCCATTAATTTCAATACAATTTAAATTTTTATGTCATAATAAATAATGATCCAAAAATACCAAATAAGGAAAGAGAATCTTCGCCACGTAGTCAATACAAGAACACCATTAATTCAAAGCTTATAATAACAACATTTTATTTGTCTACAGGTAAAAATCTGGTTCCAAAACCGAAGAGCGAAAGCGAAGCGCGTACAGGAGGCGGAGATCGAGAAACTCAAAATGGCGCAGTTTTCTCGCCACCCCCACCACCTGTACCCCCACCCCGCGCTGCAGCAGTATTTCCACCCCCACCACCTCATGGGGGGAGGCAGACCCCTGCCCCACATGGGCCTGCCACCGCCGCATCTAACCATGGTCCAACCACCTGTGTCAAACGGATCACCGTCACCCAGCACACAAACTACAAGCCAACAGTGAAATATAAACAAAAGACGTTTCAAAACGTGATTACAAATTCAAATTCGGAACAATCGAACAGTGATTTAAAGTTTCTAACAAAAAGTTCCGAATTTAAAATTGAAAAAATATTTTATTTTTTCTGCTGTCGCTACCATAAGGTTGTGAGTGCGGTCAAAATCGATAAGAGTTGTAAATTATTGTGTACATATAGTTTAAAGGGAGTTTAGACAATACTGTGTATTAGGATTACGTTCAGAATTAATTTAATGTATAACTTTGTCGTAGGTAAACTTTACCTTTTTACCAAAATTTCGTTTGATTGTATTTCAGTACAAAATTCGGTCACCAGACTTTTGAATTCAGTATGAACTGTATTGTTGTAAATAGGATTTTATTTTGTACATTGTTATTTTAAATCTGTAGTTAAATATATATTTCTTTGATATTGACGAAAAATATTGTTTTATTATTTACCTATTTACATTTAATTACGTACATTATAATTATTATAATTATTTACGTACTTTGAGATAACGATGATTTTGCAGAGTGACCTATTGATAATAATGGCAGACGTGATTAAAATACAAATATAAAGTGCCTATAACCATAACATTTTCATTGATTAACTTCTAGAACCTAATGAGGACCGCTGCATTCAATTTTCAACCTTAGCCTCACTTTCATACAGTCTGAAATAAAATGTTTAATATTTTTTTAATGTTCTTAGTATCTAACAATAAGCAATGATAATAATATGTTGTCAATTGAGTGTGGAGCACTAATTTAAATATATCCATTAAAGTTAATTGCCTGATTGCGAGCGGGGTCGGGTCGCGCGATATATATATCGATAGTGGAGCGCTACTCTACAGGGGGATGCGCAAAAAGTCGTGCAATATGGGTAAATGCACGTAGACAAGTTTTAAAATATCATTTATTTATTTAAACCACAATTCTGAGTTATAATGATGTAGATTTACAAAAAGCTGCGAGAAAAGTAGGTAATTGAGTGAAAAATAGCCCTTTTTCGGGCACGAAAAACAACTAACAGGCATAAGGAGACTGAATGCGGGGTTTCCTAGAAGAGATAGACAGAGTCTATAACTATACTCCATTTGAAATAAGATTAGACGTATAGATAAGCCTTTTTTACATTCTGTTCAACCGATTTTGAATTCTATTGCGTTGGAGGCATGACAAATGGCAGCCGCAGTAGATAGTTGGTATTGTGGGTAACTTTTTTTGCTTTTAATGCTATCCTTAGGCCTACGGTATAGAAGTCAAAATCGGTTGAACGGACTGTAAAAGGGTTTGTTTTAATGTCTAATCTTATTTCAAATGGGGTATAGCTTAGGAGAAATACATTACATATTATCACGCCTGTTTCCCCGAAGGGTTAGGCAGAGGCATACCTATACGAGAAAAAAATCAGCTGTTCCATACATTTTTGTTCACTTAAATCGACAAAACGTATGGAACGGCTGTTTTTTTTGCGATTTCAATGTTGGTCCCATAGAAAAAGTATATTATAGATGACACCAAATCACTAGTTTCAAGGATAACGGTGTCTACCCTAACATCCTATAGTACACCCGCATTTCGCCAGTTATGTTTAAGTTCCCTGTAATGGCCTAATGGGTTCTAGTTATGCGTTTTATTTAGTTGTACGTACTTGTGAGTCAGTCTCTACTCTGAATCTTCCATCTGCGTAATGAAGTCAAGAAGATAACTTAGTAGTTATCTCGACGAGGTCTTCGTTGCGCAGTGGTACTAACCACGCTACGTACACTAGCTGCAATCAGTCTGACCTACCTTTAAATATCTATTTCTGTACCCCTGATAGTATTTATGGAACTTAGTGTCTCAATTATAAGTCGGCACTTAGACATCGTGACATTTGGCAGACAAAACAAACTTTGCAGTAACTAAACACGCGTGTTTGGTTAAATATTGTACTATTTATTTATTGGGGTATATTATAATATTTTTTTATGAACTGGAAGTAAAATGTAGGAGACCTGCAAAAAAAAGTCACATCCTGTACAAAGTGGATTTGGTTAATAATTTGAACTGTTTGTGTCCGAAAACAATTTTTATCATTTATTATTTATGATGGCGATTTACCTACATCGAAGATGCCCCACATTCAAGACTTGCGCACTCAGTTATTAACAAAATAATAAACAGTTTGTAAGATATCATTCGATGAAGTAATTAATATCGCATCGAGCTTGCATACGCCATTGTTAAACCAATATCAGAGGTTTATAGAGATTTGAGAGAGAGAGACAATGGGTTTAAACAATGGTGGTTCTGGTGGTTCATCAGCAGCCTATCACCTACTTTCTGAACTAGGATAAAGTTTTCAAAGTAACTAACTCAATCGATCAACTCAACGTTTGTTATTTTTATCTCATAAAGCGACGCGCGCTTTACTTATGATAACCAAGTGTACAAACACGCTGTGAATATGTGGAGCGCAGGAGCTGTCGGTACCGTCCGAGACAACGGCAAAGTAGGAAGTGGGGTTTCGTGCGTGTGTGTGTTATATGCTGACGCTACTTGTCTTCACGCACACATTCACAGCGTGTTTGTACAAATGTATAGACGATATCGTTATAACAATTAAAGCTGTATTTTAGCTACTGGTAGTTAACGCTTTTTGGGAAATACCGGAATGTGAATTTTAGGTTTTGCATTATTTCGTGATACACAACTACACAAGATCATTAATCTAATCATTAAGGCTGCGTTCAACCTTCTCATCTAAATAATATACAAAAGTTTAACGCAATTTAG
Source organism: Lithophane ornitopus (assembly GCA_948473465.1). Taxonomy (NCBI): domain Eukaryota; kingdom Metazoa; phylum Arthropoda; class Insecta; order Lepidoptera; family Noctuidae; genus Lithophane; species Lithophane ornitopus. The sequence continues at coordinate 8,836,856 of OX419636.1, forward strand.
GCGTATCGAATAGTGATGACCAATAATCAAATGTACAGTCAATAACTGAATCACTCCCCGTTGTAAAACAAAACATGGTCAAAAAACCCTGGCTTTGCAGAACACTGTGCGACAGATACTATACCCGAATCACTTTAGATCATCATCAACGGTCATTGACCCACCTACATTTTCTAACATTCTTAATTTAAAAAAACTGAAATAAAGTCCGTTAACGTCCTAAATCATCAATCAGAATATCTATCGTGATCAACATGTTCCAATAACGAAATACCATACATAGTTTATTGTTTGGGTTTCTACGGAGAGATATTAGGGTTAGGTCATTGACCGCTATTGCCACGCTAAAGCGATTTGGGTATACAAAATTTTGTACCATAGTATTGTGTGTGTGTGCTCTTAGATCATCAAATAGCTAAGTATAATGTTAGATTATTTAATCACAATAGGTGTGGGAAGGCACCTTTCATGATGACGAAATACTGATAATAATTCATGTTCCATTTGACACGGTACACCTCCACCACGGTCTGCTGGGTAACTTAGGACACTGGCTAGGTCAAAAGATTAAGAATACCTATAGATAGATTTATCTATTAGTTATGAAGCATTAGGTAACTTTCATCGGTATACAGCTAGCTTACTTATAATAGTGATAAGTTACCAGTTGATAACTATCCCCATACGATAGCACTGCTTTTATTTTTATATATTCAAAAATAAACCTGAGGCATCCTCAATATTTTTTAAATGATACTAAACTTGTTTAGAAACACGGAATACAAAATTGAAAAACTCTATAAAAAGCCACAGAATATTAACATACATGCAAACGTACACGCACGAAACGCCACTAAAGTCTGTTTCTGTCTCTTAAACTAATCTGACAGATCCAAATGTCAAACTCCAAATTGAAAAAACAAACAACAATCACTTGAAATGTCAAATTAGTTTACGAAATAAAAAACCTACTGTATGAAATTAATAAAATAGCAACACCTTTGTGCCTACACAAGTGACAAACGCTTTAAAACAAGCGCTTCGTATTTCCACAACGACTTTCAACAGAGAGGAAATCCCGTATGTTTATTTTAAGAACGATCGCATTCGCGTCTCATTCGCAATCTGTAAGAAATAAAATCAATTTACCAAAATTTTTGACAAGTTTGACAGATTGAGACGTGAATGTGAACGTTTTTTATGTACGAGAATTGGCCTACAGGATTAAAACATTATGGTTTTCGGTAGCTTATGTTTTAGGGGTATGAGGAACAGGGTGTAAAGTTCACTCATCCACCATAGAAAAGGGAGGATCCTCCGACGAGACGGGTGTTGTGTCTGGCGGGCAACTGCCCAACGACTGATGTTGCGTTCTTGTATATATGTCCAATTGTCCACTACACGGTAAACTTTAATTGCGCGATGCAGGATTTATGTGACGTCTGTCTGACGTCAGGTCTTTGATGCGTAGTTCGCATGTGGCGATGTAGATACAATGTCAATCCAATACATTTATGACGTTTCCATCATCTTTATAATAGAATACGTCGCTTTGTTTAGGCTATTAGAATAAAATAAATAAAGTTAATAAAATAAATAAAATAAATAAAATAAATAAAATAAATAAAATAAATAAAATAAATAAAATAAATAAAATAAATAAAATAAATAAAATAAATAAAATAAATAAAATAAATAAAATAAATAAAATAAATAAAATAAATAAAATAAATAAAATAAATAAAATAAATAAAATAAAATCTTTTATTTCAGACATACTTGGCCCATAATATTGTTAGTAGAACTATTGAAAGACTATTAGCTTCACACACTAACAAAAGTAAAGTTCCAAAGAAAGAAACAGTACAACGAAAAACCTTTCAATCTTAAACAAAACTAATTCCAAACAAATTCGCCTCCCACCATCACCCACAAAGCGAACCCATCGCCTTATGATTACATCCTAATTAATATAAAGCCGTACGTACAATTACTCTGTAATTAAAAATAACTTATTCATTTAGTGCGGGAGGCGGGCCTGCCACTTAATTGACTAAATTAATCACGTTAATGTTGCGTGCCTGTTAATTTTCAGGCCACAAACCTGGCTTTGTTTCAGACGAATCGTGTCGGCTCGAATTTGGCTCGGGAATTTGATGTAGTGAATGTAAAGGACAGAAGTTCCAGTTTGAGATGTGTTAACAGTTTTAATTAAATAAAAGAATTATTAATTATTAGTTTCATTTTTTTTTTTATGTATGTGCCAAGACAAAGAATCATTTGAGTTCTTGAAGATAAGATCAAGAAAAGCTTTTTTCAAAACTTTTTCTTCGTTAGATCCAATCAATCAAAAACACAGGTTAAAGAGATTAGCAGAAGGATGTATATTCCATTTTTTCCACTAGCTGTGCCCCGCGGTTTCACCCGCGTAAGTCTTGATTCCGTTTTAATATCGGGATAAAAAGTATCCTACGTCCTATTCCAGGTCATGGTCTACCCCTGAGCCAAATTTCATCTAAATATGTTCAGCCGTTTGCGTAACAAACAAACTCTCTTTCGCATTTACAATATTAGTTAGGATTTTCCATAAAACTTATCCTAGAAATGTATTGCTTCAAAAATCTACCGTATCCAGCTCATTTTATTTATTTATTTAATACGTTAAGCACACAAATGTACAGAGGCGAACTTACTTAGTTTTGTTTCAAAACAATCTCTGGAGGAGTCATTTAAAGAGGAGTCAAATATCACACTGATTACAGACACTTACTTACATTATGGCACACACACTCTTCTTTGTGTACTTATGACATGTGTCATAACTAGTGTACAAAGTAAAGTGTGTGTATGCTTTTTAGACTGTTCTGTAATAAAACAGAAAAATATTATGTTGTCATCTTTGCTAATTCCTAAGTCACTCATAATAAAAATTTTCTTTAACAATTTATTAATAAAACCACAACTCGATTACTGTCCTTCTCCTGCCCTACACCCCAAGTTGTTTCAATCCTGCCACGCTCATTAAGACCAACTCTTGCGCATCAAGATATCTTGTGTAAGTGATCATCTAATTTTCTCGCCATCTTTTTATTAATTAGTTTTATTGTCAGATATATTTAGTTTTGGACAGCCACTGTTTGTTGGGAGTGAGTGACACGGCTATTTGAAATTGTTTGAGCGTGTTAAAATAAAGATGGGTCAGTTCATTTGTAATTAGATTTATAAAAGAGGGTGTGTTGAGTTTTTGGTACAGTACACCCATGAAATGAATATTGAAAGAATTTCCGATAGGAAGTGTAAATATTTCAACCAAACTTCTGTAGTTTACCTGTATTTTGTAATTCGAGGACCGGTGGCTACGCTAATTGGGCAGCTTGTAAATATGTATTTAATTGCGCAGCATCTAAAAGTCAAATAATGTTCGATAACACTGGTTTGTCATCATTGTCTAACTTCCTCTGGTGTTGTAGATATCCATTGGCGTCAGTGATTGTCTGTTTGTTTACCATTCAATAAAATACAATAGACGTAGATATCGAGCCTGTTATGGAAGAACATCGTAAGCGACTTTTATGAAATTTTACAGGAGAGGTATTTTATTAATTATTTTTTATTTGGTCTTATATATCTCCGGTTTTTGTATATATTGTAAAACACATTAGGCTTTACGTAAAATCAATTAAATTATTGCACAAAGAGTTAAATAACGAGCAATTTCGTCGCTTAAGAAAAAAAAAATTCATGATTTATTTTTGTTTTTCAAAAATCGTCATTTACGTTATTACTTTTCTCTATAATTAAGGCTAATTATTGTATACACTGTGTTTTTTTTCCTAATATCACGCGTTTCAATATCAGGTTCATAACACTATGTTTAATCGTAAGTGACAGACGTTACTTACGATATATTGGTTATATATATTTCTGATTGTTCTATTTATATCAAACTTTTACTTTTGTTGTTTGCGATACTATTTAATACCAGTTATAATTTTGACGTTTATGCAATTAGGGTTTAAGTGCCCTTGTATTAGGGTCTAAATTATTTTAGCTATACGTTACAATAAAAAAGTGAAATACCTACATGTCGGTTACGATGTTTTTCCATAACAGGCTCGATATATTTAGTAACTATTCCTAAAGAGTCATAAAAAAACCCTGTAAGAAATCGACACGTGTTTACCTCATATCGAGGCATCCACCACCAATACCATAACTAAATCTTGGATACCATTCAATACCATAGCTAAATCTTATTGGCAACAGCTCAGGGAGCTTGTAACGGTCACTTTAGCAGAATCATAATATGAAAATATTATGAATCATCGTAAAATGTCACAAACTGACAATCCATAACATGATCTGCGTGTAATTCATATTACGAAATAATTCATCTGTTTGATGGATTTCTATGGAGATTCGTAAAATGATCCACAAATTATGAATTGCTTTTAAGTCAAATTAGATAAATTGCTAATGACACCTGGGATTCAGGAAAAGAACTGCTTTTAGAGGAATTGCTAATGTGGCCAGTTTAGGCCCCCAGACAAGCTGTAAATAAAAAGTATAGTACTAAGCCCTGAACGAATAATCAACCAACTTTCGTCATCAGAAATACATCAAGTTCTTTCAAAAATGACTCAATGTCAACTTAGTTTATAGGTATTACCATTAGACTTCTGCTACTTCTCCACAATACGTCACGCAAATCCTGGCATGCTGATTAAATAGCTCGGAGCTATGTGATCTGTAAAGCAGCCGTATCCAAGAGTCACATATACAAACTTATTGCTCTTGTCACATTGCTCCGGGTAAGCGATGATGAATCGATTTCACTGTCGATTTGTTCTCAGGATGTTACCGAGGGAATTTTCTATTTTGAGATTTTCGTGTGGTCGATTTTCTTAGGTAGGAATTAGATTTTTTTCTGTTCAACTTTTTGAATTTTCTTAAACATTTTCACTTTTTGTTTTACAGAATTATCATCACGGGATTGCTGCATCGTCATCATATTTCGGTGCGAAAGGTTTTGAAAGTTAGATTATAACCTAAGCGAAGTTTTTGGATGTATTCAGAGCTTTTAAAAGTATCTTTCTTTACTCTGGTTGACAGTCTAAGTCTTATAAATATAGTCTATACTTAAATATTATTAACTAAAGTCACTTATCGTGTTTAAGACCTCGTTGTACTTCTAAATTACGCAACAGATTTTGATGGGGTTTTCACCATCATTTAGAGAATTTATTCCGAAAGGTTAATGTGTACAATATAAACTTACATCAATCAAAATCAATCTGCCTAGCCTTTTCCCAACTATGTTGGGGTCGGCTTCCAGTATAACCGGATGCAGCTGAATACCAGTATTTTACATGGAGCGACTGCCTATCTGACCTCCACAACCCAGCAACTGGGTAATACGATACCCCTTGGTTAGACTGGTTGTCAGACTTTCGGGCTTCTGACGACTGTAACGACTGTCAAAGATCTACAAACGACAGCCGGAACCAACGGCTAAACGTGCTTTCCGAGGCACGGAGGCACGGCACGATCTCGATATGTGAAAATGGTCACCCATCCACGGACGGATCAACCCCGGCAAGCGTAGCTTAACCTAATGGATCGACCCGAGCAGCTGTTATTACTTAGCCACGAGCTCCTCAAACACCTTCTCCCAATATAATCTTAAGTCGTATCCGTTCTAGTATCATAAAACTACTCTATCAAATAGTCTTTCAGAGAAATTAAAAGCTTTTATTTTGGTTTGAACTTTTGCAAGCAGGTCAGAGTAGTAAGTGACGTTATGTTAATGAATGACTACCTGACATGACAAGGTGACAACACGCAGCTATGCGACAAGATCGAGAACAGCCAGTGGAGTGATACGTAAGACATGTCATGAAAGTGGTGAGAGAGTGAGGACAAACATATCGCATGTGCAGATGTGCACTAAGTGGAACGTCTACTAAAGTAAATTAGTATATTTAAACAGTTACCAGCGAGGTTGTAGGCCAGCCAATTTTGTATTGAAAATTGTAATTGCAAAATTGTTGTGTGAACAGTGTGAATTTGACGTTTAATTTTAAAACTCACAAACTTAAGGTGATAGCCTGCGAAAATCAAAAACGTAAGTCATTTTGAATTTAGCGGGCTATATTGAAGGAATCACCTTAAGTTATTGTAAAGTAGGGTTTGAAAATCTCTCAAATCAAATTCTCAATTCAGGAACCGGGTATTTATATAGGTACCTAAGTGACCTAACCATTAACTGAAAAGTACCTATAGGTACACCTGAACAATAGCACACCGCCACCGGTCGACTCAGCAGGCGCAGTAATACAATCTCTCAGCCCACCTCACCTTACCGTGAATTTAATGTGTAGGCAAGTATACTGAAAATTACTTCCCGATAACCGTAAAAATACAATTTGTAGAATGAAAATAACCTTAACTATGTGATTTTTGCGTATAGTCCATACTTTATATTGTTACTATAATATTATAAATACGAAAGTGAGGTTGTTTGTTTGTTACGCTTTCACGCTAAAACGGCTGAACGGATTTGCATGAAATTTGGCACATGGGTAGACCATGACCTGGAAAAGGACATAGGCTACTTTTCAACTGGATCGCAGTCGAATTCGCGGGCAACGGCTAGTAATATTATAAATGCGAAAATAAATATTATAAAGGCTGAACAGATTTGAATGAAACTTTGCATACGGGTAGACCATGATCTGGGTTAGAACACAGGATACTTTTTATTCTGGTAGTACATTCTCGTGGGAGAATTTACGACCTCAACGAGGGCGAAGCCGCAGGCAAAAACTTGTTTTACTATTGGAAGTTTTATGTTAGTGCTTAACAGAAGAATGGAATCATACCGTCGATATAGAAAATTACTTGGATTTATATTAGGAAATTGAATTGTGACATCTGGCAATTCCACGGTAATATTGCAGCAAAAATAAAAAGGAGGTAATTTGCTGCCTAGCCATGCATGCTGAACATGCAGGCATAAATGGTAGAGAATAAATTCCAATTGAGATTGGCAAAGTCAGGGGGTCAACTTAGGCTCAGACTTTAATTTACATGGTCCACATATGGCCTGACCAAGATTATGTCTGGACTTTCAAAGGAGTTCCTAGTACCTCTGAGTTTGTTCCGGTCTTTCATAACAGAGTAGTCAGACTTAGGGAACACCGAACTCTAAAACATTTGTAAGAGTTTTAAAACATAAGTAATTTTTGACGTGTCCAATTTTTTTTAAAGATTTGAATACCATTTATACCATTCCCCCTCTAAAACGCTGATTTTATTCACTGAAAACAGTGAATAAAAAGCACTTTTGGTCACTGTTTTGGTGCTTGAATTTAGAACACCAATATATTCGAACTCCATCTCAATGCTATACAAACTCCGATTTGATTGGTCGACATTTTCGTCAAGGAGTTTAGCATTAGAATAAAAACTGTTTTGTTTTCTTTGCTGTAATTAGTAAATTGGCGCTATTTTAAATAATAATTATATTTTAAGTTGTACGAACAAACATTTTAGTGTTACTTAATGATAAATAGATTGAAAATGCATTCAAGTGATGAAGAAGATAACACCTGAGTTTATGAAAGAGAGGGCGGCCGATATTGTAGAAAACTTGCTACCCGGCTAGTTTACATTTACGGCTGGTTTACATCAAAGCCTACGATGAGTTTTGCAAATGAAAAAATGAAAATCAAGCTTCTGGCACATTTTCAGAGTCCGTTTTCCTAACTTATTTTAATCAGTTGTCGAAGAAAAGAAGTCATTGACATTATGGAGTATGTATTCTATGCTACGGAGTAGGTACTATAAAACCAAGGCATAACATTGACATAACATACTTGAAGTTGCAAGTTCTTTTTCTCGTAGTCATAGTATAAAGTATAGTATGCAACTCTTGAATAAAACGGATTTATATCGCGGGCCATGAATCACTCGCGTCGCTCAGTATTCTAACACTTGAATCACTCGCTATGCTCGTGATTCACCTAGGCCCTCGCTTTAAATCCGTCCTTTATTCACTAATTGCAAAATATACTATTATCATAAACACGTTACAGATTATACTTTTGCCTTACATACTTATTCACTTCAGTCATAAGAAGAGAAAGTGAGGTGATTGACTTTGCTGGAATTACATAGCACATTTTTTCAGACCATTTGCAGATAAGCAGAGAAACGCCTTGTAAGAAGCACTTACTATACTGCTTATGTGATATCGGCTAGCGTCCTTATGGACGCAAGGTAGAAAAAGACATGTCTCGCCGATTCAAAAAGGATGATGATTTAAATATAAGTACTTGGCGGTCATATTGTCCTCAATAACCATAACGACCGAGGCCAGCCCAGAAAGAGGTCGCGAGATGACCAGGGGGCCAAGTCTAGTCAAGTACTAATTTACAAACATGTCAGTGGTCTCACAATGATCAGTTTTTGACAGATTTTGTATGGCTTATCTGTCAAAAACTAATCATTGTGAGATCACTGACACGTTTGTAAATTAGTAGACTTGGCCCCCAGGACGCGTACCACGTGCATTGGTTTGAATTGGCGCGGGAAATGAGTTCCTGTAAGGACTCGGGGAGGTCTCTGCCTGGCAGAGGGACAGAATAGATTAGTAAAAAAAAAACATAACCGTTGTGCATGTTCTTAAATACAAGCAAGCAACTACAAACTACAATAAATAACATTAATAGGTAAGTACCAACATTTATAACCAAACAAAGCTACTCCATTCACGATTCCACTATAAAAACATATGAGCACACTTTTATCAAGAGAAACATTTCTCAATCACATATAATTAATGGTGGACACAATAATTTATTGAGCCTATCGTAATAATTATATTGTAACAATTATTGTTTAGTTAAGAACACATTAAGATATCGTATCGTTTGGCCGACTATTAAACTTGTGGAGAAGTACATCTCAATAATACTGTCAAGTTGTAATTTTATGAAAATGTTTATTTGGTTTTCGAAGAAAATATTGTAAACTTTTTCTTTCATTAATTTAACGAAAGAAAATCGTCTCTGAGTGTAATATTGTCACTTAGTTTGACCGTTACATTCAAAGTCAAAGTCAAAGTTAAATAATTTATTTAAAACTCTTACTATCCAATTATCAATTTTGTGCATAAGCACAGAATATAATAGTCATATATCGAGAGAATGCGTTTTTGACACCTGTCAGTTTAGTAACGAATATGTGTTTTGCGAATCCAATTAATCCGTATTACTACTAGATATTGTCCAACTGACAGATGTCAGTAATGCATTCTCTCGACGGCTGCACTGTAACGTATGAATTGCAATTTAAAGAAAATATAATCAGAATAAAGTGTCATAAGTAGCAAATTAAAACAGTACCTATGCCTCTCTGATCTCATTTCAGTGGATAAATTCCTAATAGAAGATTCCTTCCCTTTTTCTTCGATTTTTGCTTTCGTTTCAGCACGATCTAAGTTGTAGGTAGGTATCATGTGAATGTACCTTGACGTCGAGTCTTGCCACGTCGAGTCGTCTTGACGTCGAAGCCCGTCACGTCGAGTCGCCACCACGCAGAACTGACTGCCCAGAGCCCGCCATGCACTTAATACTTCCTGGGTAGGTATATCGTTCTCGTTCAGGTCCAAGCCTGAAACTAATGATATTTAATAAATCGCAAAGACATGCTCCAATGATAGATGTACCGTTAAATACAATGTAACATTATCTGTCTGCCTTCCATATACACATCAATTTCACTACAATAAAGAAATGCCAAGTTGACACAAGTCTCCGAGTGATACAGGCACGATGCTGAGTGGTTTATGACTTCCTCCAGCTGATAGACGGACAGACAGACAGATAAACGCGCTATTTTAGCTCTGAATGAATGAATGAATGAACGGAGCGTAATGAATGATTGGTCTATCTTAGCGAATCTTAATTGGGAGATGGGTATCTGTATGTTGGTACGTGGTGTATGTTATGGGGTTCTTATGATTGATTGGTCGGTATTTATAGGTTTGGGATCAAATGGGTATTGTTGATACTTTTAGCAAGATTGGAGTCGTGTTAAACATCATATTAATCACCATGTTTCTGAAAGATTTGATTTGACAAGAGACATTGTAGGTAAGCTTAGAATCTTTATGGTTATAAATCGTCATTATTATTAGATACGATTCCTGAAAGAGGAAGAATAATATACCTTGTATGTAGTAATGAATACTAGATCTACACACGAATTTTCACGACATTTTCTCACATTGCTGTGTTATGGGTCTCCAGTGCGTTCACAGAAAAATCTCACGAATATAGTAGGTACTGTCACAGCTTGAGGAGCGCTGGCGGAACTAGGATACATAAAACACTTGTTTTTGTTTGTGATATAACTCGAATATTTATTTAGAATATTTTAGTTTTTACATGATTAAATTTTATAATAACATGATATGCGCTTGTCAGCACGGGGAGCGGGCTGTCTAAACTTTTCCTTTCGTATTTATAGTAGAATCGTGAAGGTTGCAAATACCGTGACTCCAAAGCCTCTACAGTACCTAGGCTACCTCTTACAAATACCCAGACTTGATCTATAGACCATACCATCTATCCGGCGAACAGAATGACCGAAAAAAGTCACCACAAACGGAAAGATTGAATTTAAAGGTTTCTTCTTTATCTTTAAAAAGTTATTACAAATATAAGTAGTTATAAAATTTTCTCCTGCTTATACGGAAGCCTAAAATAAACGATCAATAAACACATCAAACAGATCATATCCCCCGTTCAAATTGAACGTCCCATATAAACTTTTAAATGAATACTAGAGATGTTTATATTTACACCATTTTGAGGTAGTATTAAATAAAGGTTTTGGACTATTAAATATTTTGTGGTTCGTTTAGAGTCGTGACACGTACGACGCGTCAGAAGGCGGCTTCTTTGTGCAACCGTGAATGACGGTCGTTTGGGCCAAGTAGGGTTGGGTGCCAGAGACAGCGGTGAAGTTTAAAGTACCTAAGTAGTGTGAAGGGTTAGCCTGATTTTGCAGGTGGCATAAGGAACCCAATCGACGGTGATTAATGATGTACCTACTACCTATTTCTCTAACAATATAATTTAAAAAAGCGTCCATGGAGTTAGTAGTCTCCATAGTAGGTACCTATTATGCTTTGGAATGGGCAGCTAGCTTTATATTTCTGACCGATCGACTCCTTGACTCCTTGATTAATGAGTTGTCTGTTGCATACAAATGCAAACTGGATTCTTCGTTAGTGACGTGGAGTTTTATTTCAGACAGCTCTTACTAAGATAATAGAAGCCGAAGATGAAACGGATTTCACTATTTAATGATTTTAATGGATAGGCTAATCCAAAACTTTAAGATCGACACAACAGCCCAAGTTAAATATAATATTTTATTTTTGTGATAGTATTACTTGCTTAATCAGAAAACTTAACTGAAGCTGAAGCGATGATCCAATTTTACCTTCGTGACGCATTTAAGACCTCATCCCCGCTTTCACCAAGACCCTACACCACACGTCAATAAGCAGGCAATCAAATCCACTGTGGAGGGTTAAACCGATATTGGGCCACAAACAAACATAAAAACGGACAGTAAACTTTTATGACCCACGATTTAGTGGCCCTAGTGACCTATGTTCCTCATGGAGAAGTCGGGTCAACTTCTCCAGTAGTTAAATTCTTCTCTATTATGTGCCACATTTTTATTTTATGATAATTTCTGTTTTTTTTTACTTTTATAGTGTACGAGAAAGATAATTATGTGATCGTAAATCTGGATTTTTAGTACGATTTATTATTGGGATGTTAAGTTTGAGATATTTAGTCATAATTTTTAGACAGTTAGACGGAATATATCGGTATTATTTTATTGAAGAGTTACGTTATAAAGAAATTATTTTGTGGTTTAATGTTATGAGCAGTTTCGTGTAATACTTATTATCAACTTTATATATTCATAAATGAGATCCTTTTGAATAAAAATATTTTATGCTATTTTAAGACATTAACTGCAGGCTTCTTCAATAATAATTTGCAAAACAAATAATAAATGTATTAATTAAAAACAAAATATAAAACATATTTGGCTTGATAAAAAATATCTATGATTCTCCAAAAATGTTACCATTTTCGAATATTACGAAATTAATTACAATGTTACAATTTTGTATAAAAAGTGACAAATTAGCTACATTTAGCTACTAGCAGAGAGTAGTATATTGAAGTAAACTACTTTATAATTCCAAAATAAAACACAGGTGTTGTGAATAACCAAATTAAGCAACAGTGGCGCAACGGGGGGCCACAATATTTTCTATAATTAAGACTCATAACGACCATCCATAAAAGCAATTACGATCATTATGTTTTTACTACGTTTTAATTGACTTTTTCTCATTAATATTAATTTGGACGTCTTGTTGTTAGGGGTGTCGGATCGTCACAAGTCTGAACCTATGTGAATTTTAGGATAAGCATTTCTTCTTCTTGCAGACCCACTCAAAACTTCCACTGCTGGACAAAGGCCTGCCCCAAGCATCTTCACATGGACCAGCTGTGTGCTTCTCGCGCCCAGCGGATTCCTGCAGCAGCAAGGTCATCAATCTACCTCGTGTGAAGTCTTCCAACAATGCGCCTTCCGGTACGCAGTCGCCACTCCAGAAGCTTTCGGCCTCATCGGCTATCTGTTCTGAACAATGTGCTCTGCCTGCTGCCACTTAAGGGGAAAGCGCCAGGGTAGCCCACGAAATTCAATTTTTCTTATGTTTTTTGCAATTCGCAGGCCAGATGTATGTTAATCAAAATATGATTCGCAATAGTACCAAATTTTTTTTTTTACCGTTTATGCACACATTATATATATACAGACAAGAAGAAAGCAACAGAAGGCAATGCTTATTTCTAAAGAAATCTCTTCTAGCATACCTGCGATTGGAAAGTAGATAAAAGAGATGTAGACAACGTGTGTAAGAGTAGAAGAGAAACAAAATACATAAATCAAAAACAATTCACTAATTTAAATATAAACATACAATATGAGAATATACTTATATAGGTACATATTACTAAAATAAATATCACTAAAAACAAATATAATTACAATGTAATTTCATATAACTATGACGAAGTGGATAGGTAGGTAGTGTTCTTTCGCTCTTCTATATGAATATAATCATTAAAATCATTAATACCACTCTCTAAGTTAGAATTATTGACCTCATGATTTCATGAAATTGTCATTCAACAGGGTAATTTGAACTTAGAGAGTTGTATGTTGTGTTGATTGTAATTTTGTAAATACTGTGACGGTCGTGAATCTTAGTCCTCCATCAGTAATAGATTGATTTAAAAACCGGGAATCATCTTTTCCTCATAACCATCCCCTTCCCTACTAGCACCCCTATAATATTTTTGCTGCTATTAAATGGTTAGAAATAATTAAAATTATATTCTGCTGTCCGTTTGACATGACATTTATCAATCATTATAATGTAACTATCGATGCGAAAATCCGTTTGATAAACACTTCAGTGCTAAGGTTGTGTTTAGACATGCAATGGTCCTTAATGCATGTGTGAACACACTTGAAAGAAAATGGCTGACTGATTCAACTTACGACTACACGGAAAATTCGTTAAATAAAGATGTTTTGGCAGGTAAGCAGGTTTAATATTCATAGATTATTATCGATACCACCAACTTTTACGAACCTGTTACTGTAATTTAGGAAGTATGTAATCTATAAATACATTGCCACCGCATCAAAATGAAAGAAGCCGAAAAAATATCGAGAGTAAGTAGCGTGCATGTGAGCCCACCCAAACAAAAAATATGTGTTCTAGTGAACAAGCCGCTTCGATACCAATTAACTTAGAAATATACCCGAAAACGCCTTATCTCGGCCGCTGGTTAAGGGTTAGACGGCGGAAAGTTTGGAAATACTTGTTGAAGGAATTTTTATTCCAATTAATGTGATGTTCCAAAGCTTTTATGAATCGTTTCTTAAGAATATGCGAATTAGAATAGGTTTAGGTTTAGTCATAAGGTCATCAAGTCTGACAAGTCAAGTCAAGACTGCGTCAGTGGGTGCAATTCACGCGCTGAATTTCCGGTCCACATGTTATATGAATTTTTGCCATTGATGCGCCAAGAACCTATCATGTTCTGGAAATTAAAAGAACGTCTTAAATGGATTAACTTCTAAAACGTTCTTATAGACTGATGCCTCATGCAGTTAATCGATTCCTGATTCCTTAAATAAATTCCTAATCCTGCTTTTAAGTATCATGATTAGTTATGGGTTTATATGTCCGGGCATTATCAGAATCATTACGTTTCGTATCTCAATTTGTTTGGGTTCGGCGCAGTATGTCCTTTTCTTCCATATTTCTCTATTACTAGTAATCTTACTAGTCCCCCCTTTCCAGCCATATCATGTTTCACACAGTCAGCGACTATACTTCATAAAAGATAGCTTGATCTCTGCGACAGCTGTCAGTAAAATGAAACAAAGACTCAAATGAATCAAATGAATTCAAATTGAATCAAATCAATTTCTTATTTGAATAATTGCGATCATCATGATTTGGATTGATGTTGAATTCAATTGAATTCGACTCAAATGAATTCTAGGAATGTCAGTTTGACATAATGTCGCAGAGATCAAGCTATCTTTTATGAAGTATACATTATGTTTTGTAAAATAACTACCTGCCTAAGATGCTTGGTCTTAAACGACCTCTAATCAAGACCTTTTCGGTTTTGACTGCAGTGAGTGCGTCCTCTTAACCGAACGCCAGACCGCATCGTGACGTTTTATTCAATATAAAAACGTTTATCTCCGAATCTACATATATATTTATTTTTATGTCTCTATTCGAAGTTTTTCCGGTAGCCGTTAATAGTTTGGACCCATTATTGTTAATTATAAATTCACCATTTTATCTCACATTAGTTTTATGACCTATAAACTCGATTTGGACACAATTTGTAAGCGAAATCCGAGTTGTTTTAATTTATGTTTATTTATAGAGAGTTCGTATCAAGGCAGTTTTATGTCTGAATGATTATAGTGTTGGGATGCAGCCGGGATTGTGCGTGGAGCCTAATTTTACTTGATAACTGAATTGAGATGGATTCTTTGAAGTAAATGGTGGTTTCTTAATTAAGATATGAAAACCAGAATAAAACTTAGGACTTTATGACGATAAGTCAGGGGTTTGGTTTAATAACAAAATACAGGAGAATACTGTATTTGTTAATTATTCAGTCGCATTTGAGAGTACCTATATTGAATAGAAAAACAATGAAAAACTGAATACTGTAGGGTAGTGTTTCTTGTTTTTAATGTTTTTTGTTGTAATTGCAATAGGTATATAATATTTAAATATATAATATTTAAATCATCGTAAAATTGAGTGCTAATGCATAACTTTAAAAAAAGATTCAACTCAAAATTTGCCCTTAACTCCGAGCACTAAACGTCTCCGTCTTTTATCGTAATATTTAAGGTACTTACTTCCATTATTACATTTGCCGCTTACGATCATTTTCGAAGATATTTTGGCGGCCATAAGCATTCATTTCGAAATTACAGCGGCGAGATCTGAATCTGATCTACCACAAAGTTTTAAAATGAGAACACCCTAATTTTGATTTGATGTCCAATGCCGATTTTGTATGACATCTTTCTTAGAGATCCAGTTCAAAAACAGCAATGGATGAATGCTTCAGATACATGAGCGTAGTTAGTGATAAGTAATCACATGTTATGTGGGTAATTAGTAAGTAAAACCGCTTCTTAAAATGCTTCCTCCAAACGTATCGTGCTTACCCTGATTTCTGTGTAATTGTTGAGTTAAGGGGAATGCTGAGAGGCAGATATTACTGAAGATACGGGTATGTAGGAACAGAAAGATGTACGTAAATAAATGCAAGCCGTGATAGCGTAAACATTTTACGGAAATAAGGACCAGAAAATAAGTTGAAAGAAATAGTAGTAGAAGACGAAAGACAAAATACTTATGTTTGAATGAAGGGGCGATAATTATGCGCAGGGTAGGCACCTAAGTAGCTGCTGGATGAGATTGAGCGAGGATCGAGTTAGTCATTCGAGTGGGCTGGCCATGAGTGGACTGGCCATGAGTGGACTGGTCATGAGTAGACTGGCCATGAGTGGACTGGCCATGAGTGGACTGGCCATGAGTGGTCTGCTAGTAGCTGAGTCCTGAAGCTGTGTTGCTAACTATAGACACGTTTTACCAGCGTGGAGTCACATTATGTCTTATGTTTGGTGTAATATGAAGTGAATGGTGTTTCTATTCTGCTTAACATGGTTATTTATTCTAAGGGCTGCTTCTATAGAATGATTTAAGATTTTGGCAGAATATTTTTCCTTGTTTCTAAAGGCCATCTTCATGCTATTGGTTTTCGTAACAAATATTTGTTAACTTTGCCAAATAAAAAAAAAAAATATAACATAAAAATAATACTCACTGGACGCCTGAAGGAGGACATCACCGTTGAGGTAGACCGCGGCGAAGGTGGTGTGACGATCTAAATTTACCCAGAAAGCGCACAAAACAGAGAGATTTGGAAGGATAAAATAGGCCTTTGCCCAGAAGGGGGACACAATTTAGGCTATAAAAAAAAAGTATGTTGGTCTCAATGCAATTAAAAGCAATTATGTGTAAAAATCTAAGCATAACAAGAGTCTATACTCCATATGAAATAAGATTCGAAATTTAAATAAGCTTTTTTTACAGTCCGTTCAACCGATTTTGACTTCTATTGCTTTGGTGGCATGACAAATGGCAGCTGCAGTAGACAGTTGGTATTGTGTAACTTTTTTTGCTTTTAATGCCATCCTTATGCCTACGGTATAGAAGTCAAAACCGGTTGAACGGACTGTAAAAAGGTTTGTTTTCTAATCTTATTTCAAATGGAGTATAGATCTTAACAATACCGTGTCTATAATTATTAGTTCACGATCTTGCCAATTAATTATGTATAAACAAATGCCAATTTACGTATTTGCTTCAAAACCAACTACGTTCCCGGATGAGTGCGTTTATGTAGGTATTTCAATGATCGTAATTCTTCAGTTGCATGATTTATGATTGTTATTTCAGCACCGTATTAGATTAGTGGTTATTGAATCATAACTGCACGCATGAATCGCGTCAGGAGGCAGAGATGTATCAGATTTTGCCAGTTACATGGAACTTAACATAACTGGCGAAATGTAGAGTAGACTATAGGTACACATCTACCTGACCGTTTGGGGAAAATGAGCGTGGTGTTATGTTATGTTTAAATGTCTCGTACTGATGGCGAGTCTGCTGCCATAACCCGAACACAAATTCAGACTCCAGGATGCTAAGTACTCGCAGGAGACGCTCTGGGCGTCGGGAATCCCAGGCTGATTCCCGGCCACCATAGGAACGGGCTTGCGGACGACGAGCAATGGGTACTCTAGTGTTATTGGGTTTTTCAATTAGGAATTTCTTAGTAACATCCCGGAGTTTGGAAGTGGGCGGTGTGATACCCCCGTAGCTCGGAAAGCACGTTAAGCCGTTAGTCCCGTGCCTGATCTCTCTCCGGGCGAGTTGGATTGCCATCCCACCGGACTATGAGAGTGGAAGAGAGAGTGCACCTGTGTCTGCGCACACACTAGCTTGTGCACTATAATATCACCTATTCATTGTTTCTAAAAATAATATTAGTATGAATGTAAATTGAACTCGGAATGACGCACCCCATCATTGATAAGAAATTTAATTTCTCAGAACGCACAATAAAATTACCAGCAATATTAATAATAGTGATTTGTGCAGGAAACGAAGTAATTGAGAAAGCAGTAAAAGTGATTGTGTGTGCCATAAATTATTGGGGTATCGGCGCTGTGATCCGGGTGCGCTTGCGACGGTTACGTATCGGATTTCTACGAAACAGCTGGCTGGGTGCAGACTGAACTTGCTTGTAGATATGGTAAGTGAAATAAAACAGTTATTTTTTTATTACTGGACATATTTTGCCATAAAAAAAGCAAATCAAATCCTGAATGAACTCGTCATGATGGTTTGTTGATTAACGAAAAGGAAATATCCAAAACTTTATCTTTTCTTCTTGTCTGTTTATTATGTGTGTACATAAATATGGGCTGGAGGATGATGATGTGGTCTATCGTTGTCAATGTTCATGTAGGTTCAGCTCAGAGGGTTATGTTCGTGACGTAGGTAGGCATGGAACTGCCAAGGTTGCAAGAAAGTCCGAAAGGGATACCGGGACCCTTGGCAACAGGCAACTGAAGGAACACGGGTGGGTTTTAGACAGTAAAAGTCTGACAAGCTCTCCCGCTCCTTCTAGAGCGGGAATAGTCATTAGATGAGTTACCACAACAAAAAAAAAAGGTAGGCACTGAAAATTCCACGACCAGTGCCTATGAAAAGTTTTTAATTCTGTAAGAAGTTCTTCATTATATCCAGACAATCGTAGCAGATCGTTCTAATCACCATATTTAATTAGGATTAGTGTCTCATATCAACAAGCAGTAATTGTTAGCAGGGCGGCGATGAGAAAAAATGGTCGTGCTTTTGAGAAAAAATGAGAAAAAATGGTCGTGCTTTTGAGAAAAAATTAGAAAAAATGGTCGTGCTTTTTACGACACCCAAAGAAATAAACGTTTCTGACCTAATGACATCTAACATAAGATTAATTTTAATTATTCATCCTGTCAACAAAAATTCGTTAATTACGCTATTTCCCGTCACCGAAGTACTAGGAATGCAGAAATCAGAGGTTATCACATGCATTCGTCAGAACAATAACTGAGCGGCAAAGAAATTCGTGAAGTCATAATTTTTACGCATTGATAAGCCGGGCATAGTTCGGGACCCTTGGCTGTTTGCTTATTATTTCTTGATTATTTTAATACTGTATTGGTTGGGCAGTCTTACCAAGGGGAATCGTGTTACCCGGTAACTGGGTTGCGAAGGTCAGATAGGCAGTCGCTTTATGTTTAGCCCAACATAAAGTATCAACGTAGAGATAGGCTGGCTCCATTTTGGAATACACGGAGCTGAAACCCAAGTTTTTTAAACTGAATATTTGAGGAAGTATTGCCTATCCTCAATGACAGGCCAAAAATTCCTACTCTTTAAAAATATTAGGTATACTAAGGCCACCAAACTATCGTACATTATGGAACCTCAGTACAAATCGCAAATCCCTATTATATACTCGTCTATGTACACATAGTCATGTCTCCGTGACCCGACGATAACACACTGCAATACTTTTAATTTTTATTGCAATTACTGCAGACAATTAACTTTTTATGACACATTTAACTGATAACAAAAAAACATACAGTTTGTTTTTCTCTTTGGCTCCCGTTTTTATATTCTGATGAATTTTACTGACACAGATTATGTGAGGTGAGTACGCCTGTTAACAGCCTACGGGAGAGGAAAGATGAATGTGAAGATTGATAATGGATAATCTTTTTAGTTTTCTAGAATATTTTTGTGGTACTTATTAAAACTCTGAGATAGCACTTGCGTGTTATTTTATGTAAGTAGGTATAATTTATAATTATGATAATTCTGTCAAGTGCAGTATAATTTATGATCAGAATGTCTTGCCTCACTTCCAGTGGTGCCTGCTGTGTACTAATACTAACATCTGTGCTATTAGAGAGCTATCCAAAAACACTAATCGCCACCACCACTTTCCTACCTTCGGCCTGATCATCTCTTACCATCAGTTGAGATGCAAGCCAAGAGAAACCTGGTTGTGGTAAAATAAAAAAATAAAATGGCCCTGCTGACGTGTCTCGGATAATTGTCACAAGAAGTATCTTGATGTAGAATAATGTAATCAACATTAGTAAAGTTGTGTAACTTTGGAAAAACCTCTTTTATAGTGAACAACATAATTTTTCTGATAACCTTTTTATAAAAGATTTTCTTTATGACGAGTAATTAACATTGTTGTTAATGGCAGTAATTGGTTAGAAGAAACGTAATGAATATTTACAAAAAGCTTCAATGTAAAGACATTGAAGTTTTTTGTCAAACAAACAAATCAGCTGCACTACTATTTATGTAAACTAACTTAACTGTAAGTACCTAATTGATAATAATTAGCAAGTTTACGCAATCAAGTTATTTCTTTAATTAACGATGTTTATATAATCACGATAACAGTACTTATTCCTGATAATTAGACTGTAATTGTAGTATTGTTACATCATTTCGAACATAATCACTTTGGCACGTCAAAAAACAACTGTTTTTAACTTTCTATAATGTCGTTATGTGGTTAATTAAGTATTGTTAACCGCTGCAACCACACTGCCTGTACCTATGCTTCGACTTTGACCCCTTCGAAATAGTAGGTGGTAACAAAATAAAACTTATGACCACGGA
The DNA here is from genome assembly GCA_948473465.1 of Lithophane ornitopus. Lineage (NCBI taxonomy): Eukaryota > Metazoa > Arthropoda > Insecta > Lepidoptera > Noctuidae > Lithophane > Lithophane ornitopus. The sequence goes on from OX419636.1 coordinate 8,857,338, forward strand.
AAACAACCGGAGTTTTTACCCTACAACATGCGTAGGCTCTGTACGCCTATCAAATCGTCATTGAAATAAATGTCAAAATATTTGTGAAGTGTCGATAACTACAATCAAATATTTAAATAGTTATATTATCGATGCGATGCTACGAAGTTAGTGTAATTAACACGTAATTCATTAATGGTACTTACTGCGAATTATCCGGAAAAGAACCGGAGTTACCGACATAGCCGCAGAGTGAAGCTGAAGTGGCAGTGGGCTGGCAATGTTTGTCGAAGGACTGATAGCTAGTGGAGCAGGCGAGTCCTAGAGTGGAGACCGTGTATCGGCAAGCGTAGTGTGAGACGCCACCCAGCTATATGGACCGACGACCTTAAACAAGTTATCTGGGACAGACTGGATGCGGAAGGCGGAGGACAGGGTGTTGTGGCGCAGCCTGGGAGAGGCCTATGTCCAGCAGTGGACTGCGATAGGCTGAGTTGATTGACTGGAACCTATCTATACTTTGTTCATACTACTAGTGGTTGATATGACATAACAAATTATTCATGCTATTTTTTATTTTAGAGCTGTGATATAAAGGTAGTTTATCCATTCTCCTAAAGAATTTATGTATAATTAGGTATGATCGATTTCACTTCTCATTTACTTTTAACATCAGTCAGTCATCGAGAACCATGTATTCACATGCTTTCCTATTTAATTATAGATTTTTAGAATTGATTTCCCGCAGCATACATACAGCCTGCCTATGAGATCAAGCAGGTGATCTATGAAAATAAGTACCTACAAAGTTTTTTGAATCCCATCTCAAATGGAAATACAGATGTCCAATCGAATCAATTAAAAAAAAAATCTTAAAACAAACACTAACTAAGATTCCAAGAAAAACAGCGTATTTACATGTGTATGGGTTTTAAAAAGTGTTAAGTGACTTTTAATAATGTAATGACTACTATATTTGATCATATCCTGTCATTTATGAGTTGTAACCCTTTTCTGGCTGTATATTCTGCACCTTGCTGTGAATACGCAGATGGAGAATTCTGTTTTTTTTTCCATCAATCCCAAATCTGTATGCAAATTATTGCTATGTAAATGATAATCTTGAGAGATGACTTTGATGAAGTGCCATTTTGTAGTAGGTAATTCTTCAAAGGTTAGGTACTGTCCAACCATAGGTATGTTTCCTATTAAATTCATCTAAATCATGCTGAAACAAGCTTTTATTTCTAACTAGTTGCCCGCTGGAAACAGAATACTTTTCTTAACAATAAAAAAAAAACGTTATTTTAATTAAAATATTTTTTTTTTATCTGTCCGACCGCGTGCTCGCTGGCGAAACAGCTGACTGACTGAGGGAGGGTTCGCACTCGCGGCCGGTCAGGTCACGTACCGCGCTACGTACCCGTGTTGAGACGCAAGTTAGTTGCCCTAGCGCCCAAGGGTGAAAGGGTGAAATACTCTTGTGGCAAAATGTAGATTTTCTTTAAAAAAAAAAAGTTGTCATTTTCCATTGTTTTTTACGTTCTATAAATAAAACCAAACCAGTGGTTTCAAGGATAACGGTGTTTACCCTAACACCCTGTACAATACGCACATGAATCCGAAACCTAAAATAAAACAAAAAAGCAAATACAGAACTAAAATAATCTTCTATTCTAATGAAAAAACAGAAGCTGCTAATAACCCGAGAAAACCAGAACACAACAATCAAGATCTCATACCCCACATAGGAATTAATCAAATTCAAAATGGCGGCCAAACCTAATCGATTCACAATTGCAGTGTTATTACACGCATTTATTGCTAACAAAGTATCAGAGATAACCCTCAAGCGCGATGGTCGTGGCGACCGAAGAAGGCAAGGTTTTATTACTAATTAACCATATCGTGGATACCGATGTGCCTTGCTCGGTGCCAATCGCCGTCAACTAGTCAGCGGGTTGATGTAACTGTGTCGTGCGTGTCCGGTCTTTTAGACCCGTCTGTGGGTTTTTTAGTGTTAGGTTTTGTAGTGAGCAGAAATTTTTGCTTAGCAAATATAAATTTAATATTTTTGACTAAGTCGTTGGTCCAGTGGTCGTAAGCTTTATTGCTGAGCATGAGGCCCTGGTTCGATGCCCCGGTCAGGCAAAGTTTTATTGGGTTTTTCCATCAGGAATTTCTCAGTAGCAGCCGTAGTTTGGATTTTTGTCCAGTTGATGGCAATGGGCTCGCCCCCTATTACATGGGACTTAAACTTAACTGGCCAAATGTGAGTGTTACTATACACTAGTGTTACTAGTGGTACCTACACCGATGCTTAACCCTTCGGGGATTACAGGTGTGATATTTCGTGAATGGAAAATATCTGTTTTAAAATGATCACCATTCTTGGCAGACAGATGTCGATTGCATGATGCTATCGAAAGAAGGTGCTGCAGTGATCAAACTCTCATTTTGTTACTCATGGTATTGTCACAATTCTAGTTAATTTTTTTTAAATGAATTTTTGAAAATAGGCTAACTTTTTTCAAACGAACTCGTGCTCTAAATGCTGGTTACACTTCACTTACAAGACCAAAAATAACAAAATATCACATTCAAATTAATGTTATATTTAATGGTAGACCTATTTCTACTCACCCATGTGTGATAACAAAATAACGAATGAAATCAATTATGCAAAAACATGTAATTTTATGCCGTACAAAACAAACTTATGTATCTATTGGCAGTGTAATTAAAAATTCTAGGAATGTTATCAATATGCGTTGGCCTAATAGATAAGCGAAGAATAACCAATGATCCAGCGTCTATAAATAATTACTTAATTAATTATCCAAAGTCGTAAGTTAATTTTCATGTTTTGATAGGAGTAACTGTTTGTACTACAAAATAAAACATGAATTGCATGAATTAATAAATAGATAATTTAATCGCTAGTCGACTAACCAAACCAGTTTTTATTCACAAAATTCGTACAATATGCAGAAAAAGCAGCTGTAGCTCTAACGCAATAAAAAATAACCACGAATACAAAATGTTTCGCATACATTTGCAATAATTACCTCACATTTTTATAAACAATTAAACAAATTATTAAAATTCCCCACTTAACAGTCACGACAGTCGATAAGACAGTAAAATAAACAGTTACACTAAAATCATGTTTTTTAATCAAACATAAACACTCATTAAAGGGTTAAAAGCAGTGACTTAACGAGCCTTCGCTACTGTGTGTGTGCTGCAACTGGTATGAACAACTTTTTATTTTCCTGCCGTGTTAACGACGGTCTCTTTCACACATGCTACTAATTTATACGTCCATCTCTGTCGCACAGGGCAATTAACACTCTCTGTATACGGTAGCGATGGAAGAAATTAGTTAAGAGAGTCTCGGCCCCATTTCTGTAGTTTGTGTCAACGGGTCTCGAGTCGCGAGTAGCGGGTTGGTTTTTTTCTTTTTTAATTTCAACTTTTACGCTCGTGAGGACGTTTTTTCGCGTCTGATTTCATTACCCGTCTTGACAGCAGGCGAAGGGTTAAATTCTTACCTGATGTATTGCTCTATTGGTTTTCATTGTTTTAAATGTACATCGATAGGTTCGTAATAGGTTTTCTTCGCTAATTGGCAGTAGGATATAATGCTTAAGTTGTTAAATTGTAATTCAAACGTGTTTGCTTCACATAAAAGGGAGAATGTCATGACTGAGTGACAGTTGACATTAGAAATTAATAAAAAATATATTTTACAATGTTGACTTAATTGACGATAGGAAATTAAAAATGTATAATGATAGTGAAGACAAGACAAATGCAGTAGATAGACAAACAACTGAATGTTGAAAAGTGTTTAAAGGTGAGACATAATTCTACGGATGGTATGATTATCGTAACATAAATGGATTTGCGTGTTTAAAGAACCCGCCAAGTGTGAGTCGGACTCGCACACGCAGGGTTCCGTACCATATTAAGATCGAGTAAAAAATGCCGAAAAAAGCACGTGTGCTTTACAGTATGAAGTTTTAAGTATTAATAAATATATAAATATAATAATAAATATTAATTGACAGCATTACTTGCTCTGCTTATTATGAGTTTACGAGTCTCGTCTTCGGCGCCCTTTTATGCCATACATCCTTGGCAGTCATCGAATCGATCCTGTATTTTTTAATAAACTTAAGAGCCCAATAATTTCTTACACCCGAGATATTATTAGTAGTGAAGCGAAGCTTCGTTTTCGTTTTCGGCCAAAAAATCACGATTCGGCTATATTTTCGTTTTCGTCCATAAACCACCCGAAGCTTCGGCCGACCCGAAAATCAGAAGTTAGGTACGACAATATAAGGTAACGTTCGGCTATCGTGTTTTTTTTCTTTTAAAGCCTATATTTCCTCTTTCTCTCCCTAGCCCCCTGGGTGTAAAAAAACAAACAAGATTTCAATGTACAGCGGAAATATAAATATTTTCAAATGTCTATATTTCGGCCGAAAATTATACTAAAGCCAAAGCTTCTATGTCATTTTCGTTTTTGGCAAAAAATCCACTTTCGGTCGGACATTATTTATTAGCTCCCATAAACTCGCTACAACGATGAAAACTGCGTCTTAATTAAGGAAAAACGATCAAGAATGATTGCAATTTAAATACCCATATTAATTAACGAACTAACTGTTAACGAGTACGTAAGTACTTAATGATGTAAATGGCGCGAACTGATCTGTAATTACGACTGCAGTGTAATTGTTTGCGCGCGAGGAAAAAATCACTCAACGAACTATTATCGCTAATCCACGAATTGAAATTAGATGTAATGACTGGTTTTAGGGATGTGTTGGAGTGTTGGAAAAACGGGCACTAATTTTCAAGAAGTTGTTGATATTGGACATAAACATACATAAACTCACGCCTTCTTCCCATGGGGGTAGGCAGAAACTACAGAACGCCTGCTGTTTCGATCCTTACATACTCCTTTTGCATCGTTTTGATATTAATGTGAAGATTTAGAAAAAAATAATTTGGCAACTATTCACGCAACAGTCCAGGGGCTGTCTACTAATTTACCAACAGTTTTTGACAGATTATGTATGGAAAATCTGTCAAAAACTCACAATAGAGAGACCATTGGAACGTTTGTAAATTAGTAGACTTGGCCCGCTGCTATAGCAGTGACGTCAACTCCTGAGGGTCACAATCGCTTTCAAAGCGCTTCTTATTTCTACAACGACTTTCAACAGGATTGTCAGAATCTTTTCGGTAACTTATGTCATTATCATCGTTATCGCTGATAGAATGTCACTTTGTCTAAGCCGTCATCATCATTTCAGATGAAAGACAACCACTGCTGGAATTAGGTCTCCCACAAGCATCGCCACTTCGACCGGTTCTGTGTTTCCCGCATCCAGCGGATTCTTGCCTTCACAAGGTTATCAGTCCACCTAGTGGGAGGTCTACCAACGCTATTGTTTGCGCTTTTCTAAGCTCTCTGGCCACGGTATAACTGTTCTTCTTGATATTTGTGGTTTATTGAGGAAAAGATGGTTCAACAAGTTTTGGACTGGAGGAAGGAGGAACCCAAAAAGCATAGTAGGGCAAACCAAAAGGGCACTAATTGCTAATCAATCTCGATGTTGAGAGTCGGAGTTCGAGTATCAATATTTTTCATTAGATTGATTTATTTAAACGTTTTCACTCTCAAGGGTAATGGTATAATGTTTTGTTCTGCTGTAGACACTACGTTTATCCTAACCTACTTAAATTCCTCGTAATAATTGTATTAACAACTCAATCCGTTCGCATCACAAGATATTAGATTCACGCTTAGCCGTCTTGAAATGGCAACTTAGCGCAAACATTATACATTCAATAGTAATTGCTTGCAATAAAAGTGATTGCGTTACTAAATTCAATCAGCTGCACACACACACCCTCCTTTACACACACTCATGTACAATAACACTCACTTACATTTACACACACAGAGTTATGTATCGCATGCAACACAGTTACATGATAGGTTTGCGCAGAGAAACGGAATTCTAGGACCTGATGGGAGATTATGTATGTGTAGATTAATTAAGATGAATAAATAGAAACTGTTGTGCGTAGTATGTGTAGTGTTATTGAGAGGTAATTGGCAGTAATCGTGGATTTTACGCGCTTTTTTAGAGCGGAATAACTGGAAATTCTTATCGTTGGTTAGTTAATCAGTTGAAGTACATAATCAGGGTTACTTTTGCTGGCATATTGGTCGATTCGCACGAATTTACTCAATCGAAACGGGCGAATCGTTACTTTTAAATAATTCGTGAGAATCGAGTAATTAATCCTTTTTGCTCTGCTGTCGATAAAAATCTGGTTCACGTAATTTAACTACATTGATCTGGGGGAAGGGAGCTCGTGGCTAAATAAAGTTATATCGAACGATAAGCTACGCTTGCCGCGGTCGATTTGTGGATGGCTGACTAGCCCTTTCATTTCGAGACTCCTCCGTGTCTCGGAAAGCATTTTAAACTGTTGGTCCGCCCGGGCCCGGCTGTCATTTGTAGATCCTTGACAGTCGTTACGGGTAGTCAGAAGCCCGAAAGTCTGAGAACCAGTGTTACCAAGGGGTATCGTATTTATACTGTTTTGTCATTATGGGCCATGAATTCCTTCACAGTCGTCATAATAAATGATGAGCCTACTTTTACACAATTACACGAATTCAAGTGTCCTTAAATCATTATTTCAAGAGCATCAACATATGTTTACATAATTATAAATTACTTAACTATTATTAATATCACCTTGTATAGTTAATTTGATATTTGCATAATACTTTTAGCACAGCTGCCGCGAAAAACCCTGTATTACCTGGTACTCTCCATAAGAAGAGGTGAAGAGTAGATTTATTAGTGATAATGAGATGACGTTTAAAACCTCAAGATTATTTGTAATTATGCTATACAGGGTGACTTTTTGGACATCGAATATTGCAGGAGAGGTTCAGAAATTGTTCCTCATTCATAATGAAAAATATGATCTATATCCTTGATCTGTTTTTCCAGAAAAAAAACTTGACTCATCACATGTCCTCTAAGCAGACATTTTCTAAGCGCAGTATTGAGTACTTACAAACGGAAACTTGTATGGAATGGAATGCGCCTGCAGCTACACAAAGTATTGGCTTATACACCTACGCATTGATTTCCAAAATTCTAATTTAGTCGTATGAAAATAACCTCCATCTGAAACCCTTGTCAACTAAATCTGTGGTCAAATCCCATGCCACGTAATAAAGTGAATTGCTGTTCTTATTTTCGATAACCAATCACAATAGCTGACATAAAATAGGACATTATCAGAAAAAGCAGTGACTGGTTTTTTAGAAATTGGATGTCAATCTTTCATTCATTCTGTATTCAGACGAGTAGCACATAAAGTGCCTGCTCCAAGGTTGTCAACCGCGTCCCCGACTGAGGAGACCTTGGTTGGCGACCAGCGGAGCTGTTTCAAATTTGGCAGTAAACCATCATCTACGCGGTTGTAAACCCACCAAGGCCACCTCTGTCGGGACGCGGGTGGCGACCGTGTAGCAGGCACTTAACACACACACGCTTCCGACTTCGCCATTGTCTCGGTCGGTACCGAGAGCTCCTGCGCTTACAAATCACATTTACAGCGTGTCTGTACACGTGGTTACCACAAATAAAACGCGAGTCGCTTCGTCAGACAAAAAAAATACTTTATCTACTTAAAATGGTACTGGTGACAAGTTCAATAATTGCAAATTATGTGTTTTACTCGGTAATCATTATCATTTTTTTAAATTGGCGACACGGGGATATGCAGCTGGATATCTCCATTACGAAACAATTACGGTTGTTTGTAATGGTTATTAATTCGTGAAGAAATGTGTAGGTGACATACTGAACCCGGTTTCTTTGCTGACACCTTGACCTTGTAAGGTGTATACAGGGCAAAAAGTTGGTAAGTGATGGGTAATATTTGTGTGGAGACACGTTCTTAAAAAAAGGTATAAACAGTTCACAAAATAGTTTAAAGTACCTATAAGTGCACATAATATAAGTCATAAAGTATTAGTTGATCGGTCGGTCGGTTCCATACCTTCACCATGGCATATGAGTAAGTTAGAAGTCGTACTTAGTTCTTTCTGGATGGAGACCATACTGGAAAATATCCTCAGCGAAATAACAACGGTGCAAAAACCCATGAAACTCTCAAAAATCTATTAACCGGACGTAACTCCATCTTATCCTCGACACGAGATTTAAGTACTTACATTACATCTCTTCAAATATTAGAAAAAAAAAACCCTAAGCCGATGAACTTAAAGGGATTACCACACCTTTAGCAAACAGGCATAAGTCACTTTTAAATCTTTTGTTGAACGAGGTAAAAGAAAATCAGCGGGAGTGAGAGCATTCATAATAATTGACGTTTTGTGTATGAATGGGTCGAAATAATTTGTTTTTGTTAAATAATGCTGTTTGGGATGTGCGATGTATGTGGGCTTGTGACGCTTTTTGTGTTCTTGGAAGAGAGGAAATTGAATGATTAAATGTTAAAATAATTTTTAATTTAGTCATAGCTAGATAAAGGTTTGAAAGAACGTACCAATCATTATGAATTATTCACGAAGTGGCTTAAGTATTTCTATCTCCATTTTGTGTTATTTGTTGATAAACAAAATTAATGACAGAACTTAGATTATAGATACCTATATATAAAATACAACATCATTTAATAAAAAGTTTAGGAATCTCATGATAAACACCAAGACCTTCTTTATTAACATTGAATTGCATTTATTTTACATAAAAACAACCACAAAAATAAATGCAATGCCTCGAAAAATAACACACCTACATATTATTATACAAATCAGATAGACACATCTTCAAATTCAATCTTATTTTTTCCTTAAAATATCACGTTCCGCTCTGTTTATATTCGCAATTACAAAACTCAATACGATCCTAACAGAATCCCACAATCAATCAAAAAAACCTCTGACAAGTGTATACTTGTAATCCGGGCCAAACAACACCTGCTTCAGATTTCAGAAACAAAAAAAAACAGAATAAAAGCCTTTTTTGTAATAAATCCATCATTTCGAGATTAAAATTTGTCCGTCACTGCCACTAAGCCTGAGTATTGTAGTTCGGAAATAATGCGAAAATGATTGACTTGTTATTGTCCGTTTCGAGTGCATCGTACCGCACAAAATCCAATTTTATTGGATAATTTTAGTGTCTGTAGCCAGTAGAAGTTGGGTGGGAAAGCGGCAGAAGTGCGAAAATTACGTTTTTGGAAAATTAGATTACTTGTAATTAATTTAATGAAAGACTTGGTTGTGCAGTTATAGTCAGACAAATGTCAGTTACTTAATCAAAAAATGTGTTAGAGTGTCATCTTCTTATATATTTTTTACCTATTTGCAATTTTCATTTGATCAAAACGGCTTTTCTAGAAAAGTTTCTAAAGTAGCCCAAACACATGTTTTTAGCTAGTAAAATGATGACTATATTTTTTAATAAAAGCTCATCCAAAGAATAGGTACATGTATTATCTTCAAAATATCAACACAAACCTTTATTTTCCAGAAACGCAAAATCTAAAATTCCGAACTTATCCCAGTTTCGTACCCAATTCCATTGACAAAAGCAGTGATGCGCTTTGTTTACAAGTTAAACCCATGTTTGTTTGAGTGACAGGCATTCGGGTGGCAATGTGGCACTGTATGGCACAATGTGGCACCGAGTGGCACAATGCGCCAATCAATGCCAAGTGTCATGCAGACCAAATGTGCTGCAAATTAGCTATAAGTTTAATTGGAAAATGGAATTTAATTTTGTGAAATTAAGTTGGAGCTTTGATAAATTAATTTTGATAACTGACAGTGAGTTATTATTTTTTAATATTTTGGTGTACTTGTTTTATTTATTACACCTAATTAATTAATAACAATGGTTTAATTGGAAAATTTAAATGTTTGTAAGCATCCAAATATTTTTAAGGGAGGAGGTAAATGTTGGGTTAGGTTAGGTTAGGACCACAGGATTATGTATTTCTTGAACATAATATTCAAGCCGACAAACTTGTCTAAGTTTTTGTCATGTTCTAGTTTCGGCTTTGCAGTTCAAAATCATCACTACCTTTTTCAAGTCATAATTATATTAATGAGGAAAAGTGGCGATTCAATCCCATTTTGGTTAAAAAATATTGAGTGATGACCATAATTAGCGAAAAAAACTTAATTAAAATAAATGAACCACAAATCACCTAGCACTATTCACACGCCCCAATCACAAAAAAAGAAAAACTAAAAATAACTGAATTTCATTCGCAAATCATTATAATTACCATCAAACAATAAAACAGTAACGGAGGCTAACAGAAGTGTCGGTTAATGAAGGCACATTCTTATACAACGTTATGCCTCTGTTCAAACCTCTATGAAACGAGCGAGTAATTAACAATTAAGATTCACATGATATATGGACGCACCCGGGCCTTGATTGGGCAATTAAAAAATCTATTTAATTATTAGTTTTTTTGATGAGATTTACGAGATTTTGTGTCAAGGAGTTTATAGTTGAGCTTTTTGTGAGCAAAAGCTCTGGTGACGTACCAATTTTTACCGAGATACGGTCACACTCATTTCTACATCCTGGCTTACTGTGTTCCAAAAGAATGGAAGATGGTTTTTTAATTACTTAAATACCACTTGGTGTTGCAGTATTGTGCTTAGTATAGAGGCAAAAGTAACCGCACCGTTTTCATAAGGTCGTCATAAGGTACGGACGGCATAGTGCTACCGTTTTTCCTTCTACAATGAAACATCAATAAATGAAATCACTCGCAATAGGTACTACTAATGCATAAGAATATTTTGGAACTATCAAATAAATCCTAGCATCGCAATTGAAAAAGTGATTTTTCAAACAAACTAATTAGTAGTGATGGGCGCCGCTATGGGTTTTGCCGATATTTGACTAGCTATAGTGCCTAAACCATTGGTTATAGGTATTTGGTTGAATTTTCGTGTGCAGACTGGAAACGTCATTAGATATACGCAGTTTAATTTATTTTCATGTTGTAGTCTCCATATTGTATACCTTTGTGCCTTTTACAACTACAACAAATGCAGAAACCGATCACGATCTAGTATCTGAATAGTGATCATAGTGTCAGAAGGTCAATTCTCGTAGGTACTTAAAAAACGTTCATATTCAAGTCGCAATCTGTCAAACTTGTCAAAAATGTTGGCAAATTGATTGTATTTTATTTCTGACTAATTGCGAATGAGATGCGAATGCGAACGTTCTTAAAAATTACAGGAATTGCCCCTCTGCACTCTAATTGCGTAATGCACGATCAATCAAAATTGGAATCGGTTCGAAACAAATAAATGTCTATACTCTAAAGGTTTAGGTAGTTAAAAAAAGCCAAACAAATCGTAAAAATTGTTTTTTATAGTTGACACTTTCTTGTTTAAAAATAGGTTATAAAAATAAAATAAAATATTTTCGATCACAGTAGTTTCCTCTTTTATTTTAGTATGCTAAACTTTATCATTTATTCTTAAACTACTATTCGTAGATGTAACTGCTTGACCATATTTTTTTAGTTAGATTTATTATAATGATATCATATTTTGTAATCTGTCTATTGTAAAGAGCCCAAAAAGACAGGTTCCCCAAACCTTTAAAAAAATACAACGAATTAGATAACGTTGCTAAATTTAAGAGTACAACTGTGACGTAGTTTGGCAACTGAAGGGGCAGGTATTACGTTTACTCGGTTAATCAGACGCCTTTGTTGACAGCGCTAAAAGAAGAACAGATTTTTTTTTAAATAGACAAAATACTTGATGATGCCACTGAACGCTTTATTATTAATGTAACAGATAGTTCATTAGATTCAGAGTCAGAATAGAGCCTATTAATGTGTGACTCTTTATAATATGATTTTAACATTTGAAATAAAAGGTTTAGCATCTATGAGTCACGTGGTTTTTTTTGTTTACCCTTTTTTAACTACCTAAACCAGTTATAATCCATTGCTTCATAAGTTACGTTGTTGGACAGTTTTTTTTTTAGAACTTATGAAGCTATGTATACATTTGTTTCAAACCGATTCCAGTTCTGAACGATCTTGCATTTCACAATTAGGGTGCTGATTGCTACAAATAGATGACAAAAACTTTGCTGTCAAAATATTAAAACAAAACACAAATGATAAATGTGAGAATTAACCATCATATTCGAATTTCCTAAATGTTCGTAATCCATATCGTATAATGTACAAAAACGTATAATTTAATGTGCGAACACCCATTATGGCACTATTGTCGTGAAGTGTGAATGAATATAATTATGTTCTAGTGAGCTGATTAACGTTGGAATTATAACGCGATTAATCTAAAGGTTGGTCGAGTTGTAGATATTATTAATGATGATACATGTTGGGAGTTTCTTTTACATAATTGCATCATTTATTTATGTCAAAACTTTTATGTTTTTCTGAAGATCGTAGAGTTAACTAAAACTTTTTGCCATTTTACCGAACATTATGTCAAATGCTCTTTGCGAGGATTTTTTAAATCTTTGTCACAAAATAGGTCATAGATCAATGAGGTTTTCTGTTTTCCAGACGTTAACCTCAGAGCTAGGGCAAAGAAACCAACACCCCCTAATAGCAACCACCTCTATTAGTGTAAAGGAGATCGTCGCTCACACTGTTACCATGTATTCAGCACATGATTCTAGACCCCCCATCATCGTATCCAGTCTAACAGTTTGCGCGTTGATGTTACACCCTGTATAATTCTCAACTACAGTAAATAAATTGTTCTACTTTCACTTGGCACAATACAGGCTGTGGCGTAAATAATGGATAACCCTAAAACTGTCGATTGGCCAGATTATCATCTATCGTCATCATCTATATATGTCGAAGCAACTTACGGTTGACACTTGAACTACGAAAAACGCCCTTACGTTTTTCGTAGTTCAAGTGTCAACCGTAAGTTGTTGACAGTACAGTCACTCATGGAACCTTTTTTTCTACAATAACCTATAACTGTTGACAAAACAGCTAATAAGTCAGACTTACATTGTAGTCTGGCAGCCATCCCTGGCCGCTTACAAAGTGGAGACACGTGTAATGAAGTCTGATAAAAAGAGCGAGCGACACAATTACGTTGATGTGTACAGTGTGGTAATTATGAACGTGGGAGCTACAGTTTTGTGGTGATAGGGTGGTGATGATGACGACAGTGATAGGATATGTCCTGATCATCGTCATCACTAATGGCCTTTTCTGAGAGGCGAAAGGCAATTGAACTGTTGTTTTCGAACTTCTAAGGTTGAACTAATTAGGTAGGTTACATAGATTTGTATTAATACCTGTTCCACGAAACTGTAAAAAAAATGATAGGAAAGAAATAAGAAGGGGAATAAATCCCACCTCGTAGTGGGATTCCATGCTGAAATGATCCCATGATGATGATGATCCCACACAGCGTACATCTCTAATTTTATTTAATGAAGCAATCTGTTGTTCCTGATCGACGGAGAAGAATCTCCTGAGAAGCAATCCCCGTAATTTTTAAGAACGTTCGCATTCGCATCTCATTCGCATTCTGACAAAAATACAATCAATTTACCAACATTTTTGACAAGTTTGACAGATTGCGACCTGAATGTGAACTTTTTTTTATGGCCTTCTGATGTTAGCGCCGTGTCAAGGAGTACATATAGCCTCTTTTTGAATGTCATTGCGTATCAAAAGAGACTCAAGAGTTTCTTCAGTTAATAGGAGAAACACTCAGCTGTGGAAATTACCAAGAATATAATTAATTTGCATTTTACTACCTAATTTACCTACAACTTAGTCTAAATTACTATCTCCTTCTAAGATAAAATACGTAATTGATATTCAACTAATTCAGTTTTTCTACAAAACCATGATATTCCCTTACATTTGGACTTGTAATAATGAATTAAGAACTAAGTTTATGCTGACCCTGCAATTAATATTATCTATAAAGAAACGCCGCGCGGTAATTACTCACGAAACACCATTTTTTTTCTATAATTTATAGTATTTCGAAACGGATATTTAAATTTTGACGTGTGCATAGATAATGAATTCAATGTTGCTAGTAGTTTTAATTTATTAGTAGATATGCAAGTTTACATAATGTTCTTACCCACAGGCATAACTTTACGCAAGGGAGTAAAGAAAAAATCGGCCAAGTGCGAGTCGGACTCCCACACGAAGGGTATCGTATTTTTCTTTTTTTAGGTAAGTAAATGAAAAAACGAGATAGATAAGGAGAGCCGAAAATGTGGTCTTCACATGAACGCTGAAAAAACATGCCTGCTAACCAACAGCATAAAAGTACCAATGGTGATACAAAGCAAGCCAATAGCGTACGTGGACAACTGTGTTTATCTTGGGCGAAACATTTCATTTAACAAACCGACAGAAAATGAAGTAGATCGCAGAATAAAGAGCGCATGGAGAAGGTATTGGTCTTTGAAAGAAGTATTTAAATCTCGCATCCCGATTCACTAGAAAAAGAAAGCTATGGACACCATAATATTACCTACTCTACTCTACGGTTGTCAAAGCTGGACACTAACAAAGGCAGTTACAAACAAACTTCAAGCCTTCCAACGAGCAATGGAGAGGAGTATGTTAGGTATGTTAGGAATCACACTCCGAGACCGTAAAAGAAGCAAAGACATACGATAGTGAACTAAAATAATAGATGCTGTGGAATTAGCTTGCAAGTTGAAATGGCGATGGGCAGGACACGTAGCCAGAGCCACAGATGGACGCTGGAGTGAGAGGGTTCTCCATTGGTACCCTCGCGATGCACCACGCACCCGAGGCAGACCCAGGCGCCGGTGGTGCGACGATATTGTGACCATGACCGGCCCAACCTGGACTAGAATAGCCCAAGACAGAGAGGAATGGCGAAAGATGGAGGAGCCCTTCGCCTTTAAATGGGCACCCAACAATATTATTAACTGAGCAAGATGATATATTATGTAGCAAATTTATTTTATTTTATATTTTATTTAATTTTGTTCAATCAATCTAATCAATCTATTTTTTTTAAATCTATTTTTGTTTATCAAATTATTGTTAAAATGCATGTTTTATATTATTAAGAATGAACGAATTAGTCTTTTAATTAGGAACAAAGGAACATTTTATGATGCTATGCAATGAATAATGTAAGTTATTTTTGGGAAATAAAAGGCTTAAATAATAATAAACAATAAAATTAAAAAACGAATCGAAGAATATTTTCCAAACTAAAAAATTATATCTTTGTTGTTACTCTACTCGATGAGTTCTAGATAATGACAGCCCACATGCCAGGGAAAGTAATTTTTTTTTTTCAAAATCAATAGTTTATTGTATGGAGACCCAATTTAATTTTTAACTTTATTTTATTTTTATTATTTGTTATTATAGCGGTAATAGAAATACACAATCTGTGAAAATTTCAACTGTCTACTTATTACGGTTCATGAGATACAGCCCGCTGATAGACAGACGGTCGGACAGCGGAGGCTTATATAGTTCCGTTCGGCATCCTTCGGATACGGAACCCTAAAAATACATCTGTATCAGCTGCTTTTGTTAGATAAAACACTTTAAACGTTTCCTTACGAACTGACAGTCTCATAGAGGGATTTCTATTCCTAAGTATTTAACTCAGGAATAGAAACCCCTTTGTTATAATCGCATGATCACGTCATGTCTTTCATTAAAAGTGCATAATCAACATAATTAGGTACTAACAATTTAGCTTCGGGAGCTTCAATGTTTTATAGCATTGAGTAAAAAAAAAACTTATTACCCGACTACGGCAAAGCAAAAAGGAGGGTTATGATTTTGATAGATATATATGTATGTGTGTATGTCCATGTGTTCCCTCATATCTTCTAAACGGACTCCGAATTTTTAATTCAACAAACACAAGACAGTGCGCTGTCAACAGTGACGTGACGCCGGTTTCGTACACATGTGTGCTTAGTGAGGTGTAGTTTGATTGTAAATTTGTGCGTGTTTGCACAGTGCGGAGGTGTCGTTTTGGCATGCTTCACTGTATTGTTCGCAGGGCTCTGTCTTGTTTTTTTATTTGGTCTGAGTTGGATCATGAAATCTTGCACAGGAGGTGCAAAATTTCATGGTTTAGCCAGTTTTCTGTGACATAATAGTTTCTATATATAATGAAAGTGACAACTAAGTAAGAAAATTTACCCCTTGAAGGGTTAAAGGGGATAAAGGGTAATTTTTGCCGATAGAAAAACCGCGAGCACAAGGCATACAGGGTCATTATGACGTCGCTTAGTCTGTTGTAAAATATACTAGCTACACCTTTATACAAACTCTTTTCAAGACCGCAAGCGTGACGGCCATCTTCTTTTTGTAAAGCGCGTCTCACATTTTCCACATAGCATGGCAACTCTATTCTAGAATTAATGCACTGTTAAAAAGGTATGCAATTCTTTCCTGCAATATGGGACCACCCATTGTGTTAATTGTAGCTTTCTTCTGTCACTAACTACAAGCTATGTGAAGGAAATTCATTAGATTTATAGTGCGTATGTTTTTGTTGTATTACAAGGCGGTAGGTATATAATGTTCTTATATGGCGCTTGGTAAATACATATTTAGATAGGAATGTTGAATAAAATAGTAGTTAGGTTATTAGTCACTCACATAAGTTATCAGAGGCACAGTATAAGTAAGTTACAGTATTATGTCTTCAAAGAAAACGGCCGAAACGATCCGACGCGCTTCGAAATATCAGTGTATAAGTACGCAACAGTTTCGAGTGCGCGGCAGTTACGCACAGACGCGGAAGATGTATCTATCGAGCGAGCGGCCGTAGTTAATTATTTCAAGATCCCTGCCGAGACGTAATACTGTGACTTTATTATACTGTGTCATAGGTGTCTTAATAGGACTTCAAAGCAATTTTGACTCTTCACGTCACCAGAGGGCTGGCCTATTTTTAGGCCAAAGAATCAGCATTGCCATCCAGCGTGGCAATGCTGCCAGCCTTTTGGGCACTATTTCCATTGACAGCGATGCGGATTCCCAATGAGCTCTTCCTTTTTTATTTATTTAATCTCCCTTACAACTATCATTACAGGTGTTTTCACCTAATGCGGTGCGGTCCTTAAATACTATCTTATTTACAATTTATAAACTTGTACATAATATTTGTATTTCAGTGTTAGCTTATATGTTGCTAGCGATTTAGCACAACTCTAAATTAACTTTCATAATACTTCTTACTACGGATACTGAGTTTAGAATTCAAGTGGTAAAGATAATCTGGCTGACTCCAAATTGCATAAAAGGAAGGCTCATCATGGCTTCTAATGTTCTAAAGAGGCAGCATTGGCCTGAAGTTGAGACTTTCGACCAAAGCATGGCCAAATCAATATTAATAACAATCATAGATTGTACCTACATCACCAATGATAAATTTAAAAAAGCGCAAATTCAAATCACAAATAGAAAGAAAGTATTGTTGAATAAAATTCGAAAGTACTCAAAGAGCACGATCAAATCATTTGTTACTAAATACACTTAACGAGTGATGTGAATCATGATCGGGTTTTATTATCGATAAAAATCCGGATCAAATGAAGTATTCAGCTTGGTGTAAAATGCCAGCCGGTGTTGACAGAGACGCAATCAATAAATCACTCGGCGATACAAAGAAATATTCAATGTGTGTTGATTGTGCCTCTTGAGAACGCTTTTTAGTATTATAGGGATGTGCTTTTATCGATATCGAAGTTTAGGTCGATCAAGAAAGAAAAATATATTTTAAAAAATTGTCTTTTTCTAAAAAAACGTGTGATTCAATTTCCTTTAAAAAAAACGATGAACGAGTTTTAATTACTAATTAGCAGAACCTAATCATAATATTTACAAAGCGACGGTTCTTTATAGATAAAACAATTACATCACGAGTCGACAAAGAAAATACAAAACAAACAAAACCATTAACGAAATCTAATATCTCTCCGCGATAATTTATTACCATATTTTTTACTTACTCAATAACCTTTCGACAAGTCGACAAATCTATCGATAACCTTTAATAATCTCTAATAGGACGCGAAGTCTCTGGTGGTCCGGCGTTGCTTTGATCGATTCTGCCGAATCATGGCACGCGATTCAAATATGACGATGATATGACTCTTATATCGACATGCCAATTTCATCGACACTCCCCCTTCATTGCCCCAATCCTTATGCCTTTGCATTAAGGTTGGAAATCGCGTGAATATTTTTGTCTTCGATGCAAGTTATATTGGTTTTCTTCTCGAGATAAATCGGTGTCTATTAAACAGTTATTATGAGTCCATTGAGGGGTTAATAAAATATTGTTCGGTCGTACAGACCCGTCTAGTGGTATCGTTTGCAATTTTAGTGTTAACTATTATAGATATTTGCCTATTTGGCAACTGTTTGACTGTTTGTCTGTCAGTGAGGAAATTGAGGACATTAATGTCAATGATACTACACATTGGGTGCTGGTCCTCAATAAATTGCTCAATATGTACCTAATTATAAATTTAATGGTACAATTAACACAGATTTAGTTTACAGCTTGTCAAGAAAATGCCTTATGCATTATTTTAATTGACCTGAATTTTTGATAAGTATGTTGGTACTGATGGTACATTTCTGCCTACTACGTTTAATGTTTTTTTTTTAAATCTTTATGTCTATTTGAAAGGGGTTTTATCACTTACTGTACGAGTCACTGGAAAATGATGTGTTAAGGCAACGGTGCGGTTTAAAAGAAGATCCGTTCTTTGTGCTCACCTTCGTTTTATAAATATCTCTAATGCAAAATTTCATGGTTTTAAACCCAGCGGTTTAGACGTTAGCTTTCAGTGACTGCATGAGTGAATGAATTTAAGATTTTATAATGTGAGTAGGTATTGAATTATTCTTTTGGGCAACTTTGGTTCCTCGGACTTGTTGTGTAGTAACTCTAAACTTATTTTGGAACCAACAGCAAAGAATAGGTACTTATATACAATTTCTACGTACCAACCATAAGACTGGCACTTCATTTGACTGGGTTTTCACACCAACATTCATTCTAACTTTGGTTTTTAATGTGAGGTTTACCTCACAAGTGTGTTTGATGAAAAACAACCTTGATTTCCTCCACTTGTACTTTTCGATTTTTTTGTGATTTTATCCTCCACTGCAATTAATAATATTATTGTCTGTTTCTACTTTTAGAAACTTCCATTAAATTTTTTGTTTGCGAAACAAGAGCAACAGATTAATTACAGTCATAATTAAAGGATTTCTAACTTGTATTCAATTAGTAAATGTACAGTTGCCATAAGATATGAAGTATTGAGGGTAAGTCAATAAAGTTTAATGACAGATTTCCTCGCGACATTTTCCTTAATGATTGCTATCTAGAAATCGATGGCAGAATCGAATGATCGATTACGGCAGTGTTTCGAAGTAAAGTGTCCGAGTTTTGCGCAATTCAGACGTTAGGTACGTACATTTACTTTAAATAGCAACAGTTTAACATTTATTTTAAATCTATAAACGAACAGAAAACGACATAAATTGTTAGATCATATCCTTCGTGTCCTCCTCAATCGACATTCGCGCTGCTAAGCAAGTGGACATTAGATGCCAGAATGTTATCAGAAAACCGTTGTGTAATGTCATTATGCAACACACTTGGTAAGGGGCTGAGTGAGTGTAGCACAGAGATTATTAGGTCCCATACTAACCATGGTATTATGCCTTAAGGAAGTAAATACTCAGAGTATTCAAAAAGAAAAAAAAAACTTTTGACACTTGAAACTGAATTTTTCGGGCATAACGCTTTTTCATTACGTGACGATTTCTAGCAGTCAATTCCTCGAGAGAAGTTAAAGAACTACGTGCTAGCAAAAAAAAAAAACATTTATTTTGTATAAATTAGACAAACCTCCAGTTTATATGGTCCAAAATAGGCTCGCTTAGAATAGATACCTACCTATAGATGTGTCGTAATGTCTAAATGGGGCTTTGAAAACATTCTAAACTGACAAGCCTGTAAAACCTCTATATGGCTGGAAATATATGTATAAACGCTAAATCTGACGAATAATGTTCGACAAAGCTTCTGAAACCTAGTATTATTCCTCCTACTCAAATAAAGCCTCACCCACTTATACCTACATCATCTCCCACAAAAATTAACTCGCACAAAATATCAATATAAAAACAATCCACTCGAGCACATAGTCATAACGCGTTTATAGCTAATAACATAATGGCGCGGCCCCATTAACGCGGGGGCCCCGCCGCGACCCGATGGGGTACAATTGGACCCCCGCGGAATCACTGCCACGCTAACTTTATTACGGTGACCCACGCAATTTGCAGAGATGCTGGAGTTTGTTAGTGTATGGATTTTGTTGGTAAATTAATAAGTGTGCATGTAATCATTAACATGTGAGATGCAAGTAGTCATGATGATTGTACACAGAGTAAAAAAAATTAAGAATAAAAACTTGTTTATTCTGCACAAGCAAGACTAACAAAAAAAATACACGCACTAATACAGCGCAGCCAAAAGCCTCGTATTAAAAAATAAATGTAAAAATTTGACAATAGCATTGTCAAATTTTTACATTTATTTTTTGTTATTAGTTGTTATCAGTAGTAAGTAGTCTGTTTCTTAATCTCTTAAACTAATTTCACATTTCAAGTGATTGTTGTTTGTTTTTTCAATTTGGAGTTTGACATTTGCACCTGTCAAATTAGTCTACGAAGTTAAAACTAAAGTAGCTACTAAGTGAGCAGGAAATCGTGGAAGACTGACTCAAGATCAATATTCTAGTATCTATGCTATCATGTCTGCCTTAGCTACCTACTCCTCCTTAGGAAATACAGCGGACATTAGAATCGAACGAAAATCAGAATTCTGACCCTCAGTTATTTTCATACCATTTTTGTATGGCGAAACCATGTCCTTGTTGCGTGCAAAACAGGACCTTCAAAAAAGAAAGTTAGAGCTGATTTTGCATCCTTAGCAACTCAACATAGTAGAGAGGAGCCAGTAACAAATCGGCGTACTTCACTTTACAAAACCAAAGCCATATATTTCACTTGAGCCCACAAATAATACTTCTAAACAAAACAATTGACAGTATAATGCTTTTTGCTCATATTCTGGTGGCAAATCGTAAAAATTCCCCGCATTCCGACTTACGAGGCACTTTGAATCAATATTCGAAAAAGAATAAAGCGAACGTAGGAGCAAATGAAGTTGTAACAATGGACGAAGCCTTCCATCTTACAGAAGGTAACATAACTCATAATATTACAAACAAAAATCCACCTTAGAACGGGGAGTTTAAAGTAGGATTTTAAAATAGTGCAAGTGTCGCTTGGGAACGGAACCTTTTTGCAGTCAATTTGCATATTTTCTTCCCTTTTACTCTTACAAGAGTATGGTAAATAGTTGGAATAGTTTTAAGAAACAGGTCTCTGTATTCAAAATCTATTTTAGATAATGTTTGTCTGGTGCACAAGTATTTTCTAGAATCTAGATGGTTTAAAATTCCAATATATAACGCCATGGAGGGCAATAGTCTGGCTCGTCATTGCATTGAACAAAATACCATTCATCGGTAAAATAGACTATACTAAAAAAATATATGTGCCTGTATCCCTTTTGGAATGCAATATGTTTAATGTATCTAACTAATTATGTAGTCACATATTGTATAACTACAAATTTTTAAATGTCTTAGCGCCACTTCCCGTCGGAAACGGAATTTGCTGTTGCCAATTTAGTACGTCTGTTGCTAAATCTTCAGCTGGAGTTTCAAGAGTCGCTGACGACTTAAAGAAGCCGTATTTGATTCCCAGATCTGGCACTGTTATTTTTTTTCTGTTAGGAATTCTCATTAGTATTGAAATTGGAATTGACGGGAAGTAATGATAAGTTCATCCCCTATCCTATGGGGCCCATCCGTGTGGCTTTATCTGCCTCTTCAGGGAATATAGTGTACAAACGTACGTAGGTATACAATTTACACATGACTATGTAGTTTTTCTTCTGAAAAGTGATAATGGAAAATACTGCTATATCATAATGCCATCCTTTATTTCTAACGTTGCAAGTTATAGGTATTCTGCGTTTTTCGCTTGCTTTTTTGAAGTCAGGATGTATGAATATAAACGAAGCAATAACGGAGTGTTTAAGGATCGTATCAGGTGGCGTTCTGTAGTTTCTGCCTACCCCCATGGGAAGAAGACGAGAGTTTATGTTCATGTTAAAAATAAGCATTTAATTTTTTTGTGCGCTGCCGCTAATGAATCATAAAAATCTAATTAAATTAAAAGACCATCTAATTCAATTCTAATATGTGCCTACTAATAACCCACAAAAAACCGAGATATTTCACTAATTAAGTCACGCAAACTCGTTAATATTAATATTTCACGGCATACTAATTGCTAGTCCAAAATATCACTTCACATATTAAAACATATATCAGCATATACGAAGTTGGCCCATCGTAACACACTGTGGTCCCAGCGGGGCCCATCGTGAATGGCGGTTCCAAACTACTTAATAGGGCGATAATTGCGAGGCTATTACGTGGCCACCCCACCCGATATGTGGCCCACGGTGGTGGGGTGGGTCAAGTATATGTAGTCGTACGTATTGGGTCGTGTGTTTTTGTTTGACGCCTTTTAATTAAGGTCTTAGGAGGTTTTGGATAGGAAGTTGTTTTGCCCGTACTGCCTATAGAACTTGGAACACCACAATAGCCAAATAACTTTTTGTTTTCACTTAATGGTCTACTACAATCATACGAAGATTGAAACTAAAAAGAGGTAGATTTCAGTAACCTATGTTTTCTAGCGTATCCTTCGTTTACCGGCTCATAATTCATTTATTTCTATTGCAGATCCGATGGCAGACAAGAAAAATTACAAAGAAAATGGTTTAGTAACCAAGAATCGACAAAAGAAGAAAAGACAACATGATGAAAATATTAAAATGAAATCTAATAATTCTGGAAAAGTAATCAATAGATGGAGACGGAAATAATACCTGAAGGCCAAACTAATACATGGGTTGTAGGAGAAAATATGTATTATATGGAGCACTTTTATCTTTGAATTCTCAACAAATTCTACAATGATTCTTTCAGGAGGGTCAGATGAGGTCATGTCTTGGTACTAAAATCATTTATTTATTTATTTATATATACTTTATTGTATACCACAAAAATATATAACAAAAGAAAATAACAAACACTACAAAATATACAATGGGCGTATATCATGAACGTATCCCAGCCCATGGTTTCAGACTTTGAAGGTTTGTTATTAATTTTCTCGTTTATTTAACATAGCTTCAAGCCCAGCACATAATAGTAAATAAATAAACGCTCTAACTGTAACAAAATTTAATTTAGAAACAAAATTGAAGCGCTTACGAAACAAAACGCCGTCAAGCGGTTTACGGGCGAACATGAAAATGTTTATTGTGAAAATTCATTAGCAACTTTAGAAGGGGATTGCTTAATTTTCTTTAATATTAACTTGTACAGACCCCTTTTTAATTAATATCGACAAAATAGTCGAGTCGACCGCGAGTTGCGCGCTCCTGATAAAACTTTTTAGGGATGTTACTGATGACTCTTTGCCTTTTATCGATAAGGTATTTAGTAATCATCATCTAATTCCTGCCGAAAAAAAAATACACATTCGATAATTTTAAGGCATCTATATTAGTTTTTTTAAACCATATATTCTATTAATATTTCTAATAATAAATTAACCCAAGAATGCTAAAATTACTTATTCATTGGACACTGGTTGCATTGCGGTAGTTTGAACGTAAAAGAGAAACCATGCAGTCAAATGGAACTGACAATAATTATTATAACCTAAACTACTGTAGTTAGTTAGTACTGCTAGTTACATTAGGCCCCATTTTCTATCTACTCCAAAACAAAGCAACAAAAAAAAAAAAAAGTATGTCCTAAAATTACCCAAAACATCGACTGTGTCACTCGCCATCACTTCACGATATTAATTTCAAAATTGGTTTAAATAGGTATTACGCCGCTTGTTAGCCCCGGTCCAAAATGAACTCATTAAAACTATAAAAGCGGCGGTAATTAAGGCCGCCCCCCCTGTTGCCCACTGCAACCCTCCCCCCCTTTCCGGCCCCACTGGGGGTTGGGCTTAGGCCCCACAACCACCCTGTTTTCAACGAGGGACACAGAGTAATTGTGGAGTGGAAGGTGCCGCAGCGTAGTTTGTGTTTGAGATGAGTACCTACCTGTGGTCCTAAAACGGTCACATTAGCAATTCCTCTAAAAGCATTTAATTTCCTGAATTTCCAGCTGTCATTAGCAATTCCTCTAATTTGACACAAAAGCAATTCATATTATGTGGACCATTTTACGAATCTCCATAGAAAACTGTCAAACAGATGAAGTATTTCGTAATATGAATCGCACGCAGTTCATAATATGAATTGTCAGTTTGTGACATTTTACGATGGTTCATAATATTTTCCTGTTATGATTCTGCCAAAGTGACTGTTTTAAGCCCCCAGAATTGTATGATAAAATGATGTAATACCAGACTGTCCAGCTCCCACTGTTCCTACGGTTTAATAATAGCGTAATTAGTCAATCTACCTACTGAATATGGTGTATTTTGGTAAAAACCAGCCTTTTTCAGGCTAAAACAATATCGGCACCGTTCAAAGGCTGGTCGGTATTATTTTCGATACATTTCTAGTGTAAGAATGTTCTTTTCAAGTTATAATTTTAGCAGTTCAACGATTTTAAGCAGTTTCTAGATCCATTTCCACCAACTAAATAAACAAACAAATTATGATTGATCGGGGGTAACCTATGCATCTTGGGACAGCTAAAAAGTAAGCTGGACTCTGGACATTAAGGCACATCGCTGACGAGTGACCTTACTGGCAAGCCAGTTAGCAAAGGATGAAATAAGGGCAATTTATATTGACATTTGCAGAAACTAAATGTCATAAGTCTTTTCTTTATGGCCGTTGCATTATGCAGAGTTTACTTTTTAAATAGCTGGTAATTTCTATGAAAAAAATCGTTTATTTTCCCTTCCAGTGTTTACTCTAGGGTCGTAACCCCTCTTCGCCGGGCAGGCTTTATTGCAGGCGACATTACAGTCCGGGGCGCGCGGTAATTTTCAGCTAATAACCTGTTTCATTTTCACTGCCTTTTTCTCACTTTACAGCTATACAGCCAGCTTGTCCTACTGTAACTGTTGAAAAAGGTATTCTTGTTTTAGCGTTATTTAGGTGAAGCACTGGGTGTGAGAAGCACAAGACAGAGGGGTAATTGCGTAACACACTTTTAATGGCAATGCCTTTCATTTTGACAGTTCAACAACATTCATTGCGTTATTCATGTTGTAAAGCAGACGAATTTTTCAAACATATGACGCAATGGATTAGCAATTACCTTCAAAATCTTTCGGATTCTGATTGAAAGTGTGTTACGCAATTAGGGTGCACAGTCGATAAGGCAACGCTCGGGGGAGACGTATGTCCTAGAATGAACCCGCTTCGGCTGAAATGTCGATGATGATCATTTTGTTCACATTCGTGTAAAGTATAAGCAAGGTTGAAAATGCTACGTCATTTTGATGGTCTCGTAATAATTGTTCAGCGACCACTCTCCTTCGGATTTAGCCCTTCATATTTTGGAGAGCAATATTGGTTTGTGAATTCCACATGATTATTAGGCAAAACATTACAGTTGAGAATTCCCAAGGACTTAACTATTGACTTATAAAAAAATAACGTTCACGTTGACATTACAATTATGACCATACGACTCAAACAGGCTGGTGATGGTAGTTAACACTTGGAGCTTGTAATATGTGATACCTTTTACACCGCATGATTCGCAATGACAACACGCGCCTTTGCGTGTAAAGGGTTCAATAATTCCAAAATAGATAATACTACCAAAATGACAGCACTCAATAAACTATTTAAGCAAAGCTTTCTCCTCTTATCAGTTCACAAACAAACAATTTGTGTAATGCAAAAAGTGAAAGCGAAAAGTGGAAAATAATCAGCTCGCCCTAATACGATAATCAAGCCATTACCGAGCCAATCGGCGGCGCTGATTCGATATCGATAAAATTACTGGATGCACTGGCTGGAAGGTTGGACAACTCTTCAAAAGCTGGGCGTCATTTTACTGCTTGTTTATTAGGGCTGATGATGAAGAAATTGCAGCCAAGAATATTTTTTTTTTACACTGCGAGGAGTGACCAGAACACAATGTGTAAGAGGAAAGCGCATACACTAGAATTTATTTAGAGATCGCATCAGTAGATTTATGTCTTTATACAATTTAGGAGCTGTGGACTGACACCGAAGAAGTAGATTAGTTTTAATAATGACGTTTAAGTACAATTAACTGAAATAACCTACCACGGCAGAATCCCAGACATCTTTACGCTCTATTTACGAGGTTTGGGTTCAACTATTACGATTTATTTATTTACGAGGTTGTGGGTTCAAACCTGGCAAGTACCATGTGGCTTATCAATTCATATGTACTTTCTGAGATTATCACAAAAATGCTGATCTTGGATATTACTGAATGTCCAATTCAGTAATGTCCAAGATCAGCATTTGTTGTGCCTGAGAAATCATCAAATGACTTCTCCCGCTCTGGCTGGAGCGGGAAGGCGTGTCAGACTTTTAGTGAATAAAACCCACCAATGTTCCTTCAGTTGCCTGTTGCCAAGGGCCCGGTATCCCTTTCGGACTTTCCCGCAATTGTGAAGAAGGCTGGACTTATAGTTAATATGAGTCTGGAATCGCTAACCCCTCTTGAGCAAGCGTGGTGATCAATGCTCGTGCCATTTCTGTATGAGAAAAGACCATTGCCTTGCAGTGAGATAATAGGCTAGTATTACTATTTGCTCCGCGTTGAAAGCCCCCCACAAGGTGGACCGATGACCTGGTGAAGGCCGCGGAAATTAGCTGGATGCGAGAAGCAGAGAACCGGTCGAAGTGCCGGTGCTTGGTCGAGGCCTAGGTCCAGTTGTGGAAGTCTTTCGGCTGAGATGATGATGATGATGGCTATTTGCTCCAAGTTAATTGACGCAAATGAACGCAAATCAAGTCTCCTAGTCTGCCAAACGCCCCGTCCGTATGTACGACCCGTAAATCACTTTATCGTCAGGGTTATTCGGAGGCGATTTCCGAAAATCAATCGGTGGGCAGATCAGATAGCGTGATGTATGGCGGCGTCGGGCAACTGGAGTGTCTCATTACCCCAACAGTTTTTATTCCGATGATGTTCCTTTTAATTTGGTCGGGTTGGAAGATGGTTAGAAACCTGAAAATTATCTACATACTATAAGGGTGCCTTTCCACCGGAGATGTGCTACGCTACGTGGCTATGGATGCGTTTGATATCCACCAATCATATTCATTGGCTATGTGGACCAAAATGGGACTAATTAATTTGATTGGTGGATATCAAACGCATCCATAGCAACCTAGCATAGCACATCTCTGGTGGAAAGGCACCCAATACAAAGTATGATTTAAAAGTGTGTGAAAAGCACTTTTGATAGTATTCAGCTGCACCTGGTTAGACTGGAAGCTGACCCCAACATAGTTGGGGAAAGCCTAGGCAGGCAGATGGATTGTGAAAAGCTTTTTTGATGACAAGATTTTTTAGATGGCTCATTGGTATCTAAAAAAAGATATCAATGATGTTCTGTCAATTTATTTAAAAATGATTACCTATATCTTTTACAGATTTATTTAAAACTATCTTAGGATCATATACAATCACAATTCGATGTTTGGAGAGCTCAATTCTTGTAAAAAAGCATAATTACATGCATTTGTTATTAGCTTGCATTATTTCTGCCGCTTTTCAAACCCTACATTTATCGCTGGAAAAGTCTGCTCCATCCATTATTTCCACTTTTTAATTATTTTTGTATTTTTTGCTTAAAGAACTGTCTCCAAATAAATGTTATTCTATCTTTCTATTTAGAAAACATCTTAAAAACGACCCAATCAAAATTCAAAAATCCGCATCAACCCGATCGGACCAACGTCACTAATAAATCATTCACAGTCAATTTACAACTACCCTTCGACAGCCCAAGACAAAGCTTTCAAACTGACTAATCTGAGATAAGGGAAACACGTGTACTATTAGACTATACCTCATTACCTAACAAAAACACCAGATCTTATATCTCACTTAACTCCCACACTGGAATTCCAACTCTATGCTTCAATTTCCAAGGTTGATATTCAAAAGACCTGTGTTGACAGTTCGGTCGTTTTGGTATGAAGGATTGTTGAACAGTAGTTTTAATACATAATCTGTGTATTAGCATCACAAAACGTTCATTCATCAGGACATCAAGCGACGTGATTGTAGACGTGATAAGTGTGAGGACACGGGATTTTATGGAGTTGATGATACCGAGTTTTTTTTTATGTTTTTCTTTTTTTATAGCGTCTTTTGCTTGACAATAGAAAGCTATAGAAGTTCTACTACATTTAATCTGCAAAATCGGTTTGGTGTTAAATCTTTATGAATCAGGGTGAAAGCTTTAATAATGTTTACACAATATTAATAAGGAAGTGCCTCCGCTGCCGGCGACGTGGTTGCAAATTTGGCATATGAAGTAGATAGACAGGCATAATAAAAAAAAACATGTATTATAGCTTTTTTTTTTTCATAATCAATAATTTCCATAATCGAGTAATAAAGTAACTACCCGGACCTGAACTACTTACTTAGTTAAATATCTTTACCCCCAAAAAAAGGTTAATTTAGGTTAGGTTAGAACTAACAAACGCACTTGAGTTTCTGAATCTGCAAGACATTCAAACTCACTCAAAACACTTTTGAATTGTAAAAGAGTTCGTTATTAATGAGAAATAATTGGAAGCTATTCATTTGAAACCATCTCATCAATCACACCAAAACAATCACTATCACACATGAACAACTCTTAACCCTTATGTATCGCGAATCCGACGATCGAGATAAAACACAAACTAATTATAGTAAACTGCGCTCCCTTCATCGCATACCCTTGATGTGACGTATGGAAATAACAATAGGATTCTATGCGAACACACAAACATAACAAGCATAATAAAGAACACACTAGATCATCTTATTGAAAAGGCATAAGGTTCGATTCAGCGTGATTTTCAGTTTAGGAGTGGTAGTTTTAAGGTTGTCGGGAGCAAAACATAGTTTTCAATCAAAAAAGGCCGAGGACAGATTTCAACTAACGATAGTCTTCTGTTTATTTATGAATAAAACAAATTCGAGATCCTATTTGAGATTAAATTAATTGGATTTAGCTTTTTTATCGTCGATTTGACGATAATTTATTTATTTATTGTTGTAATAATAGCCATAATGGGTGCTTTGATTACCGCCCTTTTAATATCTTCCGGAAATTCATAATACGCTCTTCAGCTCCTGAATCAAAAGAATCTGAATTGATTGAGTGCATGCTTAATTCTGAAGAGTATATTTCGTTGCATTTTATTTGCATATCAATTAAATTAAGCGAGATGGTTTACATGATAAAGTAAAACTTGAGCATCTTATAAACAAATAGTCAGGAAATAGCAGTATATTTATAATAACTTAGGTTATTTTTCTGTTTTTCAGGGTAAAAGCGCAAAGATACGCTAAATACGCTGTTACGGACTCTACTATGCTATTTTGAAGCCGATGGAAGTAATTTATTATAGTTTCTGCAACACCAAAGTTGTTTAAAAATGTTCTAACAACCTTACAGACAAAGCAGGTGAAATGGTGGGCATTTCAGCCCACCATTTCACCGACTGTATTTCAAAAATTCAGGAAGTTTAATTGGCGATAGAAATAAGTACGATAGTGACCCAACGTTTAGACATGTTGTGCCGACCCCAAATATGCTGGGATCAGGGCAGGAGAATGATGAGTCACCTAACGTTTCTGGATAAGCACAAAATGAGGGTTTACCATGCAGTCTTACAACAGACCAATATTTCACCAACACTGAGATGACATGTGTGAAGAGTCAAAGGATTTTGAACCATGTGCCCGAACTATTGCCCTGTGCTTAAACTGTCCTGCAAACGGTTAAAGTACGGGCTAAACTGCTACCACTGCCAACAATTATAAGAAGACAATAACGAAAAATCCTTGGAATCATCCAGCTATGGGCAGCACGGGCAGTATTGATAGATATTTGTGAGAAGCGGCCGGCTCGGTTTGCATATTAACATTCCGCGCGAGACGCTCGCTGCGCCCCGCGGCCCCGCCACTCGAGATGTCTCAATTCTGATACAGAGCAATGATGTAGTGGAGTAAGTCATGATGTGATGGTGGATTAAGAATTGTTTGACATTTTCTCAAAGAGACACGGAGTCTAGTGAATAATGTTGACTATGAGAAGGTTGTAATCATAGCTAGAAATATATGGAATGGTGTCAAAGCTGGTCAGTAAAGGAGGAATCAATACACCTGCATCCTAATTGCGTAATACACGATCGGAATTGGAATCGGTTCAAAACAAACGTCTAATCCATTGCTTCATAACCTAACCTAACCTAACCGATCGTGCATTACGCAATTAGGGTGCCGTTTTGTGACTAGTGATAAGTTCAATCTTAAGGATGAATAATTTATTGTTCTAACGGAAAGCATTTAGAGTTCAGTCCGATCGCGATGGGCTAAGTTGTTTGGTTTATGATAACTTCAGCACTACACAGCAGAATAACCTACAAATCTATTTTTAATTCCAAATAGTAACTAGGCATAAATATGGGACAAGCGGAATTGCGTAATACACGATCAATCAGAATTGCAATCATTGAAACAAATGCCATTGCTTTATAAGTTCGAAAAAAATCTGCTCCAACGTAACTTACGAACTTCATTTGTTTCGAACCGATTTCAATTCTGATTGATCGTGTATGACGCAATTACATTTGTTTCAAACCGATTCCATTTCTGACCGATCGTTTTAATTGATAAAAAGGTACTAGATATCTATCTAATCTAATCTAACTAATATTATAAACGCGAAAGTTTGTAAGTATGGATGGATGGATGTTTGTTACTCTTTCACGTAAAAACTACTGAATGGATTTGGATGAAATTTGGCAAACAGATAGTTTATAACCTGGATTAACACATAGGACTTTTTATCCCGATATTCCCACGGGATCGAGACTTAGGGCTTGTACACAAAACTGCGAATCGGCGCGATGCGAATTTGCAACGCAGAAGCTTTCTTAAGAAAATCTTAGGGTAGGTACCGACTACCGACGCTGATTTTTGCGATGCGACGTCGCAACGTAGTTTTGTGTACAAGCCCTTACGCGGGTGAAACCGCGGGGTGCAGCTAGTAGGTACATATTAAAATGAATTTACAACTCAAACTCTCTGTCCTCCCCCTACTCTGTATCTGTTAGTTCCGCACAAAATCCGCGATTTTTCCACGTGTTTTATTTCTGCAGCGACGTCGCGCCGGTCATGACAATAACCCACTATATTATCCTCTGCCTGCTCGGGAATATTCAAATTTATGATATACGAAGGGAGCAGCCGCCATTTTTGCCATCTCAACGTGTTCCCTGAAGCAGGATTAATAGTTTCGTGTGATTGTTTTATGTGGTTGTGTGAGGACGCAATTGAGAGGTTTAAATGTTGAAGGTTTATGAGTGGTTATGATATGTATGGGAATAAAGTTAATGTGCGGTGAGGATGTGAGAAAAAGTGAAAGTAAAGGGTAGAGTAAAAATACTTAACACACTGACAATAAATGATCTCGTTTCTCAGAACGTTACCTAGTCAACAATATCACTTTAGAACTATAGTGTAGATAGTAAGAAATAAGCCAGTTTTAAAATGAGGAACTTTTAGAATAAAGCTCTCATAAATTGGAGCCAGACTTTTTTCCAAAGGATCTTGAATCCTTTGGAAAAAAGTCTTTACCTATAAATGTGAAAGTGACTTTGCTTGTTTGTGTGAGTACTCTTTCTCGCTAAAACGGCTGAACGGATTTGGATGAAATTTGCCACATGGGTAGACCATGACCTGGAATAGGAAATAGGATACTTTTTATTCCGGTGGTACGTTCCCGTGGTATAATTTCCGACCTCCACGCGGGTGAAACCGCGGGAAAAAGCTAGTATATAATAAAATAAAAAGAAGATACAGGTAATATCTGGAAAATATTATTTAAAAAATAAAAACTCATTGAAAATTATTAGGTAGGTAGGTACATTATGTCACCTACAGAAATAAGCCGTTAAAATTCACATGAAACAGATAATCAAAACCAATAATGATTAAACGTCAATTAAGAACATAACTGAACAAACGCGACCATTACCAACAAAACAGAACGATAAATTAAGCCAATCTTCTGATCTCATTACTAAGGATCGCAGGCGCACACTGCGAGTTAAATCAAGGAATTAGCGATTTAAACTATTTTAATCTAGCTTAGCTACGAACAAAACGTATCAATTAAGACAATAATGTGGTCGCCTGATACGATCGCAGTACGCAATCACTTCGGTACAGGTGGAATGGTACTTTATGTGCCAAAGGTTCTCTAGCATTTCTGTACTTAAAGGTAGGTACGGTCAGTTACGAAAGTTGGTTAAGGGCAAGCCCACCACCAAAACTATTTTTAACCCACTTCTTCAAAAAGGAGGAGGTTCTCAATTCGTCTATATGATTTTTTTTTTGTTGTATGTTTGTTACGCGATTACTCCGACAATTTTGATGGTTCGTTTTTGTTTGGTAGGTCATGCTTCAGAGGTGGTCTCATATAAATTTTATTAACTTTGCGTAGTTTTTCAGTTAGCTTCAATATTACCTACGTATTTTTTCCCCGCCGTCTATGTAGACGATATATTATTTGACCCTGTCACTGTTATTTATATAGCAGGTAGTGGTATTCGATTTTGTGTGGGGTAGGTACCACAACTAAAAGTCATAAGTAAAAACTTTTTCCAAAAAAAAACACCAAAAAAGTGAAAAATAACTCTATTTTCGGAAGTCGGTGTCATTGCTTTTCTATCTCCGTTTTTTACCATCGACTTCCGAAATTAAAGTAATTTTTCACTTTTTTTATAGTTTATATAATCAGCCTACAATATTTCCACTGCTGGGACACAGGCCTGTGAGAGGGAGTGGGCCGTAATCCACCACGCGGACCGAGTTCGGATTGGTAGATGTCACATGTCTTCGAATTTTTGGTTCTAGGACATGCCGGTTTCCTCACGATGTTTTCCTTCACCATTTTGAGAGCAGTAGTGATGAAATAATTTACACAAAGTAAAACGCCTGTCAGACTTTGAGCCTACGACCAACAACTTGTAAGTCGTGGCCGTTGCCAATGATTGAGACCATAGATATCCGTGATTGAGACCATAGTAAAAAGTATTCTACTAGAGTGTCATTCATTTAACTGGCTACCTATTATGGTAAAAAGATAAAATCCAGTGACATACATACATATGGAAAGATAAACAGACAGACGAGACGGCGCGGCGTAGGCTTAGACTTAGGGTTAGTTTTCTACGTTTGTGTAAGGGTTACTAAAAAAAACTGAGGCATACCTTCGAAGCGTAGGACCCTTTTTTTTATGACTTCTCCCGCTCTGGGCGGAGCGGAAGGGCGTGTCAGAATTTTACTGACAAACACCCACCCGTGTTCCTTCAGTTGCCTGTTGCCGATGTCCCGGTATCACTTTCGGACTTTCCCGCAACCCTGGCAGGGGTTTACCCGGACCCTTACATGTGAAAGTGAGTTTGTTTGTTACGCTTTCACGCTAAAACGGCTGAATGGATTTGGATGAAATTTACTGGCACACGGGTAGACCATGACCTGGAATAGGACATAGGATACTTTTTATCCCGATATTCCCACGGGATCGAGATTTACGCGGGTGAAACCGCGGGGCGCAGCTAGTCAACCATAAGTACAATTTTTTTTTTTTGTTATTTGACAGCTCTTGATGTCGATCTCGCCCTATGGAAAACGATGGACGTGCGTGCCCAGAAGATGCCTGTTCACTCTTGGAGCTACCAGCATTTTCGTCATAACCTTTGGTCTGTTGCCGATTATTGAACTGATCGTTATAATTTTAGGGTTCTGTAAATTAAAATCCTGAAATGTGATTCGATTTTGACCAGTCCAGACTCGTTTCTGAAGTGTCGCTCAAGTCGTCGGCTTGAATCGTAATAATAACAAATGACGATCGGTTGGTTACGTTCAGCAACCAGGCACAAGAGGACTGCAGTTGATTCTACGATTTACAACAATTCAATTCAATCAACAGACAGTCAGCTGCGCCATTACCTGTCATTTCCTTCTTTCGTAATAGCCTAACAGCCGGTTTCTGAATTGAGAATTTGAAGTTGAGAACTCTTCTAACTCTAGTTTAGTATTAGGTAGATACTAACGGTATATAACCCGCGAAATATAAAATTCCAAACGTATTTTGCAAAAATATACGAATTTCACGGACCACATTGAACCTATACCCCATTTGAAATAAGATTAGACATAAGACAATCCCTTTTACAGTCCGTTCAACCGATTTTGACTTCTATACCGTAGGCATAAGCAAAAAAAGTTACACAATACCAACTATCTACTGCGGCTGCCATTTGTCATGCCACCAACGCAATAGAATTCAAAATCGGTTGAACGGAATGTAAAAAAGGCTTATCTATACGTCTAATCTTATTTCAAATGGAGTTATAAGTAATGTGGAGTTTGACAAGTTCTTATCGTCGTATTCTCAAGTCAGAAAACGGGGTAAATGGCTGAAACTTTCATTTCTACATACCTAAGCTCAGATTGATACAAACCCGGTAGTCACATACCACTATCATTACATTCTTAGCGAAGATTTAAATCGTTAGATGTGTCCTCACCATACCAAGGTGCGGGAAAATGGTCCATATTGAGAAGTGTGACCTCACACAATAGTACTGGCATTTCCATGACAATCAAGTCCATTCTCCGAGACATGGTGTGCGTCACAAGTGTTAAAACGAAACAGAAACGTGCCATCTTTTGACGCGGTAGGGCGAATCTTAGGATTTAAATCTTTGATTCTAAGCTATATAGTAATATTATTAAATATGTATCTAATCTTCCTACTTCAGATAATATAGAACGGAAACATGAATGCCTTAGATTATGATCTGCTTTCCATTGCGACAATATTGACATTCTATTACAGAGAGTTTCCCTTATTATATTGAATGTTTTGTAGACGAAGCGATTGTAGATAAGGTGTTATAAGATATGGCTTTCTACTGTAGTAAACGTTATTATTTTTGATGGAGTTAGAGTAAGAGGGGCTAAATAATAACAGCTGCACGGGTCGATCTTCAAGGTTAAGCAACACTTGTCGAGGTCGGTCCGTGGATGGGTGACCATCCATTACATAACGAGACCCCTCCGTGACTCGGAAAGCACGCTATGCCGTCGGTCCCGGCTGTCATTTGTGGATCTTTGACAGTCGTTACGAATAGTCAGAAGTCTGAAAGTCTGAAAACCATTCTTAACAAGGAGTTTCATATAACTGTCAGTAACTGGGTTGTAGAGGTCAGATAGGCAGTCGCTCCATGTAAAATACTGGTATTCAGCTGCATCTGGTTAGACTGGAAGCTGACCCCAATATAATTGTGAAAAGGCTAGGATGGAGTTAGAGCAATTTCCAACTGCTTGTTGTAGTGATGATGAAATTATATTTGGGAAATCGTGTTAATCGAATCCTGCAATCTATGGATGGATGGATGTCCAAACGTTACGATAATTTATGCCTCGCATATTGAGCTAATTATTAATAATAGAATTAGATCCTGTTTCTTTACCATTATTTATTTCTACTATTAAATAGAAGACAATATACAATTCAAACAGTCCCATCTCAATAATCTAAATAGTCACAAACAATTCGAGCAATCCAGAATGATTCGTTCATTTGCAATTTATAATCGTTGAGCCAATCTCGAAATCGAGCTCGATTCGAGTGCTCGAGACCGAGCCGCAAGCATCTAGCGAACACCGAGCCTCGATTCTGCTCCAATTGGACGTGTACACTTCATGTCGTGATAAGTGTATTAGTTAGTTAATTACCCCCTTGATTCATTACACCAACGCCCGCCTGACCCGATTACACTGCCGTGCATGATTAATGCCACAGCTAAATATACAAGATTTCGTACTATTTAATCGGCGTAATTGCTTATACAGTGTGTTCGAACTACTTCCAACTCAATTATCGTATCTATTGGTGAATTGTTGATGCCTATCGTGTTATGTTCATTAAGTAGTCATAATTCAATGTCCTTCTATAAGACAGCTTAATGCGGAATTAGTGATTGTAAGAAAAATATGTGAGAACGTAATCCTATAAAAAAATTGAGTAATGTGATTCTAAAATGACTTTCACGTTTATACTTAGTAACGGACATAAGTTTAAATAACATTAGAACGATGAAAGGTATTTTTTAATAATGTCATCACTTACTGTTAATAAAAAATACATCTAAACAAAGGAATTTAAGTATAAGTTTTAAAACGACAATTTAAAAACGATACCTCATCGCTCGGCGCGCCAGTTATGAGCACGGACCAACCGAAACAATTACTTAATGTCAACGAAAAAGATAATTTAATAATTGTTGCCGATGATATATGATGGGTCCACGCCCACCTGGGGTCTCAGTATTAAAATAACCGATACTTCTTCGGGCCTTATTTATGCACGCCGGCACAAACTTACATCTTACTCCGTACGCCGCGCCGTCGTGCATTTGTTAAAAGAACACGGTAATAGTCGCTCGAAGATTTCTAATGTCTCAATTTCCGAGATAAAACAATTTAATATCAACCTTATAACGAGCCCAATTAAGCTTCATTTCGATCGCAGTTTAAAATACACGAGCTTAAAGCCTCAATTCTCAAATGCAGTAACTTGGACAATTGTTAACAGAGAAAATTGGAACGTGTATCGTTGGTCTGAAACACTAAATTGAATGTTGGTACAGGATGCGTTTAAATTATGTCTTGTTTAATGAGTCGATATGGTTTTCGGACTACAACGTCTTAATTCCCGGTCTGTCCACTACAAAACTGAACTTTATCTCTGCAAATGAGAGGTGAATTTGGTCTGAAGTGTATCCGTACTTTAAGAGCTAGGTTTCAGCATGGAGTTTGCGAGATGTTTTCACTGAGAACACAGTCATGTAACTAATGTAGGGAATCTACATATCATTAAGAGATGTAGGGTCGTTTTATACGTTTGTACCGCTTTGTTCCTTATATTTACGGTTCGATGTATAGATATTTATGACATCAATGCGTTGCTATTCGATGTTATGCTGCATTGCATCGCAACATGTATGGAGACGCCTTCAGTATCATAATACGAGTTTGTACCAGATTCAGTATTTATAGTAACGCCTCGGATATTCGTTATTGTTTATGGTTTAGTTTATATTTTAATAGCTAGTGGCCAGTGGTAATAGATAGGTTTGAATATCGAATTTGAATAGCTTGAACATGCAGATTAGATGGTCTTATTATGGAGTTTGCATGACAGTATTATTTGTGTTTCGTTTAGAATATGTAAGATTAGAGAAAGATCTAAGAAACTTTGGATGGATTTTGTGAGAGATCATAATGGCTAGAAAAGGGGTGACTACTGAGATGACGGCTGATAGAGATTTATTTGCAAAAGAAGACTGGCTGCGAGGACCACAAATAAATTGGGATAAGAAGACGAAGATGATGAGAAGACGGGAAGATGATGATATTTCAGGAAAAATGATAGTTATTTAAATGCAGGAGTCACCAAATGCTGACGTATTTATAATACTAAAACTTAGGTAGGTAATCTTAAAATATTTTCACATTCATTATTAATAACTTACCTACTTTGTTATTTTTTTTTCATTGCATAAATAATTGATAGCTTAATAACAAAATGTTCAGGTTTCTTGTCGTTTTATTTGCTAATTGATATTTTTAATCTTGGGTTGCGAGTAATCGTCTTCGGACCGCAATTGTTGACATATTTTTTTTTTTTAACTGCTCCCAATGTAAGTAATTGGTGATCCCTGCTATAATATAGGATTTTGTAGTTCCCTTGAACTTTCTGCAGCAGCTTTCTTTCTTTAGCATTATCATAGAATTGATATTTTTGCTAAAACAGACAAAAAAAAAACATCAGTTTGGTGCTTCTCTATATCCAAGTTTTTGAAAAATTCAGCCTGCAGCTATCGGTCCGTTTTCTTTTAAATCTCTGCCAATTATTTTTTATTCAAAAATTATGCTTATTACTGCTATTGTTTCATGCAACTGTTTTAATAAGGCTTCTCGTTTATTTTTATTAAAGACTGTTTGAATAAATCCAGAGTCTTAATGGGTATCTTTATATTTTCGAGGTCACACTGACCTGAAAAACGCATTTGAAATATCGGCCCCTAATTATTTCCGATCACTGGTCATGGCCAGTCACGATTTCGGAAATAAAATGGCGATTAATCAATGTTCATTTGTTTATGAATCGCATGAATCATAGAAGAGCCTGCCTGAAAGTTTCCGTACACTGCCTTTTTTATTATTTTGCCTTATGGGTATCGGCCTGTAATTGTTGGCCAAAGGGGTAAAGGAAAGAAGATGGAAAAGAAATGAGTATTCATGTGACTATTGCATGTTGGCGATAAAGCAGTATATATGTTATGGACCAAGTGATTATTAGGGCATTATAAAAAAATCCCGGGCAGTTTGAAAAATGCCCAATATGAGTGGGCAGTATGATAACAACTATTGAAATAATCAAATCGACCGGGCATTTTTTATTATGCTAGTCACTTTTGGGGCAGCACAATTAAAATCAGGTTTTATTACTATTATTTTGATTTCAAACGTAGAATCAATATTTAAAATCAAATAAAATCTTTCCATTCGTAGACACTCTGCTGACCTATGATGACTTTACCATGATTAAATACCTGTGTATTATCAGATTGTCCATAGACCACAGGGCAATACTTATAATCACGAGGTAATGTGATAAATAAGGAAGTTCAAATTATAATTAGTTATTTCACCCTAAGTAGCTTGCCATTATTCATAATGCGCGGGCATTATGAAAAATGCCCCTATTTATTATTATTTATAATATAACATATACATAAAATTGTCTATCGAAAATCTCCAGACGTGATGTCAATTTTATTTTATTTGATTGTTGTTTGATTTTTTTTGAGGTTTTCAAGCGCCTAATTTAATTTGACCTTCTGCAGATATACGGGCAATTTTTCAGCAATGCGAACCGCACCCGTCCTGAACCTCGTACCCGCTTTTTTAGACAAGTTCAGGTTTTCTCTTGCAAAGGGCGATTTTTTTCAGTTTTTTGTACTCACTTAAGTATGTATGTATTAAAACTATCGAATACTAAGTTCACCCGCGAGTCGCGACTTCGTCGGCGTTATCCAGGATGAAAATTAACGGGTCCTTCTCCAGGTCATGGTCTACCCGTGTACCAAATTTCATCCAAATCCGTTCAGCCGTTTCAGCGTGAAAACTTAACAAATAAACAAATTCACTTTCGCATTTATAATAATTATTAAGTTAGGATTTGGTAGGTAGAGATCGTTTAATTTAAAATTGCACGCGATTTCTACGCATTATTTCTATACCATCATTTGAAATGTGTCGATATGAAACAAGCAGTGGAGAGGCGTATTGTTTTGAATTATTCTTTGGAATAACGATTTTGGCATAACATTTTTTGGTCTAATAATTCTTTGCCATAATTGTTTTTTGGCATATAGTTTATGTTGACATAATTATCTTGTTGCATAATTTGTTTAGGTATAATTTTAATTCGCATAATGTTACTAGGCGTAATGTTGAGCTACAAAATTTAGTGACAAAAACGAATCGCTGCAAAACCGACTTCACGTAGTCTTGTCTGCCCTACCCCTAGAGTGTCAACGTCGCAGATGGTGGTTTTCACGCTCACCACCGCAGCTTCGGCTCGCTGGCCGGCTTCGCCGGCTAGCCTGAGCCGCGACAGAAATAATGCTTGCTGCATGTTGCATGCCTACTTGCACGCTGCATGCCTACTTGCATGCTGCATGCCTCCAAAAATTATGTTTTAATGTCATTATGCGTAAATATATTTATGCTTTTGAATGTTATGCTTATACATTATTATGAAAGGAGAAATTATGCTTAAAATAATTATGCGTATGCTATTATGCGTAAATAATATTACGCGTAAATATTGTTCGGCTAAACAAAAGTATGCCATGTTATATTATGTCTTAAAATTTTATGCAAATGGATAGGGTGCCTTTTGAAATAGACGATCTTACTGGTGATTTAACAATGAGAAGAAAAGTTAGTAATGTTTGACTCTGATAGTGATACTCTGTTCAAATAAAGTTGTTTATTTTGTGTAGTGCCCGAGGAGGCTCATTAACACCGCATTACCAACGATGTCTATTAATTGGGCAATCAATAAACGCTGGCTATTCATGCATATGTAGTTTCTTTTTAATTCCGTTTAGTTCCATCATTAATTTAAAAACATTGCATAATCAGCCTATAATGTTCCTACTGCTGCGACACAGGCCTCTTCTCTGTGAGAGGCAGCGGGCCGTAATCTACCACGCGGGCCCCGTGCGGGTTGGTAGATGTCACATGTCTTCGAATTTTTGGTTCTAGGATATACCGGTTTCCCCACGAATTTTGTCTTCACCGTTTTGAGAGCAATGGTGGTAAAATGATTTACACAAAGTAAAGCGTCAGGGTTCGAATCTACGACCTAAAACCTACAACTTGCAAGTCGCGGCCGTTACTACTGGGCCACTATTTCTCTCACTGCTCTTACTTTATTTTTTTCAAAACCTACCCTGTAATATAATAGAACCTCTTATACATCCTCTTATGCCCAAAAGGCTAGCTGATCGTCGCGGGTGGTCAGCCACACAGTTTGCTGTACTCGTTAAGAAGTATGATAGTGCCACCAGTTAGGACGCTAAACGAACATGTAACGTGTGAAATTATTGGTAGTTTAGGCACAAGTGGTGTATTGTTTGAAGCAGCATGGTTTGGAAATAAAAAAGGAAATATTTTGTTTCTTTTGTTGACTTCAATCGGAGTCTGGTTCATATATTATTTTCTGAAAATTAACCACTAGATGCGCTTGCGGTGTGACGACAAACTGTCGAGAAAACTACTGGTTTTGAAGCTGCATTAGTGCTTGGCGACACGACGACGCCGCGATCGCGAGCGAGCACTTACGCTATTCAAATATTGTCAACAATCTAAAACTAGTACCTGTATTGTATTGCAGAAAGAGACATGGTGTAAAACGAAAACATAATGAGGAAATCTGGATCTAGTCTATATCTACAATAACGTCACCAATCTTCAAATCTCGATAACTCCATCATCTCAGTCTATCACAGATGCGTTATCCACGCGAACACTGAACATGGGTGGTCGTACAAACTTTACTTAACCCATTAGAGCACTAAATGATGGGGTGCTACCCGTGCGCATGCTACCCGTGTTAGGAACGCATTCGGCACGCTAAACAGATAACAAGTTAGGGATGATGGTATGTGGTTGTTTATCATGGTTAAAGGGTTGTTTGTTAAAAATATTTTAACGAAACATGGTAGGTTAAAACTAACTGTGTTAAAATGCTGCCTGATTCATCTCTGCATGCTGAAGAGGCGATCTAATTAGGCACTAATACATATTTTTTGACCTAATTTGGTTTGTTGAGCAAATGACAGAGGTTCCAGAGCTCCCCCTTTTTTAGAAAGAAACGTCCCTACCTGGTATTTAATATGAGAATGTGTAACTTTATTGCAACGGGTGGAAAATATCGTGGGAAAATCTACTTTTGAGTAAGGAAACCTAAAAAGATATTTTTTGGACAAACACTTTCACGTGACTAAGCAATCCGCCAGGGTACCAATGTACACCAGGTGTACCAATGTACACCTCTACCTGGCGTGTACTATTGAGTACACCCACATTTCGCCAATTATGTTTAAGTTTATTTATTTATTTATGGCCATTATTGGCTATTGCCATCAACCGGGCATAAATACCAGACTCCGGGCTGCTACTAAGAAATTCCTTTCATAATTCGCCTTACTTCGCCTTTTACTGTGATGAATGACTACTTTCCCTTCTCTGATACTTTTCATAAACCTATCAATAACATCAGTAAATACCTCCGAAAAGCCTCTAATGAAAGAACAGTGCTATCAAGCTTTCCCCCACATTATGTTATTGTTCAGCGTCGAATCATTAGGCTCACTCCACGCCCGGTTCAGGTGTTAATCATTTATAATGTGCGCGAGAGTTGAGACGTGTGTGTTCGTGAAATATTGGTGGAATTGGGTGGGTTTCCAATGTTTGACGAACGTTTAGGTTCGTATAGGATTTATCTACTTAACAACACATCATTACACAGTACACATTAAAACATTATTAGCCTATTCTGTTCCCTCTGCTATGATATGAATGCTATGATTCAGGCCTCCTTTCTGATGAAAGGGTTCGGTGCAGTGCTTTCCCACCTGCTTCCTCACAAAATTACAATGATATGCAATAAAAAATCGTTTTAAAGAGGATGCTGCACATAGGCACTATTTAATAAAAAAATCTATGATTCTTCTGCGAATCGCAAATTAATTTAAATTGACGATTCCCATGATAATCGCCAGTCACTTATCTCTGAATAGATTTACTCGTCAAGTGGAAAACTGGCCAGTTCTGTCACTCTTTCAAAGAAGGAACAAAAGTTCTCTTGACTCTCTGCCCAATGAAGCTCTTCGAAGAGCAAGTATCCCTCCGTACGTGAATCTTCAATGAAAACACACCTCCAATACCTTACACTTGTCGATTTTTCCGTGTCACTGTTATTAATGCGTGATAGCGTGACGTCAGACGACGCTATGTATTAGCGTTTATCAGCACACGCTGCGACGCCGCGTGACGCTAATGTGCGTCGTTGATGACGGATATATGCGTGACACCTAATCTTAATGGTTTTCCGAATAAATAAAATTTGGAAAAATCTGCGGCTGACGGCGGTAATAACGGTGCGATTTTTCTCGATTTTTACACAAATATTTTCTTACCTTAATTTTGTTTACTTCGTTTTTACTGGTTACGGGTAAATTTTTCTTTAGTCTAAAAGTATCAA
Organism: Lithophane ornitopus; assembly: GCA_948473465.1. Taxonomy (NCBI): domain Eukaryota; kingdom Metazoa; phylum Arthropoda; class Insecta; order Lepidoptera; family Noctuidae; genus Lithophane; species Lithophane ornitopus. The sequence continues at coordinate 8,900,706 of OX419636.1, forward strand.
TCTGTACATACATAACAATAATAATTATTCATACATCTCTCGACCCCTTAAAAAAAACAACTTAGTTCCTTATTGTAAATCATTTTCGACACTAATTTATAACACGCAAAAATCCCATGAATTTCATTAAAAGACACGCTTCCTCCATCCCTCTTGATTCCTCTGGGATTAGGTATCATAACCAAAGCCCTATCCCAAACTACCATATTGACATTTCACACAAGGGATTACTGCATACCACATTACATCACTATTAAGCTATAACCACACACACACACCCCCCTACACCTACACACACACACACCCCCATGCGCATGATCACAATTTATAAGTTATAACCATTTTTTATTGTGAGAACTTTAAACAATTCTGATCCACGGCTTACGCCTGTAATCCTACACATTTGAATTTTTTATTAATAATGGCCGGTTAGACCCGACCGGATAATATTAATAATAACCAGTGGACGCCATTATGGGTTTTATTGTTAATATTATTAATTTAGTCATGAATAATTCAGTGTGGGGAGAACCATTCGATCCCTTGTAATAGGTAGCATGATTAATTTATTAGATTTTAGGCATTTTTATTATTTATCTAAATCGATTCTTTTGTTGAAACTAGTTTTAGATTATTTTATGTTCGGTCTATAATGTATTAGGCGTTAAATTTTCATTACTGGATTAGCAGAATTAGATATAAGATAAATTCTGTTAATTTTTATTACAGATTGGCTGGGAAATCGGTTCATGATATTAGTGGCTAGATTTAATTAATTGTTAGGTATATTATTCAGTTTTGGATTTAAATTATTATTTGACGAAATGTAATCAATATATAATATAAATCCAAACCTAAAAAGGCTAGAAAGCTTACAAAATTAAATTTGTGATTTATTTTAGGAAATGTTTATGCATAAATCATAAACTCACTAGAAACGTCGTAATTAAATCAGATTTGGCAACATTGGCAACAAAAAAGTTGATTTAACTGACCTAAATCTGATTTTATCAACAATTGAGCTTAAGTTAAATTCCAAATTATTGTAGTGTTATCCTGATCCTGAAAACACGGCATAATATTTTGGTGGACAAAGAAAAGTCAGCCATAAGTTGCAACCTACATTGCCTGACTTCTTTCTTCAGGTCAATACCAGTCAATGGGTATTTCTTTAGTTTAAGTTTAATTCCATAGCATCACGCCTGTTATCCCCGAAGGATTAGGCAGAGGTGTTTATAGTACACCCACATTTCGCCAGTTATGTTTGTAATAGGGGGCGAGCCTTTTGACATCAACCAGGCACTAATCTAGACTGCGGGGTAGCACTGAAAAATTTATTAACAAACTAGCTGCACCCCGCGGTTTTACCCGCGTATGTCTCGATCCCGTGGGAATATCGGGATAAAAAGTATCCTATGTGTTAATCCAGGTTATAAACTATCTGTTTGCCAAATTTCATCCAAATCCATTCAGCCGTTTTTTCGTGATTGAGTAACAAACATCCAAACACACAAACACACAAACTTTCACATTTATAATATTAGTAGGATTAATTTACCATCTTCATTCTTCTTCATCTTCATCAAACTTAGGTGAAGTGAGCTTGGGGTGAACTGTCACTGCCTTAGCATCAGTGGGTATCGATGACAATGACAGCTCACTCCACGCTCACTTCACCTAAGTTTTCACGGTGAGATGGTTACAGAATATCAATCCTGCTCTATCTACGACCATGAAAAATTAGAAGATAAGTTAGTTCAGGAGCTCTGAAAAAAAACAAAATAACTGTTGTGAATACTAACATTTTCCCACATTTTCTCCAAAACACACATCGAATCCAACGAAACAATTCAAACAATTTAGTTTGTGATCACGACTTAAGGGCGCGTCAGACGATGACGGATCGCTTTATCCGGCAAAAGTTAATTTCCTTTCTCACACCAACAAATTCAATCCCTCCGGTCCACAATGGAGCATATTTGCTTATCTTTAATTGATTCACTCTAACCCCTCGGTTCTGATAAGGATTAGCTCTATTCACGCTGACTTTTACAAGGGTAGCTCACCCTTAACGAGGGATGTCGCATAGAGTATGTATGTGTGGTTGCGTAGAATTAGGGGGGTTAGTTTTCTGCTTATTTTGGATGTTACTCGTAGAGGGTTACCTACAGTTTTGTTGAAAATAAAAGTAGGTACATACCTGTAGGAGAGTAGACTTGTATCAGATACCGTGCCAATTTAAAGAACACTTTATAATTATACAATAACACTTTATTATTATGAAATATGTATCAAACTATACTCCATTTGAAATAAGATTAGACGTATAGATAAGCCTTTTTTACATTCCGTTCAACCGATTTTGAATTCTATTGCGTTGGTGGCATGACAAATGGCAGCCGCAGTAGATAGTTGGTATTGGGTAACTTTTTTTCTCTTAATGCTATCCTTATGCCTACGGTATAGAAGTCAAAATCGGTTGAACGGACTGTAAAAGGGTTTGTTTTAATGTTTAATCTTATTTCAAATGGGGTATACATAGTAGATTGCTACGAGAAGTTGCTACGAAAAGCATTCGTAGCAATTTGCATTTACATTTTGAAGCAACGTTAGAGTATGGTTTTGTTTAAGTACAAGTGCATATAACCTAGCTATGTCGTTGTAAAATCGAGTAATGTATTTGGTCCATGCAAATAGACACCAACAGAGTAACTCATTCCTTCTTACTATAAGCGGATGTAGGCACAAAACCCGACGCGTCCCCTCTATAACTAACCCCAACTGCTCACACGATTACCTACATCGGATTTCATAATCGGCGCGTGTCGCGTATTATCGGGCGGCGTCGTGCGACATCGGGCGACGTTGGATGACGTCGGGCGGTAATGCGATACTCGTGAATTACAACAGTTTATCGTGGTGAATCTGAGATGTTTGCACAGGGGAAGTGTAATGGTTTTATGGATTTAGCTAAATTGTTCGATGTGTTAGCCTTATTGTTGTAGCCGCCGTTTTTAATTAAAAATTTATCGTTGTGTTGGGGGTGCATTGTTATAACGTTTGTATTTTGTGGTTTTTATTGCTGAGATTGTTATTCTCTTTGCAGAATTTATGTCTTTGTGGTTTTTTTTTGTGTTATTTAATAAAATTAAGATAGAAATTGAATGAATGAATAAAATTGTTCATTCATTCATGAAACTGAACCATTTAGCGTTATTTAAAGTAAGTAAGTATTTCAAAAATGCTTATTTACTTACCGCCTTATTCATAAACGCTGAATAAAGTTAATTTATGAATTAGCAACTGTTTAACCATATATTGTCGACGTTTATACGTCTCTTTAACTTTATAAAACGTTTATGAATAAGAGGGTTAGTTTTTAACACCAATACAACATAATATCTACATGAGATCAATCCAAAAAAAAACCACAATAATTTAATCCCTCAAACTTCGAAAAGACTATACAGCATTTAATAAACCCGTCAGTCGAAAGTTTTCAATAACGTCACGTTTAAAAAAAGTGCACAAGTCAGTCAGGCGGACACATGATATGCGTACACGTGGAAATTGGAAAAATCCGTGGAAATCCGCTTTGGCTGGACACCCTATTTCTAGGAGCATCGGATTTTTTTTCGGTGCCAAATTTTAAATGATGTTGCGAGGTATTTTATTTGTTTTGTTGTTTATTCAAAGGCATTTTCTGTTGCACTTGTAGCATACAAACTATTTGATGCGACTAATTCCATGACGTGTCTTTTTTTGGGGGCTGTTTACCTCGTCCTAAGACATAACAGCTACTAACTGTAGCCGCTACAGGCAAGATTTATCTCAAAAATTTGCTTCCGCCAGCTTTGCTAGCCCAAGTATGTTAATCAGCGATAATATAGCATTCTACTGGTGAAATAATGTTTAAAATCAAATAAAAATACAAATAAAAAAATATTTATAAAAAAATAAAATCAAAAAATACAAATAAAAAAATATTAAAAAAAATACAAATTAAAAAAATAATTACAAATAAAAATACAAATCTTTTCTCTTTATAGGATCATAAAGAGAAAAAATTTGTATTTTTATTTGTAATTATTTTTTTGATTTGTATTTTTTATAGTGTAGATTCTTTAGCTAATTTAAGTATGAATCTTTTTGGGCTTCTAGATTACAATTTGTGTTAAGGCAGTGCGAGGGATATTTTCAGACATAAGGGTGCACAATCGACAACGCACTTACAAATACCAAAATAAAGGGTGAGTTCAAACCGCGGCGCGCACTTTTTTAACAATTATCGAACTTATTTTCAAGACGAAAAGGTATAATTTCAGTGCGAGTGTTGTCACGTGTCAAAGTACGCTGACATGCGCGGTGCTGCGCAGCGAGTGTACCTTATTATGTAGTAAATAAATTCATTGGATCATAAAAAAGTGCGCGTCGCGGCGGTGTGAACTGACTCTAATAGTCAAAAATAATAAATGCTTAGGTAGGTACCATATATCTGTTTAGAAACGTGGTTTGCATAGTCTGAACGATATTTCTATGGCTCCTATCAACGGACCAACATCGAAGCCCACTATGGCCCATCAGAAACCATTACAATTCAATCCATAAACCACTGCATACACCCATAACATTGACGACATAGCCCAGTACAGCCCACCAAAATGCTAGGGGGACAAAACTGCAGGAAATTTGATTTTTTATCGTGTCCCGACAAAGAGTTGCAATGGCTCCGTTCGCACAACGATTGACAATTTTTGATGGCATTTTTAACGATAACATGAGTTTAAAAAAATTGTGTATTTGAAGGTTTCAATTACTGCTAGTTTCTAGAGGAGCTCGTGGCTAAGTAATAACAGCCGCTCGGGTCGATTCATCAGGTTAAGCTACGCTTGCGGTTGGTCCGGGGATGGGTGACCATTTCCACATATCGAGACTCTTCCGTGTCTCGGAAAGCACGTTAAGCCGTTGGTCCCGGCTGTCATTTGTGGATCTTTGACAGTCGTTACGAGTCGTCAGAAACCCGAAAGTCTGACAACCAGTCTAACCAAGGGGTATCGTTACGTATTACCCAGTTGCTGGGTTGTGGAGGTCAGATAGGCAGGCGCTCCATGTAAAATACTGGTATTCAGCTGCATCCGGTTAGACTGGAAGCCGACCCCAACATAGTTGGGAAAAGGCTAGGCAGATTGAATTACTGCTAGTTTTTCTTGTAAAAAGTAACTACAAGATAGCTCTATCTTGATGAACTGTTGCACAAATTAAGAAGCGTATGTTTAGTTTTTAATTAATTATTGAGTGTACTTACATCGCTTAGTGCAAGTCATTCATATTGATAATTACTAACGAGACACGGAGACCTGAAAGCCGTCGGCTAATGGCTGGCATATTTTTACTTATAGGTATGACTAATATGACGGCTCAAGCAGCTATTAAGCCTGAAATGTGAAAAGATAGGCTATATTAGACCAATTAAAAGAAGTAGGTGGTTGTAAACTTATTTTAAGAGTAGTGTGATAGTCAGATTACAATCTCAGTCATTAAGTATGTGTCAATAAATACGAGTTCAGTTTTCTTTTTTTATAATTTCTACTGACAAGCCTCTGCCTCTTAATAGACGTTAATTTTTGATTTTTTATTGACACATTCAGTCGATGTTTTTAATAGTTCCTGAGAAATCGACTGAATATTGGTTTAAATTAGGGACATGTGACATAACGACGTAGTAGTGTCAGTTCTTTCTTCTAAGAAGTATGGTTAACGGACGAACGCTTTTTTTTAACCGACTTCTTCAAAAAAGAGGAGGTTTTCAATTCGTCTGTATGTTTATTTTTTATTTATTTTGTGTTTGTGTTACTCGATTACTCCGCCAATTATGAATCGATTTTGATGATTCTTTTTTTGTTTGGTAAGTCATGCTTCCGAGGTAGTCCCATATAAATTTTATTAACTTTGCTTGCGTAGTTTTTGAGTTAGCTTCAATAATTACGTATTTTTCCCACTTAGTCTTTGTAGACGATATATTATTTGACTCCGTCACTGTTATTTACATAGCAGGTCACTTTTTAGTTGTGGGGTACCACAACTAAAAACTTTTTACAAAGACAAAAACAACCGACTCCCAAAAAATACACAAAAAAAGTGAAAAATAACTTTAATTTCGAAAGTCGGTGGCAAAAAACGAAAATTGAAAAGCAAAGACTCCCGAAATTAAAGTTATTTTTCACTTTTTTTGTGTTTTGGAAGTCGGTTGTTTTTTTTTTGTAATTCACACAAATGGTCAAAAAGTTAATTTTCTAACAAGTAATGATTACGGAGAAGAGCACTTTTCTAGGTTAATAGCTTATTTAATTCTTCAAACAAGTCGTAAACGTCAATTAGAACCATTGATGTTATAACTAATGTGACGTTAGATAAATGTAATGTTTACAATCAATTTTGATGTTATGAACATCGTTTTAATATGTAATAACTTGTTTAATTAGTTTGTTGATATTTTGCGAATGTCAGGAGTTTATTTACCCCGAAATAGAATTAACAGTTACACAATATTTTTTTTAGTAGTCCTTGTACTTATTTTAGTGTTAGATGTATATTATATATAAGATTATGTAGAAATTGAATGTAAAGTTTTGCATCAGAATAAAGATAAACACCTGTACTATTCGTCTGTTTGTCTACCGAAGAAAAGCGATGTCTAAGTGTGACAAAAATTATGAGGACTCGATATGCTCAGACAAACTGTCTGACACCCTGAAAGTAATCAACACCTAGTGTACCCGTCTCATTTTTACATTTCTTGTAGGTCAGTCTCTCTTTAGGGCCATTAGTTTTAACCGCAGGTCCAAGCTTCCTGGCAAATATGAATGTGATAATGAATGGAATATGCCTATTTCGCGCAACCGCGAGGTACACATTCCTGCTAATTTCTTACATCGCACTTTCCACTTTTTATTTGATTTTTTCAACATTGTATTATATTGTGTGCGTTTTAAACTGTGCTAAAAAAAAAATGTATTTTATTTCTTCTTTATTTTCATTCTGCTTTAGAGGTATGAGGAACAGGGTGTAAAGTTCACTCATACTCCATAGAAAAGGGAGGATCCTCCAACCAGACGGGTGTTGTGTCTGGCGGGCAACTGCCCAACGATTAAAGTTGGGTTCTCGTATATATGTCCACTGCACGGTAAACTTTAATTGCGCGATGCAGGATTTATGATATGTAGATACCGCCACACTGCAATAAGTATCTATGTTGCGCAGACTGGTAGGTACCTACTCAAATCCAGAGGTCTATTTTTTAGCAGCGAGTAGAGTCATGTTGTGAATAATAATATTATAATGAAGAACACTGAACAGCATAAGCGTAAAATATAACTCGTGAATAGGTACACCCCTGACATACAAGACGAAGCCCTGCCCTGTATGAACCTAAAAGCTCATTCACGCAAACGTATGAAAAAGTTAAACCCAAAAATATTAAAATCTGTATCTGTACATGTATTGTACATTTCAACTCTCAAAAAGCAATAAGACCAAATACCGAGAAACCGCGAAAGCTTCATAAACAAAGCTAAACATTGTGTTAGTGGCGCCATCTATCTGCGGAAGGGGGCGGCTCGTAAATTGTCACATGCGGCGCTGCGTGGGCGCCGACTGTGACGCCGGAAGCAGCGGCGGGTTTGATCAGTTGGGCTTGTGGTGTAATTTAGGGTTTAGGATTTTGTGAAGGTATACCGATTTTTTTTTTTTTTTTTTCAATTAGGTGGTCTAACAGATTTCCATAAGCGTTTTAAAAAAGATAGCCTAAATTAGCAAATACCTAATTAAAAACTTCTGATTCATATTAAGTCTGGTATTTCTTCACTATTAATAATTCCAAAATGGACTTTTGTTTTTGCTGAAAACCAGACGCAGATTTTTTACCCGACTACGGCGAAGAAAAAAGGAGGGTTATGATTTTGACCGGTATGTATGTATGTATGTATGTTCATCTGTTCCCTCATATCTTCTAAACGACTCATCACAATTTGACAAATGAGGTATCGTTGGAAGCGTCTTGATCGTCCGCTAGTTATAGGCTATGACGTTTTGACGTCACATTAAATGGCGCCCTCTAGAGGACATAAAACACAAAAAATTGTTTAATCGTACCATGTTGGGTATCAAATGAAAGGGCTTAATGAGCACATTTCAAAAATATAAATATTATAACCCCAAAAGAATTTAAAAAAAAAATAAGACACCACAGACAGACAAATAAAAAATCCGCAGTCACACGTAATCTGTTCGATTTATGCCCTAACACGTGTGACTCCGGATTTTTAATTTGTCTGTCTGTGGTGTCTTGTTTATACCTTTTTAGTCGTAGTTGGGTTTTAGTTTTTATTACTTTAATTTTTATAAAAGATGGATAACTGTGATATGAGTTCGACTAGGAAGACAGATTTTATCATTTTAATCACAGATGACCAAAATAATATGACATTGTATTGTCAGTATTTTTATGTGTTGATCTCCTAAGTGATTGATGAACTGAAGAAAAATGTCATATCTAAGACATTAGACAGTAGTCCTTTTGAATATAATCCTTCCCCTTACAAACATCAATTTTAATTAAACCAAACAAGACAGCTACACCCAAAACATGTCAGGAACTATTAACAGTCCCTAAAATTCCTGATGTAATCACAAATATGTGGTCACCGTTATCAGTACAGAGTCAACTGTTGTGAAGAATGTCTCCCCATGTGTCAAACGCGTGGTCACCCTAGCGTACGGGAATTATCTCCTTTGCCAGCGGGAGGCGGAAGCATCCTAGTGGAGGAATGTGAGGGCTGACTTGGTGGTGGTTAGTGCGTTAAATTATGGTTTGTAGGTAAGTCTATGGAATAATTATGAATCTCCGTCTACTATGGAAAAAGAAGTAGTTGTTGTTGGAACCGAAGTCTTAACAATGCAAGGCTTTGTCGCTAAAGAAACAATTCCAAAATGTTACGGAACTGCTTATGGAAAGCCTTTGGGTCTTTTAAACAGCAGTTCCGTTTGATCGCCAGTCATTAAGGCTATACCTACGTAAGATTTTGGAATTGTTTACGTAACATTTTGTACATCTCCTGTATATCTCCATGGTCTCTTGTATATCTCCTTTCGCAAATAAGAGATCTTTTAAAGACCGATTCGTGGCAGCAGATGAGCAGACAGAACCCACCGTTATTTACCAAATTGGCGGGATTGTGTAGAAAACAATATAAATTAAAGGGAGTGCCTCCGCTACCGTCGCCGTCTCCCAAAAATAACGGCAACCGGCAGTGACATTACTGCCGGCTCCCATTATGGACACCGACGGCGCGGCGTTTATGGAAACTCTTCCAGTATTCAGAACCCCAACTAACAAACCCTATCTAAAATATATTTTTCTGTACAATCTAGTCGTTTTAGGCGTAGAGGGTCACAGTTCTAACCTAACCTAACCTTTTGTTGCGATTGAGTTCGGTTTGCGATTAAGACTAGTTCGGTTCCGGGTAGTATATACTTCATTACTCGAATAGGCATATTATTGACTACGGAAAAAAAAAAACATGCTTTTAAAATTATGCCAAATTGACAACCAAAGTAAGCGCCGGCTGCCAATTCAGCAACCGTCGCCGGGAGCGGAGGCACTTCCTAAATTAAATGAAAAAAAGACTACTAACAGGAAGAAATCCAGAGAGAGCACAATTAATGCTAATCTGAGAGAGCACAATCAATGAAAGATTCTTCCCGCTAAACTCTCTACGGCTCTACGCCAACCTCCCCTACACTGCTAAGATTCTTTAATATACCTCAGGTTTTTTTCACACAATACGCGTCACCCTCCATACAAACATCTTTAACCGCTCCAAGTGACAATAATTCTTACCCTGGGCGTTAACCGTTCCTGCACCCTCAGCATATAAATACATGCAGGGGTGGTGCAGCTATCTGCTTACTGCCCCATAAACTTTAATGTGACAGTTATTTAAACTTAGATAAATATTGAGATAGCCGAGGGTTTAAAATGATGGTGGATTAAGGGTGGTGATTTTTGATGGTGGAGTTTGACTTCTGCGGTTCATTGTCTTTGGTCTGTCACATTTAAACATAATTTCATCACCACTGCTCTCAAAAACGGTGCAGGAAAACATCGTGAGGAAACCGGCATGTCCTAGAACCAAAAATTCGAAGACATGTGCAATCTATCAACCCGCACTGGGCCCGCGTGGTGGATTACAGCCCACTCCCTTTCCCAGTAGTGGGAAAATTATATAGGCTGGTTATGTAATCAATCAAACAACGCTATATAAACACTAATTGATTTAAAAACATTAATTACACGCCTAATAACAATTTATATCTATGCAAAATAGCTTCCTAAGTTCACCCAATCCAAAAGCAACGGTTAACGGTTATAAAAATAAAAACGATTACATTAACAATGTCGACCAGTATCTGTGACGGTCGAGATAACACTACTTTAGCTTTGTAAAGAAAAAATATAAAATAAAAATTGCTGACACGAAACGCTGCACTTACACAGACATCTGCTGTTACAGTTTTATTATGTTCTACAAACTAATATAACAAAACTGAAGAGTTTATTTGTTTGAATCCGGTATTGCGGTAATCTTTGGAATATAGGTCATTTTTGATAGATCATATTTTGAGGAAGGTTATATAGGCTTTGTAACATCATGCTACAAACCTTCAAATCCGAAATAGCTAAACGAAAACAAAGTAATAGCGCGGGCGGGAGATGCGATGCGACGCTATCGGACGGGAGAGCACGAAACACGGGGACGAAGTCGCGTGCAGAAGCTAGTAAAGCATTCAATTGTTAAGGTTAGGTTACATCTGTGTGTTATAAGGTGAGGAAAAAAGTTGTTTTTTTTCAGTAACTGTTTGTAACTTTATTTTTACGCAACAAAATGTAGACAGTGTGATTAAAAGCGATTGTGTAAATTTCTTAGCCATACATTATTATATAAGTATGTCTATTTAAACTGAAGCTAGTGAGGTTTTGTCAAAAATATTTCAGATTTTCGTCCTGGCCTATAATCTGATTGACGAATTAAAATAAGTACTTATTAAAGTAAGTAATACAAGGCCACACCAAATGATTCTAAATTCTGACGAAAATACGCCTATCGTGATCATTGACTATTTTATACCACAGATGAATACAGATGGTTCACCTCGCAAAATAATTTAAATAAAAAGCGACTTTTGCAACGACACAATAAAGTGCAATTCAGGTCTCACAGCGCTAATTACTCACACTTATATTCACCTAGAAGTTGCCTCTCTTTCTATCGCGTAACTCATCTTCTGACTACGCGACACTCACTGAATTATCCCGAGAAAACGGTCCCCCGCGTATTTGTAGCTTCATACCTAAAATGCGGACCATTTGTATTCATCTGTGGTTTTACCATAATGTATAGCTCAACTCATATAAAAAAATGATCTACTTATGTCTACGATTGAGGAAATACATACTTAATTATCATAGCAAATAATTACATGGGTTTACATTTAATTAATTTTTAAGCACCGCCTAATAGTGTCAAATGTAGTTAAACTAGACTCTTTAGAACAAGATTTGATTTTATAACTCTAATTGGATTAGTTATGGTTTCCTGAGAAAAAGATTAGAACGAGTCTCGTGTGAATTAGGCTAAGAAATCATGTATGCTACTAACAAATTGAAAAATACATAGGTAGGTATTTTAAAATGTTACATTTAGATACATGCTCCGTGAGCTCATAGGGTATTGCGTGAGCCCAATTAACCATTTGTGGACCATGAATGGTCGTTTTCTAGTTTTGCCCTTTCTATGCCAAACAAAAATATTACTATCCTATTTTCAAACGAATTGCTACGAAAAATAAGAATAACCACAAAGTCTCAAATTTTTAAATTGCTAGACGTTTTTTTCTGTTGTTCAGATTAAACAGATTATTTTTTTATTTAAAGATAAGATAGACACGGGGGGACGGCTCATGAAAATAGGAAATTAACAGCAGGTATCCTTTCTACAATAGCATATATTCATTATTCCTAGTGTATGTTGGCGTTTTCATTAGCCGTCCCCCGATGCGACGACGCTTGGATCAAAATATTACCTACAACTTTTATATTAAACTTAAAGGGCCAATACATATTATTTGTTTACTTTTTAAATGCTTTGTTTTTGTCGGGGGTTTTTTAAATTTTTAATTTAACTTTTATTTCCAGCTGTTTAAATTTCATATTACCTATATTACTAGTAGAAACGCTAAGATCAACCCGCGGCTCGCCGATATCTGCGTAGCTGTACGTACTTTTGCCACAGTAAAGCTAGTTTCTAATTTAGTCTCATTTCTCTTTCCTACTCCATCATCAGACCCTGATCACCATCCATCTGTAACCTATTTTTGAGACCTTTCCAATGAGCCTAAACACGATACCTCTGCTGTAAGTTGGTGAGGGAGTTGGGTATCCTGCATCCAGGTGATGCTGCAGCATCAGTTCAAGGTTACTATATTCTTCTAATATCATTGAAGTAACAGAATTCTAAATTTCCAATCGATTAGACCTGTGAAAGATGCTCACATTCATTCATCAACTAGAAAAGAGCTGATAATCTTCAAATGGCTGAACCGATTTTCTTGAATAATACCTAAGAACACTCTCGATTAAGTCACCTTTCAAACAAAACAAAAAAAAACAAAATCGGTTCAGCGGTTTGGCAGCTACGATGGAACAGACAGACACACAGATACACAGATACACACGTTAAACTTATAACACCCCTCTTTTTCAGTCGGGGGTTAAAAATAATAAAAATCTGAGTTTAGATATGTGGAGCCCTGACACAGCCAGAACGTTTCACGGCAGATCCCGTAGAAGATGATGAGACGAGCTGAATAAAACAAAAGTGGTTCATATTAGCACTGGATCGAAAGAGCTAGAAGTCATGGGACGAGGCCTTTCCACGGCAGGGATGATGCAGGCTGACAAGAACCAGTAACATTACTTTCAATTTTTTTTAAGCTCTTTGCCTACTTTTCACCTGATGGTGACGATCAGGCCGAACGTGGAAGCGACCTTCACCCGGAATCTATCTAAACCACAGAGGAACTGGCTACCGTACTTCATAATGCTGTTAAAATTGTTGTCATGTCGACAGACTTAGATAAGATGGTGGTAGCTAGCCAGGCGGACTTAGAACAAGCCCTACCACAAACCAAACCGAGCAGAAAATTTTGCTCCCACTCGGAATCGAACCCGGGACCCCTGGGTCTAACCACTAGATCACAGAGGTTATTGATTAATTTTACAGCATAGCATTACAGATAGCAACATAAATATGGAGGTATCGACTTCTCTGTCGGTGCTAAGCGGTTTTTAATTAACGATAAGTACATACTATAATTTATAACAAAACAAACTTATAACCACAACTCAATGTTACAACCGACACAGTAAAACAACGCCCTAACTAATAAAACTACAAGAATTATAACTTAACAAAAATATCACGATTCTACCTCACACTTCTAGGAATCATTTAATGTACTACATGGACATAAAGAACGTACATTAATTAAGTCTAATTAAAAAATATCGCGGTCTGTAGACTCGGGAAGTTTTAATTGATATTGTTAGTTGTTAAAATTGTGGGGTATGGGGCGAAATATCTGAGGAGTCGTTTTGTAGGGTATGAAGCACAGTTGTTGTTGTCAATTATAAGCATTTAATTGCTCTCATAACGGTGAAGGAAAACATCGTGAGGAAACCGGCATATCTTAGAACCAAAAAGAAGACATGTGACATCTACCAACCCGCACTGGGCCCGAGTGGTATATTACGGCCCGCTCCCTCTCAAAGAGAGGAGGCCTGTGTCCCAGCAGCGGGAACATTATAGGCTGATTATGCTTATGCTTATGAAGCATTTAATTAAGTTCACTATAAACATGCAGATCCACCGTTCTTACTTCTTATTTTCGTGTGGTAAGTGACTATCCTGGTGTCAGAGTTTTAAAGCCGCCCAAGGGCCTCTGACTTGGTTTCACATGCCGTCGAGAAATATCTCTCAGGCATGCCGGTTTCCTCACGATGTTTTCCTTTACCGTTTTTAAAGCAAGTGATAATTATACAATACGCACATGAATCTGAAAAGTCAGAAATGAAATGAAATTAAATTGTTTATTCTGTAAATAGGATATTGGAATCACTTTTACACGTCATATTAAAAAATATTAAAAATAAGCTAGATAAGGTCGGCGTTTCCTATCTGACTACTCTGAGAAGAAAGGGCGAAACAAACTCAGAGGTCGCAGTCTCTTTTAAAGTCCAGACATAATCTTGGTCAGGCCATATGAGGACCATGTAGATTAGAGTCTGAAATGGTCTTTTGAGGAAAGAAGCACACAGATTTGAGTGGACCTGTCCAGTCAGTGAAAGCATTTGTCAGTCATAGTGGAGCTCAACTCAGAACTTAAGAAGCTCAACGACTCGACGAATAATACCAAAGAAAGGACATTTGGGTAGGCCGCATAAAGTTCTCAAATTGCCAGACCATCGATAAAACTAACTGAGAACGAAAAAATATAAATATAAAAACAACATAAAAATCCACATAGTCCTCACATTCACGGTGAAGGAATGAGAGGTCCGTGTCTTGGGTTCGAACTCGAGACCTATGACTTGGCAGTCCGATGGTCATACCACTAGGCTATCATTGCGGCTATCAATGTTCTTACTTACCTTCTACACTGTAAGTACATAGTGGATATTTTTGTAATTTAAAAACGTTAAGCTTTCTGCTGCTCTTAGACAGACATGGACTAACAACGCAAGTGAATCCAGAAATACCTTATCTTATAGTCCGTCGTAATTTTCGACACCTTTTGTTGTTTAACTAGCTTTTGACGGCGCGGATGTCGGAAATTATCCCACGGAAACATACTACCAGGATAAAAGTATCTTAGGTGTTAATCCAGCTTATAAGCGATATATGTGCCTTTCATCCACATTAGTTCAACCGTTTTTGCGGTAACAAACATCCAAACATCGAAACAGTTAAATATACAAATCACATTTATACTTACCTAATCACTACATATTATAAAACAAAGTCCTCTGCCGCGTCTGTCTGTTCGCGATAAACTCAAAAACTACTGCACCGATTTTCATGCTGTTTTCACCAATGGATGGAGTGGTTCTCGAGTAAGGTTTACTATATAATAACCGACATCCACGCGGGCGAAGTCGCGGGAATCAGCTAGTATTATACATAGTAGGATTAACTGCACTACGCAGATAATGCAGAAGCAGCTATACATTCATAACAATCATAAACTCGCACAAACCAGTCTTAAATGAATAAATATCTAATAAACTGAAATCTCGGGGTTTTTAACCAGAGACAATTTAACCTCATTTTCATTATTTCAGCTTTAACGAAAGCAAACAAAACTCCCTGAGCCATCCTGCAAAGTAAAAAGAAAAGAACAAAGCGAAATTGGCGCCAATTCCCAATACATCTGTATGCTCTGTTCTGAGTACCCGTGAGTACCCCGCCCACAGACATGAAGCCGCCCACTCTAAGTCATACGTCTGAACAAAGCAACAATGAGTTTCAGAACGCTTAGACTAGCCTTGCAGTATTTTCAGTTATTGTTTCATTCGAAATTGGCACTGATTTTCAGGGCAAACAAGTAATAATCAGACTATAATGTACCCACTGCTGGACAGCTCTTTCTGGGAGGGAGGGAGTGGGCCGTAATCCCACCACGCGTGCCCAGTGCGGGTTGGTGGATGTCACATGTCTTCGATTTTTTTATTCTAGGACATGCCGGTTTCCTCTCAATGTTTTCCTTCACCGTTTTGAGAGCAGTAGTGATGGAATAATTTACACAAAGTAAAGTGCCTGTTTGGTTTCGAACCCACGACGTACAACTCGTAAGTCGCGGCTGTTACCACTGGGCCACCACTGCTCGGCAAATAAGTAATTCAGAAGATTAATTGAAGTTCTAACACACAGAAACTGGTTTCAGTGTGTCAATTAATTTTACTATTTGTTCAAGATCTTAGGTATCAGTTTCAGTTTCTGTAAGATCTTAGGTATTAGTTTCAGTTTCTGTAATAGGTACTACTTTGAACAGGGATGTACCCAAACCAGACAGAAAAACATGCATTATTATTACCTATATACCATACATATATAACAACATTTACAGGACACGGATGGATAGCTTCTTCAAGACAAAAAATACTATTGAACTTTTAAAAAATTGGACACTTCCCAATTACAAATCGACGATAGTAGATCGTATTCACAAAGTCATTTCAATACTTCTAAGACGTTTTTTCATTGCTCTACGGCAAGGAGTCACAAGCCGCCTCCTGTTCTATCAGTCCGAGATGTCTACAAAGTCCGAGCTTGTTATACCAATACAAAGAATCGTCGTAACAGCGTATAGCTCGTAAAGCAGACTTCAGTCGACGTCTGCGAACACAGATTTAACTATCTGCTGAAGCTTTCAGTAACTACAAAGAGAACGACTGGAAAATACAAACGGGGACACAAGTGATTTGACACATATTTAATTATAAGTCCACGGTTTATGTCGACGGAAGAATAGACCCAATGACAGTTTGTGATTGTTTATCTGTCATTTTGTCTATTCTTCCGTCGACAAAACCAGTTTCTACCGTGTTCATGCTACGCATCGTGGTAGAATCAAACTTATATCGGATGAAAAACTAAAAATGCCAAAAAATCTTTTGTTTATATAAAAAAATGTAGAGCCTAGAACGTTATCAATCAAAAAGGTCTTTTTGATTGGATTTATAAATACAGAAATACTGTTGTTTTATTTATTTAATTAGTCATTTCAAGATATAATCGCGTGTATTACGAAGTAAAACATTTTAAAATCAAGAAAGTTGCACCTTGTTATTGAAACTATGTACGAGTAGGTAATTATTATCTACATTTATTTCTTTGTAGGCTTGCTGTAAACTGAGTATATAATCAATTTATTTAAAAAATGGTTTAATTCTGAAATCAGATAAACAGTTTTATATTAAAATTAACATTATTAAACCAAAATATAGCAACACACTTTCCATTTATCTGGTCGGCGACATGAACTGTAATATAAGTAGGTAGCACTTCAGCCGTTTTACAAATAATACTGGCTCGTGACTTAATGATAACAGCCGCACGGGTCTGCACTTGCCGCGGTCGGTTCGTGGATGGGTGGCACATCCATTAGTTATCGAGATTCCTTCGTGTCCCGGAAATCACGTTAAGCCTTTGGTCTCGGTTATCATTCGTAGAGCTTTGAAGGTCGTTACGGGTAGTCAGAAGCCCAAAAATCTGACAACCAGTATTATTAAGGGGTATCGTGTTACCCAGTAACTGGGTTGTGGAGGTCAGATGAAAGTCACCCCATATAAAAAACTGGTATTCAGCTGTTGGGAAAAACTAGGCAGATTGATTTTTATATTACTATAACACTTCTGTATTTCAGTGTACAGGGCGTGTCGTACGACTTGGCTCGTTTTACAGCATTTCACGGTAAGACATTAATTGGACGAAATAAAATCAAACGTGGTCGTTAATGACACTTGTGTGACCGACTGTACCAGCCAATAGCTTGTCGTAATGAAGTTATAAATGTTCTCTTGTATGTTATTTTGTAAGGTTTTAGTTTACACTAGCGGCTGTTAATGACTTGCCTGTTGGTTGGAGAGAAAAAGATGTATTTAGTAAGATGATGAAATCAGTGTGTCAATTTTATTTTCGTAGTAGTCATTAAAAGAACCGATCAGGAATAGAATAATACTTATACAAAAATATTTATTTCAACTTTAACCAGTACGATAACCAATAGTGCTTCAGCAGTACATTTAGGTACATTTTTATACATATAAGTTGGTGCAATCATAACCTCATTAGAGTTTTAACGTGCACCAAAATCATCGACCACATAATTTAGACAATTAAAACAAACTTACGTAGGTACTTTTGTCGGAGCTGTCTCACTATTCCCGCTGGTATCTGTATAATGATGAGGCTAATAAGTAAATAGAGGGTTTAACCCTTTATAAGGTAGAAACGTAGTTGAATATTCAAGTTTAAGGTTAATTTTTAATAGATAAAATCGACCTCGGGGCGGTTAAAATTAAAATAAAAGATTCATGTAGCAGCTCCCGTTGTGTAAGGTGTGCACGTGTGTGTGTGTGCGTATAAGTGTGTGCGTGTACTGTATTTTTTTTAATACTTAGATTTTTTTTGCACAACTAAGGAACAGTTCAAGTAAAGAACAAAAGTAGTGGCGCTAATTTCATTTAGTTGTACATAAAATGCAAGTTACACACCTACTCTGATTGAGAGGATGAAAAACAAGTTAATAAAGTAGGTACTTAAAACATAAATTCATTTCGCAATCACAAACATTAACCACGTAGTTATAAGCATAACTAATGTAATTCAAATTGAAATCAACGATCACACCTTTTCATTTCACATTTAATTACTAAACAACAAAGACTTTACGTTCTTAACGACATTAACTTATTATTCCATCGATACCAACTTATTAGGAAAAAACAATTGAATTTAGATTGAAAATTCAAGCCAAGCGAATGCTTTACTACATTTTAAAAGAAAATTCCCGATTACTTTTCACGGGTACCAACACTATCGGTAATTACTAAAACGTATGGAAAATCTATTAAATATGAGATTATAAACTCACGCTTTTGCTCGCGGCTTCGCCCCCGTGGAGGTCGGTTATTGTCCCACGGGAACGTACTACCGGGATAAAAAGCCCTGTAATACCCCAGGTCATGATCTACGCATGTGAAAATTTCGGTGTAGGCCCCGCTCGCCCCTTGGATCTTGCCCCTAATTACCTAAGTGTACCCACTCGCCCCTTTTAATATTAGATGGCCCCACTCGCCCGCGATTGTTAGTAGGTTAAAAGTACAGTCAGCACTCTAAGTTTTTAAATATTAAAATAAATATTGTTTTCTTAAAACTTCAATCAAAACCTAACAAAAAGTACTAGGCTTGCATGAATTCAAGACAGTATTACAACCATTAGTACACCTATTATCGCAATATTAAGATTTGGATGAAAGGGACATAAATAACTTATAACTAACAAAAAGTACTAGGCTTGCATGAACTCACGTTTAGTTACACTTGGAGATAAGTAATAAATTAATTAGCAAATATCGCAAAACGCATACCTTCCACATTATAATACGAACATAGAAAGAGAAAACATTCATAATATATTCGACTCTAATCCGATTTTCTCAACGGGTAACATAATATTTTACCAAACGTTTTGTTTAATGGACCTATAAGAAAGGTTCCTTTTGTTATTACTAATATATAGGTAAGCCAGGTAGCAAAAACTATTATAAGTGTCATGAGATGGTGAGATTATAGATAGAGTTATTAAAGTAATCAAACATAGCGTTATTCATAATGTGGGCATTTTTCTGTCTGACTGTACCTTTTTTGGTTAAATTTCAAAGAAAATGTCGCAAGGGGCGAATCGGTACATCAAAATAATTATTTAAATGTCAATTTTCCAAAATTATTAAAAAACGGGGCGAGTGGGACAGGCCTACACCAAAATTTCATCCAAATCCGTTCAGCTGTTTTAGCGTGAAAACAACTGACTAAAACAACAAAAAAACTGACTTTGCATTTAAATATTATATTTTTATTATCCTTTATTTCTTTTTAAATACATAATTATTACATTTTTAAATATTTTTATAAAAAACATATTTTTATTATTATTTGCTGCTGCCCGCGGCGACCCTAATTCTTTTTCTAAAATAAAAGTAGCCTAAGGTCAAACAGACAGTTTAAAAAAAAAAAAAGATTATTGTTTTATGTACCATAGATACTTTCATATGCATTTAGTAAAAAACTGTTATTTTAAAATCACAACTCAAAATATCAACACAAACAGACTCTTCAATTTTATTTATTTGTATAGATATAGTTAGGATTGTTAAAGTAATAAGGTTCCGCTTATATTCGTTCATTAGTTATAAAATGCTTCGGAGCTGAAACCTTTCACAAATCTAATTATTCAAATTAAACAATTGTTTAGTCATAAAAATACGAAGCATTTTCTTATTCTGAATCTTTCGTGTCGAACCCTTACTATTTTAATCGAGATATAAATCGATACATTTTCGGCTTGACAAAGGCGACTGTCGGCTGTCATAACAAGGTAAACAATAAAGTTATATGATAATGTATTCTAACGCGTCCGATATGCGATAAAATTCGTGAGCGAGTTGTCACACCTCCCTTAATTGAAATTTATGTATACGACTCGAACGCTTTGTATCGAAACGGGAGCCCCTACTAATCGAACCGTCTCGATCCTTTTTTTATCGAGTCGAGATCGAGATTCGATAGCGCAATCGAGATAGATATTTCTTCTTTAATTGAATCTTTTAAATTAATAAATGTAATCATAATGGAAGAATAAAGATGTTAAGTTAAAATAATCAAACGGGATCTTACAGTTGGTTTAAATTCGTCCTAACATTTCGCCATTAATTTAAAGAGCATCTCGATAAAAACTAATTAACATGACTTGCTTTCACTCTCTGATCGAAATTATATAGTTTTTTAAACACCAGTCACGAGAAATGTGGATTACATGCCCTTCGAATTATATTTAGTACCTACTTACCTGTCTGTACGTACCTATCTGTAAGTAATCGTACATGTTGTAACTCGTAGGTCCACCCACAATCAATTAGAAATCGTTAGGAACAAAAGGTAGGGGTCCAAGTTTTCGATTTAAACCTTTTATTTTACACACAAATTTAAGCTCGGTGTCCGTTTCGGATAGCTTCCGAGTCACTTCCGGAGTAGATTACAAAATGCTTTATTTGTGTACCCAGGCTTATCTTAATTTCTTAATTAAGGCGGCCGCACGAATTAAGTCATTTTTCGTAATAATACTTTTAACTTTTCAGTTAAAACTTTGTGTGCAGGTTAAAATTCGACTTTTATTGTTTTGTTAATTAATTGTGTTTAATTATTATCACGATTTAATTATATTCCCTTTTTTACTTTTTTATTGTTCTTTCAAAGAAAATTGGGCGTTTTGCATATTTTTTGTTTATAATTGTGACTAATACGAATGGTTTCGTGTGTTTTGTTTGAGTTACAACAGCAGATATTTCTTTAATGTATATTAATTAATTCACACTTTGGGTTAATTATGGGAAATGCTCTAAATAAGAACTAATTAATATAAAAAATAACCGGCGGCATTAATTTACTAACCATGCAGGTAGGGTCTTCTAATTGAAAACCAGTTTCATATTACGAATCCAAATTAAGTAGACATAAATCGATCAAGTCCCTTTAGAAACGTTAACATTATTAAGCTACATTTTGAAGACTTCTTTACTAGTACCTACCCAAAAAAGCTCTACCTACTAATTGAATTATAGACTGATTTCTTTTCTTCCCTTTGAAAGTCAATCGTGTCCTACGAATACCAAGGAGTAGGTACCTATTCTCAACACCGATTTCAACGTTGCGTTAAATTTGCATTCGCGAGCACTAGTGATTTCCCATGCGAGCCTGTATCAGCGAGATCTACGGAATTGCCACCCGGCGCCCGCTCTGTATCCAAATCGAAAATCAACTCTTTTTATTTGCTATGTTATTGGGTATGCTTATTCTGTAGTCGAGAAAATTCGTAGGGAAATTCTCTGCGAATCTTTCGCGAGAATAGAAAGTCACGTAATCCTCCAGAAAAGCTTAAGACCATTATTTCCATCGGATTAATGTTGAAAAATGGTTTAAGCTTCAAATAAACATGATTGTTACAAGCTCCAATAGCTAAAAGTCGATAGCTACAAAAAAAACCATATGCGAAAAAAAAAAACAAAAAATTACCATATAAAATAAAAATCCAAAGTTTGTTGAAAACACAACCTGCCCATTGTAAAATTAAAACATCAAAACTAATTTTCTAGGTACTACATGCCATGACGTGCTTCTTATAATTCTTCATTCTTCTATTATGAGTAACAAGCATACTATAACAATGGAAAATTCCTAAAAGCCGTCATTACTTGACTTCTCCAAACCTACAGTTTATTCGTTTACCACACTTTAATTAACACGTTAACCAGAATCCGCTCCCGTTTACCCGCGTTCAAAGAATTTTGCATATCAGACGTAGGCGTAAGATTTTATTGCGAAGGGGCCTATTCTAAAGAATTGGATTGAGTCGAGTGGCGACAAAAGAACGCTTTTCTAATAAACCGTTAGAACCATTTGCATTGTACCAGAGATTTCTTTGTAGAAGTTTTTATTTCTATTATTTGACGCGTAATAGAAGCTGTTTAGGGGATGAGGTTGATGGAATTTTTCGGGATTTTTTAGTTTATTATGTTTTAATTCAGATGATGTCTATTTATTGTCATTGATAGTTTTGCGTCGGCCAAAATGATTTTTCTATTATTTATGAACGACCTTTAATTTTCTTCGATGTAATAAATGCACGTCTGTTAGCTGTTAGGAAGTTACTATCAGATAAAGATTATTAAGAGGAAATTATTTATTAAGAGGCATAATTATCATAGTTTTATTTTCAGAAGACCATGTTTCAATGAAAAGAAGTCTCTATATTGAAAACAAGATTGTAACATCGCAAAGTATAACTAGGAAAGAAAAATAGCAAACAAAATAAAGCCTATGATGAAAAACGTAGCATAATGTGAGCCATCAAGCGATATCACTAAAGCTGGGGACACATTACACTGAGCCTGACTGACAAACATTATGTTAATGTGCACGGGTAATAACTTTGTTTGTCTCGAATGTCAGTGAATTTGAAGTGTCTATCGCATATTCTAGGGTTAATATGTTTCTTTTGGAATATGCTAATGTCTAAATAATACTCGACCTCTCAGTAAGTCAAACACGTAGTTTTTAAAATCGACATTCCAAAGTATTTTGGTTGTGAACTTGTGGAAAAATATCAGTTAAATCTGACAGGAGGAGACCCCAACAATGCTCCTAAAAAATCGTCTCGATCCCGTGGGAATATCGGGATAAAAAGTATCCTATGTGTTATTCCAGGTTATAAACTATCTGTTTGCCAAATTTCATCCAAATCCATTCAGCCGTTTTTGCGTGATTGAGTAACAAACATCCAAACACACAAACTTTCACATTTATAATATTAGTAGGATATTCAAAGTTCTAAATTGTGATTGGCAGTTTACGCTATAGTATACAAACGAACCGAGATCTCGTACAAAAATCTTAAAACAAGCGCAAAATGAAACAGCTCTACATAATCGTTTTTTTTTCATTCTAATACCAAAAACGAACACCACTGGTATTTTTTTAATCTCATATTTATACTGACTTTACCTTATATCTTTGAACTTGTGTTGGTATTTGTTTAAACAATGGTATCCGTTCGGAATAGAAAATAAATATGAGTTTTAACAAATACCAGTGGTATTAGTTTTTGGTATTAGAATTGAATAAATCACGTAATCTATGGAGGACTTTGTAACTTTAACTTCAAGAGATCCCTTACTAAACTTCAAGTACCCGTTTATCTAACAGAAACATAACAAAAGCACAATATCTCCCACACACATTTTCATAAACACACTGAAAATACAATTGGCATTTAGAAGTCGACGAAAAAACATTCAACCTCATTCAGAATCGCTTTTGATCAGAATAATATCGCCGTATATATGCGCTGGAGCACATTTAGTACCTCACAGTGTATTTTGTAGGATAAAATGAGAAATCTATAGCTTATTGTGATAGCGTCGATGATAAAACTCGTCTATATGAGGTGAATAAAATTTGATTATATTGCTTAGCGTATCAAAGGTTTTGGCTGAATTCTGTGACTGTTTTTTACTGATTTTGTAAAGTATCAACTTGTTTAAAAAAAGACACAGTTTTTTTATATATACTTTATATAACCAAGGGAATATACCTACATAGGTATTATTATCACAATTCTCAAGTTGCAAAGAAAAAAAACACCAAAGCCGACGGCTCCACAACACCTACTGGTATTGTTGTTATGAATGAAAAGTTCATCATTTAATTTTCATAATTATTTTACATAGTAAAAATCTTTGTATCTCTCCATCTCTTTTGATTATTTTAACGATACTTTTTTTCAAAATAGAAAACAGATATTGTGCCCTTTTTTGTCTATGTTTTTCTACCATTTGGTTATTATTTTTGATGGACTTATTATACTTTAGTTTTCTACCTAGAACCAGCGCCTTTCATTTTTCAGACGAAGCTCTAGTAAAGTAACTATTAACAGAACAAACTAGGATACTACCATCATATAACAAAATAGATAAAATAAATACAACAAATTCCAACCACAACTTAGTAACAATACATTACGACACCGAGACCTCATAACTTAACACTCGCTCGTCATGACAGCGAGTGTAACACCTTACGCCCCTGTATGATACACTGCCCGTCACTTCCGCCACTTCCGGTTGACGCCCCCCTCCTCAGAATTTTGTAAACACATTCACAAACGTAAACATGCAGTTTACAACATTATCGCGCACATAAATAGTGAGGGGCGTTTGTTTGTGCTGCTCAGTTGGCGTTCCCTTCCTTATTTGTGTCGATAGGTACTTGCAAGTTGGTATGTAACATCTGTCAGGGTTTTTGGATTTTAAAGTTTAAACTTTTCCTATTCTATTTTCCAAAATCTTAGGCTGTAATAAATATAAGTGGTGGCATGACACCTGAGGGCAGAATTTAAAACAATTTTGTCAAAATCTGAACAGAACTGGATTTTATGCATTATTCTGTGTAAAATAATATTTGCACATGCGATTTTTGAATCAAAACTATAACGGGTCAGTGACAACTAGGCCAGTGTCAACTCAACCCGAATAATAATACCAGATACTACGTCGTCAAAACGCCTCAAAAAGTAGTGTGTACCGTCGGCATGAAAGTATCGACCTCTTAAAATATTGAAGATTTTTTAATTTATTGATAGAACGCGAGTAGCAGAGCATAGATGCCTACATCAGTGCCATGTTTTTTTCCAACATCTTTAACAATTATCGTCATATTTCCGCCAATTTACAAAAAAACCTTAATTAATTATACACCTAAACCTTCCTCATGAATCACTTTGCCCATTAGTGAAACCTGTATGAAAATCTGTTCGGTAGTTTTTGAGTTAATCGCGTTCAGAGACAGACGCGGCGGGGGGACTTCGTTTTATAAAATGTAGTGATATCTAAGTGATATAAAACAAAACAGTTTTTGTCTATCCGTTTGTGTAAAATGAAGTATAAAGATATGGATCGAGTCCGTAATCTCTCTTCATTTTAAGGTCTACAATAAAGTCACCATGGACGCATCCACTACCCAAGCTACTGACAAGAACAAAAGGTTCATCTTACAAGCCTAGCCGAGGTCTATGAATAGGCAGCCTACAGCAGACAGCATACAGCCTACAGCTTGCAGGCTATCTTTACAGCCCAATGACCATGTCGGCTCTAACGTTAGAAAATGTGCGAATATTTGAAAAAGAGTATTGCAATTTAAAGTTGGATAAATACTTGATTTAGAAATGCTTACAGTACTCCCAGTAAATCAACAACATATACTATGGGACCGACCGTGTGGTTCGTAGGTTCGAACCCAATCAGGCGCTTTACTTTGTGTAGATTATTTCATCACCACTACTCTCAAAATGGTGAAGGAAAACATCGTCGTGACGAAACCGAAATGTCTTAGAACTAAAATTCGAAGACATGGTGACATCGACCAAACCCGCACTGTACCCGCGTGGTGGATTACGGCCCAGTCCTTCTCACAGAGAAGAGGCCTATGTCCCAGCAGTGGAAACTTTATAGGCAACATTATATGCTACTTTGGGACCAAGTCTGAAATATGGAAAAAAATAAGTTGTTCCATCATGCCATCCTGTATTTCTTAATCAATCAAAGAGCCACTCTTTCTTACAAAAAGAGATTACCTATCTGCTATGAAACAAGGCTGCAGCAACACACAAAATATTAGACAAAAACATTAAGTTATAGGCACATAGATTATACCTGTACAGTGTACACGTCTATAATTAAAAATAATTATCAACCCTAAAATAATCCCCTTAAACCTGATACTTTTACCAACGTTCAAAATCTCTTCGATAAACAATTATTCTGTATTTAAAAATGACATAAAAACAAGATGGCTTCCTATTAGGGGTGTGAGAGAAAGCCTTGGGTGCTAAGCGAGCAGTTTATAGCCCCGAGCTAATATTTGAGGGACGATTAAGCCACTAGGACTCATTGATTGATGGGGATCTGATATTATGGGTACAGAGTAGTGTAGAAGCAGCCTCTGAAGTAGGAACGGGGAAGGGAAAAGTACTAAAGTATAAGAAATTGTTATTAGACATTTTTACTAGATTGACAATTTGGTTATAATTTATGTTTTTCTGAAAGAAATGTTGGTAGTTTTAGGGCTCCGTAGTAGGTACTCGACATAATTGTATGTTTACTTATGTTTTGTAATGATTATTTATTATCATAAAAAACTTATAAATTGTACTTTAATTGATTTGAATTGGTCGACCTTCAATGCGTATTCAGATGAGCACCGAAAATACTCTAAATGTGAAATATATAATGATTTCTCTACCTGTATCCTACTCTGTATTCTGGGGACAGCTGAGCCCATAAGCAACCCTACTTTGTCGTAGTTTTAAAACAATTAAACACATTAATACATTGAAACATAACGGTAACTTAGTGTGGGAAATACAACATTTGTGGATAAAAGATTACCATGAAGTGTTTTTGGAAAAATAGATTTTTCTGTCTGTCTTTTGTACAAATAACTTTTTATGGAGATGATAAATTAAAAAAATTGATTATTTTCAAATAAAATAAATAAAAAGTTAACAATTCTTCTTTCTTTCACATTTTATGAAAAATAACATTATTCTGATTTTAGACAAGTTATGTCGAGGAAAATCAATTTTCCCTATTATGAAAGTTACAGTATCATGTTAATTACCCATTTTTTTATTATATAATTAAATTGAATAGATGGATAGCAAAGGATTAATAATTTTTTTTAGCTCAAATTGGAAGATATTTTCAAGAGAGAATGTTGAATGGTTAGGGATTTTACGTTTTAACAGTTCCAGCATAATCCACTAAAACATTATCAAATTACATTTCGCCAATAATTTCTAACACAAAAACCAAATACCGATCAAACATTGCAAATCTGTATCACTCAGGAGGTCCAAGGTGTTCAAATATTAGTTCATCTTTCGGCAAAATGAAAGGCGAGATGATTGAGCGAAGCCGCCGACTGACAGTTTTGAATTACAGATTTTGAAGTGGCGCTTACGTGAAGTGGTGCTTTTGTAAAAACTTGCCGATGTGACGATGTGGCGCTTATTTTTTTTATGTTGGTTGATTTTGTAAGTGCATCTAGTGTTTCGTGTTTTGCTAAAGTGGTTATTATTAAACCAAACCAAGGATGGTTTGGTTTAATAATTATTATTAAGGATTGCAAAACGGCTAGACTAACTTTGAATTTCGAATGATGTTATACTTATTGGTATATGTGCCTTTACAGGGTTAGTTTAAATTGGCTAGCTAAACTCCGCAGACGCGATGGGTTTCGATATCTAAACACAATAAAATACAAAAAAAATAAAAAGATTTGATGTTTTTTTTAGGGAGGTCCACACAAACACGAAGGTTTTACGTAATTGGGGTGCTACTTTCTTACTCCTGTTTGCTGGTTATATTGATAACATAGGTAATTAATTATTTAGGCAATTATTTTCAGATACAATTCCAAAGTGCGGGTTTCCACTGAGAATTTCCCAGTACCAGTATCTACCCGTAGTTCCCGGAATAAAACCCATGATCTAACACTCGTATAAAAGGCTATTAATATAGTTACAGGAAAAAAATTATAATAAATATAATTACTTTGTATGTATTTCCTTTTAATAGTACACTGACACATCGTTCTTATAGTACATGTTGTCGGCAAGATAAAAGGCTTTTGGTGGCGCTAAGCGCACGCCGATGTACTCTTGCGCATATTGTACGAACACGTCATCCACAAGACTGTTGACACACTCAGCTTTAATTACTTCGTTAATTCCTATATGGAAGACAATAAAATGAATACGGCTTAATAAACTTTTTCATTACAGATACTTTTTTGGCGTTTTATTTCGGTAGTTAAACGGCTTGTGTTAAAATAATTGTACATAATATCGTCTCGAGCATTACTGGGTAATCGTATCGTCACATTAAATGGAGATATATTAAAATGAAAGTTTTTTAGGGATCAGTATTGAAATGAGGTTTTCATTATTTTTTTCATACTTAACAATAAAGAGAGAGCACGCGGAAAAACGCAATAATTACCCTAACAAGCAGCTGAGCAGAACTAGCGACCTCAGTTACTAAGACTAATGAGGGGAAATAAAACTTTTCACCAACACTGCGGAAAATCGTATGGAAAAGATAAATAACAGATTTTCATCATCATAATTAACACACTTTCAATCACAATCTGAATGATTTTAAAGGAATCCATTGCATCATGTTAGAAAAATTGTCTGCTCAACAACATAAATAACGCAATGAATTTTGTTGAAATGTCAGAATGAAACCCATTGCTACTGTTAGTGCATGCAACTTTCTTTTTTTTTTGAATTTGGGAAATCATCCAATGACTTCTCCCGCTCTGAGCGGAGCGGAGGGGCGTGTCAGAATTTTACTGACTAAAACCCACCAGTGTTCCTTCAGTTGCCTGTTGCCAAGGTCCCGGTATCCCTTTCGGACTTTCCCGCAACCCTGGAACGCAATTACCCACTGGATTCATTTTCCGTGTATTAGTCCCAAAGCTCAATGTCGATTATCTAATCGGATATACCTATCTACATTATTTATCGAACAGCAGCATTGATAACACTGTGTCAAAAAGAGAAAATGTTGGTAATCGAATTTTCACTAAAACCTTTTGAATCCTATCGTTTTCTCCCCACAAGCACAGCAAGCCTCGCTATAGCGCCAGGAAACAGTTGCAGTAAAAAATTATCTTCATTCAATATTGACACAACATACAAAATTAAGAGGCGCAGTGTTTGTAGGGATTACTACATTGTGGCCCATGGGAACAATGGGTGGGATTATGTTCACACGTTTGGGAGATAGGAAAATGGACTTAAGTTGTTAGTCGATAAAACTTTTAATAAATATTGTTATTCATAGAAAGTAAAGTAGCTAAGCTAAGAAATAATAGCCGCACGGGTCGATCAATCAGGTTAAGCTACGCTTGCCGAGGTTGGTCCGTGTGTGGGTGACCATCTTTACCCCTCCGTGCCTCGGAAAGCACGTTAACAACGGATCCCGGCTGTCATTTGTAGATCTTTGGCAGTTGTTACGGGTCGTCAAAGCCCGAAAGTCTGACAACCAGTCTTACCAAGGGGTATCGTGTTACCCAGTATCTGGGTTGTGGAGGTCAGATAGGCAGTCGCTCCATGTAAAATACTGGTATTCAGCTGCATCCAGTTAGACTGGAAGCCGACCCCAACATAGTTGGAAAAAGGCTAGGCAGATGAATTCAAAGAAAGTAACATGTCTCATTACATAGTCCTTGGCTGGATCACTGATCAACAGGCGTTGGATTCGATTTGGGGGTCAAACTGGAATCCGACGCTTACTGGGATGTAATATATAGTTTACAGTGTTTTTACATATAGATTACTGACTGTGCCCCGCGGTTTCACCCGCGTAAGGTTCGATCCCGTGGGAATATCGGGATAAAAAGTATCCTATGTCCTATTCCAGGTCATGGTCTACCTCTGTGCTAAACTTCATCTAAATCCGTTCAGCCATTTTAGTGTGAAAGCGTTACAAACAAACTGACTTTCGTATTTATAATATTAGTTAGGATATATCCCCTAAGGGTTAGGCAGAGCTGTACCTACCCACATTTCGCCAGTTATATATGTTTAAGTTCCATGTAATAGTGGGTAGTCAATAATACTTCTCACATTTAAGCGTAACTTTTAAACCCAGAGACTCTCTCTCTGAGTTTAAAAGTGACATGAACTTTTAAACTTAGACGAGTTGGTATGTAAGCTTAGACCAAATAAAAAACAAAGACAAAGCGCTGTCAACAGTGACGTGAGGCCAGTTTCGTAAACATGTGTGCACATATTTTGGTGTAGTTTGATTGTAAATGTGTGCGTTTGAGCGTGTATGCACAGAGCGGTGGTCTAGTTTTGGCATGCTTCACTGTATTGTTCGCAGCTCTCTGTCTTGGTTTTTTATTTGGTCTGTGTATGTACCTAAGTAGCATAAGCTAAGGTAGCTAAGAATAGAAATTTTCTTGGTCACCTCTTATCATAACTATTGTACAGTTTCCTCAACTTATTTGGACATTAAAACCTCTTTACTTAATACGTATGGTTGTTTCAACATTATCCCAGTGTTTTGATAGCGGGAAGGTATTTATGACTCGTAAGCAAACGGTAGCTGTCTCTATAAGTATTGAGTGAAGTGCAAATTAGTTGGAGAGAGAGAGAGGTAAGTAATGAGTAGTAATGAGTAATATTGTATGATACCTCACGTTTGGAGCCTTATGTGGTAGTACAATGAATGCCGACGGTCACCACCTGTGGAACTTACTTAGGCACACGTATGTATTTATTTTATATATTTTTTAACCTATCTACAATTTATATAGGCTAAAATAATATATAAATATAATAGGTTTAACTTTATAGTATGTAAAATAGAGTTAGAAAAGTATGTTTTGTAATTTATTTATTTTTAGTAAGAAATAAATAGTTAAGGCTTTTTTATTTTATTTATCTATCTACAATGAAGATATTGTTTAAACATTAACTAAGACTTGTGTGACTTTTTCATGCTGTGTTTTGAATTTATTTTTACTTTCAGTACCTATTAGTTATTCACAATAGGTGACACCGATTGTGAGTGAATCAATCGATTTAGTGAAAGGTATCATTCACAGTCAGAACTTAAAAGCTTGCAAAGAGATCCAGGGCAGATTTTTTATTTTATTTGTAGGTACCTACAAAAAAAAAAAAAGGTAAGTAAAGAGATGGAGCTTTTTTAACAACAACCGCCAAATCCAGCTGATTTACAAAAACAGTGTAAGAACCATAAGACCGCGTACTCACCTTTGAACTCCAATCCTCCTTAAGTGAGGGATTTGCCAACATTATCTTCGTACTTAACACACCGGATACACCCAGTAGGTAAGTGTTTTAACACAGGAACACAAAAAACTAAGCTTTTAGCGGCTCATTACATGGTTGACACGTTTTTAAGTTTTTGAAGTAGGTCAATATTTTCGCGAAGACTGTTTGATAAAAATGAAGTGCTGATGAATTTTTTTAACTAAAAAAGTGTAGTAACTTAGCTTCAGAAGTTCATAGGCAAAGAGAGAAGCCAGTTAATTGATTCAGGCGTGACTTTGCGGAAATCCATTATAAAATACAATAGACGTAGATATATTTAGTAACCTTTTCCGCTTGACTATTCTTCAAGAGTCCTAAAAAACACTGTAAGAAATCGACACGTGTTTCACCTCTCAACGAGGCATCCTCAGGATAACGATTGACCAATTGCAAACCAGAACGCGACGTGTTACCACACCGAGCGCTGGACGCAAAGCTGCCTTTGCGTCCAGCGCTCGGTGTACTAAATATATCTACGTCTATTGTATTTTTTTAAAGAGAGAAGCCTTCGTTTGGCATTATGGTTTGAGGCCCAGCAGTAGTAAAAGCGATACTTACTCAATACTCAATTCTTTATTGCATTCCATATGTGTTACATAGATGGTATAAAGGCTCGTAAATACTGGCGCAATATCGCGGGCGTGACAGGCAGCGCTACCCGCGTCGCGCCCGCGATGTCGCGCCTGTTTGCCTTAACAAGTAAAGTATCAATATGGGGTTTCGGGCACAACAAAATTGGGAGAGAGGAAGAGGCCTTTTTTTTGAGCGGAAGTCCGTGTCAGACTTTTACTGACTAAAACCCACCCGTGTTCCTTCAGTTGCCTGTTGCCAGGGTCCCGGTATCCCTTTCGGACTTTCCCGCAGAGAGGAAGAGGCCTAAGTAGCAATTCAAGCAATTGCAACAAAACCTAATTATACAAAGTGGAGACGACAATACGACAAAAAATAAAAAACTCCGTATATCTAATGACGTTCTCGGTCTACATACAAAAAAATTATCAAATATATCCAATAGTTTAGTTACGATAGCTAGTCAAAGATCGGCAAACCCCATACTCGGCC
Source organism: Lithophane ornitopus (assembly GCA_948473465.1). Lineage (NCBI taxonomy): Eukaryota > Metazoa > Arthropoda > Insecta > Lepidoptera > Noctuidae > Lithophane > Lithophane ornitopus. The sequence continues at coordinate 8,933,127 of OX419636.1, forward strand.
CAGCACTACTATTTAGTTTGTTTGAAAAAATGACTTTTTTAGTTTCGATGTTAGGATTTATTTGATAGTTCCCAAATACTCTTATGCATTAGTATTGCCAGTGTTTTCATTTATTGTTGTATTGACGTCTCCACATTGTATAACTATGGCAGAAAATAGATCCAAAATGTAATGCATGAAACCTACAAGGCTCAATACACATCGGCTCAATACTGAACGTTTATCTTCAAACTTATTACATTAGGTAATGCCCACCTCTTTAGGTACCAATCTGCCTAGCCTTTACCCAACTATGTTGGGGTCGGCTTCCAGTAACCGGATGCAGCTGAATACCAGTATTTTACATGGAGTGACTGCCTATCGGACCTCTACAACCCAGTAACTGGGTAATACGACACCCCTCGGTAAGACTAGTTGTCAGACTTTCGGGCTGCTGACGACCCGTAACACTGTCAAAGATCCACGAATGACAGCCGGGACCAACGGCTTAACGTGCTTTCCGAGGCACGGAGGAGTCTCGGTGTGTAAAGCTGGTCACCCATCCACGGTCCAACCCCGGCAAGCGTAGCTTAACCTCATGGACCCCTGTGCGGTTGTTATTACTTAGCTACGACCTCCTCTTTAGGTATAGTGACCCAATATCCAGCCAACAGTTTTCTATTTAATTATGCAAATAACATAACCACCACTGGGCTGCCAAATACGTCACACAAATGCTAGAAAGAGACAGCAGGAAAAAAATTCTCTCATACATTTTCACGTCTATATTCGACAAAGTTACATTTACCATCAATCTTGAGATTTCACACCTTATGACTTGGTAATAGAGTTTAGATTTTTGGTGTAAGTGGAGTGGGAAATTGGTAGGTGTGTAAAAATGGCAGTGGCGCGAGTTTTCCGGGCGAAATTGGAAAAATATTCGTATTTTCACAATGGCGCCGACGCGCGGCGTGCGCCAATTTGAATATAGATTAGAAAATGTGACTACGTGCACTCTAATATGTTTTTTTTAGTGATGTGCTCGAGAGTTTGTCGATAGAATGATATTTTTTTACTGCACATAATTTTTTTTTACGAAACCATTACCTACTTAATCCCAAGTGACGAATGGTCTTAACGTACAAACTGTTAAGTTTTAAACGTTTTAAATCGTACATCAGTATTTTTCGGTTTTCAGCAACTGATGAAAGCTTATGTTCAGCTTTGTTGCACATTCAGTCTCTGTATGTACATACCTACGTATGATACAACTTTAGTTATAAACTCCCGTGAGTTTACTCCCTTTAGTTATAAACTCCCGTGAGTTTGTTTAATGAGTGATGAAGCCGTTTTATTAACCTACTATGTTTATTAACCGACTATGGCAAGGAAAAAGAGGGTAACGCTTTTAAAGATTCCGTTTACCCTAGTAAGAAAATGCGGTCTTGTTTTCCACCCATGGTTTTCCGCTTTTCGGTTCAATTTTAAACCTACATGATTAGTACAATTTCACAATTTCCTTCTGAAACAGGCATCCCGGACTCCTGAATAAAATAATTATCGACATTACTTCCGCCATCCCTATGGTAAAGCTACGAATGGTCGTACGGTGGGTAATGGATTTCCTGCGCCCGCCCACTCTCGCATTCGTTCTGCTATTTTTGCTCACATAATAAAACCCATGGATTGGGCCAATTTATAGCTTATGTATGTATAACTTGTGATGTATGCACATTTGTTTTTTTACCTTTCAACAGCGAAAACCACCCCGTTTTCGTTTATAGGGGAAAAAGCTGATTGATTTTCTTTAATTCGTTTGATGTTGGTAAATGGCATTGTGTTATTTTGCGAATTTGTGTCGTGTGTTATACATGAGACATTTCAATTGTGTATCAGGGATGGCAACTCTTCTTCTGTGAAACGAAAGTCCCTCTTGACATAACTCCTTACTTGAGATAAGTACTATTAAGCTTTACGTTAGAGTATCAGATCTTTCTTTTTAGATAGTGAATATTAGTATGGTAGAATATTGTCAACGGCGGCGGCGGTGCAACTTTAGTCACCGTTTTTGACACCATTCAAAGTCCAAATTTAATGGTAATTTCTCAGGGTCAGTGACAACTGGGCCCGACTCAACTCAACCCGAATAATAATACCAGATACTAAGTCGTCAAAACGCCTAAAAAAGTGGTGTGGCCGTACAAATCACCGTAATCGGGAGTAAAATATCTGGTAGGTATTGTTCAGGTTGAGTTGACTCGGGCCCAGTTGTCACTGATCCATTTCTCATAGGCCACAATGCTCTTCTACATTGTTGTACAAAAAGTAAAACGTACATAAAATCGATCATCCGCAAACGAATCACCGATATCTCCAGTAAATAGTATAAATACAATGTTAATACTCGCAGTTTGTACCGCATGACTTTATTTTCATTACGGCGACATTTGTTTCGGCTCAAGATGGCGCTCGTGAGACAGTCTCCCTTGTTTGGACAACTTCGAACGCGCTGCTGACCCAGATTTTGGCTTACTAGATGTATTATTGAAATTATGACGATATATCTAAAGTCCTTCTTCATTGTCATGCCATATCCACCCAATACTGAGTGTAGATCTACTCCAATGCATGCCACACCCGGTCTTGGGCCTCCCTCATCCAAGTTTTGCCTGCAACTTGAGCCAGCACTCCAATTGCGTCTACATAACTTCAACAACTTCAACTTTTGCACTTTCTTTCACAATCCGATTTTGAAAGAAATTCATGCACATTCACACAGGATTACGTTTTGCATATCTTACTACACGTTTATTAATAAGTAATGAGTAAGAGGATTAAATGGAAGGAATGGAAGGAGGAGCTCGTGGCTAACAGCTACACGGGCAATCCATCAGGTTAAGCTACGCTTGCCGGAGTTAGTCCGTGGATGGGTGACCATCTTTACAAACCGAGACTCCTCCGTGCCTCGGAAAGCACGTTAAACCGTTGCTCCCAGCTGTCATTCGTGGATCTTTGTCTTAACAAGGGGTATCGTATTACCCAGTTACTGGGCTGTGGAGGTCACATAGGCAGTCGCTCCATGTAAAATACTGGTATTCAGCTGCATCCGGTTAGACTGGAAGCCGACCCCAACATAGTTGGCAAAAAGCTAGGCAGATGGGTAAGAGGATTGAATATCGATTCGTTGATAGCCTTAAGATAACGTGTCATGGATGTGTAATTTAACTATTTTATCTGTTACGTAGACAAAACGTACCCTGCGGATTCTAAATCCCTACTTAGGCATCTAAAGCTTGAAAAAACTTTTCTCTCTCAGTATAAACGAGAAAAGGTTTACGCTTAGGATAATTTGGCACTAATTAAATAATACCTACCTCATTAGACACGTGGTATCTAAAACACTAGACAGGTATATCCATCGTAGGTATTTACCTAAATATCTCGGTCCGTGTAGCAGATAAAACAATCTTGCATTCTTTGCCACTTTAAAGTTACCCCGCGCCTTAATTAATTCATTAGTTTTACGTGAGGCGAGCGCAAACAAATAAATTGACCGAAATTCCTAAGTCGACAAGTCCATGTGTCGTCTCTTGTGAGAATCTTCTAATAAGACATCGGCAGTGGCAGCTTATTAGGTAATACGCTTACAACTGTGATGATATGTATTACTAGCTGCGCCCCGCGGTTTCACCCGCGTAAGTCTCGATACCGTGGGAATATCGGGATAAAAAGAATCCTATGTGTTAATCCAGGCTATAAACTATCTGTTTGCCAAATTTCATCCAAATCCATTCAATAGTTTTTACGTGAAAGAGTAACAAACATCCATCCATCCATCCATACTCACAAACTTTTGCGTTTATAATATTAGTTAGATGATTTAATTTCTTAGACAAAAAACTGATGTCAAATTATAGCCTGAACTGCAAGACTGCTGCTGAAATTGTTTCAAATTAATTTATGTCTACCTGATATTCGCGGTTCAAATGCTTTAAGGAGAACTATTTCATTACAAAAAAAGATATCCCATGTAGATTACTTCACGAGATATCTTTTTTATCCGTGAAGTAGATCCAAGTGTTTACTTACTTATTTTGTACCCTGAAATGATTGCTTTGTACACATAATACACGTGCTATCAAATGTCTACTATTTACGACGGGGATCGGAACTGTTTCTCCTAAACACAGGTTATTTTGTAACCTTTCTAGGAGAGTAGTACGGCACCCACTAACTAGATTATGCCTTTATGCTTGTGCTTTATGTATTTTTTTCATGTAATCTAGTCCTAGTTGAACAATAAAATCTTTAAATCTTTAAGTCCGGGGGCTCTGCCACCACCGCTAACAGCAGTATTATTTAATATTACTTCAGTGGGGGAAAGAAATGGAGCTATACGTCCTGTAGAGCTTCATCTCTTTCCTACACTGAAGTAATATTAAAATAATACTGCTATAAGCGGTGGTGGTAGGCCACCTGAACCACACAATTTTTAATTTATTATGTGTATGCTTGTGAAAATTCACAAACGGATCCTGCTGTGGGTAATTTAATTCCTATAATACCGTGCCACATCCAGTACCCGTACATCTGGGCTAGCGAACCCGGCCCTAAAATAAGACATCGTCCTTTCGACTCATATTTATTTTTATTTATTTATTTATGATTATTTGCATGGGCCGCGCTTCACGTGACAGCCGAGGCGCTATTGTTTTCCGAAATAATAACGAGAAACGGCGCTACGATATATCTTTTTTATTTCATAGTTTTTTTTTTGCTTGTAACCCCGTCACGATACCCTTAGTGTATCCTTAAGGCGGCCATGTATACATTTTTGATCGTATTTTAAAGAGGAATGGCGTTTGAATAGGTATAATAATAACGCTGAATGACGGTAGGAGATGTGTCTCCAATGAGAGATTGTTCGCACTGGTCGAGATGGGGTATAGTTAGATGGCATTTGAATGAGCTGATGTGTGTGATAGATTGATAGGGGTGTGGTGAAATGTATTAGGCTTTCGATACAGCATTTCAATCATAAATTATGAGATACATAATTGCCAGCTCCAAAATGATTACCATCTAACTCAAACTCAGAGCATTTATTTCAAATAAACCAATTACAGGCACTTTTCAATTTTCAAGGGGTCGGTCAGTCAGAAAGATGAAGCTAGTTGCCCATTCCAAAGCGTGCCATTCCTATGGAAAAGAACGGCCAAAAAACTCCACGGACACTCTTTTGATATAGGGTTACAGTCATATATGATCTGTATGATTCGGTTTCTAAACTAGCATAATGACTCGCTATGTCATGCTAGCGTTAACTTCCAAGTGAAAGTAATTGAAACAAGGCATCACAGATGGTATTCAGCTGGTGTCCTTGATGACTCAATATGAACAATAGCAAAGTGTTAATTAATGAGACAATGTTCTTAAAACATGCGAAACGATAAAGAACAGTCAATCCAAAGACAAGATGAACAGCGATTACAATAATGAGCAGATGATTCCACCAAGTTTCCCAATATATTCCATTACCCTATAGGTAATTGGATAAACAAACAGGTGTATTTCAACCTTTATGCCTTCATACTAAAGCCGAAATACCTTTAAAACGCTCCGAAACAAAGTAGGTTTTCAACAAATACTTTATCATCCAACATAGTAGTTAATATCGATAATCCAATATCATCGCACGATAATACCACTTAACGCAGAATTAAGATGGCGGACGCACAATAAATAGTGTTAAAATACCACAGAGCGGCATAATTAGCAACCACACAGGGTGGATTTGGAAATATGCAGCCGAGACACCATAAATCCAATTACAGGTGAATTAATTCGAATAATACGCGGCCATGTTTTTTTTATTCGAAAATAAACAAATCGCACTACTTTTTGCTCTTACTCGCCCCGTTAAAAGGCGTCTCTTATAGCGATAAATAACGCTAATGGTTCCGTATATTTATATTTCAAATAAACAGTAGAACAAAAAATCCTTGAAATATAATCTGATCGCTAGGCAATTGTTTTAAAGAAATTATTTATAATTAAAAAGTTTTGCTAACATAATAAATACATGGACTGCGTTGTAATTTTAATCGCAAACCTCTTTATTTTCAGTAAGGTAATTCTAAATTCTAATGTTTATTTTTTAAGAACAAAAATCCCCATTTAAATTGTTGAGTGAGTTTAACTTTGAAATGCGGCGTATCCTTTAAATTTTTTGTTAATTCGTAGCGGGCAGGTAATGAATCGCCGGCCGCCTCATCGTGTCCCCAATAAATACTGGCTACTGGTTAATTGAAACATTATAAAGGAGATCTTATCGACGCTCGAGCAAAGACACCGCGGACGGAACGGGACCCGATACGTTATAGGAATGGGTCGTTCAATATTTTTTCTCTTTTCATTAAATTTTTAATGCCGGAACTTCTTAGAATTTCTGTATTTGTTAGTTTATACACGAGTTAAAGATAGTGGGTTTATTAAAACGTTTCGACTTCAGTGCCAGAAGCCACCCACCGAAACACGAGCTCAATGGGTAACAAAGCACTAACGTACATAAAATACAATAAGAGATCACAACAAAAACAATGAACACTTCTCCTAACAAGCCACCGTGCAAAACGGCTGCAAACTTACATTTTCGGTTGAGGACGACCTTATTTCTGCAATTTGGTCGTTAAAATGCGATAAATCAAGGGTAAAATAACTTGGGAGCGTATTAGCAAGCGTCCAATTCATCTTGATCCGTAATTTGAGTGTGGACAATGGGCCGGGGGGGTCATGTTGTGTTGGTGAGGGAATTATAGTGCATTTGAGATAGGTTGGCGCGAGCGGCGGCGCGAAGAACCCTGCAGCATATATTCTAATAGGCTATTAACATATAATGCCGCTGATTGGACGGATGCGGAGCGGCAGATGTGACATCGAATGCGCGCCGCAGGTATTGTCAACCTTTTAATCGCTTGTGTATTTTATTCGAAGTAAAAGTTGGGACCCTTTCCACATTCAGGATTTCCGTTTGCTTAATTGAAGTTCAGGTTGATGCAAATGGTAGGTAACCATTCTGTAATAGACAATTCTGACATTTTCTAACGTGAGTTTAAGTAAATTTAAGTAGGTATGTATGTGTATTTTTTCTAACGTAGAGTCTGTTATTTCAAAACCAGATAAAATGCAACCTTTCATAATACATCCCTCAATCAGCCTTCAATCACCCAGATTTAGACCAAATCACTAGTATTTAGCGATAGAACAGTTACATGACCCGATTTGTAAAGAAAATCGCTCATTAATTGTTATTGCTTCATCAGACGCGCCAGAGGTCGCCAAAGGTTGTACATGCCTGAAACCACGATGGCGCGCGATACGGTAGCAAATAGCGCTACTTTCTCGCGATTCACCTTACCTCACACTAGCTTCTTCACTGCCTAACCCTTATTAACCTATGAAATATTTTACAAACAACTGACAATAAACTCTATTGCTATCATGTTACGATTCAATTTAATTCCTCCATATTTTGTTTTATAAGCTCTTTTATTAAATAACACAATTTGAAATCTGAAAATCCTCATTCCATTTTCAAACCGACATAACCAGAATCTCACTTCAAATAAAAATAGTTCATATTACGCGACATTAAATTCGATATTCAAATGTCGCAGAGACAAGCCACGGTTTAACTTGTACTATGGAAAATTATTTCAACAGAACCAGGATATTGAGCTTTTGTGGTCAGAAAATAGAGTTTAATTTTTATTTATGTATGAAGGTTGTGGATCGTTTGGATATTAGGGCTGGTATGCATGAAGAGCAACACATAAATGCATTGTAGGTGCACAAGCATGCACCACGCTTTAGTACAACCTAAATAGGGGGGTGATCGCTGATGTGGAAAGAGCTCCTTATATTTAATAAATTAACATAATATAAAAGTTACAAGAGTCGTTAGTCGGCAATAAATCCTTCTTCACACTTCTTAGTCCTTAAGGGCAAGACTGCAAAACTCAAAGTTATCTAAACGAGACTTAAGAACTATATTAATCTATTAATAATAATTTGTTTATTTATAAGAAGGGACACCTTTACAACAAATACAATAACAATTTAAAACAGAGCACAGTTGTATATTTGCCTGGACTAGGTTGAACCTGTGCTTCAGGCTATTAAGGCGGATGCGACAAATCATATTTAGATCAACATACAACCTGATACTGACCTGCAAATTGCAAAAAACGTAAGAAAATTTGAATTTCGCAGGCTACCTTTGCGCATCCTCTTAAAATAAACAATTTTCTGACAATCTTATTTAAAAGTTTAGTCCTGAAACTAACCGAATACGTACACACTTTCGACGCTGAAAATCTCTGCTAGACAAACTTAATCTGCATCTATTTAATTTCTTCTTTATCCTGGTAGGTATACCTATTTGCTTTGAGTGCACCTGCGTCTGCGCACACAATTGTGCACTAACTAATATCTCCCGCGCTGAAGGCTGGTCTCCGCTGAGATTGGTCACCACGGCCGAAATTCGGTGCGGAAGACTATTATATCTATTTGCTACATAGGTACATAGACAGTTCCATGTGCTCATTGAGGTTATTACTGGTAAAAGATTGGTTAAAGACATGTAGAACATCATTCATTTTGATTGATAGCAGGGAGACGAGACATTCAAGTCTAACTTGATTATTTCCTGAATATAAATTCATAATCACAAATCCTTAAGAAGCTGATGTTTTATGCATACAAATCAACATTCAAAAGTCCAGAGACTCTCCTAGATACAATTGATCCCAAAGAAAATTGGTTTGTTTGTATAAGTACACTTTCCTTAGTGAATCCTCGTGAAGACCACGATATCAACTTGTATACTTATATGTCATTTCTTGCTTAGAACTTCAGCCTTTTGCTCCCCACTGGAGGACATATGCCTCTTCCAAGTTAGTGTCCCCTCCTCATCTGGATTTTTACATCCATAAAATAAAGTTTACCGTGAAATGGACATATATTATATACAAGAACCCGACATCAATCGTTGGGCAGTTGCCCGCCAGACACAACAACCGTCTGGTCGGAGGATCCTCCCTTTTCTATGGTGGATGAGTGAACTTTACTGCTGTTCCTGATACCTCTTAACTCCTAAAACAGACATGTCTGACTACTACCACTTCAGCTTGCTAACTCTGCAAGTCGATAACTGCAGTTGTTTGGAGGTATGAGGAACAGGGCGTAAAGTTCACTCATCCTCTTCAGAAAAGGGAGGATCCTCCGATCAGACGTGTCTGGCGGGCAACTGTCCAACGATTAATGTCGGGTTCTTGTATAATTATTATCTGCATCGCGCGGTAAACTCTAATTGCGCGATGCAGGATTTATGTGACGTTTGTATGTGATGATGTAGATGCCGCCACAGTTGTATTCCGGACATTTTCATCTCTCTTACAAAACCAAATAACGTCCAAATCAAAAAATCATTTTTTGAATAATATCCAGTTTCGTGTGCAGAATCCTACTCCACACAATAACACTGAAACCGCATCGTGTGCGACAGAAATAATAGGCTAGCACACTGGGAGGTATTGAGACATCACCCGGTATTAACTGCTGATACCGCCCCACCTCCCCTCTCCCTGCGCTTGCCGCGCCCGCGCCGCTCGTTATACGAACCTGTTGGTTCCACACTAGAATTAGATCTTGTTAGCCGTAATTAGGTATCATTGGTTGTGGGGAAAAATTGAGGGTTTGGAGTTTGATTGACATGTGGTATCAAGATGATACCACGTTATGATGTTGTTGATGTGTGGTGGTATCAAGGTATCATGTCTAAGGCTTGTCGATACATGAAGCATCATGGTGATTGTCATCTTCGTCTTTATCGTAAAGATTATCTTTTGACACTTTTTTGTTGACTAAAAGAACTTTAGGTTTTACTTGCCAATTCAGGATCATTGACTGTTGTTATATTTTGTGGCGTGACAGACCCGCCTTCTTAGTCGTTTCGTATCTATTGGTGATTAGCTGCGCCCCGCGGTTTTCATCTAAATCCGTTCAGGCGTTTTAGCGTGAAAGCGTGTGTAAACAAACTCACTTTCACATTTATAATATTGGTGAGGATTGCGATGTATTAGGAATCCAGGTTAGTTTTGCGTCAGGAGTCACGGTCTTTACCGTCTTATCATATATATGTCGTGGCCAGATCGTAGAACTCACTCGACTTAGCCCGTTTTAGCTCTTTTTTATGGAGTTAAAATTGACCATTATCGTTTTAACGTCAACGTTTAATGATATGACAGTCGACATTTGGCTATATCATTAATGTAGGGCTGTAATGTAGGGTATCAATGGTTTAAAGTGTAGGTAAAATTGCCAAGTAGTTGTGCAAACTTTACAATCATATCTAGGGCCCCAATGACATTGCTAATATTCCAACATCAATCAACAATCAACCAGATTAGAACACAATTAAAATAATGTGCCAAACTACTTAGCCAAAACTCAACTCATATATTTGCATAAATAATCACCTCAAATTAAAAACACATGCCCCACACCAATCAGGAATCGAACCCGTTACACCACTTAAAGAAACACCTTTTCTTTTCGCAGCACAGTAGCTAAAACGTAACATATTAAACCCTTGTGGTAAGATGGCTCAATCTGAGTAAATTATTCAAAAGCCATTAAAAGGAACGGCTCTTAGCCACTAATCGCGCCGTTTCCGCCACGCCAGTAATTATCGCTCTCAGAGTCTTTACACCAACTTTATTTATCTCGCCGACAATCCGACATTCGCTTTTTTTTCTACAATTTATTCGGTTGGTAGTACCTACCCACTGCGTTTTTGGTGTGGATAGATGTGGGTGTTCTGTGGTTGGTATACATGCGGCTACACAAAGACAAACACATTTATTCGTAGGATATGGAATGTACAAAGATGGATATTAAGGTTATGTTCCGAACACGTCCGCCACTAAAAAGTACCGCCACTAAAACATACGAATATTTACAACAGGTAGGTATGTAATGTAACTTATGTAGGTATTACTAATATTCTCATAAACAATAAAAGCTAAGTATAGACATAAATATACATTTTCTTTCAACTACGTAATAATTATAACATTAATTACTACAAAACCGATCACATAGGACGTATTTTTTGCTTAAAACCAAAACAGTGCAGATATATTATATGAAATCTCATGCTTGCACTGTTTTTTACCACCGAGGTTTAATGTTTTGTAATGCATTAAGTATATAATTGTAAGTTTTAAATTTTTGAGGAGAAGATTAATTAAACTTTGTTTTCATTAACATGAGTTTTTATTTTGAGTAGGTATATTTCATCACGTTAGGTAGATTAGTAGAAAGAAAAGTAGATTACGCACCTTGCTAAAGTGAGTAATTAATGCACTCGTGTTAATTTAGTGCCCTCGCATGCGGTCGGGCACCAACATAACACTGCATTAATAACTCACTTTGCGCTCGATGCAACAATCTTATTAGATTGTTATGTTATATGCCATTTTTGTTAGGGACTACGTGGTACTGAAGCATTTCACAGGTTCTCTCTAATAACAGTAGAGAGAGCTCCCTTAAAACATTGTTTTAATCATGAAAAGATTTCCTTGCTTATAATAGTGAGCTTATCATTTTAATACGTAGGTTATTATACAATTGTGAAAGGTCGTGTTTGTTTGGTTATCAGTTATGAAATTCTTCAGTTCTTCAAACTTTAATCATCCTTTGTAACATTCTGAACATTTTCATACTACCTACTCTATTTTTTTGTGTACCCTTATGCTATTATTTTTATTTTCTTTGCTAATTGATCCATGTCATAAAAAACCACTGTTTTCAGCTATCTAATTGCATAGCACATTTACGGTAAACGATTAAGACTGTTTCATTTGACAATCAATAACATTCAATGCGTTATTTTACGTTTTTGAGCAGTTTTTTTTTTCGAACTTGTGAAGCAATGGTTTAGCAGTCTGTTTCAAAATGATTCAAATTGGGTCGTGTAATGCGCAATTAGGGTGCTGGTCTTTATAAACCAAGCCCTGGCTTTTCTACCCACATGAAGAATTTCTTCTGATTACTACCGCTCTGACTCCATGTGAACCGACCAAATATTTTCTATTAAGAAGCGCTAACAGCATTAGTAAAACATGTTAAAAATACTCTTCCGTTGACATCGAGAGTGGCGCCCCCACCATGGTGGTAAGATGCGCCGGCGCATAAGTTCGTTGTCACAATAAATCGCCATGAAATAAATTTTGATAAAATTGTGCATTACAGTCAAAAGATAAATGAATCTGGTCTACACTAAATTTTGACAACTCCTATACTCCATTTGAAATAAGATTAGACGTATAGATAAGCCTTTTTTACATTCACATTACAACCGATTTTGAATTCTATTGCGTTGGTGGCATGACAAATGGCAGCCGCAGTAGATAGTTGGTATTGTGTAACTTTTTTTGCTTTTAATGCTATCCTTATGCCTACGGTACAGAAGTTAAAATCGGTTGAACGGACTGTAAAAGGGTTTGTTTTAATGTCTAATATTATTTCAAATGTGGTATAAGTTCGTGCTAACTATATAGAACGCACTTAGCCATATAGGACGCACTTAGACATAAACCTTAATCGAGTGCCAGAATGCTGTTCAATGTATTTATTACTAGCTGCGCGCCGCGGTTTCACCAGCGTAAGTCTCGATCTCGTGGGAATATCGGGATAAAAAGTATCCTATGTCCTATTCTAGGTCATGGTCTACCCCTGTGCCAAATTTCATCCAAATCCGTTTAGCCGTTTTAGCGTGTAAGCGTAACAAACAAACTCACTTTCGCTTTTATAATATAATATAAGTTAGGACTTATTTTTTTACTTCTTTATTTTGATTTGGTTTCTTAGTTAAGCTCTCTCTGACTTAACCGACCTTAGTGCAAACAGACGGGCACTAAGCTTTATGGCTCTTACATACTGGCGCGAGTTGTCGCGCGACGCGACTTTATACCACGCCAGTATGTCGCGCCAGTATGTAAGAGCCTTTATAGATTGTGCATTTACATCCGCATTAATTTTGCCTTTGTTTTACGGAAATAAATGTTATCTACATCTATCTTATTCACAATCAGAACATAGATGAAATTCTGCACCAGTCTTGAGTTTATTTGAATTCTGGCTTATCTTGTGTCTTTGGTTGCACCGAATAAAATAATGTTCATAAATAGGTATATTTTGATCTATCTAATCATCATGTCACAGGTGAAATTCAGTAGCAACAATCATATACAGAAACATACTCATAAATTGACACTACATCATTGTCACTTCGTCACTCTCGACGTTGTCAGTGTCAGGGCCGGCTCATAAACGAGTGTGTTTTGTTTTGTTGTCACAAGTTTATTTATTACTTGTTTAACGACTAACGTCTGATGAGGTGCTGACGAAATGTGACGTATGTTGTATCTTTTTGGATAAACGTCGTATCCTGTTAAATTATGAGCGTTAGGACTCGGTTTTAGGACTTTTATGTGCTGTTTTAATTATCGTTGGGTACTTGTAGCTACGTTTTATTGGAAATAAAAATTTCTTTTTACCACCAAAAATTTTGTTCGTAAGTAGATTTTTTACACGTCAATTTTTCGTTCATAGTTTTAAAACTAGATGGCCGGCATTTCCTATAGCTGACTAATCCCTGAGAAGAAATGCCGAAACAAACTCAGAGATCTCTTTTATAGTCCAAACATTATATTATTAAGATATTAAGTGAGTCTAATAATGCATGGGCATGTCTGAAACGCCCTTGTGAAGAACAGACGGCATCGTATAGCTCAAACCACGTGTAATGGTGGTTCTAATTATATTTTATTAAATAAAAATGGATGTTTTAAAATTGTCGTTATGGGTGAAATGTAACGAAAGCCCCTACCTCGATTGATTCAATCATTTCTTGATTGCGACAAAGGCGAGGACATTAGGTATGTAAAAAATCATTTTGAGTATTCAGCACACATATTTTTTTATTCTTACAAAGTTCATTCCCAAACCGTAACGAATGCTTTTAATTTATCTGCGACTAAGTAATTAACGCGGCCTTAAAATAAAAAGGAAACTCCATAAAAATTTTGTCTTGAATTTTATAAAGAGCCAATTTGCAATTTGCCAAAACCAATCACAATAATTTTTACTTTTAATTAATACTCACGTCAGGCTCAAAAGGGAAAAAGAAAAAAAATATTACCAAGTTACGTTTTTCGCTTCCTGAAATTAAATCACAGCAATGTGACTCTAATTTCTAATAAAATAAAGTTTCAAATGTAGAAGGTGTGCTGATTGGTTGGTGATAGTTAATTTTGTTTAAAACAATAACTCCATTTGTCAGGGATCCATAGTTTGGACCCCCCCTATGGAGATGGACCCGCCCACCTATTATGCGGATCCAAAATAAAATTTATCTTTTTTTTTTTATGATATCTTAATTATCATAAAAATATAATAAGGTTGCCGGAAGACGGCGGGTGCTGGTTATCTTTTTTCTTTTGCTTAGGATGAAACAACAAATCTTTTCTTTTTGTGAACGCCCTAACAATTAATTCGAATTTAAAGATTGTGACGTATTGTAGAGCTTCCAATTTTTATATTTAATTAATGGTTAAGTAACACTGAACTCAGGAATAAAAATTAGCATTGTGACCAGTTAATTATTAACTAAGTAATTAACTTAAAACATTGGTAAACCTTTTTTTTATAATTCTGACTGTCCGGACACGTCCATACAAAAATTCAGTTGTTGATTACATACGGTATAAATTCACTAACTCTATCTACAGAGCAGTTTGTAATTAAAAATTTACTTTAATTAAATTAAAGTTAAAAAAATATATAAAAAAGCCTTTAAGATAGGAGACAAACATGAATTAGAAGAAGATTATCTAGGTACAAATTACAGTTTGAAATTGCCTATTTAGTTAGATAGGTACAACGTACAAGACACCCAAAGACAAACAATCTACTTACCTACATCAAATTGATGAACTTTGAAGCAATTAAGTGCGCCTAATAATTAAAACTAAAACGATCACATCTTCTAACTCATAAAACAACTCAATGAACCAAACCAAACAATTTTTTTTTATTCTTCTTAAAAAAAAACAGCAGAGGGGCCAGAATATCTAGACATTTCATGGTGGCGCCACTTGCAAAGGGAACTGTCAACTTTATGTCATATCCTTACGTAAGTACAGTCACGGACTTTAATTGATGAGCCACCTTCAAATTTTTCAATTTTACAGTTTCATACATTCACGAGATTACACGATTAAACACGAAATTCAAACCGCAAGCTCGTAAACAAGATGACAAATAAATTACTTATAATCGGAAATAGTCTTATCCATAGAGGTTGACTAATAAGTTCTCAATGATAAAAATAAATAAAATGTTGCATTAAGTTTATATCCAATCTATTTGATACTGACCTCCTTTGAATCAGAGCTCATTAACTCGAATATTTTGAAAAATTATCTGAAGACATTGACAGTTGAAATGTCGATGTCAGAGACGTTAATTTCGAAGTTGTCGAAATGACTATTAATATTTCTCCGTACGGTAACGTTACTATCGCTACGTTTAAACAATCGTTGCTAGGTTACTGTTGCTAGACCTGCAATTGGTTGATTTTGGGTAGTCACTCTGCTGTCAAGTTTGTAGTTCTGGCTCTCAGGTTAGCCAACCGGTAAAGTTATTAAATATAATTTTCTTCTACTAATACGAAGACATTATGACTTTCCGTGTCAGGAACCGAATAAACCCGATTTGCATTACACGGCTAAAATACGAACAGTGCCAGGTGGCTCATCAATTAAAGCCCGTGACTGTACATTATATTTTCAAACTTAGTTCCACATTTCGCCAACTGTCAAACTATACTGGCTGGTTCATACACTTGATAAGCTATTACTACCCCTTAAGTTCGGCTATAAACCGGCCACTGTGTGTTTATACCGCGGGGAATCGAACCTAAACCAAATTGATCGTAAACTTTTTATCGTAACTTTTTTAATATCTTCATAATATCATAATCTTGTTGTAATTAAAATTTCGCAGTACGGAGCTTTTTATGACTTGATTTGATTATTCATATTTTAGCACTGATAGTTTGTCCCGTCTCTGCTTGATTTTTGGAAACCATTTAGAAAACTTTTATAAAATGTTAATATTTTGCTCACACACTATTGTTTACATTTCTTTTTCATTTCTCCTTTCGCAGGTCTGGTGAAAGAAATTTCTCAAGAAATATGCAGTATCTTTGGACTCAAAAGTTATAAATGCAAACTCAAATGTTTTTTCTTACTTTGAAAAATGTTTTTTTCAAATGTTTTTTTTAACTTTGTGTACCCTATCCTAACTAATATTATAAATGCGAAAGTGAGTTTGTTTGTTACGCTTTCACGCTCAACTCAAAGCATTTACAGGATTAAAACCAAATTTCATCCAATTTAAATTATTTAATTTGGATGAAATTTGGCACAGGGGTAGACCATGACCTGGAATAATAGTACATAGGATACTTTTTATCCCGGTATTCACACGGGATCAACACTTACGTGGACGCAGCTAGTAAATAATAAAATAAACTTGTTACCTACTGCTTCCATTTCCTTATTGCACCAGCTTATGGCAACATCACAATTCCAGAGGGTCTAGATTGGATAGACTGCATTGCTAGGCTGAAAATTTATTTTTCGCACTACCGCCGATTCCAATGTCTTCGTTTACAAAAAAAAAAAAATATTTAAGACCAAGATGATTAAAAAACCGTTATTCGCTTCCCTCCCATAAACAAATCGAACATTATCATAAACAGTCACCAATTATAAACGAAACCGTCACCAGTTTCCTATCTCAATTTGGACTAAATTCAACGTCCACGGCAAAAAAAATAAAAGTTTGTCTCGCATCGAAAAAAAAAGAAAAAAATTTGCCGCAAAAAACCCTACGAACGACCTTTAGCGACCATATTTCACACTAATTATGTGACGTCAGAAATAAAATCGATTATAAGACTGTGAAGTTTTTGATGCGATTTTTACAAAACTATAAATAATGTCGTAGGCAGGTGAGGACAGCAGTGTGGGACATTCGAGGACTGGGGATAAAAAAATCTCTTTATGTCTTGTGATTTTGGTCAGTTTTATCTTTTAACAAAATATAGACCTCTGGGTGTACCGTGAAATAGTTCACCTTGGGATGTTTTAAGAGCTGTTTGTACCACCGCCACCGTTGAGTTCGGGGGAACGGGCAAAAGAAAAATGTTTGCCCGTTCCTGATGAAATAATTATAGCAACTGCTACGGCCATCCGTCCATCCCAAAAGCCAGGAACAATTAGGAATTTAATTTATAACAGATAGATTGGTGACTAGTTGTTATGAACTGAGAGGATAATGTCGTGTTTCATGTTCATCACGAAACCCATAGATGAAAATGTGTGACGTAAAGTTTTAACAAGTTGTTTAGAAACATCTTTACTCCAATCATATTGCCTTTGCTTTGAAATTGCTTCTTCATACAAATCTAGTATATAAAAAACAAAAACGGTAACAACAGCTCCATACGACTCCCAAGGTTCAGGTAAAAGTGTATTTTTTTAGCAATGTTTTTTGGTAGCAACGTCGACTCGAGATCGTTAAGTGAAAAAGGACCTGTTTCGGCTCTTTTGTGGGCTATGTTAGTAGCCGGTAGCAACGATACAACACTGCCATTATCAGCCTAATTAATCGTACCAACGGACGAATTTTAATGTGTATGGATTGAGATAGTACGGGGGAACAATCTCGGCTAATTTGCGCTGCGACGCAAATTGGCGAAACGGTATAGTGTACTGGGACATTTAGATGTGAGGAGTGAGTGATAAAGTAGTTATGTTAGCGCTGTCGGCTTGGGCTGTAAATAGCAGGTTTGATGGCGTTTTTTTTCGAAACTAGAGCCTTCACTACATGATTTAAAACAAAGTCCTCCGCTTCGTCTGTCCGTTCGCGATAAACTCAAAAACTACTGCACCGATTTTCATGCTATTTTCACCAATGGATAGAGTGATTTTAGTATATAATTTGTCAAGACATCTACGCGGGCGAAGCCGCGAGCATCAGCTAGTAAATTATTATAAATGCGAAAGTGAGTTTGTTTATTTGTTTGTTACGCTTTCACGGTAAAAGATCTGAACGGATTTGTATGAAATTTGGCACAGGGGTAGACCATGACCTGGATTAGGACTTTTATCCCGATACTCCCACGGGTCCGAGACTTACGTGGGTGAAACAGCGGGGCGCAGCTATAGTAAATAATTCGGGTAAGCAATATTGATAATATTAATTTCTCAGGAGTAGCCTGAACTCTGGATTTGTGCCCAGTTGATGGCAATAGGCTCGCCGCCGGGCTGTTACATGGGACTTAAAAGTAACTGGCGAAATGTGGGTGGTACCTTAGGTGGACCTCTGCAACCCTTCGGGGACTACAGGCGTGATGTTATGTTATGTTAATATTGATACCAAAATCAAGCAAAATGTTTTCTTAAATAAAGCATACATTTAGGCCAAAATCTTGTACGTTTTTTGGATCTGACTATCCGTTCTACATGTTTTATTCTATTGCCTTAACGGTAGATTTGCTTTTAGGTATACCTGCATTGGGTTGTGATGTAGGAAGGAATACCTACTTACCTACTTTTACGTCAATGTTTGTATGGTGAAAGTAACATAACATTTACAATTATATTTTAAGTAAGTCAATCAATCAATCTGCCCAGGCCTTTTCCCAACTATGTTGATTCCAGTCTAACAGCAGCTGAATACCAGTATTTTACATGGAGCGACTGCCTATCTGACCTCCATAAGCCAGTTACTGAGTACAATACCCTTTGGTAAAACTGGTTGTCAGACGTTTTTGGGCTTCTGACTACACCCATCCACGGACAGACCTCGGCAAGCGTAGCTTTTAACCTTCAATCGTCCCGTGCTGCTGTTATATTATATTATTTCGCCACGAGCCCCCTTAAAGTATAGTAATATGATGAATGCAATCGAAAGCCAACGAAAAAGCCGTCGGCCTATTGTCACTCCACATACATTTCATATTTTACTTTCACCAAAATCGACATAAACTGCCCACAAAATGGACGCCGGCTTCTCTCAAAATAAATAAAATAAACTCACTGTTTTGATGACAGTGGCGTTATATATCGCGACATTGTCCGCCATGGTTTATGGGGCCCATATCAAATTGGTAGCCATGGGGTTCAGGCACCGTCGACGTGTGTTCATATATTTAACTTCGAAACAGACGGTTTGAAGCGGCTAAGTGTGGTGTTTGTTGTATGAAATACGTTTTGAGAGTTGAGAAAAATGGTGTTTGTGGTTTGGAAGGGGCAAGAAGCTTGTTGGTAGCAGATATCTTAGAGTTTTCAAACCTTCAATATCAGCTATCCAATCGTTTTTTCTTTTTCGTGTGGCTATTAAGTAACCTGGTGTCAGAGTTTTTATGCCGCCCATGAGCGGCTGTGACTTCGAAATATCTCTCAGACATGATCACCACGATGTTTTTCTTCACCGTTTTTGAAGCAAGTGATAATTAAACAATCCAAAAAGTCAGAGGTGCGTGCTTAGAGTTAGAACCCAGACTGTCTCGACAGTCTGAGACGGTCACACTGGACATACTGTTCATCCTAGTTTGAGTATACATGTTCCTACAATAATTATTGTATTGATGATCTAACTCAACACTTACAGTAAAGATTTCTTCGCCTAAGTGCTTGATAGACTCATTATCGTTGTTCTCGTGTCTCTCAGGATTTAATAATAATTAAAGCCTGAGATACGCGAGAACGACGATAGGCCTATAATTCTTCACCATATACCTAACTCTATCATCTACCAACGCTATCCTAGTCAAGCAATACGTCTGAAATTTTATTATCAACTTATAACTAAGCTTAACGTATCTTGTGTTGTGTAATATTTTTTTAACATCAAAATCAAGCCACTGCACCTTTTTAACAAAGAATTGGAAATAACAAAAAACCCCGTGGAACTATAAACTCTCTGCTCACATTAACTTCGTTCGATGACAAAACATGATTAATGTCAAATGAAAGCGTTCCAATAAAAATTCATTCACATTATTAATGCTAATAATATTGTCCTCATTTTGGACAAAAAATGAAGAATGCTTCTTTATAGACCCTTTCCAAATTGATGGTGAATGGAATCGTTAGTCACACTTGAAGATTATGTATAATATACGTACCTATCTACGAAAGAACGCGGTTTTGTTAGATCAGATTTAGGCCCAATTGTGCGCAGCTATATTCTTAGGAGATACATTTTCTTTTGGGCTTGGGATTCTGTTTGGTCCTGCAAGATCATTTAAAAAGATATAAATAAATTGTGATCAGAAACATCTTATGAATTACTAGCGACCTCTAGCGACCCGCTCCTGCTTGGCACGGTTTTTACGACTTGACAAAACATCGAGATAACTTAGTCCTATGTAACTTTTAGTAACGTATTATACGCATAAACCTTCCGGAATAAATTCTCTAAACGATGGTGAAAACCTTATCAAAATCTGTTGCGTAGCTTAGAAGAACAACACGGACATACAGATAAAACGAAAAGCGACTTTAATTTATAATATTTATAGATAGAAGATTGTTTAACGATGCCGTAGTTAGGATGAACAAAAAAAACTAAACCTTCAACTGTAACAATATAATTCAGATACAAAGGGTTACAACCAAAATCCTATAAAAACATACTAAGCTGGCAGTTCACCTGGGCTTCTTAGTTATGACTTCTGGTTTAATAGACTTCATGTGTGCCATGAATACCGTCCAAATAAAACTAGCAGCACTCACGAACACAAGCCTATTCTTCTCAGAGATTGAATAAAAGTTCAACGTCTGAACCGTCGGCCAATAAATGGCGCCCATCTTGTATGTCGGCCAAAACTTTTCTTTAACTTCTTGACTGCAAGCTTCTATGGGCTTCATTTCGAGGAGACTCATTCCAAAGAAGAAGTATGCCAGAGCCATAGGGCCGTATGAGACCTGTTCAATAATTGCTCTAGTAATTGCTGTCCTAAGATCTTTTCTTTTGAAAAATCGACTGCTATATTTCATCCAGCTGTAGAACACTGGTGCCATGCAGAATGCTCCAAAGAATCCGAAGCGCGCTGCTCGAGCCCAGTTCGCGTTAGCAATGGTTGTGCCATGTTCTAAGTACTCCTGTGTGATGCTGCAGGTCGGCCAGATGATTGCATAGGACACCATCCCTCGTAACAGTGGATAATGTCTGTACAGTGGCAGGTGACGTAACTTCGTCATGACGCCAGACATACCCTACCTAAAATTTTCTTGTCTAGTTATCACTTTTACTAATCCACATCAACTTTCGGGGATTGCCCCACACTCGACAATAGCTGTCCACCACGTATTACCAAGAGGTATTGTATTAACCAGTTGGTAACCTAGGTTGTGGAGTCAGATCGGCAGTTGCTCCATGTAAAATACTGGTATTCAGCTGTATCCCGTTAGACTGGAAGCCGACCCCAACAAAAGAAATTACTCTCCTTTACGTCGCGCTTCAGCTAAAAAGGCTAAGCAGAATCAGATGATGATAAGTTTATAAATAAATTGAATATTATTACGTCTGCCCGTCATATTAGTCACATTGAAGTTTTGAAATATCATTTTTTAATAGTTTTGTGTCTTTGATAGGCAAAGGCAATATGAGAGTTAAGCTAAGAAACCTTTTCTCCGCTCTATCACTTGGTTCAATAAAATACATTTGGCCTCATTGGTGACTAGGCTATGTAAACGGACGGGGCATAGGAAGTAGGCACAAAAATCCGACGAAATGTAGGAAAGGAACATAATATAGGAGCGTTCATTCTAAAAGTTGGCAACGTCGCAAAAAGCTGTCAAATATTTACCTGTTTTGTAACATAATTACTGTATGGAAATACGAAATATGGCTAGAATATATATTTTTTTTTGCTATTATAACACTGAATTCGATGTTTTAGGTGTAAAAAGGCATTAGGAAAATTTCCAAAAACTTTATTTACATCTAAAACTTCAGTGTTACGATATTAATTATTACATTTCATAATCAATATTTATTTAGTTCACTACTTAGTTCATATTTATCCTTATTAATATTATAGATGCGAAAGTAACTCTGTCTATCTGTCTGTATGTCAGTTGCGCAAAACTACTGAACAGATTTAACACATAGATAGTCTAGAGCCTGAGAAAGGACATAGGCTACTTTTTATCGACATACCACCCGGGCGAAGCCGCGGGCGGAAGTTAGTATTTCATATTTCCATACTAATATTGGCAAATTAATCAAAACATCGGAATATTTGATATCTATTTGCGACGTTGTCCACTTTCATGTAAGCACGCTCTTAATAAAATTCTGAAATTCATTCATTCACTGACAGACAACGCACTGACTTAACCGCTAAGTGCAGAAATAAGATTTGCATAAGAGTTCCATATAAAAAGATTTTTGAAAATTCATCCTAGGGGGTGAAATTTTGTATGGAAGTTCGTCATTTTTGCCGATGGAATTCCCAACAGGGCTACATGGCTTTGGCTTATAACAGTAATACTATGTACCTATTCTCACATCATCTTCTAACCTAGGTACCTACAACCAACATAAATAATTAGGTATTTATTTTGTTACTCTAGAAGTGAGTGAATTAAATTATTTATTTACCGTTCCAAACTAGGACACGTATAGTTTCTACAATATTTCCGTATTGAAAACAAATATAACCAGTAATAACTCCACCAAACACAAGAACATGATTATTTGTTAGTACACAGAACGTGACGTAGAATTACCCATTTAGTAATCTTAGCGAGCAATCGATTGCCCACCCACAGAGATGAGGGCTTAGAACAATCGAATAATTTGGTATATACGATTATTATTCGATTATTTGGCTCGGGTGAATCGATTCGGCGATGGTCTTTGAGATAGGCGCCATGATTCGGCGAAATATAACGCGCGTGCGGTCGCGGCACATGATTAGTCAATTAATTACTAATTAATCTGATACTCTTATTTGTTTAGTGAGATTATTATGATTTATACCTACTATCATTTTTGTAAATACTTACCTAAATATTTTTTACAAATAATAAGTAGGCACCGAGGTACTGCGTGGATTTCCTTAGTATTTCTTTCTTATCAGTTAAAGCATGAATAATATTATAATATATATTTGAAATCCTCATGAATTGATTATTTGTATTGGTTGTCCATTTTTTGTTTTTCGACAAATAGTAGGACTCCCTCTATTGTGCCATTCAAAAAACTTCTTTATCTATTTAGCGCCATCTTTTAGTTTCTAAAAAAACTAAGACTGCACAGCGCCATCTATAAACCAAAGATACATTTACGAAGCAATGTAGTAAACTAGTAAGTATATTATTCGTTGCATAGATGACGCTGCTGTCAGTTAAAACTTAGTTCTGCTACTCGACAACAGATGCCACTGTAAGTTCGTGGTTTTCATACGTGAACATCTAAAATATTTTGTGAAATGCGAATAAAAAAATCTTAATTAGGTAAGACAGATAATAAATGTAAGAAAAGAAATTTGCCTGAAATTTTTTTAAAGAAAAATATTTCTTGGTTCAGTATCCAGCCAGTCACCTTTTTAAGTTGTTGGTCGATATAGACCCGGCCAAAGGTGACTAGTTATACTGATTGCAGAGAGAACCGGGTTTTGTGACGCCACTTGGGAGCGGCCTATGTCCAGCATAAACATAATCAGCCTATAATGATCCCACTGCTGTGACACAGACCTCAGTTCTCTGTTCGAGCGAGTGGGCCGTAATCCAACACGCGGGCCCAGTGCAGATTGGTAGATGTCACACGTCACGATGTCTTCGAATTTTTGGTTCTAGGATTTGCCGGTTTCCTCAAGATGATTTTCTTCACCGTTTTGAGAGCAGTTCAGCAGTGGTGATGAAATAAATTACACAAAGTAAAGCGCTTGTCTGGGTTCGAACTTACGACCTACAACTTCAAGTCCACCATGGCCTGCAATAGGCCGAGTTTATAGAGCGAGGGGATTACGCGTAAGGTTGCGTTTCCACCAGAGATGAGCGAGGATGCGTAGCTAGGAATGTCCGTAAAACTAACCAATAAAACGCTAGCTGAGCTCAAGACATGACAGTGAAGCGATATTATTGGTTAGTTTCACACACATCCCTCGCTACACATCCTCGCTCATCTCTGGTGGAAACGCAGCCTTATGGCATGATACTACCTCGGTTAGGCTAAGCTAGAGGCATATTTAAATGAAAATAAATATCTAAATTAATAAACCTTTTATTCTCAGTCTTCGAACACCCATAACGTGTTATTATTATAAATTACATAAATATTAGATAATAAAGCAGTCTTTATTATCTAATATTTATTTCAATTATTTCCTTTATTATCTAATATTAATTTCTAATATCAATTCTGCATATCCCTTAGAGGAATACTGGCGTGACGTGAGTAGGTACCCAGGTTACGAGTAATTATAATTTTAAATATTATGTAAGTATCCAACATAACATCGCCCACCCGTCGGGGGTTAAAAACACCCTTTTTGCTGACAAAATGTCAACGAATTAAGTATACCACTTGACTTAGCTTTAAGTAGGTACGTATCTCCATCGTAAACTTGCTACTTTATTACAAGAACTTTGACAGTTTGGCTAGTGAACGCTTTTTAGCAACTTCTTGAAAAGTTCAACAACTTGAAATATTTTGTAAAGATTATTTATGGTTAATTTTCTCTTATCATCAGTCAATTAAGGACTAAGTTATGTTATTGCAAAAAAATACTATTTATTTTTTCAATTTACAAATGTTTCACTTTTTGGGATCCGTAGCCAAATGTCAAATTATAATTTCGTCCTGTCCGTGTCCGTATGTCAAACAACCATGTAACAGAGGGATGAAAAAATAAAACGTGTGGGGTATTTTCGGATGGATACCATTATTAAAAAGATTTGGATGTTTTTCTGTGACTCTATTATTTAGGCAAAAGAAAGAGATATAAAACAGGTAGATAGTTTAATGTTTTGAGTCAAAATATGAAGAGATGTGCGCTTCCAAAGTCACAAAAAATGTGTGATTCTACTATTCATTGTGAAATTCTGAAATAAATAATCTATCAATGAAAATAGTTTTTAGAAGATAGGTACGTCATGTAATTTTTGAGCTACCAATTGATATATTTTCGGTTATCTACAACCACAGAAATATAATAAAAACATGCCTACAACGCTACAACCGCAAAAATATAAGTTTATTTGTCACAGTTACTTTGACAAATATTCTGAAATAAAAACATATTTATTTACTATCGATAAAATGAATAGGTACTGTGCATGGGTGAATATTCAACCCGACTACGGGACCCTTCACTGTGCGTGGTCCGACACGCGCTTGGCCGGTTTTTTTTTAGCGAGACTTTTATAGATACTTGTCTAAGTACGATCATTTTGTGATTTGTAAAACCTTACAAAAAAACCTTTGTAAGTATTTTTACATAATTACTAAGATCTAGACTAGTGAACAACTAATCAATGAATGATGAATTTCTTATTTGAAACCTTTATTATTATCAATCCATCTAACTAAACATCCATCGATGGACAACATGCTCCATAGCAGATGTTTGTCATCTGCAAGTTATAAGTGAGATTTTGTGTAGGTAAGTAGGTATGTGCAGAAGCAACCAGCTTTAAAGATCTACTAGAAACGCTATTACTTTTATTAACGCTAACCTAACATGTAGAAAATGACTACCTACATACCTAACCAAATAACCAAATTTAATTAAATTACTTTTATGATAGATTCCAATCAGAGAAATTATCAATCTCCGAATTCAATTCTAGGTAATTAAAATGGCGCACTCTACCAAACTGGACCCCTCAAAATTATATGGCTAAGCCTGTATTGGACACCGATCTCTGTCCGGGTCGGATTACACACTATTGACAACAATCCATAAATAGCTACAGCCTGGATCTATGTGATCTACGGGGTTCCTTTACATTTCCAAGCCTTATACTATAGGTAGTGAATTCAAAATCCGTAGGTACCTAATACACGATCAATCAGAATCGGAATCGGTTTAAAACAAATGACTAACATATAAAGGAGATGTTACATTTCCGGCCATAAAGTGTACGCTAATGAAAAAAAGGAAAAAAATCGACGAATTGAGGAAAAATATTCTTTCCTGAATATCACCCTGATTTTTTTGGCACAAAAAATAATAGTTTATCAAATTATTTCGATATTCTATTGATCATGGCGTCGTCTTACTTGAACAATGCTTTTGTCCAGAAGTCATGTTACATTTAAACATAATAAAATCATGTAGACGTTATTTAAATAAATACGAAAGTCATGTAATTCTCTGCTATTAAGATAAGATAGTAAGATAGCTAGATACCTTAAAAACAACTTTTTTGATGAATTATAAAGTGTGATTCAATATTTAAAAAAAAAGAGGATTGTAGATTTGTAGGTACTTCTGGACGAAAAATTCAAACATATTGTCTATAGTGGTATTTGACATCACATCTTTGACAGTTCTAGATTTTAAAATAGAGATGGGTTGTAACAGATTAAACACGATAACCGTTATCACTGTTACTGTTAAAAAAAAAACAGATCCAAGTATCTGTTATTAAATAACAGCCTGTTATTGTTGTACTGACGATAAATACGTATTTAAATCTCAATTGAATGTCTTCTATATCTCTTTTGGTTTAAAGTCGATAATCGTATCTATCTGTTATTAAATAACAGCATGTTACGAACGATAAATACGTAAGTAACAACCACGGTAAGACTCTGTGTGGGGATTGTTATAATGTATTAACAGTAAAGGCCGCGGTAACAGTCTTGAGGATCTGTTATTTTATGTTACAAGTATGGTTTATTGTTAGGAACAATTGTTATCTGTTATTTTTTTATGTCTTTTATTCTATCTGTTACGATACATACGCCACACCCCTATTTTTTTAATGTAAACGTCATCTGTCCAACCAATCTGTCATGGCTGGCTGTCGATGGTCGTTTAACGTCAAACATTTTCAGTTTAAAATTAGTACCTAAAAAATATCAGATATTATAAAAAAAATGCCTTTATTGTATTCAAGGGTTCGTTTTCCAGGTTTTATAAAGTGTACATGTTATGGCCGGAGTCCCATTGAAAAATGAAACGTCTCTTTTATATCTATGGAATTTATAGGTATAAGTTCTTCATAAGTTCGAAAAAAAATCTGCTGCTCTACAACGTAAATAACGCAAATAACATTAGTTTTTGTTGAACTGTCAAAATAAAACAAATTAGAGTTAATCGGTTACGAAAATAAGTTAGGTACCTACGCAATTAAATAGCTAGGGGCTTAAAACGGCCACTTTGGCAGAATCATAATAAGTAGGAAAATATTATGAATCATCGTTAAATGTCACAAACTGGCAATTCATAACCTAAGATCTGTGAGCGATTCA
This sequence comes from Lithophane ornitopus, assembly GCA_948473465.1. NCBI lineage: Eukaryota > Metazoa > Arthropoda > Insecta > Lepidoptera > Noctuidae > Lithophane > Lithophane ornitopus. The sequence continues at coordinate 8,960,739 of OX419636.1, forward strand.
TATTACGAATTATTTCATCTGTTTGACACTTTTCTATGGAGATTCGTAAAATGGTCCACAAATTATGAATTGCTTTTGTGTCAAATTATAGGAATTTCTAATGACAACTGGGAATTCAGGAAATGAATTGCTTTTAGACGAATTGCAAATGTGGCCGTTTTAGGCCCCCTGAACGTCATTAACTCACAAATCTGACATGACATAATTTTAACATCGGACACTAAGGTCATGGCCGGTTGATCCGTCGAGCATGATGCGGCGAGTCGAGCGTAATGTCTGAGCACACACATCGTCTGTTTGCTCGACAATCAGCTCTAATGACATTTACATTTTCATAAATCATACTATCATAGCCACCCCTGTCTTGACCCGCCGCTTTTGATTACTCAGTTGGCTCAAACACTGGATGGAAGTTTTGAACACGCATGGCTATTTCATCATCTGCCTAGCCTTTTCCCAACTATTTTGGGGTCGGATTCCAGTCTAACCGGATGCAGCTGAATATCAGTATTTTACATAGAGCGAGATCTGACCTCCACAACCCAGTTACTGGGTAACATGATACCCCATGGTAAGACTGGTTGTCAGACATTCGGGCTTCTGATCACCTGAACAACTGTCAAAGATCTACAAATGACAGCGGGACCAACGGCTTAACGTGCTTTCCGAGGCACGGAGGGGTCTTGGAATGTAAAGATGGTTACCCATCCAGGGACAACCGCGGCAAGCATACCTTAACCTGATTGATCGACCCGTGTGGCTGATATTACTTAGCCACAAGCACCCTCCCTCCCAGTTTTTTACAGCTAGTGAAATTTAGCATGAGGCTACGCACTAGCGTAGAGCTTTTTTGACGAACAGATAATATAAACTATACTATGGTACAGTCAGCAACGGAAGTAGATTAACACTTGCTTTTAAGTCATATTAATTTGTTTAACATAGGTTAAAAACATAACTGGCGAAATATGGGTGTACCATAGGTGATAGGGCTTGTTCTAAGTACCGTGATGTTATGTATGTAGGTACAACTTAATAAAATAATGGCATATAGAAAGATAATAAAGAGTGCACTATCTTGTGACAGAGCTAGGGCGTACGTGATGTTGTAACATCATGGGATCTAATTATGTAGAAACTAGTAGTTTTAACAACGTTTCCAGTGTTTTTAAAGTTGCTCAAAAATTATGTTTGAGAAACTTAAGTGTTAATCGACTTTTTTTGCTGACCGTACCTACCTACACAACTACGGTTAAGATGCTGCAGTGGTTCGGATGAAGATTTTTCCACATTGAACGTGTAATAAGCCCGATAGAGGGTTTAGAACTTTAGAAGTTTAGTTAGATACTTCTAATAATCTGTGGTCTAGTGGTTAGACCACCGTAGGTCCCGGGTTCGATTCCCAGTAGTTCAAAGTTCTCTGCTCGGTTTGGTTGGTGGTAGGGCTTGTTCTAAGTCCACCAGGCTCACTACCACCATGTTATCTAAGTCTGTCGCCATAACAATGCTAGCAGCATTTAGTTAGAGGTAAGATGTGGAGTTTCTGCCGGCTCTTCTCCATAGGATACGACAAATTGGAACCGTGCACCTAGCTTCTGTCGTTTCATAAGTGCCCATGTAGGTTTAGGTAAAATAAAATATTTTGATTTTGATTTTGAGATAGCCAGTTCCTCTTTGATTGAGGATTCCGGGTGAAGCTCGCTTCCACCGGACTCACTTACCATCAGGTGAGACCAAGAGAAGAGCCAAAAGCTTCCTCTTAAAGTATAAAAAGTTAGAACTATGTAGAGCTTTTTGAAAGAAAAGCTCATCCGGTGAAGTACTTCCTTACCTACCTTCTAAGTCGACAAGACCTATTTAAAATGCCAATCGTTCTCATAATCATCGTCTTTAGGAAAAACATTTTAATTGCCCATCATAGACACAAATCAACCCCACAGATACTCATTCAAACAAAAAAAAAAAACAAAACAATGTGTCCTTTGTTTAATTCACCAGTTCAAGTTACAGTTTTGTACAAAAGTTTCACGTTACGCCTCTATGCGGAAGAAGTCAACTTTTTACGAGTCTGACGCGAGTCAGACTGTCAGACAGTGATACATTTGCGTTAAAAAAAATTAAGAAGTTGTAAAAGTTTTATGTCTCATTCCGGTAGTTCAGTGCTGATTTTTGTGGTGTCAATTTGGTAATAAAACGAAACTGCTTCGGCAGTAGCTAGTGAGAAGTGCTTCTACAGTGCACAGCTTTTTCACACATGCATTTAAAACTATTGGGTTTTGTGGTCACAATTTTATTAAGCGGCATTAGTTGAATAAACATAACCATAATTCCTGGTCAGATAACTAAAGTTAGCAGGCACTTTTAGGTTACTTATTTATTTAAAAACACATTTCTTTATCTCAAGAAAAAAAAAGAGTTTTTTTTCTTGTTTTAGTTACCTATACCCCATTTGAAATAAGATTAGACATTAAAACAAACCCTTTTACGGTCCGTTCAACCGATTTTGACTTCTATACCGTAGGCATAAGGATAGCATTAAAAGCAAAAAAAGTTACACAATACCAACTATCTACTGCGGCTGCCATTTGTCATGCCACCAACGCAATAGAATTCAAAATCGGTTGAACGGAATGTAAAAAAGGCTTATCTATACGTCTAATCTTATTTCAAATGGAGTATAGCTCTACGTTGTAATTTGAGTAGGTACCTATACAACATTCTTACGTTCCTATATTTAAAAAAAAACAGATTTGGCTTTAAATGAACACGCCATAATTAAATCCAAACCAAAACTATACACTTTAATTTAATTTAATCTAACCCTAAAATGCTCGCGTAAGTTGACTCACCCAAAAAAATAAAAAGTAAAGCTTTTTGTGACCGCATCATGACCAATATCCGCGACCGTAGAGTTCCAGATTTAGCTTATTTCAGAAATCAAGTTACTTAGTTTTCTTTATTTTAATTACCTTACGTATATTGTATTTGCGAATCCCCCTCCAGAATCTGTTATGCAGTTTGGCAGACTTTAGGTATGTAATTGTTAATACAGACTTTGGAATAAATAAATTAAATAAAATTAAATAACTAAAAATAAGTTAATAAGTAGGTATTATTAATTTGCATGTCCTGAACCGACAGTATAAGAACTTTACATAGGTACACCTACACTACCTACCAATTTTTACATCTGGTAAAACCTGTATTTTCAGCAAATAAATTTAACTTTCTTATACCATTCGTCACCAATCTAACTTAACCCTAAAATGCTCGCGTAAGTTGAGTCACCCAAAAAAATGTGGTTGCCTGACATTCTGTCATCGACCATGACCAATATCCGCGGCTATAGAGGGCCGTAGCCTCGATAACCTTCAAGTGCCGACATCGGGCGTAAACAATTGTTTTAACACCTCCAACTCACACTCACAAACGATAAAGATTGATATTGCTGACAATTATTGGAGGTTTGTTTATGAGGTGTTTTTAGGGTGGAGATTATTTTTATTTGAGGAAAGTAGAATTTATTTTAAAAAAAATGAAGTTTTTTTTTTCTCGGTGACTGCAATATTTTGCATCATAAAATGTTCTGACTGCCGCACAAGCGCTACTCTTGAGATGAGGTCCAGGGTTCATTTCCCAGGTCAGGAAAAGTATTATTGGGTTTTTTTATCAGGAATTTTTCAGTAGCAGCCGGAGTCTGGATTTGTGCCTGGTCGATGGCAATAGGCTCGCCCATAGGTACACCTCTGCCTAACCTTTGGGGAAAACAGGGGTGTTGTTACCTATGTTATAAAATATTCCCACAGTGAAGTTCACTTGGTACGATATCCATTTACAGTCTCAAATGCCAATACTTAGTATATTGTTTATTTATAATTAAAATACTGTTGTTTTTATTTTTTGTAAGTATTTTAGTTTTTCTCTTTTATTTGCTTCACGGACCCTTTTTCCGGGCCCTACATGGACCCGATGTAAAGTCAAAGTCAAATCATTTATTTCAAATAGGTACATTAAAGGCACTTTTGAACGTCCAAAAAACTAAGAAATAGAACTGATTCTAGTTGCCCCTTCCAAAAGGTAGTTTTCGTATGGAGAAGAATGGGAAAGAAACTCCACCGTTACTCTTTAAAAAAAATGGTTAATATTTTGTATACATCAATTATAATTACATGTGAATACGATGCACCTAGAATACGATTACTTTACCACAAATTGTAAAAAGAATTAAAAATGGAGCAATGACAAATAAATTGATTAGTAAAATTATGTGATGTAGATTTACAAGCGTCTGTAGCCTGGCTGCGTTTTGGTGACCTCTTTGGGGAAACTTAAGGTTTTGTCTGTGCAATTATGGACGAAATTATCATGACGAACAATTACCGGAGATTTATTGTGAAGGACGGCACGGTTGACATCTGTCGGGCATGCCACCGACCGGGAGAATCAATCCGACACATCATCTCCGGTCTCCGGGTGTTCTCGTCTAGCTAACGGAGAGTACTTGCATAGACACAATCTTGTAGCCAGGATTATCCATCAGCAACTTCCTCTAAACTATAGCCTTGTGGAATCGGTGATGTTATGTTATAAAATATTTCCATAGTGAAGTTCACATGGTTAGATTTCCATTTACGGTCTCATGTGCTAATACTTAGTGTAGTGTTTATTTATAATTAAAATATTGTTGTTTTTATTTTTTGTAAGTATTTTAGTTTATTATTATTATATAAAGTGTTATTTTAGTTTTTGTATTATTAATAATCTTGATAAAATATGGTTTAAAAAATTGTGCTTTCTGTGTCAAGTTAAAAATCAATAAAACACTTTTTAATTGGCCTGAGTAACCCAACTAAAAATTAAATAAGTATTTAGAGTACCAACCTATAATAAAGTCCTGTATAAATAAATCTCCTAAAATGGTATCGGTATGAAAAGGTTGCAATCCTTTATTTTAACGCTCAGAGCAGACTTATAAAAAAAGGAAAAAGATTTAATTACATTTAAATAACAGTATCTAACAAAAACTTCAAGAGTCAAACTTCATCAATCCAAAAGTTGATCTCACGCTTTTTTCAAAACCAACATAATTAAGTCATTAGCAAAATCAAAGAGCATCTCTACTCTCAACTCCGAAATGAAATCATCCGCTTTATTTACACTCCGTAGTAAACACTCCTCACCGCAAACGAAAAGAACAACGCTATACGAGCCCTACGCGTGTTAGAAAGAGATGGAGGCAACCCCATCGCCCCGCCCACAACACACTAGGCATCGTGGATTGGCTTCGACCGCCAATCTATACACCATCAGTCTTCCATCGTTTGCCTTTTAAACCACAGCTTAATTACCCCTCGGCTGTAAAACAATTAGTAAAACCCAAAAGTGACTAATGAAGTGACAGTGTCAGAAAAATGGAGAATTACGAACAACACAATGAAGTTTCGACTTCCTACAATAATAATAACTTGAAACATAATTATAACGAATGCAAAAACGACTTCTATCAATTCGTGGACGTCACTTACTTAGAAAAAGAAAAACAAATAGAAAATAAGGATTATACCTACGATCAGAAAAACTTTCGAGTTAAATTGGAGGATGGGCAGATCAATCAGAGTCTGACGACGCCGTTTTCCGTGAAGGATATACTGAACATCAATCAACCGAACTACAGTTATGACAGGAACGAAGCTTGGAAGTACAACGAGAGGGATCGAAGAGGGTACGAGTATGAACAGGTGTACCAGGGCCAAGGATATTGCCCTCCGGAGTATCTTGCTCAAGTATATCCTAACGTCTCCGTGCCTGCGAATATTGAGCCTTATTGGAACCAGGATGTGTACCACGACCACAAAATAGATGAATACTATACCTACAACCCTTATTGTCATAACTTGTACCATCAAAACTATGAGCAGTACAGTGAAGTGGTTCCTGGAGCTCATGTTTCGACCGAAGCATCTTTGAAAGTAGATAATGAAGGAAGAGAGTCACTACCTACAAACTCATTGGTGGGAAAGAGAGTTAGCGTTGAGAAGAGTATCTGTACCCAGTATCCGCCGGAGGAGAAAACTTCTGGGCCGTGTAGGAAAATTAATAGTGAGTTTCAGTGTAACCTTTTGTATTCAATTTTTACCTTAAAAATGTTTTCCAGGTTTTGAATACGTGCAGTTAAATTCATCTATTTTAAGTTGGCACTGAATTAACAGCTCATCTCTCCATCTTGCGACGACTGTTTGTGTAGATGATTATGCCCTGTTTATGTAATTCTTTATGAAACGTGAACCTAAATGATTTTAACCATGTTTGTTTTTGTTTTGTCAACAGAAATACCTACCTGCGAAACCAAACAGGAAAGAAAAGACAAGAGTGCCAAAAGAAAACCTCGGATCCTCTTCTCACAGACCCAAGTCCACGCCTTAGAAGTTCGCTTCAGAAACCAGCGCTACCTCACAGCCCCCGAGAGGGAACAACTAGCCGCCACCCTCAACCTGTCACCCACACAGGTCAAGATCTGGTTTCAGAACAGAAGATACAAAAGTAAAAGGATCAAGTCGCCTGAAGTATCCACCTCCACTGATGCAAAGCCTAGCAAAACCCTGAACGGAAGGAAGATGTTCAAGCCAGAAAACAGAGAAGTTCAGATACCGGCACCAAGCTATGAAGCTTATAAAGAAACCAGATATGACCATGACAAATCGTACTCCAGTGACCAATTAAGCTCCACCATTTACTTCGACGATAGCCTAGCGTATGACAATCAAAACGATAAATATTTTAATAAACAAGTAACTATAGATCATGTAGGTACAACATCTGAAATGCAAACTTTATACTCGACTGAAAATGTGTTAGTTAATGATCGTAAGGAAATGTATGAGGAACCGGAAATCAAAAAGTATTTTCCAATGAATTTTGTTTGTTGATTTTTTTTTTTGTTAAAATGACTGCGCCATTTAGACTGATTGCCAAAGAGTATTATATTTTATATTTTAGTATTAATTTTGTTATTGTCTAGTTATAGTGACTATCTGTGCATGCCTGTGCAATGACGTATTAAGATGCTACGCCAAAGTATTAAATCGATTTTAAGAACTGTTTTGTAAATAAAATTGTCTACTTTATTTGTGTGTTTATTTTTTTAACTTCTGAATCAAGGAACCCTTTTTATCCAATATTCTTGAAGACTTACATAAAGACCAAATCACTTGGGGTATTGAAGAAGTGCTTTTAGTTATTTCCCTCTTCTTTGAAGCTTTTCTTTGCAATATTCTATCACACATTGCATTTTTTTATCAGTCTGTTAAACTTATGCACACTTACTTATCAATTACAAAACCTGTGTATTATTTTGAATCAATAAGTAACAATCCCACACTAAACAGTATTTTTATAGCTCGTTGTCGTTACACTATCAGAACAAGATACTAAAAATATTTAAAGCTCTATTAACTGCATCCATCATAATAAAAGCCGCCCCATAAAGTTTTACATAAATGCTTTAAAAAAACGAACATGAAACAGAAAGTGTCTATCTCCTGAATGTTTCAGTATTTTTTTTCAGTTCAATTTGTAGAGATCGTGTTTATCTGAATTGCTACCATACCGCGGCGAATGAGGGTTGGTTGGTGTAGACAAGCGGTTAACACGCGGCGTTTGAAACGCTTGAAGAATTTAAATTTTAGAACAGCTCTGTGAGAGTACTGTCCTGTCTGGTCTTGCGTCTGGAGCAGCCCCAGAGTCTGAATTTGTGATGGTAATAGAGTTGCTTTTTGTTTGAATTTGGTAAATCATTTCTGGAAAAATGTAGGTATGTGTACCACAATTCAGCACTTCCCTTTCAGTGAATAAAGCGTGCTGTTATATTATGTTATCTATACTAATATTATAAAGCTGAAGAGTTTGTTTGTTTGTTTGTTTGAACGCGCTAATCTCTGGAATTACTGGTTGGAATTGAAAAAATATTTTTGTGTTGGATAGTCCATTTATTGAAGAAGGTTATAGGCTATATAACATCACGCTACGACCAAAAGTTCAATGAAAAATTTTGCAAAAACGGGAAAAAAAAATCCTTTTTGCGAGCTTCCGTTGCTTGGGCTGCGTAAACGGTTTAAGTTACGCAAATATCATGTATGATGGAATTGTTCCTCTTTAAAAGTTCTAAAAAAAAGTCTGCGACAGCATATGTCTATCTTTTAAGATTGACTCACCCTAACCTTTTTTTATGGTAATCAAATTTGTTCGAAATTAATGCATTATTTGCGAAGGAGTTTTATCAACATAATATTAATTCTTATTCAAATAAATAGTTTTAACATCAGGGGCATTTATTTAGCAGCTAAATACTTTTAATTCATTCGAATCGGACATTCAATTTCAAAGTTATCACGAGTATAAAAATGCAATACGCGAACCGTTCGACGCCGGCGTCGCGCCGCGACTTTCCCTACTCTAAGAGAGGAGAGGATGGGCACACGGGTAGACCATGATCCGGAATAGGCCATAGGATACGTTTTATCTCTATATACCCACGACCTACGCGGGTGAAACCGCGGGGCACAGCTAGTGTTAAATATTTTTCGTTGCTCTGTAATTACCAGACACTAAATGCCACTTGCCTTAAATCAGACTCTGAAAACCGTTAGTCCTTGCCATGAACTCTCGCAAAATGAGAAAGGTAAACTTCTAATATGAAAATATTCCTAACCTCCTTGAGATAAGCCTGTATCCGGCTAGCCATTGCTTCGACCATAGCTAACCATTTTATAAGCATGAAGCTCTGACTAAACTGAAGCGAGCTAGCGAGCGGGATGTGATATAACATTCGCTCGCACTGATTGGGTTAAATAACTTGTATAGCGTTTAAACGAACGCAAATAGTCCCGTGACCTCCTAGGCATTAAAAATATTGACTCACACGTTCTCGTTCCGTATCACCCGTATCACGCTTGCTCGCTCGCTTCAGGTTGGCCAGACCTTTTATCTGGCGTTTCAAACGCTTACAAAACGCTCGTCTACCTCCCCGCATCCCTAACGCGTCCCTTGCAAGCGCCGGCGCCAAGCCGATAAGATATTGATCCTACACGTGTCCATGGGACCTGCATCCATGGTGCCCACGTCTATACTCTATGGGAATATCGAATCGCCACCTGTTCTTCACTAAAAGCTTTTATATGCTAAGCGTGCGCGATTTGAGAAACTTTTTTGTAAAAAGTGTTTTTTTGTTTTGCGAATTTTTAACGTGCGGTATTTGAGGGTTTGACAGGTCGTATTAATTTTAAAGCTTACTTGTAAGGCATTTTTATTATCTTCTTAGCGTTCTTTGGCTGTTATTTTTTGATGATGTGTGATTTAATTGGTGGTAAAATGTACAATAAAATCTTCTTATTGATTGCAGGGTTTTTTCATCATAAAATCACGCCTGTTTGGTTAGGCCATAGGGTTAGGCAGATGTGTACCTACGTAGTCCCTCCACCCACATTTCATTGTCATTTCAATTAAAACTGTCTATCTATACCTACACATTACTTAATGTAGGTTTTGTAAAGTCCACTCCCAGACTTACCAGATGCGGCTGATTGAAGTGTTTCATTGATCTTATTTTAATGTAAATGAGGAGGAGAACGCTTTCTTACTGTTCACAGTTCACTATTCCCAGTTCTAGTAGCAATACCATCCAAAAAAATCATCATATTTTCCAAATTCGGGAATAAGCCAAGGATTAATTAATTCACAGCAGTATAGGGTTAAAATTATTCTTCTCTAAAATTATAATATATATTTGACAAAGGCTCTTCTCAAAAGTGGCATATTGCATTGTACTTTCCTATCCCTGCTAACTAAATTACCCAAATTATTTCATTCTCCTCGCAAATCTGAAACAAATCAATATCGAGATCTCTCAAATGAGTCTGCTTCAGAACATTACGGCACACGTACGCGCGGCTGCGCGGGCGCACGTGGGCGTTTGATGTATTAATATTGTGCTGCTTTTAAGGTTATCGCGGGTGGAAGGTGATCTGGTCCGATAGACCGATGCCATGCCACCAGAGAGTACACCTCAATGGGGTATTGGTTAGAGAGATTGAATTAATTATTTCGAATGAGTAATTAATTTTTGTTTTTGTGCAATGATTCAATACACATTCGGATGCCTGAAAGTGTTTGAAAAATGGATTACAAACTACGATCGAAGCACGAAATAAGTTAATAAAAAGCTTGTACAAATACATGGACGAATTGAGAACCCCTCTTTGAGTAGTTTGTAAAAAGTTTGCTATTTCATCATTATATTATAACGTTTGTTTATAATAGTGAGCATCAAAATATGCCTTATTTATTCTGGGGAAAACGAAGGGGTGTGTCGTTCTCTTACTAACCGACTTAAATCCCACAAATAAAATAAATGTATTCATGAACTCGGATTCGTAAAATAAGAAAATCACATTTGACCGATTATGTTGACTTCGAGAGATTTCCGTTAGGTACATGAATATCATTGATCGTTCAGATTTAATCATCATTACAGAAACCAGAGTCAGTAAACTAAAGAACAAAAAATTAAAAAAATTGGTGTAAATACTCAAAAACAATACTCGAGATTAAGTTATTTTATTTATAGGTACATATCGACGCTCTGTTTTTTTTAAACTAAAAAAAAAGAACTCGAGCTAAAGTATCGTTTTCAAATTAACGTTTTCGTGGCAATAAACCGTTTTTTGTTTTATAATATTTACCATGAAAGTTATTACTCATACAAAAATCTCTCTAATTCCAGTATGTCGTGCGCGTGTACACCATTACTAAGCCCCCGTGCAGTGCGCGCGCTCGTTAGCTTTTATTTGGACGCCGGACTCCTGTTCCAGCCGCGCCGTACACTGGCGGACATGAGAATGTACTACAGCTAATATAAATGTATAGTAGAAGTCTGTGGCAGCACTTTCGTACGTAATAATAATATAGAAAGGGTTCTCATCTCTACCAGAATATCTTGTAAGAAGTAAGATTTACCTATATCGCGATGCCTATGACCAGCACCAAATGAATGATAAGAAAATAAAAATAAAAATGGCTTCAGTAAATAAAACAGTCCGCTTAACATCGTAAATAACGCAATAATTGTTGCCGCCTTATCAAAATGACGGCATTGTAATTGTAAGTGTGCTACGCAAGTACCCCACAGAATTATAAAAACGAAGTATAACATTCAAAACATCACTGAACTATTTGTCTCTACGCGTGAAACTGTGCTTAATTGCTTGCAAAGATTTCACTCGTACATACCAAAAATATATTCCCGCTGGGTGCGTCACTTTGTCCGCCACTGTACACTATGATCTTTCTCAGTGTTATCAGTGGCCGGTACATGTGCACAGTTTAATGTTCCCATTCGGTTTCATTCAATTAATTGCCGCGCGATGATGTGGCGGCCACGAATAAAATAAAATCATGGCTCCAATCGATTTGGTGGCTTCTAAGAAAATTAAATATCGATATTAAATCGATTTGGGGTTTTACTAGTAAGTAGGTATGTGTCTGTTACGTAGAAAAATGAATGAAGAATGAGTTATTTTTGTAACAGTTTAGATATTGAGGCAGTTATTTTTGGCAGGTGTTTTTTTGGCGATTTTTTGCCTTCTGTGATTTCGGTAAAACGATTGACGTGTGAATCAATCCTCTGTATGCTTTTTAGGCATATTAAGCTTGCAAGTAAATTCTTGTAAGTTGGTTTTACTAGTAGTTATGTGTCTCTTACGTAGAAAAATGAATGAGGAATGAATTACCTATTTTGGAACAGTTTAGATATTGAAGCTGTTATTTTTTGCAGGTTTTTTTTTGCGATTTTTTGCCTTCTTTGATTTAGGTAAGGTGATTAACGTGTGAATCAAACCTCTATATGCTTGTTAGGCATATCAAGCTTTCAAGTAAATACTTGTACGTTTTTTCAAAATTATCAGTAGGTGGGTACTTAGGTATATTAGTGTATTACTTACTTACTTATACTTAATATTGTTTTACTACGAATCAGGCCATTACTTAGTGGATTTGTAGACCGTACTGCCCATATTCCCATGTCTTGTGTATTATATGTACAGTACATTAACTAACAAAGGGTGTTCCCGCTAATCTGCAATAGCGCCTTTAAATGCTAAATATACCTTTTGAAATATTCACTATGGATACGTAAAAGAAACACTCTGTACACGCACACTTGTATGTCACCGTAGAAAGACAAGTGTGCGTGTACAGAGTGTTTTTTTTCCGTATCAATTTAATATTTTTTGTGTAAAAAACTTTTTTTTTTGTACCGAATATTTTTTGGCTTGATAAATGATTTATTTCTGTAAGTGGGTTTGTACACACACTTGTACACGTCAATCACATTTTTTTAAACTATATGAGGTCGGCGTTTCCTATCTGACTACTCTGAGAAGAAAGGCCGAAACAAACTCAGAGCTCACAGTCTCTTTTGAAGTCCAGACATAATCTTGGTCAGATCATGAGAAGACCATGTAGATTGGTGTCTGAAATGGTATTTTGAGGAAAGAACCACACAGATTTGAGTGGGCCTGTCCAGTCAGTGCACGCATTTGTCAGTCATCGTGTAGCTCAACTCAGAACTTACAGTATAGGCGTTATACTATTGCAGGTGAACAGGAAAGCCATTCGTTAGATAAATATATAATAATTTGGCTAGTTTTTAATAATTTGGCTATTACATATACATACTATATATGTACTAGCCAAATTCCGTTTAAAATAGCAGCAACAGTTAGGTATAAAACCCGCACTAAAAAACTAAAAACCCCTTAAAAAGCGGTCGCCGTGTAAAAGGGCACGTTATCACAAACCTGACAAGTCGGAGGTCACATTCACATCGCACTGCGCAGGCGCAGGGTTCCGCAAAAAACGGCCGAAACCCGCCGGCGCCTATCCGCCTATAAATTATATTGGCATTTTGTCAATATGACGCCCCCGACCGCCCAAAAATTAGTATTTTTTTGGATATTAGAAGCTGTGTCTCACGGTTGGCTGGTATTTTGAATTATTTATAAGGAGCAAATATAAAGTATGTGTGTATTAACTGTGCAGAGAAACACTATGTCAAAGCATTTATAAGAGTTACATTACGTTATCATCATCAGCCTATAGCAGTCCACTGGTGGACATACGCCTTTCCAATTACACGCCACTCAGCTCGATTGTCAGCAACTCTCATCCAGCTGCTACCAGCCACCCTGCGAAGATCGTTGCTCCAACTAGCCTGAGGGCGTCCTTTTACGTTCATTACTTATGTAAAAGTTGCTAAATCATTTTTTATTAATTGCATTCCGACGGTTTCGATGACTGTGTGACATGATTTCCTCTATTTATGACTTCTCAAAGGGCTTTAGGGCCTTTCAAAGGAAATAATAAAATAAATAAACGGCTAGCCAGATCCCGTGCCATCAAACACCCTCAATAATGAATAACTTAAATGGATGGATGGATGGGAAAGAAACTTTTAGGAAAATCACTGAAATTGGTAAGTCATTTTAGACTACCTCGTTGATCTAGACTTCAAACATAACTGGTGAAATGTTGGTGTACTAATAGGGTACATAATTATTATCTGACTAACCCTTTGGGGAATACAGGCGTGAATTTATGTGATGAGGTAAGTCAAGATGACCAATAAAAAAAAAACATTTTTTATGGTTTAATGTGTAGTATTAAAGGAGGAGTTCATGGCTAAGTAATAACAGCCGCACGGGTCGATCCATCAGGTTAAGCTGCGCTTGCCGGGGTTGGTCCGTGGATGGGTGACCATCTTTACATACCGAATCTCCTCCGTGACTCGGAAAGCATGTTAAGCCGTTGCTCCCGGTTGTCATTTGTGGATATTTGACAGTCGTTACGGGTCGTCAGAAGCCCGAAAGTCTGGCAACCAGTCTAACCAAGGGGTATCGTATTACCCAGTTGTGGAGGTCAGATAGGCAGTCGCTCCATGTAAAATACTGGTATCCAGTTGCATCCGGTTAGACTGGAAGCCGACCCCAACATAGTTGGGAAAAGGCTAGGCAAATGAATGTCTAGTATAAAAAAAAAATTGGTTAGGAACAGCCATTAGAAGAGTTCTTCTTCTAAATAAAAAGAAACATTCCACAATTTTAATTTCAACATCCATTCGTCCACATTATTTTTTTTACGAAAAGGTCAATATGGCACGACTATAAACAAAAACCAATCACGGTAGGGGTCACTAGGGTCCGTGTCCTGTGTTCCATACAGTCAACTGTACTTCGATGGTAACAGTTTCACTCAGCCAGTGCCTTTTTTCGAGGCAATAAGGGCGGTTTTGAAGTTCGGTGGTACTGTTAAACGGTGACCGTACATGTCCGTATTGGTTTGTGAGTTATTGCTTCCACACGGACACGCAGGCTACTTGGCGCCAACTAGAAAAAATATGCAAACATGATGCAAGCGACCGACAGATTCTAATTTTTTTTTAAACTAATATCACGGATGGGTTTGCTAAGTTATTGGCCTCAGTGGCCGAGTAATTAAGTTTAGTAATAAGAGTGACAGCGTGTTATCGAAAACACACAATATAATTTTATTTCTTTTTCAATTGTTATAAGTACAATGATTACCTACTTACCTACTTTCTGAGTTTATCTGCGAGGATTAACTTTAGAAGTTCGCGTTCGTGCCTTTGCTCGCGGCTTCGCCTGCGTGAAGGTCGAAACTTATCCCACGGTATCCTATGTGTTAATCCAGGTTATAAACTATCTGTTTGCCAAATTTTATCCAAATCCGTTCAGCCGTTTTTGCGTGATTGAGTGACAAACATCCAAACACACAAACTTTCACATTTATAATATTAGTAGGATTAAAGTCTGATATCGCTAACCCGTCTTGAGCAGGCGTGGTGATCACTGCTCCTGCCTTCTCTGTATCAGAAGATGCTTTTGCCTGCAGTGGGACATTAACATGGGTGATGGCAAGCGAGGATGCGGTTCAATCTTACAAATAGGTACGGTTACTATCAGGCTACGTATAGTATTCTGTATGTTAGTGTTTGTAATCGAACATCTTACCTAACGATCTCTAGGTCTGCAATATATATTTAAGTACTCATACAGTATTGATGGCCCAGGGGTAACGGTCGCGACTTACCTACGAGTTGAGGTCGAAGGTTCGAACACTGATAGGTTCAATTTGTGAACATTATTGCATCACCACTGCATCACTGCACTCAAATGGTGAAGGAAAACATCGTGAGGAAACTGGCATCTTCTAGAACCAAAACTTCGAAGACATGTGACATCTACCGACCCGCAATGCACCCGTGTGGTGGATTACGGCCCACTCCCTCGCACAGAGAGGATGCCTGTGTCCCAACTCCCAACAGTGCGTACATTATGGACTTATTAACTACAGTATCGATGCCCCGGACAGCACCGTTCAAAAAAGGCGTTCCATCATAAGTTTTTTCTCAATTTCTTGTTTACCTAAGTAGGTACATGTACCTATAGGTAATACCTATACATGTACCTATATTCCTATTAGGACCTATTTATTTATTTATTTATTTTATTATTTATGTACACACAGTAAAATACATGGAGATACGACATAATTATAACATGAGTACAAAGGTACTGCTTATTTCTTAAGAAATTTCTTCCAGCAGACCTGCGAAAGGAGAAATGAGAAAGAAATGTAGACAATAGTGTGTGAGAACAAGAAGAGAAAAACATGATTATGCGAAGTCTTAACTAAAATATTAAATACTTATACCTTACACGTATACGCAAGAAAATTAACATATACTTAAATAAATACATAAAGCTTAAATATATATAAGCATAAATACACTATAGGTACCTATATTACCCTTACGTTCTCTTACCCCTACTCCATCGCTATGGGGTAGTCAACAGTCAATTAAATGCAACGTAAATCTCCGTACACAACAACAGAGGGCGATTATCGTATCAATTACAGAATAAAACGCCGGTCAAACATGACACGACCATGTGTTTAGTGTCTGGGGAAGCTTTGGAGGGTTCTCTCTAGTTGTAGGTATAATAATAATAATATAACAATATAACTATGTAGCTATTAACATTGTTAGGCTTTAGGGTTTTGAGCACAATAATGAAAATTATTAATAAAATAAATTAAATACTTTGTAAATTGAGACACAAAGACAGACATAATTATAAAAACTTTATTAGAAAAAAATGTTTCACTTAGCAGCGCCATCTATTAGTGAGTAGAATATTTTTAAATAATTATTGATATAAAAACCTTTTTTTGACATTTAACAGTTGCATGAATTAATGTTCTTTGAAACTAAAACAAACCAGATAAAATTAATGAAAACTTCTTTGATTAATGTGAAAAATATTAAAATAGACAGATGTTTCGTGCAACGCCATCTGTTGTTAAGTAGCCATACTACATCAACTTTGAGTAAAATGCTCTTGTAGTGATGCTACAGTTTTTGGAACGTTCCACTAGATGGCAGTATAAGACTTTCAAATAAAAATGTTAAACCTTTATTATTATTAGTACAACCACGAGGGTACAACATATCAAATACAAAGGTATGGATTAGTTAATACAGGTGGTGTACGTCCTTAGTCACTGATCACCATACCAGGTCAGGGTTTTATTTGTGCGTCGGTACCTATTAGGTAGGTACATACAGACGTAAGACTCTCCTACAATATGTATATTTTTTTTCTGTTAGGTATTAGGTGTCAGCCAAGAGTAGGAGCCAGGAGGCAGTTACTCCATGCAAAATACTGATAACGAGCTGCATGTGGTTAGACTGGAAGCCGACCACAACATGGGAAAAGATATGCGGTCCTAGTGAATTTTAATGGTCATTGCTGCCTAAGTACATCTGCAACACCAGAGGCACCATGCATCTCAAGAGACAAATGGAAAATAATTCTGATTCATAAGAAAATTTTTCTGATTTCTTATGTCCCGATATACCTCATCATCTGCCTAGCCTTTTCCCAACTATGTGAGGGTCCTCTACAACCCAGTAGCTGGGTAATACGATACCCCTTGGCAAGACTGGTTGTCAGACTTTCGGGCTTCTGACGACCCGTAACGACTGTCAAAGATCCACGAATGACAGCCGGGACCAACGCAAACGGCTTAACGTGCTACGTGTACCTACGTCTTACATTATATGTATAGAAAACATTATGATAGCTAGTGAGTACTTATTACTAGATAAAGATATAATATTTTAGGGAACCTATATCCATCTCCTGTACTTAGCTACCCAAAAAGAATAAAATCCATTCCCTCAAATGCAAATACCGCTCCCCTCTTCAAACACATCACGGTGAACGCGTCCGAACAATCCGGAACACATTAACTCGATTCTTCCTTTTGTGATCACTCGATTATCTTTTGTAAACCGATCGAGTGAATTAATTACACCTCTATTCGATTCAATTAAGAACTCCTTTGTTTGGTAAGTGGCACTTTTTTTTCTTTTGTTTAAAATTCTAATTGGTTTGAAATTGAACGCTATTGATGTTCTTTTAATTGATTTTTCGGTTTCAGAAGGGCACTTTTTTCTTTTGTTTGAAAATCGAATTGGTTTCAAAGTGAAATCTATTTGATGTTCAATTGAATTTTTGAATTTGAAGTGTGGAAGAGAAATTATCAATCGTGATCTTGTTTAGAGGTTGTTTCCGGTCTTATTCTTTTAAGTTTAAGACAAAGTAGTTAATCAAAAACCAATAATATAATCATTACCATTAGAAATCTCTATCCGTCTTAGATCATTAGGAAAAACATTAACCTCTTACTGCACAGCGCGCAAAGGCCATTATTGGTTTGCGAATAGGCTCGCCCATACTAGTATTATGTACATGCATGGCACAAACATAACTGGTGAAATGTGTGTGCACAAAGTACCTACTCTTCTGCCAAACTGCGGGTATAGGTACTTACGTAATTTTGCTCCGTACATTCCACTTTTCACATCACCATATTTAATCTCATATATCTGCTCGACGTCCGAATGTCACTGCAGGGATCCAGCAGAATATCAGCGTCAGGTATATTTGCCTGACACATGCTGAGTTGGACTCCCATTTGGTGCAACTTTGGGACGCACACCGCACCTTGTATGTTTCGTTTTTTTATTTTTATATTTGCACCTTGTAATTATTTATTACTGTAATTAGTTATTATTAAACGTGCTTTTGTATGTTGTGCTGTCTTTTGTGTGCACCAAATAAACGTTTTATCTATCTATCTACCTACCTACATGATCTGACCAAGAATAAGTGGACTTTAAAAGAGACTGCGACTGGAGTTTGTTTCGGCCTTTCTTCTCAAGGTAGATAGGAAACGCCCACCTCATGTAGCTCTAATTAAAAATATGATTGACGTGTAAAAGTGTTTGTACAAACCTATTTACCTACAGATATAAAATCATTTATCATTTATGTAAATAATGTAAATTGTAACTTATAGATAGTTAATTGATTCAGGCGTGACTTTGCGGAAATCCATTATAAAATACAATAGACGTAGATATATTTAGTAACCTATTCCGCTTGACTATTCTTCAAGAGTCCTAAAAAACCATGTAAGAAATCGACACGTGTTTCACCTCTCAACGAGGCATCCACAGGATGACGATTGACCAATTGCAAACCAGAACGCGACGTGTTATCACACCGAGCGCTGGACGCAAAGACTTTGCGTCCAGCGCTCGGTGTGGTAACACGTGTCGATTTCTTACAGGGTTTTTTAGGACTCTTGAAGAATAGTCAAGCGGAATAGGTTACTAAATATATCTACGTCTATTGTATTTTGTAACCTATAGCTTGGATATTCGCTTTCTTTGAAAACTCAAGCCATTCATAAATTCTTAAATACCAGTTCAACACACTTTTAAATTCTTCTCATCTTGTTCTTTTTAGGTACTTATGCATAAGTAGGTATCTACAGCTATTTATATTATTTAGTACTTTAGCTACTCACAAATAAGGAAGCTGTTGTAAGCGTTTTATATTTCATTTAGATGATGTTCGCTCAGGATATCGGTTGCCATCAAGTGGGTGCCACAGACCGAGGCATGCTTACAACTGCCTCCCTTTAATTTACTTTATACTTAACTCATTAAGCCCAACGCACACCGGACGGCGGGGGACGGCATCGAGGAGGATTTGTCGAGGAGCATCCTGCGGTATGCCACGGGGGAAATACTAAGGACTGAGTGCAACCCCGCTTGCACTGCATCTCCTCGCGATCGTATACTAGCGCACTCCGGCGCATCCCGCCGCGGTATCCTCCAGCACGCTCTTCAATACCGCAGAAAGATTCCCATTTCACACCAACCTGCCTAGCCTTTTTCCATCTATGTTGGGGTCGGCTTCCAGTCTAACCTGATGCAGCTGAATACCAGTATTTTACATAGAGCGACTGTTTTGTCTGACCTCCATAATCCAGTTAAGTACTGGGTAACAAGATACCCCTGGCTAACTCTGGTTGTCATACTTGGGCTTCTGACTTCCCGTAACCGTAACGACTGTCATAGATCTACGAATGACAGCCGGAACCAACTTAACCTACTTTCCGAGACACGGATTTGTCTCGATATGAACCTAATGGATGGTCACCCATCCGCAAACCGATCGCGGCAAGCATAGCTACCCTCGATCGACCCGTGCGGCTATTAGATATAATTAAGCCAGGAACGGGCCCTCCCATAAAAATACCAACCAATCCCTTCTATCCCTTTCTACCTCTATGTTTTCAATAAGTGGTCCGAGCTAAGTGTTCATAAGTGGTGTGTTTGCGGTCAGCCGAGCCATATCGATATTATATCGATAATCAATCAATCGAGCCGAGCATCGATTAAACTCGATTCATTATTAAGTGGAGGTTTAATTTGGATTTTATTGTCTTTGGTATTAAGGTTAAGTGTTTTATTTGGGTCAATTTATTCAATCAATGGGTTCGTATGTAACGTGCACTTTGTATTACTTTTAGATTATAAACGTTTTAAAACCTACTCAGCCGTGTTTCATGTTTCCGAAAGAGAATAATAATTGGGCCATTTACAAATTCCTCAAAATCTTTATTACGTTTGAAAACAGTACAAAATGAATGCACGCCGGAGAAAAGTGTGACTAACTTAGTGAAAACGTATGCGTGAATTGGTGACATCAGTGAAATGTATGATGATGGGGTTCCAAGGCCAACTTCCTAGCCTATGGTGCGCATCAATCAGATAGGTTAAGTTTCAATATAGTAAAAACAATATTGCTTTGAAGCGATAATTTCCGGCAGTGAAATAGGAGGGTACCTACTAAGTAAATGTCATGAAACTATAATAACGTAAGTACCTACCTAATAGTCAAGGATAAAGGGTCCTCGAAACAATCAATTATTGCAATTGTAAATTTTTACGTGATTGATACACATTGATGCGCAAATTGGTCTACCAAATGCAATTGAAGCGATTGACAATATGACTACATTACAAATTGATGGCAATTGATCAACAAATAATAATAGGATCTGCAATAAATGTTTAATCAGTCTGAAAAGTCTGACCATCAAGTTCTTTTAATCCAATCCCATTTTCAATCAAATCTCTATCATCAGTAGGTACAGTGAGTAGGTAGGTATCTAAATTAAATAAAACTTCCACATTACCGGTATTCCAAAAATAAATCTCAAATTCTCAAGAAACAAGGAAACATCGCAAGCGCTTCCAATTACAAATCACGTTCAACAAAAACATAAGAACGAATTTTCCGCATTCGAAAATTAAAAAAGAAAATTTATGTTGACACTTCCACTCACCCACTTCTTTTATTGGTCCGTCACAAGATACGGTCGGACGTGATTGGTCGGTTTAAATGGGGCTCTAACGAGGAAAAGGGACGGTGAAACTAGGGCATGGGCGATGGGTGTAAGTGCGAAAGGGATAGATAGACACTTGTCAAGTACTTACAGATAAAGCGCGCGTTAACGGCGGGCGCCTAAGGAAATTGTATTATATGGACGATGCAACGAAATAGTAGGGCCCTTGCGGATTGGCTGCGATACGAATGGGATTAACTGAGATATTGATAATACTAAAGTTTACCAAACGAGAACTAAATACGCTTTGAAAAGTTTATAAAACGCTTTTGGTTTCATTTTTAAGCATTGTTTTAATACTCTATCAGCATTTATTACTAACAGAGATGATTTTAGTGTAATTAGGTAGGTACTTAATTAGTATTTGGTTCCTTTAATTTCATCATTCATTTCGTAGCATCGCTAAACTGAAAAATATTTATATTAGCTACCTATACGTACTGAAAACATCCGTAGGCACCTACTTAGTCATTTTCACCAGCGTAAGTTTTCATAAAAATATCGAAGCATGTTTCAGTAGGTAAAATGGTGGAAAATTACAGATTTGAAGCAATAATAAACAAATATATTCGAGTAGGGAACGCCAAGCTTCGTATAGCTGCGTTATTTATTTCTATCTGAAAACAAACAGCGTTTTCAATAGAAAACTCTAGTTTCTGTATCTACGAAAACTCATGACATGACATGTGCGCTGTGGCAACCAATCTTTTAGTAGCCAACATTTTCATTCAGTGGCCACTTTACGGCAGCATCACAATCTGCATGTGACCTAAGCGATCAAATCGCATTCACGTAAACATCTTCAAGAAAAACTCAACGATCCCCACTACTTACGCTACTTCTGGAGCTTTTTTAAAAAACGACCGACTTAAATTATCGCTGTCCTACTCTACCCTGAACGAACATGGCTAGTAGCTACGTAGCTCCATCTCCCTCTAAGGCTTAAACACGTCAAACAGGCGGGCAATCTATCACCCAAAGTTTATTCGTTTGAGGAACGCTTTTGCGGTGAGGCGAGTCAGGACCGCGCGGTGAAGTGTAAACTCATGTGTTTGAATTTTTTAAAATGGAATCTAAATTGAAGAATTTCAAAGAGTCTTTAACGTTACAAGATTGTGAGAAGCCTAATTTGACGACACCTTTTTCAATAAATGACATTTTGACGAAAGAGAACGAGGGAAAGTGTGAATTTGAAAATGGAATGTTTTGTTCGGATAATTTTGGCGGGAAGATGAACTTTTTGGGGAAACCGGCCAGTTGTTTCGGCAAAGAGGATACATATGGAGTGAAGAATGAGTCTTTGGAGAAGGGACTGAAGTACTATGATGACTGCAACGGCTACCGGGACTTTGGTGGTGATGGAGCGCTGGATATGTCGAGAAAGAACCAGTATCCTGTCACGGAATTATCAGGTTAGTTTGTGATTATTTTGTATATTATTTTTCTTATTTTAATAATTCCCACTAAAATTATCTTTGAGTTGAGATTGTTAAGAGCATCGAATCAGCTCTGTTTACGTTGGCTTATCTTTTCCTTTGACTCTTGTAAGAACTCACCAACCTATTGATATTATTATATTTAGTACCTACTACTTATGTTATGTAATAAATAAAAGCCTCCCTCGACCACAAATTTTACCGGTTAAATGTAAAATTGGCTTAATCATCATTACAAAAATTTACAAATTAAATTGGTCAATGGTCATCGCAATAAAATAATTTTGATGTCCAGACAAGGCAAACGCAACTGCCCTTAACTTTCTTTTTACAAGCTTTTATTTAGCTTGCAATGTTTGTCTATTTGTTAAATTGTTTAGGTCGAATCTTGCAATCTGAATTAAAACCACTTCCTCTTTTCCTACGGAGTTGACATTTTACATGTTGGTTCAGTTCCGAAGACAATGCATTTTTCGATAAGCATGACTTGATTCTACACCCAGAGGGCCTTAACAAGTGACAATCACTTCGAAAGCATTTTTGTCATCATTGTCAGTCCTATACATTTTTGCATTTTCCATCATCGTTATCGCTGATAGAATGTTACTTTATCTGGGGCCTCAAGACTGTTACGTTCAATCCTTAATTATCTTTTTACGTCATTAGAACCCACGAATGTGTAATTACACTCTCGCCTACTTAAAGTCATAAAGGTTAAATCGAAAATAGACAACAATCACCCATTGTAATGTTCTTATAGATGAGTGCAATGATGAAGCAGTTTCCGCTGAGTGCGTATTACTGTTAGTGCACTATTATTATCTAGCTAAAACACATTAGGAGCATTAGATTGACGTGTTGTCTGTAAGAAGTAAATATATGCTGACGCGGTTTCAAGAGGTTATAACTATTCATCTACTTAATGCTTGAGTTGATTCAATTGCGACTAATTTTGACGGCTAAACAAAAATTAATAATATTTGCTAAAAACAATAGTTACTTGTTATGCAAGGCTGCAAAGTTGTTTTTTCGCGCGAGTACCTCTATTGAAACCTGAACAAGCGAAGGATTCTAATCCTGAGCGTTGCGAAGGTTTCAAAGGTACGAGACCCAGAAAAACTTTGCTAGCCGAACGAAACACACAACTTTTTACCTCACTACAGCGAGGAAAATGTGTCTCCATGCATTGAACAAAAATATTGTACCTAAGCTTTTATGTTCTTTTCGTGCAATTTTTCCGTAAGAAAGCTCAATTCGGCATTATGTACCGTTTGCACTAACTCTGCACTGCTAAACAAACCCAAATGGTGGAAAGTGAATTGAATATACAGAAGAAAATTATATAAAGTTTTTTTATGTGAAAACTTCTTTATGGGCGTTGACCGATTTTTTTCGTGCTGGCCAGTGCGATTATTCTAAAAATGAGGTTGGCGCTCTGACATAAAATAAGTATTGATGCATAAAGGCAGCGGTACCTTTGTCGACAAAGGTACCGCTGCCTGTCGCGCCTGCGATATCGCGCCTGTTTGCACGAGCCTTTATCAGTCGACCCGGCGCGGCGGTATAGAAAATTGTTGTTATTGATGGATTGTTCGAATTTTAAAAACTCTTTTCACGCTAGCGGGGAAAATGCTCTTTTCCACGCAGATTTCAAATGATATACAGAATGTTTCCGAGCTTGTGAGGTGAAAAATCAATTTTGCCAATGTGGATCCGTATTCTTAAATTGCTCTCGATAGAGCTTTTTGAATAAATTGAGTTTTAAAACTTTCTTTGAGTAGGGATAAGTTTAAAATCGACTGTTTATCAAAATTCATGCTTGAGCATAATGAGCATGGATCTAAGATACAAACCCGAAGATCTAATCGAGATACCTATCTCCTCTTTAAACACTTGGGGACAACAAAACATTTGAATAATTTTGAAACAAGTGAGGTTATGGACTGTTCCAAATTCAAATGCTGCTTCAATAATTACCGGCGGACAATGAAAGTAATGGTGCGTCCACACCGTCACACCGGGAGTCGCGCGGTCACGCGTCGTACGTCCCCGCGACATCGCCACTTAATCGTCACTTCGCGCGATTACACTACCCCCTCATTATTATAAGTGATGACGCTTAAAGCCATTCAGCCTTTCAATTTAGTAATTACTAGGTTTGTAGTTCGCTGCCAAATTGTCTGGTTTTAATGTAAATTTTTGTGATTGGATTTCTGAACGACCTCGTTGTCGATGAAAGTCAAAGTCATTATTATGTTAATATTACATAATAATGGATTTAAATGAACTTATTGTCTAATATAAGTAATTCTAGAATTGTAGAGATTTTAGGAAGATTACTTACTAGTCCTGGTTACTTTTGTTATTAATGCTAGATATTATGATATTGCCCCGTGTTGCCCACACGGAGCAATATCACAATCAAAGAGATGTAAGTACCTATACCGATTAGTATTAGTACTTACCTATTTTGCAAGCAAGCTCCACGTTAACTTTACTGTTTATGGGTAAACAAAAGTTAATAACTGAACTACCTGATGACTCATTCCGTTATTCTGGCCATGTGCCCAAAGTTAGACAGACAATTTAATACACCAGCCCACAAAAACTCACCACAAAACCGTAGTCCAAATTACATCCAACACATAGGTACCTATTTAGTTCATACTTACCTCAATTAGTGTCGAAGCGTCAACTATACAATATAAACGACCCCGAACTTAACAATAGCACCACACGCAAAAATACTGTTACGTTTCGTGCCGTCGCATCCTTTTACCGCGTCTAATGACCGGCGACAATTTGCGTAATGGATCCATTGTGTAAGCGCCTTTATACGCGGATAGCGTGTGCCGATAAGCAATTTAATTGATTCCATGTGATCGTGTGAATCTAGCCTAATGAGTTTGGAGTTTTGTTGGTGGATACCTTTTCGGCTTAATGATATTATTAGGGTCTTATTGGATACCTGATTACTTTGATTTGAAAACGCTGTGAGATTTTTTTCTCCAACACTGCGTGATTTTGCGATACATTTTGTAGGCATGATTAATACAATACTTATCTGTCTTTTATACAAAATACCTATTAAAAATCAAAATGTAGGACACTATTAAAAAAAAAACACATAATTTCTAACAATAAACAAACACCATGCTTCTGCCATTCACAATTGAAAACAAAAAACGACACACTAAATCTCCTCTCTCATTGTTGCAGATGACTATGACTCCCGTTCCTCCACCACTGGCTCCCCAGTCCGTAGAGCCAACTCCTCACCAAGTTCAGACATCGCCTACAAACCGTTCAACCTACACTACGACCAGAGAAAATGCTCCACACCAACCAACGACTCCAGAATAATGCATTCACCGAACTACAATATCACGGAGTACTCCCAAAATGGCGGGAGGAAAAAGCGATCGAGAGCTGCATTCTCACACGCACAAGTGTACGAGTTAGAGCGAAGATTCAGCCAGCAAAGATACCTCTCTGGACCCGAAAGAGCCGATTTGGCAGTGAGTTTGAAACTCACTGAAACACAAGTGAAGATTTGGTTCCAGAATAGAAGGTATAAGACAAAGAGAAAGCAGCTGCAGATGCAAGAAAATGGCATGCTCGCTGCCGCAGCGGCTGCCGCGAATCATGCCAGAAAAGTGGCTGTGAAAGTCCTGGTGAACAATAATGGACAGCCGAGCATACCTGACCTGAAATCTTACCAAAATCCAATGCTGGGTAAGACGTTAAATCCTCTTTTCACGCCACCGAATCTTCTGGAAAGTTCGCCAATATTGAAGCATTTTGCTGGAGTATACGGCGTGGATTTCGCGAAGAATCCCGAATATAAGGCTTTATTACAAGAATCTTACAACCAAGCAGTGTTACAGTCATTATATGGCCCACACTTGGGTGTAAACTACCCTAACCTGCCACTACCCTATATGTACTACCCTGGCCATTCGACTTTTGGCATGCCTGTGCCTTGTGACGTAGACAGAGGTCAGGTTGAACGGACAGATAGCAAAGAATTCTCAGAAGAAAAAGATAAAGAAAAGACGGAAAACAAACCAAAAACTCATATCGATTTAAATGAGAACAGTAACGAAAGTATGGCCAGTAATATTGAAATTGAAAATTAGATTTTTTCTAAGTATTTGAGTAACGAGGTTGAATAGCAATTTTGTAGAAATCGAATGTAGAGTTTTAAAGTGAACGTTCTATTTTTAAAATGTTTCAACTAAAGTCACACATTCAAAGTCTTTTTTAGGAGATCTTTCCTATTTATATTTAGAATAACTTCTTTATTTTTAAACCGATCAGAAAGATAGAGTTGTAATTCGATGTGAAATTGGCCGTTTTCGAGAAGTTATGATTAATGTAATTTTATTGAATTGTACTTAATATTTTTATCTGGCAATAAATAAAACCAAAGATGGAGTAATGTTAGCCAAAGCACGTAGTTAGTAGAATTGTTACTGTTTAGTGTTTACTATTGTAAATATGTTTAAGAAGTAAATGTTTTAATAGTTAATGCATTGGCACGTTTGTATATAGTACAAAAGTAGGACTTAAGCTTAATAAAGGTGCAATAAAGATTATGGCGACTTATTTTGTTGTTTTTCTCTAACTGCATTTCCTTGACCACAAATCTATTGAAGTTTCAATTTTCCTCTGTACTTAACTACAAAATTGTTCAATTAATAGGTAACTTAGATAATTAGTTAAATTAATTGCTGATCTACATAATTATAATGTTTCATCATAGCCTTCCGCTTTTGGTGAGCTCAAAGTAAAATCATAGGCATTTAAAACTTTATAAGAATTTTACTTTGAGCCGAAATTCTTTACTTTAAAAGTTCAACTTTTAATGAACATGAAAATTAAAACGAATAAGCAATAAAGGTATTATTAGGTATGTCAAACTGAGAATGTCACTTGAGAAAATCACTATTCAGTACCCACATAATATTCCGATTTCTAAATACAATACTCACAGAAAGTTTTGCACGGTTTAGTAGCGGGTTTTTTACTGCAATAGGAAAAATAAGTGAGTAAGTAGCTCATTCATTCATTTTCCGTAGATCAGAGATAAAGAACTATCTTTATAAAGTCTCTTCACTCAAAACCTTCTTAGAAAAGCGTTCCATTTAATACGAACTTTAAATTAGCAATCCAAAATAACTGCCAACTGAAGCACACCAATCTTCTACTTTTAAATTTCGAATTCGTCAGCTCTCAAACTTTTGCCGAGAGTCTTCGGCGGCCGGTAATTGTACGAGATGGTGCTCGAACTACGGCGAAAGTGAAGAATGCTCGGGAAATCAACGCGCGACAAATTGCTTGAATACCTACTTGTGGCAAGGTGAGATTGTGTGGAGAAGGCTTTTGAAATTCAAGATGGAAATAATACGTAGATGAAGGAAAATCAGAGGTTATTTTGGGACCAATTTGCACACAGATTGGTTAATGGTTACGTTACTTTAACAATAATGTTCTATCATTCAGTGGGAATAAGAAAATGAATGGGTAGGTACTTTAGCAACGGGAGGAAACGCCCGGGTGTCACCACTGTGCGGATCGTCCGGAGGACACGGTGGAGCATACGGTGGAGGAGTGCCCTGCTTGCCTCACGCCCCTAACCGCCGCCGCTGGAGACACCCTGGGCGTCGGGAATCCCAGGAGGATTCCCGGCCACCATAGGCGTGGGCTTGCGGACGGCGAGCAATGGGCAGCTCGCCGTCCGATAAGGACCAGGCCCAGGTCGTTGGCGCGTCGTGTTCCACGCGCGCCTCAAAGAGATGTCAGCACACCTGACGGGGTCCGTTAGGACCGATGCCTGCCAGGGTTGCGGAATAGTCCGAAAGGGATACCGGGACCCTGGCAACAGGCAACCGAAGGAACACGGGTGGGTTTTAGTCAGTAAGAGTCTGACACGCCCTTCCGCTCCGCCCAGAGCGGGAGAAGTCATATGATGATTTCCCACCCAAAAAAAAAAAAAAAAAAAAAAAATGTACTTTAGCAATTATTTTAAGAAACACGAAATTACCATACCAACTTAAAAAATAGCGTTATGTACGTTATGTATACGTAATAAAAATAAACGTTACAAAGTTACGATTAAAACATTGAAACGCTCCACTAACTGACAATGCAATTTTCAAATATTCTCCAGGTGAATTCTACAGAATCCGTCCCCACACTAACTGACAATGTTCTTCAATAAAATTATCATATGAATACTAGTTGCTAGCACGGGGGAGAGGCGGCCCGTGCAGACATTATGAAAATGCCAAGCTCCGACTTCCGGACGAAGAATTTCCTAAGACTCCCGCCGATGAGTGACGATTCACCCGCACTCACCCCGCGAGGAGGTGAATAGGGGAAAATGATGCTTATTTAAAGTGGGAATTGTAAATTAGATGCAGTTTTTGAAGTGAATATTCTTGCTTTGAATTTAAATAGAATAAGTGACTGAATAATAATACATTGCAGGTGTACTGAGAATAATCAAGTTTCCAAATAAGTTTGATTATTTAACATTAATTCGTTATTAGAGACGTCAGAATTGTAGTACAAGGAATTAGTTATAAATATAAATAATTGACGATAAAGAGTTGATCGTAATTTTATGTAAGTATAAGTAGATATATAGAGCAGGTAGGTAAAATAAAAAAAAGGTAGCTACAATAAAGATGCGAGAATTTTTTAAAGAAGCTTTCGAAGTGCAATGGGAATTTGACATTCTTCCAACTGATAATAAACCTAACATGATTAAGCTTATAATAATAATTATAAGTAATTGATGGTTTAAATCTTGGAAATAAATATTTTTTTTAACATTCTTGTCAAAATAAACTCCGTATTCCCTATCTCCACAGCTACTTATTTCGTTTTGTGAACTATTCCCGAGAAACGTACTGAATGCAATTAACTGATTGTCGATGCACTAAACTGTAAACAGTGCATTACCGCTCATCCTCTCAATACTAAATAGGGAGGGGATATGTGTTCTATCGATGTGCAAATAATGTTATCACTTTCTTTGGTGGTCAAGAAGACAAATAGGTAGCGGGTTTATTTGTTGTAAATTCATAAACAATACCATATAAATAGTTGTTATGAAGTAAGTAATATCTACTTAAAAAATAATTTTTTGCCTTATGTACCAATCTGTATAACAGAATTTGAGGCTGAATACTTTATTAACTTGATACAAGAATACCTGGAACAAAAAGTCAAAAAAGCTAGCCTTTAAACCCATATGGACTTATAACTAGAATGATTATGCGATAAGACTAACAAAGAATATTTATCTACGTAATTTTATGATTCATTTCGTCATAGAAACTTAAATGTACGCACGGCTACACATCCAGCTATACATTTCCAGTTTATGCTAATCTCGTTTTATATAGGAATTTCCGCACAATGCGAAGTCAGCTAATACTGGAAATGTATAGCTTGATGTGTAGTCATGTGTACAGTACAAGGCGATTTTTATCGATATCCCAGTACTCCCTAGCACAACACTACCGCTCGCACTTTGCATTAACAGTCGCACTCGGCAGCAGTGGCTCGAGTTACATGCACGTGCGCTCGCCGGATGTGTCGTCGTAAACAAACACGTCACTAGCACTCGTCGTTAACACAAATATCTACTAATTACTTACAATAAAACTAAATAATACCTATTGGGAGCTATTTTGGGTGTTTATAACAAGATCGAAAGGGTAAGGGTAAAAAAATAATCCTCGAAAAGCGACGGTGAAAAAGTGCTACGAAGGGTCTACGGTTGCTACGAGCTTTGCTACGCTGCTACGAACGGGTTCTTAAAACATGTGTCGTCAATTCTAATTCTATACATTTATATTAGGGGTTTAGAGATTAAGATATGTTGTTAGAGCCAACAAGCAGTATTAAACCTCTTCTTATATCTTTGATTCTAATTCCTAGCTAGAGTTTTTTGTTACAACAGTCTGCATGACAGTACTTTCTCGTTGTAAGCGGCACTAACTAAAAACAATCAATTTTTTATCGGGGCTTCCTATACATTTATATTGGGGAATATTGATGTATGGATAACCCCGATAAAATTGATAATCTCAAGTTAATAGGTACATGGACCTATTAATTTGTACACATTTTGAGAGGGTCATGTTAGGCATTACTTTACTATCAGCCGGTCTATTCTGTAACCATCTCACCGTGAAAACTTGGTGAAGTGAGCGTGGAGTGAGCTGTCATTTTCATCGATACATAATGATACTAAGGCAGTGACAGTTCACTTCAGGGTCACTTCACCTAAGTTTACACGGTGAGATGGTTAATTAAGTATAGAAAAAAGTATTTTTAGCCGTCAGATTTTGCGGAGCCGACGCGACGGTTTGAATATCGAAGTTAGACACTCTCCAATAGGCCAATGACATTTTTCATGCGACGTAATCTGTTTTTTATTCTCGTAGATTAATTTGGAGTTTGACATTTGCACCTGTCAAATTAGTCTACGAGGTAAAAAACAGACTATAGTATGTAATGGCCTGACGATATTCAGCAGATATTGATGGTTAATCACGTTCTTCATGACTCACAAGTCATAAGTCATACAGATGAAAGGCATCAACATGAGAACCGCATCAAGTATATTCATACCAAATGTGCCTTATCGTGTAAACAAGCCGATGGGAACGGTCGTAACGACTGCCATCAAACCGGTCGCGAAGTTGTGCCGTTGTTGTCCTGTTGTAATTATGATGGGACTGCGCTTGCGCTTGATTGTTAACAGCATATGAAGGGAATTAACGAGTCGGTCATTAATGTGTGAGTGGGGAAATAAAATGAATAAACATATACCTACCTAAGATTTTTATTTTTTACCCGACAGCCCCAAAAGAAGGTTAATGTTTTTTCTCATTGTTTCCCTCAAACAGAGCATCATCAAATTTAAATAAAAGACACTCAATAACGTCAAAATTTACAAAAAAATTGATTCTAGTCGCCCCTATCAAAGGTAGTTTTCGTAATGGAGAAGAATGGGCAAGAAACTCCGCCATTACTCTTTTAAAATGTTTTACAATATTTTGTATACATCAATTATATAATTATATATGAAGACGAATGCACCTAGAATAAGATTACTATACCACAATAGATAAAGCGAATTAAAAATTAATTAATTCGGTGATAGATACACTGGCCATCTAATCTCATCACCACCCTTAGCCAACTGGTAGAGAATGTCTAAGGCATTTAGTCCGCCTTTGTAACTTTTTAGACTGCGAAGAGTTTAAATAAATAATAATAAATGTGCGTTTTATTCATACGTTTGTGCTAACCCTATGAAAGTAAGGTGCAGTCTTTCGAATTCGCTACGAGTCAAATATAGCTTTGAGTCGCACCATTTTGATACATAAGTCGTCACCTATAAAAAAAAAAAGATTTCAAGATTTAGGAACTGTACAAATATTTAATGACTTTTGCACTTTATAAAAGTACCAATGCCTAATGCCCCATGCGCTTATAGGGATTGATGGGCTATTTGGGGGAAAATGAAATCATTGTGTAGATGACGAAAGATTTACTCACAGCGAACAATTTGCACTACGTTTGTACTAGAACATTTGACAAAATAGAAAAAGGAAGAATGAACTGACAAGTGTCTATGACACACGCATAGACTCAATTAAAAACGTTCGACAGGGATCTGTATACGCATGGGGCATTTGCTTTCAGCGGATAGATCTCTGAGACGTTTACCTAATTGATCTTGAATTATTTACTTACTTGATAATGTCACGAACACACGACTGTAGGTAGGTTTTGTAATACATACAAATACTCTTTCATCCCCAAAATAGTTATTGCACAAAAGGGTCCCATTCCGCATAACCCCTACTGAATTCTTTTATGACAATTTAAAAGGTTTTAACCTTTAACTTCGGCAACCCTTTAAACAAAAAAAGAAGGTCAAAAAGCAAATTAGTGAAGTTTCGCCACGCCACTTAACGGCAGGCAAAACAGACTGAAACTTGTCGCGACGTCAAAAAAATCGCACCATATTGACGCAAGTGTGCTGTACCCGGCGACCCCCTACTATGAACATGTGGATAGAAAGTGAGAATGATGTGATTCGAGATTACTTTTATTCCTTGTTCGTTTTATTTTGAAAGCGACAAGTGACAATTAAGATGCCTGTCTTCATAAACTAGACACAGTCTTTGATTCAAAATGTCTTATTTTTTTAATGAACTCTGTTTAAAAGTTAGAGTATTGCAATGTATTGTATTGCGAAAGAGTTAGGTAGTAGTACTTATAACTAAAGTAATAAAAACTAAAACCCAACTACGACTAAAAAGGTATAAACAAGACACCACGACAGACAAATTAAAAATCCGGAGTCACACGTAATCTGTTCGATTTATACATATTTTAACACGTGTGACTTCGGATTTTTAAATTATTTTGGGGTTGTAATATATTATATATTTTTGAAATGTGCTCATTAAGCCCTCTCATTTGATACCCAACATGGTACGATTAAACAATACTTTTTTTTTAGTTCTTGACTTTATGTCCTCTAGAGGGCGCCATTTTTAATTTAATGTGACGTCACATAGCCTATAACCAACGGACAATCAAGACGCTTCCAACGATACCTCATTTGTCAAATTGTGAGTGGTTTAGAAGATAGGAGGGAACAGATGAACATCCAAACATACATACCGGTCAAAATCATAACCCTCCTTTTTTCTTCGCCGTAGTCGGGTAAAAATAACCTCCAGGAGTCTTCATTTCTCTGCGTCAAGGACATCCTGGGGCATTCAGCCCTGCTACCAACCTTACCGGCTAGTAGCTAAACCACGACATGATCTAAGACTACTGCCTTGCGGACTTATCACAAGAATAAAGGAAAATATTTTTTTTAATAAATGCCTTTATGTATCTTTGCAAAATAAGAAGAAGATCAAACTCTTCTCAAGCTCCACCAATCCTCAACTCACCATCAAATTCTCACTCTTCCCTCACTTTCCCACATCCATTCTACAACCCATGTCTAGACGAGCGACACTGCGACACGACGGGCGTCGCGACCGACCACCGGCGCGGTCACTTCAAGCGCACCGACTAATCTACCAAAGACAAAAAAAGTCGTATGGACATGTTTTTTTTAAATGAACTTACGGCCTTTTTACATTTGACAGCAGTAATGCGTTTCAAGAGTACTCTTGGTGGTCTTAGTATTGCCAATTTGTGAATGAGGTTTTTTTTTTAAGGACGAGTTTGGATTGCATGGGAAACGTGAAGATTTATGTGAAAATAAGAGTGCCTTTGGAGGCCCGCCTTGGATGATATCTAGAAACCTATGGAAAGTTACAATGGTGGGATATCTTCGGCGCCAAATGAAGAATGAAATAATAAGCTAATATCAGAAGGGGGTAGTTTGTTTATTTTGTCAGTTTGTCTCAAGATTCCTTCCTAATTTCAGTAACCAAAACCGAGTTGTCCTAGTACTTCCTTACTTTAAAAATACCTTCTTGCATAGACCATTTTAACTACATTTAATGCTTGTAAATATAAAATTTTCTTTTTTTTAAATTTCTTTACGTAATCAGCATCAAATTGTGAAAGAGATGCGCAAGAGCACAGCTCTTTGAAAAGTAAGTAGGCAGCTAGTGTTCAGTAATTATAGCAGTTCGTGCAGTTTTATGTTAACGACTGTGAATACCTCATTAACCCCTATTGTTGATTGAGGGCTGTCAGAAGTAAGATTTAACACTATTTCTACCGATCGAAATCGGTACATGGTTATTTGTTTTCTCTTATCTATGCCGGTGGGTATGTAATTAAAGCCTAAGGCCAACCCTGTACTGCGAAAAAAAATCTCGCGATATTTTTAGCGCAATTCTGTAACACGAGGTATCTTATGTATCTACACGCACTGGCGATTAAAAATTCGCGTTTGTTGCAATTGCGTACTCTGAATATAAACCGCGGGAATAAAAATCGAGCGGTGAGTTTTCACAGTGCGTGCTAGGCCTTAGACATATTGGAAAGGGCTCCTTTTAGTACCTACAACCTTAGTAGTTTTAGTTCTTTAAGCACCCGAGGTTAAGAAAAGGAATAAATTCTATACCTATGTTGCTTGCTAAAGTAACGCTTTATATAATCCAAAAGAAATTAGTGCCTACTAACGATGGAAAAATTCAATAATGAATGCTGTGGCAAAACACTATCGTAAAGTAAACTGTCCACCTCCTCGGAAAAACGCCTCTAATCCATTCTCAAAATAATCTAAAATTATAATTACCTAGCTACCTCGAAAATAACCATCGTGACATCAACATCCCGGTCATCTGGCAACCCTGCACGCGCACTTCTCCTCACTAGCATCAAATTATCTGTTCTCCTTTACGCACATTAAAAAAAAACACATAATTATGGATATAAAACCTCTTTTCTCGTAAAAAGTCCAGATAAAAAGGCCGTGAAGACACTTCCTCCGTCTAATCCCCCATAAAATGGTCCCGTGCGCCCATTAACACTATTTTTAATTATTTTTTTCAATCTCATTGAACGCTACGTCCTCAATGAGGCCCATTTACATTTTAAAAACTACGAAAATAACGATATATTGTTTACTTTATTTTTTAGTGTAAGGCGTAAAGTTGTGTGCTAAATTTTCTAATGTGAAGACAATTTTGATGACCAATAAAGGTGATTATTGCTTAACTTGGTAGATGTGATGTGGAGGATGATGTATGACGTATAGAATATGTGAGACAAGCTATTGACGTCTTTAACGTAGTTCTAATTAATTTATTGGCGCTTTTAAAGCGGAAGCAAAATGTTGTGGAGCCGCTTAGAATATTTGAATTTAATAAAGATAGAGATTTGGTCTGTAGACACTGATAAAGAATGTTGAAAAATGAAAACATCTAGATAAGTAGGTAAACCATGACCGTATGTCCCATAAACGTATCGTGGCAAATAGTTTTACCACAGATTCTAAGCACCAAATACAACTGCCATTTTCTACTATTCTATACTTCTATAACACAACTAAAGCGAAATAAATAAAAAGCACTTGCTCTAAAAAACATCTTAGTTTACGCCATCAAAAATTAAAAAACAACTGAACAACAAAAAGCTATAGCACTCATTTCTCTAACAAAAAAAAACAATAGCTAACAATATAAAGACTACTCCACAGATGCGATGTCCTGGTGCGCGCGGCAATATTTACAAGTCGCATCCGGCGCACAACTATTACTTAATAGTCGTTCCTCACTGATGTCTTACAGTCTGTCTCAAACTTTAGCAGCAGCTCCGTCTTCTATATTGAAACAGTCAGCTTGCTGTCTTACAAAAGTCTCCTATCCTGAGCATTTGACAGCTTGCTTTTCAGGTACAAATTCCGTGTATTCCCGTTCGTCCCACTGGCGTCGTCCTACTGGTGGGACGAACGGGAATTTAATAAATAACATTAAATTTATTTCCGCTCGTTCCACTGATTTTCTCAGTGGGACTATTATTGGGAATATTATTTATATAAGATAAGATATTATTTATATAAGAAGATATTTATTTACATAAGATAAGTATCATCGAACGAATTCTAATGATCATGACGTATGATGAGCACGTCAATGAGTCTGTATGGACTTGTGCTACCCAACAAAAATCAATTTATAAAGCTACAAACTATCCAACTAAACTTTGAGCACGTGTGTCACTAAACGCCGCGGATTTTTTCCTAAAGCTCGGTAACATGATACTAAAATTGAGTTAAAACAAACACGCCCTGACGCACGACACGCCCGAAAGGGTTTATAATATTAACCGTATTGAATGACGGGTTAAATTGTATAAATGGAGCAAAATAGAGTGCTGTTGATGATTGTGTAAAAGTTAATAACGAATTAATATTTTACGTGATCATTGTATGACGAAAGGTGCAAAGATTTAGGCCACTCTAGAGTGCTGACTGTACTTTTAACCTACTAACAATCGGGGCCCACTGGGGCCATCTAATATTCAAAGGGGCGAGTGGGTACACTTAGGTAACTAGGGACAAGATTCAAAGGGCGAGCGGGGCCTACACCGTCCATTTGTTTCTCTTTTCTTTGAGCAGTCGGCCAACAGCTTCGGAATTTACCTACAACCAACAAGTGTTTTTTTTTTTTTTATACTACAATTTATAAATTCCAGTTTTTTTAATTCCTTTTTCACCGTTCTTCTGAACGATAGATCTTGAGCACAACTTACTTATACCGTTTATGACCAACTTATAAATAAACGGGTGCAAGACTAAACCAGCCATGACTTGATTACATAGGGAGATACTGGACCTTAAAACTATCTTAGAAACGAAGCATGCTTGCTATTCGGCTAATGTTTTATGTATAATTTTCACAAACCTTATGTTTTTCAACAATCCCCTTACTATCTCTACGTCTACTGTTGTAAAATGTTTCACAAACAAATCGCGGCACATTAAAGTGTTGTGTTGCGGTGAGGGGGGATGGATGACTCCACCCCTGCACTACTCAGCGGATAGGCAAGGAGACGGTGGGAAGATGGATTAGTTCATCTTGTTTTAAAGTGAAACCATTTTACTACGACGTTTCCATTGATTTGAAGTACCTACATTAAGAGTGATATAACAGGGTCCATTTCATTGATAACAGCCCACATTTTAAACGACACGTATTAAATTATTATGTTTGAAAACTTTAAAAAACGAATTGCTAGCACAACGGCAAAAATGCAGTGACAGTAGGTAGATCCTTATAGTGATGCGGATTTACACCATACTATAGATGCGCTTCCCTGGTGCGCCGGGTACGGGCCAGCCCCAACATTATACTGCTGTGTGTGCTGCTGCAAGCTTTCCACATCGGTGTTGGGCTTGTAGCAGGGATTCTCATATCTATAAGGCAGTGTTAGGTTAAAAGTTTACTAGCATAGTTGACAAGAAATATTGTTACTAACATAATGAGTCCTGTTAGTAGGTAATTAAATATAAATAAATGATAAACCTAGGATTTAGCTTATGGTACTGACCCACTGCGGCATAAAAAGTGTCTCCGAAAAAAATATACTTATTCATTCTATATTTTGTTTCTTTTCTTTACTTACGAGTTTTTCAAGTTGGAATTCTGTTTCTCCATACCAAAATACTAAAATTCTCTCCGACAGCTCCTAGCCTACCCGATTGGTGATGGATCACAGTGCGCACACAGATTTGCCTGCTGATCGTTCCCGCAAACAATCACTTGACTCCATTTTAGCTTTTAAGAGGGGCGCGTTATTTGAACCGTCAAATTTTGCTCTATTTACCGGTGTCGGTTACATTGTACGGTTTTTGTGGGTCGGGTTCTCGTGTTGATCATATTTGGTTTATCACTTAGCTATATCATTGCGTTGGTTTTATAGTGCAAGCCATTTAACGATCTATGCCTTATCCCGGGTCGATGACGTACACGGCAGGCTCATTTCTTTCTTCCTAGTAATATTAATTGACAGCTATTCCATCTTCATAATAAAAATCTTAAATTCCTTCATTCATTAGCCGCCTTTATACGACACGCGCATTCACGCGTGAAAGGCCTTTCACTCAGGAAATAAAAGATATAAAACGAGAACGCGCACCCCGCCCGTTCGCGCTTTCATGCGTTCAAGTCTGTGCGCTTAGAACAAAATTCAAGGCACATAAAAATGGATAAAAACAATCACACACGATTGCGCGTGCAAGCTTTCCCGCGTTCAATCGTGCACACTCCGATCGCGAGTGAAAGCGCGTGTCGTGTAAAGGCCGGCTATTTACTAACCAACAACGCACTGCCTCAACCGCTAAATGACATATGCATGCACAAGTGTTCCTTTTAAAACGAAGGTCAGGGGGGAGGATTTTGAAAATTCATTGATTCAAGTTTAGACACGTGCCGCCTCGATACGGTAGGGGAGGGGAGAGGGCTAGTAACACCCCCACTCCCCCTCTGGCGGAGATACATAGTTTTTATTTTTTTTATTTTTTAATATGGCATAAATCTCCTAAAAAGGTTCATAAATAAAATGTAGAGGGAGGTGGAAGAAAGACAGGAAGAGAGCATGTCCTCACCCACCAGGAGACACATTTTCAAGGTCAATGTCAAACGTCTTGGAGGTCAAGGCCAAACATTCCCTAAGGACTTTAATAGAGGATCATGACTTGTATTTAAATAAAATTGTTATTTTTATTCAGAGGAGCTCGTGGCTAAGTAATAACAGCCGCTCGGGTCGATCCATCAGGTTAAGCTACGCTTGCTGGGGTTGGTCCGTGGATGGGTGACCATTTTCACATATCGAGACTCCTCCGTGCCTCGGAAACCACGTTAAGCCGTTTGTCCCGGCTGTCATTTGTAGATCTTTGGCAGTCGTCGTTACGAGTCGTCAGAAGCCCGAAAGTCTGACAACCAGTCTAACCAAGGGGTATCGTATTATCCAGTTACTGGGTTGTGGAGGTCAGATAGGCAGTCGCTCCATGTAAAATACTGGTATTCAGCTGCATCTGGTTAGACTGGAAGCCGACCCCAACATAATTGGGAAAAGGCTAGGCAGAACTGTTATTTTTATTCTTATACCTACCTAAAGTTATATTCTTGATAACCTTTTTAAGGGAAATTTCGAATCCTGAGTTCCTGACTTCTAACTCTGAAAAGGTACATGAATGACTGTGCTATAGGGCCCTGTTTAGAGATAAAATAATCTCCCAAGTAATGAATATCTCAAGCAGCTCAAACAAATTGACACTCATCTTAAGACCATGATGAGTATCATAACAGCCACACAATCACTACACTTGTATGCACAGAAGCTTACCATTGTCAATTAACGTGTCCTGGTCCTTAAGACCGCAGGGGAAAAGAAACTGGTCCTTGTATACAAAGGACTTAGGTCGAGAATGGAGTGAAGAGTTGGGACTGATTTTCAAGGGCCAGGACACACATTACCGCATTGAGGTGGTCAGGCTCCCACGATGATGTTTGACATTTTGTAGAGCTTTTAAACTCGTAGAATTCAATATGTACTAGTATAAAATAAAAAAATTGCAAAAAAAACAACCGACTTCCAAAAAGAACACGAAAATTTGAAAAATACCTTTTTTTTTTTTTCTTTTAAGTGGTGGTACCTACCCCAGATAAATATGAATACCACGACGGAGTCACATAGAACATCGTCTACATAAACTAAGTGGGAAAAAAATACGTACTTAATATTGAAGCTAACTCAGAAACTACGCAAGGAAAGTAAATAAAATTTATATGGGACACATTATCTGAAGCATGACCTACTAAAGAAAAAAAGAATCATCAAAATCGATTCATATTTGGCGGAGTAATCGCGTATCATATACTTAAACAAAAAAAAACATACAGACGAATTGAGAACCTCCTCCTTTTTGAAGAAGTCGGTTAAAATAAACAAAATACACAACAACAAAAAATACACGCACAATAGACACATATCCCAATATACATATTTAAAGTACTATGCGGGGGTCGGCTTCCAGTCTAACCGGATATTATATTATACTATTATATAACCGGATATTATATTATATTTACTTTAAGCATTGAAAGCTGATGTTTCTCCTTCTTTTTCCCCTTACATTATGCAAAATTATATTTTTAATTGTATACCATCATCTTCTCTATTATTACTGAAGTCTATACAGAAATTTGACAGCAGTTAATGCGCTCAAAGGACCTGCCTGATGACCTCACGCTTATCGTCGTAATTATAATTATCTTACTGTGTATCACGTGAGTACTACTCTTTAATGAACAGAGGCTGCTCAGTTGATCAGTGAGCGAGCACTCTGGGAAATACTTTCGTGTAGATGGACTGATTTGAAAGTTGTTTAGTTTTGTGGAAATTGGCAACTCTCGGGTTAGAAAACAGGTGAAATCTGGTAAATAGTTTTTTTCTTATATTATTTACAAGCATGACCTAAGCTTGTCAATATTATTACCCCTTCTTTGCACACGCTTCTTTCCCTTTCACACGTTTAGGGCATCTCGATAGGGCAATCGAACAGATAACTTGTGACTCCGGATTTTTAATTTGTCTGTCTGTGATATCTTGTTTAAATCTTTTTTAGTTGACTTTTTTGTCGTAGTTGGGTTTTAGTTAAGTACATAAATTTTATTTTATTTTTATTTTCTTCTTGTAACATGTTTACGATAGCCCAGAACACACCCACCAATCATAACCCAATCATTACAAAATGGGAGCCTTAGGACCAAAAATAAATCAATCTTCCACTAAATTTAAACCAAGCTGCGCCCAATATCAAAACGCAGTAGACTAAACACTAGAGAGTCTAGACGTATAGATCATACACTCTGTAGTCTATACCACGGTAGTTACATTACACACGGCTACACATCAAGCTATACATTTCCAGTATAAGCTGACCTCGCATTGTACGGAAATCCTATACAATGCGAGATCAGCATAAACTGGAAATGTATAGCATGATATGTAGCCGTGTGTACTCTCATGATTTAGTGCGTTGCGTAATACCCAGTCGGGAGCCACTCCACTCGGGAGTCCCAGTAGGCAAAGCACTTGACTTGTATTAATAAAACTGTTTTACTATTGGGCTTAACATTGCGAATCATCAATGTCTGAACGAATGAAGTTTTAAACTTTTTGAAAGGGAATCAGCATGGTTTTATACATCAATGATTGATCTTAGTAGTTTTTAACTCATTTTTATGGGAGCAGAGTTTAAGTAGTCGTAAACTTACACTGTTTTAGATAGGCCTGATACTAAAATATTATTTCAATAAAAAGTTGTGATTTTGTTAGAGGATTCTGCAAGCCGTTGGTTTTGGATCGTTGTTCGTATTTTGTCAGCGTACGCGCATTCCAGAAAGCATCATAGTAAACCATTATGGCGGAAACTTCAACACTATATAATATTATAAAGAGAAGAAAAAAATTATTTTTGTTTGTAATGAATACATTCAAAAGCTGCTGGATCGATTTAAAAAATCTTTCACCAGTTGAATGCTATATTATCACTGAGTATTATAGAGCTATAATTTATAAAGATATACGTGGGCAAAGCCGCTGGAAGAAGCTAGTCATAAATAAAAAAGGGAGTAAACCCATGAAGAAAGTTTAAATATGTTTCTTTAGAATATTTTTTTTATTAATTACTGAAACTGAAACTCATAATTTGGACAGAATATTACTAATATTATTTCGGTTATCAACGTTATCAGCAATAGTACTAAACCTCCTGAGGCCAACACATAAAAATACAAATAATAATTTTATTGTATAAACGTATGTAGTATAAATGTATATTCTACTTGTGTTATTTTTATTATCATTCAGAATACAGAGCACTTTTCAGCGTTCAATTTTTATGACCACTTCAAGACATAGAGGTCAATCGAACAGGAAAACAGGGATTGTTTTGTAATTGTTGTTTTTGTTGTTTTCCGCAAGACAAGTGTATATTTATCATCTAGAGCTCATAAACTTATTGTCAGGTATACCTGGATGAGGCTGGATTAGTAGCAAGTTGGAACAAGAAAAGAGAGGAGCACAAATGTATGGAACAGCAGATTTTTTTTTTTCGCGATTACAAGGTTGGTACCATAGAAAAAGTATATTATAGATGACACCAAATCACTAGTTTCAAGGATAACAGTGTCTATGCTAAGCAGTGTGTGAATTCGGGCTGTGGGTGAAATCGGGTTGTGGGTGAAATCGGGCTGTTGATGATGATGATAATGATACCTATTGAACGAGTTTCTTGCCCGTTCTTCTCCATATATAAAATCCTACCTGACCCACCCATCACCTCCTATGGAGAAGAATGGGCAAGCTAGAAGATGAAGCTAGTTGCCCACTCCAAAGCGTAGTACTCATCGCATCTGCATCTTTCTGAATGACCGACCCCTTGACAATTCAAAAGTGCCTGTAACTCGTTTATTTTAAATAAATGCTTTGAGTTTCAGTTTGAACCCGCAAACAGGAGTAATGCTAAGTTTGCTGTAAAATTCACTTCAATTCTCACTCATGTAACGAACACAATCCGAATGTGAACTCACTTGTTTTATTCAATAATAACCGTGGATTTCTAACTTGACCTGACACTTCTCGAATACCGAAGTGTTGTTTAGAGAGTAAATATCAACATAGCTGCCAAATTGTACTTATAACCCAAAAATACCAAATTTTGACCAAAATTATATGTTTTTTATCAAAAATATAACCCATTCCATACAATCTCTGTGAAATATTTTAAACTTAAGCCTCTTCAAAAACCTGTCACAGAATTCCTGAAAAACAATAAAAAAAAATTAAAGAACACCAAAGTTGGTATATAACCCCATGTTCTTGAGACGTAAACAGTTAAACAGACAGTAGATACTAACCAATGGGTTACGTACGCCACTTAAGAACTCACGATGCTTAGCTTAACCAAGTGGCTAATAGTGATGGGCGAATGGTCATGTGTAGGGAACATGAATCGATAATATTTTAGGTACTTCGAGCGAGCTATGCTGCTGAGCTTCTGTTTAGTTATAAATAATCATTAATACTAACGCACTTTACCGCAGAATGATGATAGATAGATAGATAGACGGTCATTTCATCGTCGTAAGCCGATTTTCTTAGAGTAAATGGTACAAATAATACAAACAAACGCAATCCATCACGATTAAACTCCGGCCTTGGTTCTTGGCCAAAGGCAAATTTCTGCAGCAGCTGTTTTGTGAAACTCACACAACGGAAGGAAGCTGGAGTTTAGCATGCACTGAAACGCTTTACTCGTAATTTAGATAATATAGCAGCGCCATCCACTTTTGCAACTTAAACTAGTCCACCAGATTAATAAAGAATAACAACTTCAAAATTGTAGCGCACAAAATCACAAATATATCGATATCGATAACTTTTCTTCCAGCCCTACCCGTCAAATAAGTAGCAACTACTCGAGGAAGGAGTTGCTAGAGTAGCACTTCACCTGATATTTGGTTATCTCTGTGACATTGCACAGGAGTCTCGGTGGCGAAATAGACGCTACAGGCCATCGATAACGAAAGCTCTTGATTTTTTTGTTGTTGTGCCTTCACTTTGAGATTGTAATTGTTCAAAGTAAGTGAAAGAGTGAAGGAGCATTTAAGTTCAGATTCAAATACGCATTCGTATGTATCCAGTATAAAACATGTCATTCTATTTTTAAATTCTTTCGTACTATTAGGTTTATGGAAATACCTGCCCGAAAAGATCATAATTTTTGTTGACAGAAAATAGATTCCTTTCCGTGGGTAAAAGGACCAATAAAATTGATAACAGCAACCTTAGTCCATCAAATGTGAATCGGGCTTTTAAATACCGATAAAAATTAAAATTGTGTCTCGTTAATGACAGTTGGAGGTTTATGTAATGATGACATAACTAATGACTCATCATCTGTCTAGCCTTTTCTGAACTAAGCTTCCAGTCTAACCGGATGCAACTGAATACCAGTATTTTTTAAGGACGGTTGACGGCTTATCTGATCTCCACAACACAGCTACTGGGTAATACGATACCCCTTGGTAAGACTAAACGTCAGACTTTCCAGTAACTCTGACGGGGTCCGTTAGGACCGATGCCTGCCAGGGTTGCGGAATAGTCCGAAAGGGATACCGGGACCCTGGCAACAGGCAACTGAAGGAACACGGGTGGGTTTTAGTCAGTAAGAGTCTGACACGCCCTTCCGCTCCGGACAGAGCGGGAGAAGTCATTCCCACCCAAAAAAATAAAAAATAAAAAAAATACTTTCCAGTAACTACTGTCACAGATTACACTACAAATGACAGCGGTTTAACATAATTACTGTTTGCATCATCATCATCATCATCTCAGCCGAAAGACGTCCACTGCTGGACATAGGCCTCCACCAAGCACCGCCACTTCGACCGGTTCTGTGCCTTGCATCCAGCGGATTCCCGCGGCCTTCACTAGGTCATCGGTCCACTTTGTCGGGGGTCTTCTAATGCTACGTCTTCCGGTACGCGATCGCCACTCCAAAACCTTTCGGCCCCATCGGCCATCTGTTCTACGAGCAATGTGCCCTGCCCACTGCCACTTATGTTTG
The DNA here is from genome assembly GCA_948473465.1 of Lithophane ornitopus. Classification (NCBI taxonomy): domain Eukaryota; kingdom Metazoa; phylum Arthropoda; class Insecta; order Lepidoptera; family Noctuidae; genus Lithophane; species Lithophane ornitopus. The sequence goes on from OX419636.1 coordinate 9,005,223, forward strand.
GCAATACTTCGGGCTATGTCGGTTACCTTGGTTCTCCTACGGAACTCTTCATTTCTGATCTCTTAATTTCTACTGACTATAAGTAATCCTTATTCTTACTAATATTATAAATGCGTAAGTAACTCTGTCTGTCTGTCGCGCTTTCACGCCAAAACTTCTGAACCGATTTAAATGAAATTTGGTACACAGATAGTCTAGAGCTTAATAATAATAATAATAATAATAAGCCCCCTAAACAACCACACGTCCTGATTTACCATCTAATCACGTGGGGGGCGGACACACGAATGAGAAATTACTGGCGTGGCTAACGTGGCTCTGGAAACCCATTCAAAATGGAGACTCGTTCAAAAAGAAAACGTATAGGACCGCTGCCCGGGGGCGATCGCCGGGGCGCACCTGGAGCTGACGCTGGGTGTCTCAGCATGCGAACCGTCAGCGGTGAGGAGTTGAACAGGCGGGCTCCCACCGACAAAGATGTTACAGCCGAAATCACTGACGATGGTGACAGACTGACAGACAGGACAAACACCCCTGTAGAACCGTATAGTCCAAGTACAATATCTTACACACCTTCTAAACAATCGTCACCATCCATACCGTCATCACCCATATCATCATCACCTCCCATTATTAGTTTAAATACAATCCCACCCACTCCGACCTTGAATGTTGCGCGGGAGGTATCTACCTTTTTACCTGCGTCCACCAAGGCTGGAAAAGCAAGAGTTCGCATGAGATGGAGCAAAGAAGTTAACCTATTCATCATGCGAACTTACCTGTACATCACTAAATTAGAGACCGACTTGACCACGTATAGAAAACAATTGCATGAACTTTTTACACGTCAATACCCAGAGATTACAGTTACAGAACAGAGAATTTCAGATCAAAGAAGAACAATAGTAAGAAATAAGCTTCTGTCTCCAGAAGTAATAGATCAGTTAAAAGACGAAGTACGTACACAACTACAAGAAGAATCAGAAAATATTGAAGGCACCGTCACTACACTACTAACACAAAACGCAGCGGAGTATAACCAACAAGAACAACCACAGTCGTACACTCAATCACAACCAATCACACAATCTCAACCATACTTTCAATCACACGCATATTCACAAACCACGCATACATCCACGCAAACCGAAAGTATAACAATTATGTTAGAAAATGAAATAGAGACCCTAGCCGATACTAATCAAAACCAGTCCACAGACATGCGTATTCAAGAAATACACGATAAATTTAAAACAGCTCTCACTCAATATTCCGGCATGGACCCGGCCGCTCGACCAAAACTACCCAAACTTAGGTACACACCAAAACTTTTTCACCTCGTTAATTTATTTAATCAAAATATTCTTAACCAATATATTAGCGAAGAAACTCAACTTATAGACGTGCATACCCTGATATATTGCACAGCATTAGTTATTTCCGAAGAACTTAATTTTAAAATCACAGAATACACAAGCAACACAAGACAAAGAAATATTAACAAACCAGCATGGCAGCAGAGGCTTGAAAAAGATATAGAAAAACTTAGAGCAGACTGTAGTAGACTAACCCAATATATTAATAACAATAGATCAAACAAAGTAGTTAAGAGAGTTGAAGCAATATTTAAAAACATGGCTACCCACACGAGACACGAAAACGATAATAGAAAACCGGAAGAATTCTTAGATACATTGAAACAGAAATTAGCCTTAAAAGTTCACAGGTTGAGAAGATACAAGAAAGCACAAGAACGTAAAAATGATAACTCCTTGTTTGCCACAAACGAAAAGAACTTTTACAGAAATTTACAGAAACCACACACTAACACTAATACACCCACAATCGAAAACAACGTAGAATTACCAACAGCAGAACTACTAGAAACATTTTGGTCTGGAATATGGGAAGAGCAAGTGCAACACAATGATAAATCTGATTGGATAACAGACGAAGAAACAAAATGGAGCTCATTAGAAGAAATGGAATTCGTTGAGTTAACCGAGTCTGACATTACTAGTATTACAGCGAGACTACACAATTGGAAATCCCCTGGTATTGATAAAATTCATAATTATTGGTATAAAAAATTAGAGTCATTACACAAAGTATTAGCTAAAAATTTTACAGAAATCATTTTAGGGAAACAAAACATTCCTGAATTTATTGCTACAGGAATAACCTACATGTTACCAAAAACCCAGTACTCTCCACAACCTTCTCAATACAGACCAATTACATGCCTACCCACAATATACAAGATCCTAACGTCAGCAATCACAACAAAAATTAATAAACACATCGAAAATCACAATATAATAGCAGAGGAACAAAAAGGATGTAGAAGGGGCCATATGGGGTGTAAGGAGCAATTAGTTATAGATTCAATAATCCACAAACATGCCACCACAAAAAATAGAAATCTACATTGCACATATATAGATTATAAAAAAGCATTCGACAGTATTCCGCACTCCTGGTTAATTCAAATACTACAAATATATAAAATAAATTCAAAAATAATAGACTTCTTACAGAATATCATGTCCCGTTGGAGAACTACACTCCAATTAAATTACCGACACAACACTATTACAACTCGGCAGATTTCCATAAAGAAGGGTATTTATCAGGGAGATTCTCTGAGTCCTTTATGGTTTTGTCTCGCTCTGAATCCTCTGTCCGATCTACTACATCGCAGCCAAGCCGGATATTCTCTTAAACATACCACAGATGAAACTATTATCTCACATCTTATTTATATGGACGACATTAAACTGTATTCAAAGTCTGAAAAAGACATGAAAAAATTAATAGATATCACGACAGAATTTAGCAAAGACATCAACATGCAATTTGGTTTAGATAAATGCAAAACAGTACATATAATAAGAGGTAAAATAAAACCGGGTGACTATCCTATTAACAATACAGACACAATCACAGCAATGGAACCAACGGATTTATATAAATATTTAGGGTACAAACAACTCAAAGGACTAGATCATTCAGCAATTAAATACACATTAAACTCAGAATACAAAAGAAGAGTGGTCGCAGTATGTAAAACCCAACTCTCCGGAAAACATTTAATTAAAGCGTTGAACACATACGCAATCCCGATACTAACATATTCATTTGGAGTGATCAAATGGTCCAAACCTGACATACAACAAATAGAGAGAACAACACGCACCACACTCACTAAACACAATAACCTACACCCTAAATCTGCAATAGAAAGACTGACCATCAAACGGCAATACGGAGGGAGAGGCCTTATAGACGTCCATCATCTTTGGCGGAAGCAGATAGCCAAACTAAGAATATTCTTTCACTCTAAATCACACACAAGCAAAATTCATAAAGCCGTAGTTATGAACGACATCAGCTACACTCCACTTAACCTACACGAACAAATAGATACACAACACACTAGCAATGAAGACCCACATAAGCAAAAGTTAGAAGACTGGAAAAAGAAAGTGTTGCATGGACGACACCCCCATGACCTAGAACAATCTCATGTAGATACAATAGCATCAAATAAATGGCTTAAAATCGGTAACTTATTTCCGGAAACCGAGGGTTTTATTATTGCAATACAGGATCAAATCATAAATACTAAAAACTACAGGAAATTCATTATAAAAGACCCCACAATAACAAACGATAAATGTCGCAAATGTCACAGCCAACCAGAGACCATTCAACATATAACAGGGGCATGCACAACACTCACACAAACAGACTATACACACAGACACAATCAGGTAGCAAACGTCATCCATCAAAAACTAGCACTCAAATATAAACTCATACTAGATACAAACACTCCCTATTACAAGTACATGCCACAAACAGTTCTAGAAAATACCACACACAAACTCTACTACGATCGCGCCATACTAACCGACAGGACCGTTCACTATAATAGACCAGATATAACTCTTCAAGATAAAGTTAATAAAGTCACATACCTCATAGATATTGCAGTCCCTAATACACATAATTTACAAAAAACAATAGGTGAGAAAATTAGTAAATATGCTGAATTGAAAGACGAAGTGACCAGAATTTGGAGGCAGGATAAAGTATATGTAGTACCCATTGTGATCTCGACGACGGGTGTTATACCCAATCACCTCCACCACAGCCTTAAACTAATAGACCTAAAAGACTCAATTTACATAACACTCCAAAAAGCCGCAATTTTAAACACCTGCAGAATAGTAAGAAAGTTCATGCAAATTGAGGAAAATGAAATCACTCCTCTTAACATTAATGCTTCGTAAAAAAAAAAAACATTGTCACCACACACACACACACGCTACATTGACTTGGCTTGAGCCCGTTAATGTAGCTTAAACTAGCCAAAGAGCTAAGAAACAAAATTTGTTTACCAAAAATAATAATAATATTTATTGAATAAAAACGTTACAAAAAGTGTACACTTAGTCAACAGTAGAATTTCCGAAAAATAATAATGATCGTGCCTAAAAAAATAAGATAAACTAAAACTAAAATATGTTAGAACAGATGCAAGTAATGATGGTTCGGAATTGCAATGTTAGGTAGCGACCCGCCCGAACTAGGTTAATTCAAACCTGTGTTTCAGGCCATCACTTTACATTTCAATTACATTGGAGCACAATTTTTTTAAGAACTAATATAAAATAATCTATACTATTAACAAATATGAGAAAAAGCACATTGGTACATTAATATCTAAAACTAAACCTATGTAAATATACAAAAGTAAATATTTACGAGGGAATAAATTATCATCATGACAATATTTCTAGAAGTTTTTCTGTGTCTGTGTAATTGAGTATGGCTAAATGTTCAGATAATATTTTACTACATTTTTTATAACTTACACTATAGAAGCTAAGTAACTTGTTGAGCCTATTGTACAGAAAAGGTCCTAAAAACACATAAAATCTATTAGCAAACGCATGTCTAGTTTGAGGCTTTATGCAAACCAAGTCCTTCCTTCTCTTGCCGGAAGGTACTGGGTCAAAAGGAACTGCAGTGTGCTGGTGTAGTACTATACTTAGTATAAATAATTGTCGTACTGTTAGTACATTACATGCTGTGTAGAGCTCGTGCGAAGGAAATCTAAAAGGGCGAAAGGTAGCAACCTTTAGAATTGCTCTTTGAGCACGCTCTAGAGGGAGTAAAATTGTTTTTGCAGCGCCACCCCACGAAGTTATGCAATAGGTAAGAATTGATTGACACAAAGCTAAATAAACCTGTTTAATTAATTTATGGTCTGCTACGTTGCGTAAATTCTTAAAGACATATATTAATTTGCGCACTCTAGCACAAAGTAACTCGATATGTTTACGGAAATTTAAATTGGAGTCAATAGTGACACCCAGATATTTTAAATGGTCAGCTTTAGCTAAAGTGGGGCAGGAACATGCAGTGTCAGCGACCGTGTTACAATTGTGTGCGTAAAGGTTTAGATTAGTAAGCGGTATGTTAGTATTTCTCATTGCAAATAAAATGTATTTTGTTTTATCTGTATTTAACGTTAGTAGATTATTATGAAGCCAATTAGATACAATGTTAAAACCATTCTGAGCATGATTGTAGACCTCATCTCTTGATTTAGCTGAGAACAATAGAGCGGTGTCATCTGCATAAGACATTATGACACCATTTTGGAGTGACAAGCGGCACAGGTCATTTATGTAGATTAAAAATAACGTAGGGCCCAAAATGCTCCCTTGAGGAATTCCAAAACAACTATTTTTAAGTTCAGAACTTGTATAATGATCAATTTTTACACATTGCTGACGATCGCTAAGATAATCAGAAAATAGTTGAAGTTGTGCTCCTCTTATCCCAAGTGTTTCAAGCTTGTGCAAAAGTAAAGTACATGAAATTGTGTCAAAGGCTTTGGCTAGGTCTAGAAAGATCCCAATTGTGTGCATACCATTGTCTAGATTGGTAGTGACATGATTAGTCAATTTGTGTACAGCTTGGCTAGTTGATCTTTTGGGCCTAAAACCAAATTGATTATCGGAAAGCAGTTGGTTATCTTCCAGATATTTTAACAATCTGCTGTTAATTATTTTTTCTAAAATCTTTGAAAGGCCTGTTAACACTGAAATGGGTCTGTAGTTATTCACACAGTTTTTGTCGCCAGACTTGAATACAGGTGTGACCACAGCTTTTTTAAACAATTTAGGGAATATACCTTTGGTTAAACAAAGTTGAAAAATATGTGTTAGCGGAGGGGCAAGTAGGTAATTAAATCTTTTAAGTATATTATTAGGTATGTCATCCCACCCAGTAGCACAAATATCCTTTAACCCGTTAATTATTCTTACTACCTCGTAAACGTCGGTATCTAATAATACAAATGACTTTAGTGTAGAGGAAGTCGTAGTTGTGTTTTGACGGGAAAAAACACCAGAATTTAAATTTTTTTCAGCCAAATTTTTACCAATGTTAGCAAAAAAGTTATTTATTTTATTCATTGCTGCGGATGGGTCAGTCTCTGTTGATAGTAAATCAAACGGAGGTTCGGGATTTTTCGATCTAAATGTATTATTTTTTATAAATTTCCACACAAGTTTACTATTTGTCCCCGCCTTCTGTAATTAATTTTTATCATATAGATTTTTTTGTTTTTTCAAAAGGTTATTGCAGAAGTTTCGATACCTTTTATATGTAAGAGAAAGTATTTCGTTCTCAGGAGCGAGTTTCGATTTAAGATGAAGTTTGTCTCTATGTCTTACACAACGAACGAGACCGGGTGTAATCCAAGGTTTAATACAACAATACTTTCTAGGCATTTTTTTTGTGAATGTGTTTTTCCTTATTGCATATTGTAGCGAATCTATGAAATACATTAACGTACTATTTGCATCGTTTGAATTATAAACTGGGTCAAAATTAATACCGCGTAAGTCATTTTCCAGGTTTGTCATATTGACTTTAGTATAGCTACGCATGCAGTTTTTTCTTGGTGAGGATATTTGCAGTGTTAGTAAAACAGCTTGATGATCGGTAAGTGAAGAATTAGTAACCAATGTTTTGGATGGATTTTTTGATTTTAGAATGATATGGTCTAAGCATGAGCCACTCTGATGCGTGGGGTGATAGTGAGCTGGTAAAAGTCCATGAAATGAGCAAATATTCAGATAATTATGTACATGGGTATCGGTTTTCCCGGAAGCAATGTTAATGTTGATGTCGCCCAAAAGTACTATGTTTTTAAAAGATGTTATGTTTCTTAAGTTTGTGTCAAGCGAGTCTAAAAATCTGTCCATATTTTGAGAAGGAGGCCTATAAATAGCCATAACTACCGTATCGGGAATAATTTTGATTATTAAGCAATTACTATCTTGGAATATAGGTTCTTCTATGATAGTTCGTAAATTATTTTTGATATAAACTACTAGTCCATCATTTTGGTTTATGTTCCTGTCAGTCTTATACGAAAAATAACCGTCAAGAGATGGTACATTGATTGTCTGTTTTGACAACCAACATTCTGTTAGGACGATAATATCACAGCTTATGTCGAGATTCTGTAATAACACTTCAAATCCGTTCATGTTCCGATTTATGCTACGAATATTCTGTGAGAGCAGGGTTAACGTTTTTCCACCAGAAGGAAGAAGGTGCTTACAGTCCTGAACATTACAGATTTTAGATTCAGACACAGAAAAACTATCAAGATCACAAATAAGTTGATTTGTCATGATACTTACAAACTAACTGGAAATATAAATAGAGGATAAGCTACCTGTTTGTGTGCCAACTAAATAAAGTATTCGGTAGCGCTCTTAGGCGCCGTCATAATATATTGAGTTGATGTAGTTAATCTCTGCATATTTGCGCGCCGGGCAACTTACATCACCAGTTGAATGGTCACATTTCCTCTTGAAGCGCTTGCATGTCGCACATTGAGCGGGAGAAGATTTGCTGCTACATTCCTTGAAGGAGTGTCCAGTCTCTCCACAGTGATTGCAAGTAGGACTAGTTTCCCGGCAAAACTTTGCGGCATGTCCAAACTGCTGGCAATTGAAGCACCTTGTGACTATCGTGAAATCTCTCACAGGGCATGATGTCCAGTTTATAAAAATTCGGCTTTGATTTATAAGAATTTTTCTTATGCTAGCAGGTAGTTCCAGGATGTAGTTACAAGTAGGAAGGTCTTTCTTACCCGATTTATGGCTCAATTTGATGCTCTCAAGGAAGGACTCACGAGTTAAATTCGGCAACTTATCTGAAAGGTTCTGCTCGTATATACAATCAAATACCTCCTTCTCGGTAAGGGTTACGGGAACACCAATGACGGCCACCCTAGGGCGGCGTTTAGAAGGTTCTTCTATTTTAAGGCCCGATGATGCTAGTTTTTCCGAACTCATTAGCTTGTCAATATCGCCTTTGTTTTCGGTGCTAATCAAAACGCCCCCATTTTTCACTTTTCTCAGGCCACGGACATGGAGCTTTAGTTGTTCGGGGGAGATTATCTTTTGAACAAGTGACTTGGTGTCGTCACTCGTTAGGGTCTTATCGCTGGGATAGATGGCGACTGATCTCAAATTTGCAGGACGGACGAAATTATCGGAACCTTTCTTCACCATGCTAGCATAAGAAGTATTTTCTGACGGGTTCAGCTTTATTTCTACGACCTCTTTGAACTGCTGGAGAGAGTTCACAACGTTCTGGTGAACCTGTAGGTGCTGGATTGTGGTATGGGCCTGGATTGTTTTTTGCTTCAACGATTGGTATAAGACGGCCATCTGAGAAGTCCCACTTGAGACCTTCCGGCAAAGATTGGAGACACGAAGCTTCTGGTCTGAGTTCATTTTCCCCTCACCGACAATAGTGCAGACTTCGTTCAAAATCGTATCAATAGATCCTAACCATTTCTGGATCTCAGGCGTACTGATAACTTCACTCGGCAATTCATTCTCATCGGGTACTGGTGGGTTTGGGTCCCTCGGCGGTAATGGTGCAGTAGGCGTCGGTGGAGGACTGTGCCGTAGTAACTGGCTACGACCAAACGGGCTCGATCCTGGTTGAGACATACTACCAGAAACACTTTATTAATAGTTTATAAAATTTATCTAGTCCATCTTGCAACCACGGTAAAAACACTCTTGAAAGTCGGTAAAAAACCTACAAGTCACACGCGACACACTTTATTTTTTACTGACGGCGCAAATAATTATATTTATTTGTTGTAATTGTTTATTTTCATTATTCTTAGTAAATACAAAACACACGTCCGCTTAGTCTCGCGGCTCGTAAAGCGACTTCTACGACTTCTAACGGCTAAGAAAGGACATAAGCTAGTTTTTATCGTCATACCATGCGGGCGAAGCCGCAGGCGGAAGCTAGTGATTAATAAACCATTATTGATTTACCAGTTTCTTAAACATCCCTGTTGCGTCCCACGCAAGGTACCACCTATTAAATTCGACTCCGAACAACACAATCAAACGAGATAAATCGGAAATGACTCACAACCTCAAGGCCTCTACAATATTACTCCTTATTTATTGGCATATCACATCAAACTCCAAAACGATTGCCCTTTATTTATCTATACATATAATAACGAAGAATGTTGTCCGTTTGTCTGGATGTATATTCTGGATTAGCGCAAAAACGGCTGAAAGGATTTGGATGCAATTCGGCACAAAGATAGTTTATAACCTGGATTAACATATACAATACTTTTTATCCCGATAGTACATTCCTGTGGGATAATTTCCGATATCCACGCGGGCGAAGCCGCGAGCAAAAACTAGTTCGTAAATAACTTAAGAAACGTTTGCTGCCAAATAGCTGGGCCATAATTGATCAATGATGTTCTGTTTTATACGGCCAGCCATTGATTTACGATAACGACAATGTAAGTGCGTACGAAAAACTCATGAGTACGCGTTCGGGCCACTCCAGTTGCCAAAAGAATCAGCAACGTACAGACGGAAGGAAAAGTGCTTTCGACTGGCGAGAGTATTAAACGATTTAAAGTGGAAATACGTTGGCCAACAATTTATTACACAAAACATTTACAATAAATTATTTAATAATACATTTTTAAGTGTACCAATTACTAACAGGCTAACATCACATTACCAACAAGATTAAAAAAATAACAGTATCGGTCCCTTTTTAAGATTGCTTCATTAAAGGAAGGAAAGGTTTCATACCTTAAAAAATAAGAATAATTTATTGGTTAATTACAAAGTAAATTTCAAAAATAATAATTATTATTGCATGCTTACTGTAACGAGAATATTTAACATAGTAATTAAAACAGTGGTCCCCAAACTAGGCAATGCCTGTATCTTGTAAGTACTTATCTTACAATTGAAACATCATCAAAGCTGATCCTGGTAGGCATTAAGGAATTAAAAATGGCTGTCATTTTAAATTAGGCCTATCAATGTGGAAAAATTATTGTCTATTGGTACTAGGTTTTAGACGGTTTGTATCTTTTAAGACACAGACCACAGACAGGCAGTCAGTCGGAGTCAGAGAGTGGATAGATTCACTCACCTCTTTAGAGATTTGTGACTAGTCTTGCGTTGGACAACCAGTTGACACTAATCTATTCACTCTTGACTTGAAGATTCACAGGTAAATAAAACCAAGTAGGAAAACACATTTGTCTCCACTCCACTAACAATATTATAAAGAGAAAAGATTTTTCCCTATTTTTGTTTGTAATAAAAAAACGCAAAAACTAATGGACCGATTTCAACAATTTTTTCACCAGTATAATGCTATAATATCGCTCAGTAATATAGGCTCTAATTTAAAAAGATATCACGTGGGCGAAGCCTCTGGCGAAAATAAAACAAAACACTTTCGCGAAATCCAAATCAAATGACTTCTCTTCTCAAGTATACGTTAAAGAAGTGCCGTTGAATTGGGCAAGCGAAACTCAAGTGGTCTATTACGTCCACATTTAGACCACACTCGACCATGCGGGTTAATGGCACCACACACCTATACCTAGCAAACCTACCGGCTCCTAGGAGATGGCATTGGCTGGATATCGGGCTTGGAAAATGAGTATTGTAATCTAAGTGAGTATGTTTTTGAATTTGTACAAACATTGATAGATTAAAGCCGTTCCATTCGTAAACAGGATTTTCATCTTAATGGCTTATTTACATGGAATGACGTTTAGTATCTTCGAGGACAGAAACTCTCCGTAAGTAGTTTTGAACTTGAAATGAAAAAAATACAACATGAGTGCAAAAATCGCCTCATAAGCAACTCCCATGCGCATTCTCGTTACAAAACGTGGGGGAAACACTCTACGTATCGAGCCAAACTAGCGAGAAAATTAGACATTTAAAAAGATCTCTCATAATTAACACATATCAAGATATAGAAAATTGACAAGGCTGAGAAATTGGAGAAGTAGGTAACAGTTATCTTTTAATCAATTAGTAATTTTGCATTTACGCCTAAATCATTTCCCTACAGCTGCAGCTTCTATAATCTACAGAGAACCAATTTGAATATAAAAACACATTTTCCATTCCAATCTAAAGAAAACTCGCCAAGAAAAATCCGACCTCATTTTCAAAACTTGACGAACACTCTCACAAAAGTAGAAAGCGCTCAATACATCGCCGATTGGCTCGGACGTGACGGAGCGCGCACAATTTAGCTTCAAACGGAAAGAAGTCTAATCAAAAGGGATTCAATAGGCGGAAACCGCCGCAGAATTACGAGGAGCGAAGAAGTGCGGGGGTGAAAGGGGCCGGGGGGGAAGGAGGAGCCGATCGACGGAAAAAAAGTGGAAATAATTCGTTAATCCCGTAATTGGAGCGCGCTACCGAACCGGAAAACAAATTTCCTATTATTGCTGGTCAGGGTTGGCGAGGAGACGATTCTCTCTGTGCAATTTTTTTTGTGCGATGAAGTTTATTGTTGGGATGAAAAGTTTTAAGCGGTTGGGTTACACCCTATTTATGTCATTTCGAGCATAAATATGACATCATGGTTAAATGATAGAAAACCCCTATACTTACCCTATATAAAGGTACCTAATGTTTGACAGCTTCAAAACTCTACAGACTGAATAAAAATAAGCTCCTTACTAAGATTTATGTTCCCGTTTCTAGATAGTAACCGACCTGCATTTCCAGTTACATTTACTTCCGGCGAAATCAGGATGCTATCTTTATTTAAATATGTATTAGGTACTTTAAAAAAACCGAAACCAGGAACTGTTGCTTACTGACATTAATATTAATACACCCTTATATTAGACAAAAAAATACTCAAAAAAAATGTCCCCTCAGCACAGCCCTAGCTAAACTCGCAAAGTCGAACAGAAAGTGTAGGTAGATAATTATTATTAGAGCGCGACTCATTAGGGGGCGATTGTCGTCCCCTCGCCCCCGACCCCCAGTCGCCCCCGTTCACCCCCGCTCGCCCCCGGCCGGTCCGGTGCCGTCACACCTGACCGGTCCGTTTATCATTGGCTATTGGCGAGGCACTTTTTATTTACAGGGTGCTTGTATGAAATGTTCGTGTGAACGAAATTTAATAGGTATTACCTAGAAGATCATCATTGATAGCCTTGTGTCACTTGTGTCAACTGCTGAGTATAGGTATAAAACCTTTTTCATTTTGGGCCATGCTTCACGGAAAATAGTTCCTACTTAGAAATTATGCCTGGTATTGGTAGGCACGGCACTATTTAATTCATCATGTGCTTCTTAAAATCGAGTTACAGAAGCCAATATTAAAATCCCATAATTATCTGCCAATTAAGTGTTAAGGTAAGGCACCTAATAGAGAACCACGCTATCATTTATACATCGAACGTCCAGTGCCTACTTATGATGTCACTGAAATAATGCCCACTTTTGTGCTGTCCATAAATCTAAGCCTGCTTATCTAATTATTTTTCTTCCTTAGCCCTCGTTCATTTATGGCATTAAATTCCACAAAGTGTATTAAGTAACTGAAAATTTAATGGGATTTATGGACCTTGTCGGGCACAGCAAAATAGTTGGAGAGAGGAAGCTTTAAAACATAACTTATCTATTCTTTCCTTCACTAATACACTAGTGCGGTTACCATTACATCAACAGAATTGTGCAGAGTTAAATCAAATCAGCTACACCCTGTGCACTACTTGAGCTGTAAACGCCATTGGCGGGCCGAGCTCAGCTTTTTATTTGTCGGTCTACGGGGCACTTGCTCGACGTGAGCGCCCGTTCACTCGGGAAACTATCGGAAAATCAGGGAGCTGGGTAGAATAGAAACTATACTTATATTAGACTAGCTGATGCCCGCGGCTTCACCCGCGTGGACGTCGGAAAATATCCCACAAGAGTATTCCCATAGGATATTTTCCGTCATCCACAATTCTAAAGTACCAGGATTAAAAGTGTTAAAAGTATCCATGTGTTCATCCAGGTAAACTATGTATTCATTCTGTAATACTTACATTGTTTTCATTTAGAAAGAAAAGAAAAGATAGAAAAGAAAGAAAAGAAAGAAAAGAAAGAAAAGAAAGAAAAGAAAGAAAGAAAGAAAAGAAAGAAAAGAAAGAAATGAAAGAAAAGAAAGAAAAGAAAGAAAAGAAAGAAAAGAAAGAAATAAAAGAAAGAAAGAAAGAAAAATTGTTAAGGCATTTAATAACTCTATTGGTTTACGCGGCGCATCCAAATTAGTTCAGCCGTTAAGGCATGAAAAGGTAACAGACCAGAAAGACAGACAGATAGACAGAAAGAGTTACTTTTGCATTTATAATATTAGTATGGTAAATATGGTTTACGGAATGATCTTGTACAATCTACTTTAGCTGAGAGCCGCCTGCAGAATTTTTTTTTTTCAAACATATCTATATTAGAAGCCGTAAAAGCGACAATTGGATAAGTGAAAGAGTGGAACCAGAGGACATGAACAAAGTGACATTCTATCAGCGATAACGATGATGAAAAAGGCAAAAATGTATAGAACTGACATAAGCTATCGAAAAGCTTATGTCAATCCTGTTGAAAGTCGTTGTTTAAATACGAAACGCTTTCGAAGCGTTTGTCACTTGTCTAGAGGCCATGATCATTTGTACGATAGCAACTAATAACAATAATAAACAGCATGCTGTTTCGGGAGTTAGAGGTAAGATAGCTAGTTCCTTTGTGGTTGAGGATTCAGGTGAAGCTCGTTTCCACCTTCGGCCTGATCATCACTTACAATCAGATGAGATGAAGGGTAAGAGCATAACAGTAGTGGTTTAAAAAAAATACGTTAGATAAAACTTAGATAGAAAAAACGTTAAAAATAACATGGAAAAGGAAAGTTAATTTAGGGCTAACTTTATCATTTGTTCATTAAAGAAGTTGCAAGCAAACGAAATCTATTTCCACCAACCTTACATCTCCATGATAAACCAAACAGCGTTCAATCAATCACTCGTTCACTAGAATTTTTACACACAACCCTTTAAGGAAATCTTCCGCATTTAACACCACCCACGGCCCAATCAAACCCCACTATTTTCATAAAAGAACATTGAACTATCTAAAGAAACAATCACGTCAATCAATCAATCATTCAATCATTCAGAACGAATGATAACAGCACTAATGCACTACACGAGATGATCCCTTCATATGAAAACAAATATTTTGACCACTGCTCGAGTAACCAGCGCCATTTTGACGTGCACTGACATAAGATTAACTTTCCGGTTATTTGTATTGTAACTGTGATGAGTTAAGTTTATGATTGGTTGTAATGTTGATTTTTCTGTGGTTATTTTAACTGTGAGTCGTTAAAAATGCGGTGTTTATAAGAGCGAGCAAGGATGGGTAGGCTATGTGTTATTTTATGGTGGGAATCGGCCAGGAAAAGTAATTTAGATTCTGTATTCTGAAAATAAGTAATTAAGTAATACCTAATAGTTAAATTCACAATTTATCTAAAACTTACCCCTTCGAGGTCTTAATGAATTTTATTGAATTATTCTATTCCATTTTCTCACGCCAAATATTGCCAACATCGTTCTTGATTCACCCTTTTTTTTTTTTGTTGGGTGGGATATCATCGTATGACTTCTCCCGCTCTGGACGGAGCGGAAGGGCGTGTCAGACTCTTACTGACTAAAACCCACCCGTGTTCCTTCGGTTGCCTGTTGCCAGGGTCCCGGTATCCCTTTCGGACTATTCCGCAACCCTGGCAGGCATCGGTCCTAACGAACCCCGTCAGGTGTGCTGACATCTCTTTGAGGCGCGCGTGGAACACGACGCGCCATAGTAAACCCAGATTTCGCCAGTTATGTTTAAGGCGAGCCTATTGCCATCAATCGAGCACAATCATGAATTCATATAGCCAGATAAATAAGATTTTTGAGTAAAAACATTTTTTTCGATGGTCACACACCGAGACGCACCGCGACGCGCACTTTTTTATGATCCGATACAATATAGAATTTATTTACTACACAATACGCGCATCTCAGCTTACTTCGACACGTGTCAATTGCCGCATTGAAATTATACCTTTCCGTGAAGAAAATAAGTTCGATAATTGTTAAAAAGTGCGCGCAGCGTAGCGTCGCATTACGTCGCTGTCTGAACTGACTCTTAGCACTGTATTTTCCTCGTAGCTATACCTAACTGTCGGATTAAAGTCCTTTCCATAATACGTCAAAACAGCCAGACTTCAACTTTACTAAAAACTTTTTATTCACTAGAAACGACTGCACTTACCTACTGTATTATTCCGCAAATCCCGGGAAACGAGCAAATAATCGAATGACTAAAACGACAAACATATAAAACTAGGTCTGGCAACACCCTCCTAATTTCTAGTTAGTCTAATAATATCGGACTGATTACATACCCACACTTCTGGTGGGTTTATTATCCACTAGATTTTGAATGCGACTTCGCCCGCATGAATTTGGATTCAAACTTCGATTTGTTTGTTTGTTACGCTTTCATGCTAAAACGGCTGAACGGATTTGGATGAAAAGCACATGGGTAGACCATGAGCTGGAGAAGGACATAGGATTTCTGATTTGACTTTTTATTCCGATATTCCCACGGTATCGGAGTTAAATAAAAAATATGCTTTTTTTCTTTCTCAGGGTTCATGGTATCTCTTTACAAAATCTCATCAAAATTGGTTCAGCGATTTAGACGCAACAGACGGACAAACAGATAGAGACACTTTCACATTTTTAATATTAGTTTGGATCAGTATGGATTCTTCAGACATGATTCACGCTATAAAACCAATAAATACTGCTCCTGAATGTTCATCAACGTCTGAGCAGTTTATAAGACGTCAACGAATGAGTTTTAATTGCTCACAAAAAGTCACTCAAACTATACATAAAGGCTCCGGCAAACAGGCGCGACGCGACAGCGCGACGCGACGCGACTCTAATAGAACAATTTCTATTGGAACTCTAGAGAAATTGTTCTACCAATATCGCGTCACACCGTCGCGTCGCGCCTGTCTGCAGGGCCTTCATTTTGATCTCGATTCGAAGCTGTTGGCATAATCTCACAGAATAACCCTAAAATATGTTTTGTTTTGTTTAATTTTTATTGCTTTACGCTTCTGGATATTGTAGTGATGATAATTAAATTAATAATTATTGTGTTACTTTTAGAGTTTCGCCTTGAACTGTGAGCTCATTGCGGCTTTTGAACGCAATGGTTATGTATATAAATACTAGCTGCACCCCGTGGTTTCACCCGCGTAAGGCACGATCCCATGGCAATAGCGGGATAAAAACTCCTATGTGTTAATCCAGGTTATAAACTTTCTGTGTGCCAAATTTCATCCAAATCCGTTCAGTAGTTTTTGCGTGAAAGAGTAACAAACATCCATCCATACTTACAAACTTTTACGTTTATAATATTAAGATATCGTAACATTAAACTCTCGATGACTGACAATATTCCTATCACTTCATTTTGGGTCCATCCAACGAGTATCTTTAAAAGATTACTTTTAGCGATAAGGCCGCCCATTGTGTCACCCCGTTTATAATTTCTACATTCTCTATCTGTAATGTTCATGGTGTAAGTACTTACATGAGTATTCTATCTTTTCTATTCATCCATTTAAATGAGTAGTGGTTTGAAAGATGTGACTGCGGTGGCGTAGCAGCTAGCGTAGGCTCAGCGTAGGCATTTTGGCATAGATAACATAAAACTATTTTTATAGTGTCAAAAGCCCGTCAAAAACTCGTTTTCTTCGGTTTGCCAAATAACCAAATCTACTCGTCATTTATAATTATTTCTTTAGCCATCTCTTCTTCCATCATTCCCTGGATCTTTGGAAGAATCGATAAAATTCCACCTAATTGCATATTTTTTCATTCACTGATGAAAAACACTGATCATAAAATCTTCCACACAACCCAATCATGCAGAATGAGGCACATTCCATAAAACACTCGGCAACGGATTCTCATGTCTCATAATAAACCGAAATTACGCAGCGAACAGACACTGATATTAACATTTTTAATTACTCGCAATCGCACCGCAACACACAGATTAAAATAAACTCCAGGTTTTATTGGCGTCGTAAAAAACAATAACAAAATACTGGCCGTTTAGTGACACGCACACTTGTTAGAAAAATAAACAATACACGCACATGTTGGAGGTTTGAAATTCGAATGTGTTTTTTTTTGTAAAAAGGTTGGCACTAAATAGGTTATGGCTTTATAGTAGCTCCTGCTCCTATTACACCATAGACTAAAATACTGAACAGATTTTACGGTCCCTCATAAGGTAAAAGGTTTGAGACTTTTCAACTGCGAACCAACTGTGAGGTACAATTCCTGCTAATTTCTTCTACCATACTTTACACATTTAACTTGTTTTTTTTTCTGCTATTGTGTTCCTTTTAGTCTGCTAAATAAATGTATTTTATTTCTTTCTTTTCACAAAATCAACAAGAATAAAGAAAACAAATCAATCACATAAGTCTTGAATCTCTCTAAATGGCAGGCGACTTCACGGCAGATTCAGAATACAAACTGGGGGTCTAAAACGGCCACATTAGCAATTCCTCTTAAAGCGATTCATTTCCTGAATTTCCAGTTGTCATTAGCAATTACTCTAATTTGACACAAAAGCAATTCTTAATGTGTGGACCATTGTATGAATCTCCATAGAAAACTGTCAAACAGATGAATTAGGTATTTCGAAATATGCATCGCACGCAGATCATATTATGAATTGTCAGTTTGTGACATTTTACGCTAATTCATAATATTTTCCTATTATGATTCTGTCAAAGTGACTGTTTTAAGCCCACTGGTCCTTAGATAACATGTTACTAGGTACATATAAGTAGGTATGTACCTAGTAACATTTTAAAATGTCCCAGCCGTGCCAGCAGTGAGAAACACAGGCATGTAATAAATAATAACCAACGAAACATAATGACGTTCATTCTTTTGGTTCTGCACCTTTTCTAATAGCTCATAACACCTATCAAACAGTTTACACAATGAGGTAATTCACCGCCGTATTACTTCGCCGTCGCTATTTTTGTTTTCGTCGGTTTTCCATCGCGATGGCATAATGCTTTTACCGTTTTATTATCTAATCTTGTGTAAATTAGGTATGTGTCAGTATGATAAGAAATGGATAAAAAACACAATATTATTGTTTGGTGCATGCTATTTAAATGCGGAACGTGGAAATAAAATGAGACATAAGCATACAAAATTATCATTGTCCCATTTTATTTTATTTTACAAACCTTACCTACATTATTTATTTTTAATCTGGACTTATTTTTTAAAGGTAGGTATTATAAACAATATAATATTATACAACTAACTATTAATTAATAAATTAAATCCAAACTAATATTAATAAAAACTAAATATACAAATAAGCAATTAGGTAACTAAAATTCCTCCGCATCGCTGTCGGCTGGTAATGTACCCAAGAGACTGGCGGCATTGCCACGTTGAATGGCAATGCTTAGCCTGTGACCAAGGTAACAGCCAGCCCTTTATTGATTTAATACTATACCCCATTTGAAATAAGATTAGACATTAAAACAAACCCTTTTACAATCCGTTCAACCGATTTTGACTTCTATACCGTAGGCATAAGGATAGCATTAAAAGCAAAAAAAGTTACACAATACCAACTATCTACTGCGGCTGCCATTTGTCATGCCACCAACGCAATAGAATTCAAAATCAGTTGAACGGAATGTAAATAAGGCTTATCTATACGTCTAATCTTATTTCAAATGGAGTATAGGTGATGCCGACGGCTTGATGGATGCCGGTTATTATATACTAAAACCTTCCTCGATAACCTATCCATTGGTGAAAACAGCATGAAAATTGGTGCAGTAGTTTTTGAGTTTAACGCGAACAGACAGACGCGGCAAAGGACTTTGTTTTATAATAAATGTAGTGGCTATAAGCATACAAATGTTCTGAGTTGAACTTATTGCCTGAGGCATTTTATACCAGTCAACCTTTGGGTGATGCAGACACAAGCAATGGTAGATGCAATAATGAAAATTGTGGATTATTTAAATATAAGAATATACATATACCTGATGAGCAGTGGTGGCCCAGTGGTAACGGCCACGACTTACGACTTGTAGGTCGTAGGTTCGAACCCCGACAGGCGCTTTACTTTGTGTAAATTAATTCATCACCACTGCTCTCAAAACGGTGAAGGAAAACATCGTGAGGAAACCGGCATGTCCTAGAACCAAAAATTCGAAGTCATGTGACATCTACCAACCCGCACTGGGCCTGCGTGGTGGATTACGGCCCGCTCCCTCTCACAGAGAGGAGGCCTGTGGCCCAGTAGTGGGAACATTATAGGCTGATTATGCATTATTTTATACATATACCTATTAATTACTATAAATATAATATTACTAGCTGCTCGCCCCGGCTTCGCACGGGTAGCACTAAGTACTTATCTACGGCTATTTTAGGTAATTTTTTGACACCTTGGGTTACATTTTTGGAGTTTTAGTAAGGAGCCCTATTTTTTTTTAAATATAATATAGCCTATATCACCCGGGGATAGTGTTGCTTCCCAAAAGTGAAAGAATTTTTCAAATCGGTTCGGTAGTTTCGGAGCCTATTCAATGCAAACAAACAATCAAATTTTTCCTCTTTATAATATTAGTATAGATATCCTTACCTTATTTTAGCACATTAAGCAGCGCAGGATAAGACTTTTTAGCATAACTAAAAAATGCTGCCTTGCATTTTTCAAAATAAAATCATACTTAGCATCTTAAAGAAACAACAAGAGATTCAATAATAAATCGACACTAAATATTAATGAACCATACGAAACCTAAAATAAGAATGGAACAATACAGTAGGCACTTGACACATGTCATGATCTATTACTAATTGTTATTAATCATCAATTCAAGGAAGGCGATGATCTAAAAACTGACTGACAGACGCATCTACATTTTGTGAGACGCGCTAAAATATAAAAAGTTCAGCATTGATCGCCTAACATAAAGGAGAGAATACAATCAATCTGCCTAGCCTTTTCCCAACTATGTTGGGGTCAGCTTCCAGTCTAACCGGATGCAGCTGAATACCAGTATTTTACATGGAGCGACTGCCTATCTGACCTCCACAACCCAGTAACTGGGTAATACAATACTCCTTGGTAAGTCTGGTTGTCAGACTTTCGGGCTTCTGACGACCGGTAACGACTGTCAAAGATCTACGAATTACAGCCGGGACCAATGGCTTAGCGTGATTTCGTGAAAAGCCTCGGTATGTAAAGATGGTCACCCATCCACGGACCAACCGCGGCAAGCGTAGCTTAACCTGATGGTTCGACCCGTGTGGCTGTTATTACTTAGCCACGAGCTCCTCTAAAGGAGGGAATATGTATTGGCCAACTAAGAATGCTGTCAGTGTCGAAAAACGTTCGAAAACGTTAAAGTATGTCCAACAATCACTTTCTTAAAACCGGAAACATTTTAATACTTACCAATTTTTCTGAATAAAAAAAAATGAATGAACGACTCAATCACCTTCAAAGGCAAAGGCACAGATACTCAGCCGCTCGTTCAGGAATCAATTAGCGTGAGCACAAAGCTCACAGAATTAGCTGGCTGAAAACAATCCACACGTGTGCCTCGCCGATTAAAAATAAAACCGACTTAGACAACTCGGTGCGATGTTTGAAAGGCTTGGGGGAGCGTTTAGATGTGGCTTACTTTGTAGAGTTGAGTTATCAAGTGAGCAAGTCACTTGACCATCGGGCAAAGCCTTATTTGGTTTTTGCATTATGTTCGGGCCTCTCTGTTGCTCAGCGAGACGTCGAGCGGTGTGCGAGAGAGAGCGCGCGAAGTTTAGTTCGCGATAACGCGGCGACAATGTAGCCCAAGCACTAGAAAATTCTTAGTAACAGCTTGGAGTTTTCAGCCGATTAACGGCAATAGCTTGGCCCTATATAACATAGAATTGGCAAAATCGAGCTCTACTATACATCTCCGCTTGGGTTTTCGGGAAATGCAGGAAATGAAGTTAAGTGTGGTGTGTTTTCATCGCATTTTCTGTTTATACAGACATCAGTTGCTAGCTAGTAAATCATCATAATTATGTATTTTTCAAGTGAGCAACGATCCAGGTGACGAAGGAGTCTTGTATAGGTTTTGTATTTATTAATTTTTGTACATCTCAACTATGTAGAATTCAATTAAACGCCACAGATTAGTAACCACACATACACTACAACCAGTGACATCACAAATTCATAACTGTACTAAATTATAATAATTATATGCAGCAATTCATCAAGCTAGCACAGACGCCAGTAACTCGCCCGTTCAAACGCGCCTCCCTCACTTCCGACCTCAGTAAACAGGTAGGGGAAACATATCAAAAGTTTATGCTACTGAAATGTAAATGTGGCACAAACCGCGTCGGGAATGGACTGCCATTGATTTACTTTGCGTTCTACTAGATTGGCTATATTGGGTATGTTTATTAGATACTAATAATATCTCGGGATTTGATTGACGTGTGATTTATTTTATTTTATGAGGGAAACGGTAGCGTTTTTATTAACACTTCCAGTTGATGATTGATTTCGATTTTTTCACGGAGTTAACGATCGAATATTATGGTAGGTATTTATTCCTGAAGAAGATTTGGAGCAAACAATGAGTATAAAATTAAAAAAAAGAATCAAATGATTGACTTGACATTGATCCTAGAAAAACTTGTAAGAAATTTTATAGGTACCTAGTACATTGATGGATGCCAACAATTTCATCATCATAATACGAAAATTAGGTAATAATAATAGGTACTTACAGTATTCAATAACGCACCCATCTATACATACATGCCCAAATATGCATCTAAAAAACGAACAGTTTTCTCATTATAAATATAAACAAGTGCATGTCGTACCATACACAATGAAGGGTTCCGTAGTTGGGATGAATTTATAAAACAAACTTAACATTGTAGTTGAAAAACTTGTTCTCCGATACAGAATGTATGGGAGAACATGTTTTTACAACTGCAAATTTAAATTGGTCGATTATTACTCGGTAACTGGTGGAGCCTACATAGCGGTGACAGTTTTCCTTTTAATTTCGTTATATATACTACTGCCGTGAATTTTTTACATTTCCAAACCCAATCATTTAGCTGGCAGGGGGGGGGGGGGACACTTGGCTCTAACAAAAAATATCCCTGAATCCAAAAATGGTTTTACAAGCTCACATTATTTTTAAACGACCTTTCTAAGGATACCCACAACATGGGACTGACGAGAAAAAAAAAAAACCATCGCGACTTTACGTATAGAGGAGATACCCTAAAAAGAAATATATTTTACAAAAAAAAAATAACACTTTGTCGGCGTCATTTATATGTATATCCATACCAAATTACAGCTTTCTAGTACCAACGGTCTCTAAGCTAAGCGGCGGACAGACGGACAGACGAACATGGCGAAACTATAAAGGAACCCTTATAGTTTCGCCATGTTCGTCTGTCCGTCTGTCCGTTGACTACAAAACCCTAAAAAGACGAGGGAGTTTTAGTGTTTCTTTTTCGTAAGGTATAAGGTCTGCCATATTAGTTTCGTTTACATTATGATTCGTCGTAATATACCGTTTTATTAGTTTACAGCCAGTAATCACGTCACTTCCGTGAACACGCACACGTGACGCCTTCCTTATTCTTATTTAAAAAAATTAAATACTTTTTGTCGTTCGAACTGGGACACTGTTTATTTTACGCTTTCAGGTACGAGCTATTTGAAAATAGAACGCATTTTTCGTTTTGTTTGGTATCCATTGCTGGTTTTGAACGTTTGTTTTAGTAATAACAATTAACATAATACGTAATGGACGTATTTGTTGGTGAATAGAAGAGAAGTTCGTCAATTTCGAAGTACGTTCTTCAGTTTAAAGGGCGGGTTAGTTAATAGGTGTTTAAGATTTTTTTAAGGTGTTACGTCTTAACATAACTCGTGGAACCACGTCTTTAGGGGTGTGGAGTTACAATAACAATATTTTTTTAATGATTTTTTATTTGTTTTAACTAGTTCGTTACGATTAAATGGGGTAATTAAAGATTTGTTTAGTTTTAAATTCGTCTGAGGTCATAAAATTGCAGAGCTATAAAACAGTAAAAAGATGTAAACGTTTAAAACTACTTGTATGATTTCAAAAATATGTATATAAACTGCAATATAACTATAGGTATTCCTAAAAGTAACTAATGCTACAAAATATAAGCTAAAATGCTACAACATATACAGGCGTAGCAAAGTGCTACGCGCTACGAAAATTTATGAATAAGTATGATTTTAATATACAAATGATATTATTTGTTAAGCTTGGGTTTCAAGTTAAAGAACTAATATGAGAGGACAAAAAATAACATTTATAAACCATGTTGACAGAATCCGTTGCCAGTTTTGTAATGAACCGTTTCTACTAATTTTGACTCTTTTTAACCATCACTTGTGTTACTAATAAACCGATTTGTTTGCCCTAATTAACTCAGCAGTCAATTTCCCCAAATCAATTCAAACCAATTCTTCCGTTCCAAATTCGAAATTCAAAATTCAAACATGGAAGCTAAACCTATATCTCTTCGACAAATTCCCGGAAACGACTAGGTAAGGTACATCAATCAGTACTATGATCAATGAAAATGATTTTTGATCAACAACTACTGTTTCAAACAGTGCTGTGTACATCAAAGTGTGTTATTATGTGGGCACGCAGTGGCGGGCACACCACTACTGGACAATTGATCAAAAGACAGATTTAGTTGTCTTTGAATGCCAGCCTGGAAGCACGCCAGAGCTTTGATTCTTACGGGGTACAGAGTAGTGTGAGGAAAGAGTGAGTGAAAGTAAAAATGTTGAATTCTAATTAATTATTGTTTTTTTATGTAACTCTTTATTGGTATTCAGCATTCAGCTGCATCCGGTTAGACTGGAAGCCGACCCGAGAATTGTTGGGAAAAGGCTAGGTAGAGTGATTGAGTCGTAGCGCAGATTACCAACCTACATTATGGCATGGTTCATTTCTTTGAGTGTACCTAAATTGTGTATGTCATGGTATCATGTACTTATTGCTCAACCAACTTATGAACGTGCATTCTGAAAGTGGGCAACGCCGCAATATCAAAACAGGTAAATATTTGACAGATATTTGCGACGTTGCCAACTTTTAGAATTAACGAATTCTTAAAGTATGTAAAGTCAATTCTATTGTATACTAAGCCATATTTATAACAATTATAACCAATCGCCTTGCTTAGATAAAGAAAGGTACCTAGCTAAACATTAATTTGCACTATAGTGTTAGTTCTAAACTCTCTAGATAAAACTAGCGTTTTAATTTTTTTTATGACATTGAAATCTCTGTTCAAAACTAACCTATAAACACAAAGGCGTAATTTAGTGTTCTTAGTATTATGTGTAAGGCGCGAAGTCGACGCGGTTAATGCGTTGTGTAACACAAACAGGCGGAGCCGCCGGTGGATACTCGCTTTGTGCCTGTTCGGAGTGTCCGGGCACAGAGTAGTGTGGGGTCAGAAGCTTCATTCCAAGCGCTGCGTTGTGTAACACAAGCAGACGTTAGTTTTGTGTCTGTTTGGATTGTGTCCGCAAACACAAAGTATAACAGAAAGCCTACGGTTTTGTTGAACTTATGCACACGAATGCGAAATACACACGTACAAAATATCTCTTCTTACCACGAAGTAAATATACTACCAGCTACAGACAATCAAAAGACAGAAAGATAGACTCTTTCTGTCTTTTGATTGTCTGTAGCTGGTAGAATATTTATTTGGTAGCATATTTACCACAAAAACTTAGACACTTGTTAAACGCTTGTCTAATGTCAGTTTTATATCAAACTCCATACAGAAAGGTGTTTAGGCTAAACAACTGATAAACACGGTTTTGTGGTAATAAGGACTATGTTTAGCCCAAAAGCCTGACATTGCAATGACTTTAACAAATCGAAGATAGGTACATAAGGTTGATCCTTCTGTTGTTTATTATTCAGTGGTCCGACTGCCTGACGGCTTGATTGTCCGAGCGAAACGACTACCGGACTCAAGATTGTCAGTGGGATCCGGAATTGAAGAGTAAATATTTATATCTAAATATTTAAATGTTAACATAGTTGGCATGCTTTTGTAAGAAAGATTAGAGAAATAATCAGAATATGCACAACTTGTGAGATTTTATAGGCATTTTAATGGTATTCAGATTGTATTAAAAAATTGGCAATGTGTAATTGGGTAGGTAAATAATGATGCCGGTTGATGTAACATTATTTACCCTACTACACATTGCCATGTACTAATAATCTATGGAAACACCCATCCTAACTATCCATCCATAATAATATTATAAATTCGAAAGCAACTCTATCTGTCTGCATTGCTATTCTGTAACCATCTCACCGTGAAAACTTAGGTGAAGTGAGCGTGGAGTGAGCTGTCATTGACATCGATACCTACTGATGCTATGGCAGTGACAGTTCACTCCAAGCTCACTTCACCTAAGTTTTCACGGTGACATTTTTACAGAATAGCACAACTGTATGTTACCTTTTCACACCTAAACCACTGAACGGATTTCGGTAAAATTTGGCGAGGAGATAAATGGCATCCCGGGGAAGGACATAGGCTACTTTTTGTCTGAAAAATATCCCCGATCTCCACGCGGGCGAAGCCGTGAACAAAGGCTACAAGTTAAATACAGCAAATAAAGTTTTCGAGTTCGAAAATCCTTCATTAAAAATATGAAGGATTTTCAGTCAATTCAACTGTTTCATAACTTCGTCCCTGTTTTTTATTGATTAAAAATTCAATAAAATTGAATATAATTAATATTTATAATAATTATTAAAATAACCAATAATTATTATAATAATATTAATAATAACGCCACCGCCGTATCTCTACGTTGACGTCGTGGTGGGGCTTGCGTGCTCCGAACTCTAGGTCTGTGCCGGTAGAGTTTACTTTGCCGAAACGGGCCTAGAGTGAGGAGCCAGACCAAGAGAGATACAAAAACCCGCAGGGCAGCATGTGGCGAGCTGTTGGGCGGTTGCGACCCCACGGACCCTATCTCCCGGGAGATGTCTTGTTCCTCACCTCTGGCTTGCCTTTATTGGCCGGCTACAGTGAACACTGACGAGGAACAGAGCTCCCACCTCATTCTTGCCTTTATTGGCCGGCTTGAGTGGAGATTCGCAAGAGCAAACCTGCTCGGAGGAAGGAAGTATTCCAGTAAGATGCTGGTAGGGATTGTCCTGATAGCCGTGGAATACCTCTCCACTCCTTTTAAGCACCTCAGGACATGTTGCCCCCTTGTCGCTACGACACTTTGTGCTAGCGACCGTTCTGGGGGGCCCATTATTGATTGTGCAAGTCACCCCCTGCCATTTTATCTTTGTATTTTATATTTAAAAACATTGTTCAGGCAGGGGCCATAGTCTTTCCATAGTTCAAGATTACCAGTTCACTAAACCACCCAAACCCGTAGCCCAATATCTTTGTTTCCATGTTCTGCAATTAATAGTCCTACACCAACTGGGGGTTGTCCTTGGCTGCACTTGCATAGTGCGAACAGGGATAATCGTCGGTTGGTGCCTATTTCCATTTAAAATTGTCTAAGGTGCCTCTGCGAGTTGGCTTCGTCCCCTCGCACGCCTTCCAAAGGTCCGGGATCCCAGGGTCCCGAGATGTTTAAACATATAAAAAATATTAATAATAATATTGGTTATTTATTTAAATAACCTTTATGGACATTATTTGAGGTGAAGGCCCTTCCCATTTGACAAAATCCGACTGAAGTATCTACGCCTTCAAACAAACCTACACCTAATTATCTTACCGCCACATGCACAAACTCAAACCACACTCATTTCTTACATTTCATCTCAACAACCTGTATTAACCATAAACAATACTTCTATAAATTACTACCTTTACACGTCATCAACATCTGCCTAGCCTTTTCCCATTTAAGTTGAGGTCGGCTTCCAGTCTAACTAGATGCAGCTGACATGGAGCGACTGCCTATCGGAACTCCAGTGGGCCTAAAACGGTCACATTAGCAATTCCTCTAAAAGCATTTCATTTCCTGAATTTCCAGCTGTCATTAGCAATTCAAATCAATATAATTTGACACAAAAGCAATTCATATTAAGTGGACCATTTTACGAATCTCCATAGAAAACTGACAAACAGATGAATTATTTCGTCATATGAATCGCACGCAGATCATATTATGAATTGTCAATTTGAGACATTTTACGATGATTCATAATATTTTCCTAATATGATTCTGCCAAAGTGACTGTTTTAAGCCCCCAGAACCCAATTACTGGGTAACACGATACCCATAGGTAAGACTGGTTGTCAGACTTTCGGGCTTCTGACTACCCGTAACGATTGTCAAAGATCTAAAAATGACGGCCAGGACCAACAGTTTAGCGTACTTTCCGCATGGGTCTTGGTATGGATGATGGTCACCCATCCACGAACTGACCTCGGCAAGCGTTGCTTAACCTTGAAGATCGGCGCGTGCGGCTGTTATTATTTAGCCATAAGCCTCTACCTTTACACGTCATCTCATTTACAATGGCGACCACAAAAACTTGGCACACATTCTTATTTTCTTTTTATTTCATATTCGCGTCAAGAGTGCCAATTATTTTCAAAAGCTGTCTGTAACGCGATGAAAGGAACTCTTTGACTTTCATGTCTATTCAATGGTACCTACGCTTTGTAGTTGTAATTATAGACTGTATTGTTTGATAATTCGCAAAACGAAACGTCTGCCGCGTTTCCTTAAATTTTGTTAATATTGTGCGCAGTGTAATGTTTTGATGTTGATTATGATGATATTTTTGTGGGTAGTTATGCTAAAATCAAAAATCAAAATATTTTATTTCACATAAACCTACATGGGCACTTATGAAACGTCAGAAGCCAGGTGCACGGTTCCGATTGGTCGTTTCCTATGGAGAAGAGCCGGGAAGAAACTCCACGGTCACTCTTTCAAAAATAATTGGCTGTACAATATTTTCGAATTACAGTGTTATTAGGTATGGTAGGACAGTGTAGGCCTTTCAACAAGTACCAAGTAATTAGATAGAAAATGCTCAACAAATCTACAGTGCACTAAGCCTACATCGTTCTCACATTCACACAAAAACTTCTTACAAACGTACTCCCTGCCGTACGAATGCGGGTGAGCGAGCGCCACTCCAGCGATTAGTTAATTTCATGTCATTCAACGAACACTTTGAAAAAATAGACATATTTGCCTTACATCGTCATAAATTTAAAAAAGCCCTTTATGCCAGCGTTAAAATAAGGAATGTTGATGCTGATAGCGGTCTTAATCTTAATCTTAGGATTCAATAATAATTTACAAGGATATAGTGTAGGTAGCTAATTATTTAATTGTTAATTTCTAGTTTAATTTTTTCTATTTTATCTTTATATAATTTTTTTTATACATTTTAATTTTATTTATAATTTAATTTGGTACCCCCATAATATTGTAATAACATTTTTTTATTCAAGCTTTGGTTACATTCATAATATTGTATCTTCACTGTACCATAATTGATTCTTGTTATCCGTGGAAACGTAGTGGATTGTACTGTAAGCATTCTTAGATTTATTTTATTTTTTTAATTATGGAATTCTCATTGTACAATTGTTTGTCTTCCCAAATAAAAAAAATAAAATAAAAAAACAACCGACTTTCCAAATAAAGCTGTTTTTTTTGTAAAAAGTTTTTATTTTTCACTTTTTACTTGTGGTAGGTACCTACCCCACACAAATTCCAATACCACTACCTGCTATTTAAATAACATTGACGGAGTCAAATAACATATCATCTCATAACATATCTCATAGACTATGTGGGAAAAAAAAAAAGTAATATTGAAGCTAACTCAAAAACTACGCAAGCAAAGTTAATACAATTTATATGGGACCACGTCTAAAGCATGAACTACCAAACAAAAAAAAATCAACAAAATAGATTCATAATTGGCGGAGTAATCGCTTAACAAACAAACAAAAAAAAAAAACATACAAACGAATTGAGAACCTCCTCCTTTTTGAAGAAGTCGGTTAAAAATGGAGAAGAATCTATACAAAAGATAAATAAGATAATAAAAATAAAAACCTATTCATGATTACATCTAAACAATTAACATGTGTCCATGTGCTAAAATAACTCTTCAATAGTCAAGTTTTGGGAGTATCATTTTCACTTATACTACAATAACATCACGCCTGTAATCCCCGGTGAGTTAGGCAGAGGTGTACCTATAGCACACCCACATTTCGCTAGGTATGTAAGTCCCATAAATAGGGGGCGAGCCATCAACCGGGCACAAATCCAGACTCCGGGTTACTACTATAGGGTCACAGCATAATTCTGAGCGATAGCCGTTTTGCGTGGATGTGACGCATGTTTCCCCCAAACTTTTCTTTGTGTTTTTTTTTTTTTTTTTGCGTCATGTTTACCGCAAATAAACGTATTTTCTTTCTTTCTTTCTTTCTTTCTTTCTATTGACTAATTCCTGATAGGAAAACCCAATAACACTTTGCGTGACCTGGGAATCAAACCGTGGACAGTTGACAACACAACCAAGACAACAGTTTTACGTAGGTATATAGACAGTTATGTAATACTATTATGCCCAAAATCAATCTGCCTAGCCTTTTCCCAACTATGTTGGGGTCGGCTTCCAGTCTAACCGGATACAGTTAAATACCAGTATTACATGGAGCGACTGCTTATCTGACCTCCCCTTGGTAAGAGTAGTTTTGTCAGACTTTCGGGCGTCTGACCGCTCGTAACGTCTGTCAAAGATCTTAGTTCGAACAGTGGGTATATAATACTCACTTAATAATTTCAACATGAATGATGTAACCAATATAATTGTAACAATATTTTGATTTAAAAGAGTGTCCATGGAGTTTCTTGCCCGTTCTTCTCCATAGGTGCCTACTTTGGAACGGGCAACTAGCTTCATATTTCTGACTGCCTGACTTCTTGACAATTCAAAAGTGCCTTTAAATGATTTAATTGAATTTGAGTTTGAATACAATTTTCCTACCAGCTCGGACTTGAGAACAGAATCTCAAAAATAACAGTCAAATGAAAACATCATGATAATTTAGTAACTCGTGACTAATGTCGTGTCGTAACTAAACGGTGTCCGCTAGTACCTCACCCCCGTTAAATGTCCGTGTCCCGAGATGAATGTGGATGGTGTTATTCAGAAGAAAATAATTGAAATAATAGGTGTGACAAAAATCCGCGCCTATTTCCTATTGGTAAGTACTAGCCAACCAAGTTGGTTAGACAACTGACAAATTGTTATCAATACACTTTCTTTTTACACGACTGCCCAAAAAGGAGTGTAATGTTTTCAGGGTTCATGTATGTATGTATGTATATATGTATGTATGTGAGTTTCTTTATTCCACCATAACTTTAAAATGCCTGAACGGATTTGGATGTATGGGGTATCGTTAGAATCCTTACATTATCCCGAGTAACATAGGCGATGTTTTTTTTTAAAATCAATTTGGCGGCAGTATGGCTCCATTTTCAAAAGTGAAAAAAAAATCTTCAAAATAATTATTATTTACAATATGGGTATCCAATTGAAGGCCTTGATGAGCACATTCCAAAACTAACTTGTCACTAAAATGTATAAAATTAAAATAAATAATTAAAAAAATAAAAAACACGACGGTTTAGTTCGTTTTTTAGCAGGGCAGTCGTGTTTTTTTAATTTAATACAGTTTCTTCAGAATACATTAATACAGTAGGTATCTATGATCTTAGTGCGAGATTTTACAATTTGTACTGAAGCTATCATTGCGCCGTCTGGTGACTATCGTAAGTAAACTTTATTACTGGGGTTCTCGGTTTTTTTATTGAATCGTGGTTCCCTCTCACACATTCATATAACTAGTAACCGGAGCCCCATACATCTAATTGCAGATGTGCTCGTACTAAAATAAATTATTTTAAATGTAAATACGTAGGATTGGCGCAATGATAGCTTTTATTACTAATGTCGTACGTCACCGATATAATACTACGCAGCTTTATGTAGTGAATCATTGTTAATTAGTGTTAGACTTTATTTGGATTACCTAGATCGGGTTTTAATATCTACAGTCACGAGCATATACCGGGTCAAATTGGTGAAATTAAATTAGATATCGAAATTTCGCAGATGTGATGGTATCGAATTGACTTTAAACATACCATTACATAAATTGTATGGTTTATGTTGATCTATGTTACTTCAGCCATATAACGAATCTGGCAAAAAAATAATCTATGAATCTATATTATTAATTTATCAATAGATTATTATGAAGAATCTGCTCAAACCAGAATCTGTCCTAAACCGAATAATCCGATATATCTAAACACGACAAAATAAAAAAGATTTGATGATTTTTTTTTTGCGTCAACGTCCCCTGGTGGTGTTATTACTTGAAGTATGTTTTTTTTTGTTTTATCATGATTAGATTTCGATACCCACACGTCTGTGAAGTTAAGGTACACAAAAATCATAACCCTCCTTTTTGTTTCGCCGTAGTCGGGTAAAAAATAATGTACTGATATGTAGGTATTTCCAGTGACTAGATATTAGTCACTTGAATCACGATCAGTTTATTATTATAATGTGCATTTACTTTGATAAAATTGATCACGCGGTAAACTCTAATTGGGCGATGCAGGATTTTATGTGACGTTAGGTCTTTTTTGATGCGTAGTTCGGATGTGGCGATGTAGATGGCCGCCACACTATATTAGACAAGAAATTAGTAGGCATCGGAAGGGGTTCGAAATTTTCTCCGACTCGGTTCACTTACTAAATCTACATCCCAAGTAAACCCAGTCTATCTCACATTCCTACTATTTTTACTTCATAACCTCGTTCTTTTTAATATACGTTCCGTTTTACGACAAGTGAACGCTCATCACGGCATTAATGGCGGTACTTCCGGTTCATTAGCATTACACACAGCACGTAAAAAATAAGCTATTAAAATATGAATTTTATTCGTAAAACATTCGCTGGTTTTATGGCGATGTAGGAGGGAATTCTGTGGAATAGATCATTTTCTTGAGAGAAGTTATTAACTGACGGGTTTGAGCCAGAATAGCACCCTCCGAAGGCGAACTTGCGATCACTTTGAGGGTGTTGCTTTGGTTGTATCGGACATCTTATTTAAGTACCTACCTAAGTATATATTTTTCTATAATAACGCCTTTTTAGGGTTCCGTACCCAAAGGGTAAAACGGGACACTATTACTAAGACTCCGCTGTGCGTCTGTCTGTCTGTCCGTCTGTCACCAGGCTGTATCTCATGAACCGTGATAGCTAGTCAGTTGAAATTGTCACGGATGATGTATTTTCTCTTGCCGCTATAACAACAAATACAAGAAAAAAGATTAAATAAATATTTAAGGGGGTCTCATCATACAACAAACATGATTTTTTTGGTATTTTTATAGATAATGGTACGGAACCCTTCGAGTGCGAGTCTGACTCGCAAATGGCCGGTTTTTTTTTTTTGAGGTTGGGGAATCCTCAAGGGCCTTCTCCCGCTCTGGGATCGGGAAGGCGTGAGACTTTTACTGACTAAAACCCGTGTTCCTTCAGTTGCCTGTTGCCAAGGGCCCCGGTATTCCTTTCAGACTTTCCCGCAACCCTGCCAGGGCTATAATGACGCCTCACGTGAGGAAATAAAAAGTTTGAGGAAATAAAAAGTTAGGTAGGTCATATAGTAAACTTGAGGTCACTGAAAATTCAGGCTTCTAGCTTTAACCACAACGAAGTTACAGGGGGTCGAAAATGTCCTGAATGAATGAAAAAAATCTTCGAGAAAAGATGGACTTGGCGGATTCGTTTCCCAATTCGTGAATGATTTAGCTAGGTAGGTCCAGACTGAAAAAATGGTTGATCTACGAACGTCGACGATCGAGTAAAACTCAAATTGACAGGATTTCAACGTGAAAGTTTTTGCTGGGCTTGACCATTAATTGATACACAATGGCCTGCATGATAAATTATTGGTGCCTCTTCACATTGATCAAAGAAGCCACCAATCCACGCAAATGTGCCAACACTAACCACTGCACCGCAAGAGCCATTACAGCGACGTTACTATTACACAACGTATCACCTCCGTATCTTGTGCACCCAAATAAAGAGTTCGTGGAAGGCCACCCAGCGCGGGCGCAGCTGACAAACAAACCGACGAAGCACAGAGCACGGTAGCTATGTGAGGTACTTGGGTTTCAGTGGAAAATTGTTCCCAAAGGTGCCTGTGTGGTAGATAGTTGTACAGAATCACCTTCTTTTAACTGAACAGACAGCTGTGCTGCTAGGGAGTTTGTTGCGCCACTTCTTCCCAGCTGAAGCACTAGGAAGTGGTGAAAGGCGGGCGTTTTCGGGTACTGTAATACGTAGTTCTAACTTCAAAAAGTTCTGATTCTCAGCGTAATTTGAATAAATGACTTTTGATTCTGATTTTGATTTTTTTGGTTGGGAAGTAGGTAATGGTCGTTGGAAGTTGAGTCGACGAGTTTAGCCGGAAAATTGTGCTGCTTGAAGGTTTGCACGGTTGATATGTGAAGTATGGCTGGGGATATGTGATGTGATTATGTTTATCACTGGACTTGGATGAGGTTTGTGGTGCTTTTTAGTGGATTGAAAAAAATTCAGGCATATGAGCATCTAATTCTCTAATTAAATTATCTCTGAGTGAGAAAATTGTGACTACATTGTTGTATTGGGTTTCAACCTGTAAAAACAAATAAAGAAAGTGGTAACAGTAAATAAATAAAATAAATATTTTTTGACGCACTTGCGATACCTTTTTCGATAAACAGAAAACAATCAAAGAGTAGTCTACCTAAATAAAATTGGTGTTTTTGTCTATTAAGAATAATACGAAACCATGCGAGCCCGTGCTTCCGTGGCATTCATTTAATTTTCATAAGTTTCAACACTCACAAAATAGTTTGGACTACGTACCTATCCTGGAAAATAAATACGATTACTTAGCTGCAGGAAACTACCTCCTAGCTAATCTACAAAAGCAGTAGAAAATACTTCAGGAATGTGACATTTTTAGGTAGATAAGTAGGTAAAGCCTTTTAGTATTTTTCTTACTTGTGCATACAGTTTTATTAAATAAATAGAGTCAAAAGTCGTTCACAGTAGGTACCTATGACACAACGTTGATGTTGCATCGGCAAAATTCGTAAAACCGATCACCATCCGAACTGAGTGCGTCTTCAAAATCTCCAATCTTTATTACTGCTTTTTGCATTTTCGCCAAATTGAAAATGATCTTTACGCAAACGTAATAACTTCTAAAGTCATATAACCAAATACATTCATAAAATTGAAATGAATGAATGCACATGCTAATATAAGTTGTGTCGTACTGTATCTACCTTTTCACAATCAAACACAATGTAAAAGTTATCTTAACCACAAAAAGAACATCACAACAAAATGATTAGGAAATCAGTCCAAACATTTCAATAAAACCGAAACGTTTATTTCAAAAGACATTAAAAAAGTAAAACTAATATTTTTCCGCTACAATACCTCAACATCTATTCGCGTAGGTACTGGCTACTGATTAATTTATCTATGTTTATCGTCTTTATGGTCGCAGTTAATCGGGAATGGATGAAACACAGGCACGTTGGAAACTCAATAAAATCCGAGTAACATTTACAATGGCTGGTATTTATTTAAGTGGTATTATTGGTACGCCACCCGCAACCGTACAGACCACACATAAAACCTGCTTTACGATCTTTATTGTTGGCTGAGAGCAGTGACTGTGGTGGCCCAGTGGTAACGGCTCCGGCTTACGAGTTGTTGGTCGTAGGTTTGAACAGGTGCTTTAATTTGTGTAAATTATCATCACTGCTGTGAAGGAAAACGGTCCTAGAAACAAAATTCGAAGACATCCGACATCCCGCACCTGGATCCGCGTCACGTGGTTGATTACGGCCCACTCCCTCAAACCTCAATGAAAGGAGGCCTGTGTCCCAGCAGTGGGAACATTATAGGCTGATTATGCAATACGCGTTGTAGGTACTTAGTAAAGTAATATTAAATTTCGGTAGTAGGCATAGTCAGTGTACAGTATTAGTAGGTAGGTACCTATTTAGTTTTCTTTTTCAGTTGGGTGTCCTAGTGTCGCTCATATGTAAGTAGGTAGTCCGAAATATATAGGTATAAGTACACAGTCATTAGAATAAAAATAACCTAGATAATTAGATCTGCTCTACATCTAAGAACTCTAAAATGGCCTCTTGCTTGAATAATTTAATTTTGTTGAACGAGTGGACGACTGTAATCCATATAATCGAAGTTCAATTCATACCATTCGCTGCGTTTACGATTACGCCACTAGCTGCGCCATCTATTATTTTAATGGAACAATTTTGACACGCACTCGAACGGTACTTTAGACAGTTTACACAGTCTAAAGTTATACTACTTTAACGTGAATGCAGTTCTGCTATTCATCACTAGATGACGCTATTATTTTGTTGCAACTTCGCCTAGAGAGTACCTAATTGTAGTGTCGATTGCTTCGACGAAACTACTCTCGAATGTCGATATAACGAATTTGAAATCGAATGTTATATTTTGTTTTAAATCTAAAAATATTTTTTCAGTGTGCTGTAAAATCTGTATTTTCAGTGCATTTATATTTTTTTTATTTCATTTCATTTTCTTAAATCAAATTGTGACTGACAGTCAAGCAAAGCTCGGAATAATGAAACGTAATTAAAGTATAAACAAAATGAGCAAAATGACGTTTGTTGACAGTTGCGCTTTGTTATCGTCGAGATTATTTTCTACATTCATCAGAAGAAATAAATTTTTGTGTATAAATTCAGTCAGATTTCATATGGATAAAGGAGATGAAGAGAAGTCAGCCATGGAACTCGTCAATGTACCGCCAATCGTGTCCATTTACCGGCACTCTCTGCACACCTTCGATGACAGCTTCAAAAGTGATCTTTTGGCTAACTTGGGCAAGCTAAAGATTATGATGGACAGTTTAAAAGCTGAAGACTTGGGCTACGACAACAATTTGAGAGACGAAGCGCTTTGGAGGCATCCCAACAAGGCACCATGTACGTATATAGAAGTGTTTCAAAATAGCCTAATAAATATGAGTATTTTTGTTTTAAAACCGGGCTTTAAAATGCCGCTCCACGACCACCCGCACATGCACGGACTTCTCAAGGTGATATCTGGTGCAGTGAAGATCAGAAGCTTTTCAGAGTACCCAGTAACACAGGCTGTGGATCCGGTAGAGTTCCAGGTCCACGCGAAAAATGAGGCGGTGCGACTGGCACAAGGCACCCACATGCGACGAAAATTGTTTGCTGAAATAAGCAGCCAACAAATTTGTACAGATAATTCTAGTACTTGCACTCTAACACCTACTATATCAAACTATCATGAGATAGAAGCCCTAGAAATGCCGGCAGCCTTCTTTGACATCCTTTCACCTCCTTATGACACTTTAATAGAAGGTATTGGACCAAGAAGATGTCGCTACTACTTTGTTTCTAATGAGGTAAGCAGCAACTTAGTAGAATTGCAAGAAACTGAAGTGCCAAAATGTTTCTACTGTGATCAAGCACCATATTTAGGACCAATTCTTGGTTAGGTACAAATATTCTAATTAATAGGTAGCTATTTGAGGATTTTAAAATGAATTATTAAGATCCATGTTAAGTTCCTGGCCATAAAATATTTAATTCAATAATTTCTTGTATCCAAATGTTGAATGTGAGAGTAGAAATATTTGAAAGTCCTCTTCATTTTAAATGACAGTATTTGTGTAAACTAATATGTAAGTATCCACAATCCATAGTAGGCTGCAAACTCGTAAATTAAATATTATAGACATCATGCACCACAGCTTAAAATAAGTTACCATTAAAATTAGCAGTTCTCATAAACAATGCTATGTGCTGTATGCGTGTACAGTGCATACTCCAAAGAAAGTAGAATTCATGAAACTGTAATAAAATATTATTCCTAGCTGAAGTTACCCATTTTAAAAATATAGATAAATCAATAGTATTTGTGAGTAGGAAATTCCTCTAGCACGTCAAACAAAACGCAGATGTTTAATTTCAAATAATTATAATATGTATCACATTCTGTATGTAGTAAATCCCACCTACATGTAACAAAACATAAAAGATACTGCATTCAGATATTTTGGTGTTGATAATGATATAATTATTGTTGTTAGCGGAGAACATGTTGAGTGTTTGATGAATTCAGTATATTGTTGTTTTTATCATTGTTGTTAGAGTTTACTAGAATTATATGCCTAAGTCAAAATTGATGTTAGTTTTAGTTATATACAACGTGTTTTTTTAAAATCCCATATCTCTAGAGTATTAATGAGACCATGTCAAAGAAACGGCTTTTTTTTTTCATTTTTCATACAAAAATTATTCGACACAGTCACGATTATTTACGTAAAACTAAGGAGTGTTTTACGTAAATAATCGTAAAATAAAAAAATAAAATTAATTCTGACTATTTTTGTCCACAAAAAAAGACAACGTCGCATTTACTCGTACCTATCAATGAAACTTAGATACACACATCGAGAGTATAACGTTAGGATATCTTAAAAAAAAAAAAACAAATTGAAAAATTAGTTATATGCCAGTTGATTCTTTGATATAGTATAATCAGCCTATAATGTTCCCACTGCTGGGACACAGGCCTCCTCTCAGTGACAGGGAGTGGGCCGTAATCTACCACGCGGGCCCAGTGCGGGTTGGTAGATGTCATACGTCTTCGAATTTTTGGTTCTAGGACATGCCGGTTTTCTCACGATGTTTTCCTTCACCGTTTTAAGAGCAGTGACGATGAAATAATTTGCGCCTGTCAGGGTTCGAACCTTTGACCTCGTCCACAACTCGTAAGTCGTGGCCGTTACCACTGGGCCAACACTGCTCTATTTTTCGATTGTTTGACATGGCCCCATTAAATACCCAGAGATGGGATTTAAAAAAAACATGTTGTTTGTTTGTAACTTTTCTGTCAACTATACGTAATTTGAAAGTCTAAAATGGTTCATACAAGAAAATAAACATAGTCAGTGGGCCTCAGACCAAATAAAAAACCAAGACAGAGCGCTGCAAACAATACATACATAGTTACATACATGCTCAAACGCACACATTTACAATCAATCTACACCTCACTACAGACAGAGTGCTACAAACAATACATGCATACATGCTCAAAAACACACATTTACAATCAAACTACACCTCACTAAGTGCACATAATTATGTTTACGAAACCAGCCTCACATCACTGTTGACATCACTCTGTGTTGGTTTTTTATTTGAGCAGTGGACAAATAAACTGTTATTTCCATAGCAGTAAAATAATTTTTATATTGATTAACTTTTGCAGTAAGACTATTGATAACCATTATGAATTTCCTTGCACAATATTTTTAAACTTAAGCTAGAATGTTTTGAAACACATATTGTTTATTTTCACAACTACCCACATGTCATTAGTATTGTTTATGTTAGAATAGCGATCAGCCATTGTCCTTTCATGACATAGCTGTAATGTAATAAATCACTCCCAGCCCAGCCAGCCTTGTAAATCTAGTCACCCTGCAATTTTTTTGTAAAGGCAATATGACTTTTTAAATGATTGTGAATTCAAATTTGGAACAATGCTTGTACCAAAATGACGGCCAGTATGTCGGTTTCAAGACTGCATAAAAGTTTTTCTTTGACACAATAATTATCACTATTACCCGACTGCCCCAGAAGGAGGGTAATGTTTTTTTTGATATTTGAAATGCATGGTGGCTCGATTTAAGAGTCAGGGAGTATATATTGACATCGTTTTCACAATTGCCATGATGAACTTCTCTTCATTGCCATTGTCATCATCACAATACAAACTATGTTTAAGGTATGGCATTAATTTTTGTAAAATTGACCAGTTGACCAGTCAAACTAGATTTGAGGCTCTAAAAATAACACCACAACAAAACATAAATAATTATTAGTTTTTTTTTTAATTATTGTGTTTTTGTTTTAATGATTATGTATTTCATATTTTTTTACACTGCCATCTTATATATTTTTTATTATATAGGATGTATTTTATATCATGCTAAGATAAAGTGAAATAAAATATGAACATTCCAACATTTGTCACACTTACCCTTTCAAATTTATTTTCATTTATCATTATAAAGTAGAGCATTATTGATTTAATTATCTGATCTCTAAACATTATATTAGTAATTTCATGTGTAATAGTTAGATATAATTATTCTACTTTAAAGTTTGCACCTTTTATATGTATAATGTAGGAAAGCGAAACTTGATTTTCTTTGTGATGCCAGAATTGAATTTACACAAAAATTTTAACAAAATTAAATGATTGCACTGTTATTATTAAGAAATTATATAGGAATAAGTTTCGTTTCCCAGAAGTAGTATTGTTTTATTGTTAATAAAAAGTTTATTTGTTATTTTGTTTATTATTTCTGATATTTATAATCAAAATTCTTTACTGAAGGGTCTTTGTTTTACATAATCTAGTGAATATCAAAAATATTTGCAAGTAAAACTAAATTTTTAAAAAAACTTCATAGTAGTTATTAATTGATTTATTGAATTATAATAACATCGGCAATAAACTAAATAATAATCACACAACAATTGCACACATATTAGATTTGAACAAATATTGGCAGAACAGCAACATGCAGGTTTATGCTAACAACAATTACATTCTTTAAGGCATACTTTTTCCAGTCCTCTCAGGATTTCTGGTTCCAAGCTGGCTAACTATTACCAATGTCTGGGAAATCTGGATTTCCCATCGCTACAGTTGTAACAACACATTCCATTCAATACAGTGGAATGATAAAACTATCAAAACATCTTTGACGCTATCTTGTGACGATGTTCTTCTGGAATTTTACCAAATATTATGACGTTTCGTAGTATCCTTACCCCTATTTCTGCGTATAAAGGTCGATTTAGACCAAACGAATGCACGTTCTATCCCGACTACCAAATTATTTTTGTGTAAAAAGGTACCTACAGAGCATTCTATCATTGGTCTATCCAAACTAAAATGTCAAAAGAATGCACTTTGCTCGAAACAGCAAAGTGCATTCTTAAACGAACATAGAAACATCTATCTTCGTTTGGTCTAATCCCACCTTGGGACCATCATTTGAGGGCAAGTCGCCCATGGGTTATGAAAGAGGTGCTACACACTTTGTTCAGGTCACCATGATTCATTCATTCACGCACGGCCAAGCGGCAAAATCGAATTATATTTTGCCACCTGGTGTTGCCGAATCATACCGACCCGAACAAGAAGTGTAGCGCGCCATACTGCATGAGGTCATTTTCTGCGACCGAGTAGTATATGCTAAAGGGTGGAAATTAAGGCCCGTATTACAGAACCTCATTCAAGATTCCGGCATTACTTCGAACTTATTTCAACCAATCAAAAGCTTTTAATCGAGTTTTGAGTGAGGTTCTGTAATACGGACCTAAAGTGGGTGATAGACGTGGGTACTTTAAGTACGCGGTCTTTAAGTTCGCGACCTTACTCGGCTCGCCGTCCGTGACACACGTAAAGCTTGCTCAAAATTTCATTTTCAAATTGGCTCGCGGCGTTTACAGACTGGCGAGTAAGCTCGCCGAGCCATAAGTACGCGTACTTGCTCGCACGTCTATCACCCCTTTTAGTCACCTACATCCGTCATGGAGGTGATATTACCCGTCATACTAAAGAACATTCGCTAGGTGACTAAATCGCCACCCTGTATATGCTAACATTTTGTGGTGGTAGATGTATAATAGTCGATTCTGTATAAGACAACTGGCGACTTGTCCACATAAACTGTCACCTTATCGACCCAAATATATTAGTGCCTAATCAATTTGCAAGCATGGGACATACAGTAAGTATATGTTGTTAGTATAAAACAAGGAATGTATGGCTAAATTATATCTACACTGGATTACAAGCTTCTACTATAAATGCAACTATAGGATGGATGGACAATAAATCACATGAACTCCATTTGAAATAAGATAAGACATTTACCTAAACCTTTTTACAGTTCGTTCAACCGATTTTGACTTCTATACCGTAGGCATAAGGATGACATTAAAAGCAAAAAAGGTTACACAATACCAACTGTCTACTGCAGCTGCCATTTGTCATGCCACCAACGCAATAGAAGTCAAAATCGGTTGAACGGACTATAAGAGGTTTATTTAAATGTCTAATCTTATTTCAAATGGAGTATAGGTATTTCGATATTTTAAATCCGGTAATTATAATTATTAATTAGTCGAATATGTAAAGCAGGTCTCAGACGCTTCACTTTTTATTAAAACTTTCTTTCATTCGGCATCTTTCACTTCACTCGAAGTGAAACGTCGGAACACATAATGAATCAAAAGTGAAAAATAAAGTAATTAGTGGACCGGTTCAGGGATGTCAGCATCTTTCACTCGCCCTCCGAATGATCGAAAAATGAAATGAAAAGAGCAGATGAACGTTTATTCCTGTTATTTTGTCCGTGTTGTGTGAAAGTGAAGTGAAACAAAAATAAAAAGTCACTCGAGTAAAGCGTCTGATAACAGCTAACAGTCCAAACTTGGATGAAGTTAGGTTTAAATATATCTTCGGGTATTCTAGAACATCAATACAATCCCATAACTGCGTTATCAAACCTTACGTACGCCATAAATACCGATATCAGTACGTTCTCTAATATCTACTGACAATCATATGATACATTCGCTTATCTATACGTTTATCAGACCATGTACACATTTTTCCCTTGAATGGTTTATTTTTTATCTTACAATCATTCTTTTGCACATAAACAGTTATTTGACCTTCGAGATCTTTTGTAGAATTAGAAGATTAATGGACGTATCGCAAATACCTACATTTACCTAATTTTTTTGTCGTCCATCCCCTTTCTTATTTATTAAGTAAGTATATTAAATAAAAAGTTATAAACGGGTGATAGTTGCGTGTCTAGGTATGACTCTTGTAGGTACATCGCTTGGCACGGCTGCGCGGTTAATTTTAAACTGACCGACAACGGAGTTGTTTACATATGTATGTGAACCAACTTAAATAGTTCACGACCGAGTACCTACCTACCATCAATCTCTAATCAGGAAGGTTTTCCTTTGCTAATCTTCAGTCTTGGCCCGAATAGAAATATCGACCTCGGTCAACCAGTCTGGAACATAGGTAGGCGAGACATTTCAATGAAAGATTCAAGAATGAATTTGTGATTCGCGATACGTCCAATAAAACAGTTTATTATATCTATCACAACACAAAATCAAAAAGAAATATACAGTACAAAAATATACTGATTGATTGCGAAATACAATTACAATAAAACGATAAAATAGTGCAAA
The DNA here is from genome assembly GCA_948473465.1 of Lithophane ornitopus. NCBI lineage: Eukaryota > Metazoa > Arthropoda > Insecta > Lepidoptera > Noctuidae > Lithophane > Lithophane ornitopus. The sequence continues at coordinate 9,048,308 of OX419636.1, forward strand.
ATATAAAGAACTTCGAGATAACGTTATCGAGTCATTTTGAGCAGTTTCAATTCCGGTGAATTTGTGTTATAGTATAGTAGGTGCAGAAGGACCAGTCCTTACAAGACACGATTGTGCAACATGAGCTAACACAGATCTTGTTATGTAACAAACACTGTTGTGTTTCTTAAGCCTTGTAGTTATGGTAAACAGAAGTAGTGAAAAATGTTTGTGTTGCTAGAAACATGTTTCACATACATACTGCATATAGTGTTGCCAGTAACACAAAAACGAATAAATCACTGATATTATTAGGTGCGGCACAATTTTGCGCCAAGCCACTACTGTGAAGTGAGAGCGTGAACGAAACATAAGTACCTATCACAGAAACAGGCGCATACTCTTTGGCCAGGCTGTGTTGATGGGGGCATTGTCATCTTGTTATTTTCCGAATGCTGTTAACCCACTCAAATAATACTTGTCAGATTTGGCCTTCTGCACATTATTTTGTGGTTGCAAGCTTTAAACTAAATCTTATCAAAAGTGTTAGCAGAATTCTTGTGAAATCTATTTTTCAATGACTAATGTACAGCAAATGCAGTTTGATTATAATACATTCTCACAAAAATATTGATAGATAGATACACTTTCTTTTTCTCAATCAGTCCTCCAAATCACAATTTCGAACGGTATTTTTTATTCACAACTCTCATTATTCTATTTATTTATCTTTACATAATATTATATTATATACATACTTTTGAAACTTAAGGAAACGAAGAAACATATTTGACAGCAAAATAGCTCTGATTTGCGTTGAATAAACTTCAATATATTATTATGTATTTTAAAATATTTTCTAGTTTTATTAAACAATTAGTATAGAATAATTAAATTCCATTCCGGTTAGATCGTTTTAAAAATATTAAGATATTATTCCAATCTAAATACAGTCAATAAACTTTGCAAAATATTTGTAAATATGCATTCATTTCCAACATTCTACTCTGTATTATAAAGGTGTAACTAACTTTTCATTTTTCAGACGAAATCATTATAGCTGCCCATGCGCATCTTTTGCGGCGAAATACAGGGTAGTACTTACACCATATTGTATTTTTAATCTAAATATTTATCTAGAATTAATTTGAAAGCCAATTTTAAAGTGTAAACTATAAAGTTACAAAATGTTGTCAATATAAATTTTATTGCGAGCTTATTATTTATAATAACTTCAACTACCCTCATACACGCACTAATATAGTTGTGAATTTTCGATGCTAAACATGCGCAAAGGCATCGAATCCTCGTCTTTGCGTAAAAGCTCTTAATTCTATTCTGAGGCCGAAAACTCAAACTCAATTTCAAGTCGCCGTTAAGTTCATGCTGTCTCTTTGCATGAATTGCATCGACAGAGAGACATTGTAGTTTGAGTATTCGGAGGTTTAAATGGCAGTGGAAGGGTACAATGAAAATGCATGCGTGGACGTTTTTCTACTACATTTAATATTGGACAGGGACTTATTCAATAGTTATCTGAGCTGTATGTTATTTTTGTCTCCAATTTGTAGAATATTTATTAATTTTAATCTACTACTAAACACATTAAAAGGATTCGCTTGCGTGAATATCTAAAAAGTCAAAATAATTACCATAATTCTAAAGCTTTGCTTTGTAAAATAAAGTTCCATTTAATGTGTTTGTCAGTATAAAATTAGTTTAAGTATAATATGAGCAGAATCATTTTTTTTTTTAATATATTTTCTCAAAGTTTATTAGTAGCACCTAGGTACTCTGTTATGAGCAAGAGAGCTTAACTTTTAGTCTTACAAGGCACGTATCTACTAGAAAACAAATGTCATCAAATCCCAATCATGTTGTTCGAAACTTTGCACGTATTTTGGTTACAGACCGTTCACTATAACTTGTTTCTTGCCGTCATGTTGGCACGATTTTTTGTCAAGCTTAGCTCCATAAAAATAGAGTTCAAAATGGCGACTGACAGAACAGTGCTATAGTTAGCCGAGAGCGCTGTACCACGTCTTAGGAGTGCGCGGCGTGACGGGGGCGGCGTTGACCAATGAGCGGCACAATGCCGCGCGCGTACCTAAGTCGCGATACAGGAGTCTTAGTAAAACAATCGTGTCACAGGACATGTTATAATGAACGCACTGTAAGCATATTTCTGTCATTCTGCCACAACTGTCAAACTAGAAGTGAGAGAGTCGGGAACATAATACGAATATCTAAGCCAAAGCATGTTCAAGTAACGTTTATCAATTTTAAACAGTGTTTCTTTGATAAGTAGCTACCAACATGTTTGATATTAATATTGAACCGACATTTTCAAATTAAGAATCCTTCAGAGTGAGCTTTTATTGTTTTTTCAATCAAAGATGATGACTTCAACAACATTTTGCGATAACGTTTTAATTTTCAACACAATGTGAATGGCATGAATCCGTACGGAAATTACTTTCGTTATTGGAAATGAATTACAACTTCCACATTCAACATGTGTAGTCTAGTAAATACGAGTTTTTATAAACGAAAGGATTCTTGGAAGTAAAAAAAAAAAGTATAAAATATTGGTCCAAAATAATACGCACCTAAACAAACCAATAGGACTAGCAGTGCGTTGTACCGAAATGACTGTAGATTAAAACTATCAGCTAAATTAATAAAATTAATTGTATAATTATATATATTTGTCGATTATTTTTTAAACAGAATAATATATAAAATCGCACAGCGATTTGTTACGATAAGTTTTTGATTAATTGATAATTCCGTTAAGTCAATGTTTTTTTTGTCTAAAGATCTAAATATGACTAAAAAAAAAATATCTAAAGCTAAGCTAAACGAACTTAGCTTTGTTCCCAACGTGTCCTGCGCTTCAATCGGGTATACTCGGCGCTGAATCGTGTACACTCGGCGGAGTCGTAAGTTTTCACCTATATCGTGTGTTCGTAAGCGCACGCCCTCTTTTTTGTGTGACGTGTACTGTATGCAAGACGACACTTTAAGTGATACATTTCCAGGATCACCTGACCTCTCACTGTCAGGAAACCCTATACAGGGTGAAATTGAATTGATGCGCATCCTCTTGGTCATTGTACTCATCATTATGAACAACTTTAACTATCGGATCAACGCTGAAATCGCGAAAAAATATCAAGCTAGTCAAATTGTAGGAAACAGCAGGTTTTTTTCGCGATGTCAGTGTTGGTCTCATAGTGTAAGTTGTTCATTATCATGAGTACAAAATGCAAGAGGGTGACCAGGAATTCAATTTCACCTGTATATTATATAGGTCAGTTTATACTGAAAACGTATAGCTTGAAGTGTCGTGTCTAGAAACAGATCTTTAGACAAAAAACCTAAAAAAAATATGTGATTTTCGCGCATTATTAGTAGATGTCGTAACATTTTGTTCTTTTCGAGTTGATATGAATATGATGAAGGGTTAAGGTTTAGTCTAGCTGAGGTCCAGGGTCGGCGGCAGAGGGCGTCTCGGGTAGCTCTGGTCGCGGCCCGACGCCGCCTGCGATGTCGTAGACGGCTTGTGCGACTTCAGCTGCTAACATGTCGGCTTGCTGTCGAAAGAAATTGATTTTTAAAAGGCGGTAGAACCGTTCTTATGCGAGAATTTACCTCGAGTCTGCTTTTCTGGGCCGGCGCATATCTGGGGAAGCGCAATTTTCAGAAGCAGACAAATGAGGAAAGCAACTAAAAACTTTTTGTTGTCTGGTTTTTTTTTATTTAGCTGGTTTACATTCTCTTATCATTCCGCGTTCGTATTTCCGAAGATAGATGATTCGCAAATCGCATACTTTTCTTTGAAAATCTGTATTTTCGTTTATATCTAGAGATACTGACCTCCCTCGTCTGAGCCTCAGCATACACCCTGACAATATCCTCGGTGCCCGAAGGTCTGGCGAAGGACCTTCCACTAGGATACTTGGCTACCAGTTCTTTGATGCGATCCTGCAGGCCTACCGGCTCGGAGCATATCCGTTCGGCGTCTGTCGTTGTTATTATGCGACGGTCCTGTGAGAGAAAAAAAGTTTATTTAGTAGCAAAAACTTTAGCCAGAATATAGTAGAGTGGGCCGTAAATGAGTGACAGCAGCTCGGGTCGTTCGATCAAGGCAAAGCTACACTTACCGAGGTCAATCCGTGGATGCGTGACCATATTTTAGGAATTCAGATAAGTGTTATTTTAAATAAAAAACATTTTCCACAATAAACCCGAAGTACATTTTGTTACATACTATAATGAATAAAAATATTATTGATTTTGCACACATCGTGCAAAGTCACTTGATATATGTCATGCAAAACTTCTCTTCTCAAATAGAATATACCCTTACCTTTACAGTAACCTTGAGCTGCCTGCACGGCAGGTCGTCGTACAGCTCCATCCACTGCACGGCGCTCCAGCCGCGCGCGCACAGTATAGACTCCACTATGAACATGTCTGAGATCGCGTCGCCGACCGTCTCGTTCGTCATCTCTATGAAGTCTAGGAATAGCTGGGCAGCTTTGCGGGGGCCGGGTTCACTGGAAAAAAGTAGGAAAAATATATTGGTACAATTATTACTGAAAAGATTTAACAAAAATATAACTCTTCTGGGCAGTTGGGTAACAATGGCGCGGCAGTCACCAGTTATGTTGCAAGTGATATGTTATACAGGGTGTAAAGGTAAACACCGTTATCACTCAAACCATGGGTAGTTGACTTAAATATAATAATAAATGACCGAAAACAATAAAAAAAAAAACGTTATTTTCATTAAAAGTTTAAAAAAAGTTTCTATCGGACACCGTGCTCGCTAGCGAAACAGCTGACTGACCGAGGGAGGGATCGCGCTCGCGGCCAGTCTGGTCAAATCACCCCCCGCCCGTGTTGAGACGGAAGTTCATTGCCCTAGCGCATAGGGCAACGAACTTGCGTCCCGTGTGGTAAAAATTAGACTTAAAAAAAAAAAATACCTAATTTTCTATTGATTTTACGTTCTATAAATGAAACCAAACCACTGGTTGCAAGGATAACGGTGTTTACCCTAACACACTGTATAAAGCTCGGGTAACTGAACAAATTTGGTAGTAGCATACGTGCGCGTGATCTACCACGCGGGCCCCGTGCGGGTAAATGTCGCATGTCTTCGAATTTTTGGTTCTAGGACATGCCGGTATCCTCACGATGTTTTCCTTCACCGTTTTGACAGCAGTTCTAATTAAATAATTCACACAAAGTAAAGCGGCTGTCTAGGTTCTAACGTAAACTAAAACCGTTTGATCGGGGTATCCTTGCTTAGTTACTGCGATCAACTGTGAGAAAAGGCAAGATAATTAAAATGAGCCTCATTTATTTTAAAAAGTATGCATTATTATTATTATAGTTCAAAAAACTCTTTGATGTTCATTCATTTAAAAAAGCGTACAACATGAGAAGGTCAAGAAATTTGTAGAGAACTGAACGCAGAACTAATTACAACTTTGCCAGTTTTCTTTATTTATGGCCTCGTTTAGTTTAAATATTTTAGGGGCATTCGAGATTAGAAATAGCTTTGTATGGATAATCACTCACCCTTCCTTCGAGATTCTGGTGATAGTATTCTTAGCTTTGATGCTGTAGAGCACGGTGCCGTGTCCGTTCGCCTCGAAATAAACGCCGATGTCGTACAGTTTGGCGGCCGTGTGTAAGTGCTTTACACCCGTCTTGACGAATTGGATCGGGATTTCCTGAAAATAATACAAAATAATTTGAGTGATTAAAATTCTCGTGATAATGTTGTATCACTAAGTTTCCGCTGGCAAGGCTCCATAGGCAAAAAATTGCATTATTCATCAGCAACTTGAAATACAGCCTTGTGGACTCTAGTCAGTCGATCGAGGGCCAGACGACCTTCGACAGATCATGGATCGATATCGAAATCGAGATGTTTTAAGGCAATCAATAGAAGTAGATAGACGTCGATCGACCGCAGTCTGGTTGCATCTTATTAGACCGGCGCGGCGCGCAATGATTGTTTTTAGGGTTCCGTACCCAAAGGGTAAAACGGGACCCTATTACTAAGACTCCGCCATCCGTCTGTCACCAGGGTGTATCTCATGAACCGTGATAATTTGACAGATGAAATTTTCACAGATGATGTATTTCTGTTGCCGCTATAGCAACAAATACTAAAAACCAGAATAAAATAAATATTTAAGGGGGCTCCCATACAAAAAACGTTATTTTTTTGCCGTTTATAATGGTACGGAACCCTTCGTATGCGAGTCCGAATGCACTTGGCCGGTTATTTTTATTACAGTCATGTATGTCGATATTTATGTACTACGTATTTTTATGTACTAACCAGTGTGTCCGTGATGTACTTAGTAGAGGCTCCGTTAGCGTACGCGGTCTGAACGATGCCCACGTCGATGTCGGTCGCTTTGCAGGCTTTTATTAACTCTTGTATATATGACGCTATGAGTGTTGCTATGCGATCTCCGTCGAGCAGGAACATCTTTTGTCTGAAATATCCGTGTACTGGGTTAGAATATTAAAAAAACAATAGTTCCAATTTAGTTCCTTTTTTAATTAACTGGTGAACCTTCACAAACATGATTGACCCCAACGACCCCGTCACCAGCTGTTTGCTAAAAAATATGCCGTTAGATACCGATACATTCTTTTTGTTTTTATTTTGCAGATTTCAGAATAATGATTATGTTATATAACTTATAGTCTGTATTTTCTGAAGTGTCTGTCAAGTTTCAACAGTTTAAAACTAAACTAAAACTATCCTAACTACTATTATAGGAATGCGAAACTGTGTTTATTTGTTACGTTTTCACGCTAAAACGCCTGAATGGATTTGGATGAAAATTGGCACATCGGTAGACCATGACCTGGATTAGGACATAGGATACATTTTATCCCGATATTCCCACGGGATCGAGACTTATACAGGTGAAAACGGGAGGCGCAGCTAGTTTGTAAAAAAAAAAAGATCCATTTATTTTAATTGCAATGGAATTTGAACCGTGGCATCGATCGTGGCCCTTTCGATGCCACGGCATCATTTTAAAGCTTAGAAATTTATGTCGTATTTCTATATCGATACGTTTGAATGTGCATTGGTAAAAATTTTAAATCGATCTGCGTTGGCCTTAATAAGGTTTACGCTCTACAACACGATCTTTATATAATATTCGAATTCAAGTAAATTAATCAGCATGCAAAATAATTATGTTAAGAGTTACATTAACTTCTAACTTAAATTTAAATAAATAAATAAATATATTAGTGGTATTTTTCTAGCTATTACTTACTTCTTATCAAGGTAATAATATACGATCCGATCGCCGTCGCCGTCCACTGATGCGACGCGTTGGTACGGCGTGTGTGTAATGCCCTTTGGTGGACTTTGAGTTACTTTCACGTGGTCTGCGCCGCACTGGAAAGATTCAACTGTTTGTTAGCTTGTGCAATGTACAGACGTGATGACATGTGTCATGCAAACCTTCCCTGCGCGAATCCTTGAAACCAGTGGTTTGGTTTCATTTATAGAACGTTAAATCAATGGAAAATTACAACTTTTTTTTTTAAAGAAAATCTACTTTTTCCCACAAGAGTATTTCACCCTTTCACCCTAGGGCGCTTGGGTAACGAACTTGCGTCTCAACAAGGGTGGGTGGCGCGCGACGTGGCCTGAACGGCCGCGAGCGCGACCCCTCCCTCAGTCAGTCAGCTGTTTCGCTAGCGAGCACGTTGTCGTATAGAAACTTTTTAATATTTTTTGATGAAAATATCGTTTTTATTTTGTTGTTACACGGTCATTTATTTTTATATTTGAGTGAACTACCTATGGTTTGAGTGACAACGGTGTTTACGCTTACACCCTGTATAGTTGCTCGATGACAATACTTACTCCCAAGTTGAGCTTCTCGCCCACCCCGCCCAAGTTGAACAGATGCAGTTCCAGCTCGTCGAGGTTCTTCTTGATGGCCTTCAGCTTCTTGCCGCCCACCCCGTTAGCTCCGTCGACGTACAGGCGAGGGTTGTAGTCGCCGTGGAGATGTAACCGCTTGCGGATGTTCTTGAATGCTCCTACGATTTTTTCGTAGTAGCCTGGAATATTGAGATAATAATGAGTGCTGTTTTTATTTTGTTAACCGAATATAAACTACATTTTTAGGGTTCCGTACGTAAAACGTAAAACGGGACCCTATTACTAAGACTTCGCTGTCCTTCCGTCCGTCCGTCCGTCCGTCCGTCTGTCACCAGGCTGTATCTCATGAACCGTGATAGTTTTAAATTTGGCAGATGGTGTATTTCTTTCCGCTCTATCAACAAATACTAAAAACATAATAAAATAAATATTTAAGACGGCTCCCTTATAACAAACGTGATTTTTTCGCCGTTTTTATAGATAATGTAGGAACGGTACGGAACCCTTCGTGCGCGAGTCCGACTCGCACTTGGCCGGTTTTATTTGAAACTAGGTTCCGCCCGCGGCTTCGCCCGCGTGGTATGTCGATAAAAAGTAGCTTATGTCCTATTCCAGGTCATGGCCTACACATGTGCTAAATTTCATCCATATCCGTTCAGCGTGAAAGCGTAACAAACAAACAAACTCACTTTCGCATTTATAATATTAGTTAAGTTAATAAACGATAAAATAAATAATGGTGGTTAGGTTTGATTCCCTGTCAAATTGCTCCTCTGCTTTTCCAAGCATCGCCAATTCATTTTCAAAATGTTGTGATTATGTGAAAGTAATAAATTAACTAGCATTAATCAAGAGTCTATAGCAGGCCAGAGTTCAGTAGTAAATACCACATCATTGCTAACGTTGGCGCGGGTTCAAATCAATTCATTGAGAAACACGAACGGTGTTACGTTTGGTTACTATCACTCGCTATCTGTACATACAATCAGTGATGTGCCAACTGACCTCATTATTACACTGCTAAATAAACACCTGCAATTGTAATTGTCGAAAACTTCTACGGCCAGTTGTACGCATCGCATGCATCTCGACCTGATCCCGAAAATGAGGATTCCAGAGCCACCTTAACCCGCCATTTCACGGAAGACCTGCCAGAAGTCAGCCAAGATGAAATCGAGGCGGCTCTTAAACAGCTTAAAAATGGAAAAGCCCCTGGTGAGGACGGGATTACGACTGAGCTCCTGAAAGCGGGAGGAAGTCCTGTACTGAAGGAGCTTCGGGAGCTTTTCAACTCTGTCTTGTTCTCTGGGAGAACTCCAGAAGCGTGGCGAAGGAGCGTGGTCGTTCTCTTCTTTAAAAAGGGTGATAAAACCCTTTTAAAGAATTATAGACCCATTTCGCTCCTAAGCCACGTATATAAGTTGTTTTCAAGAGTCGTCACGAATCGTCTAGCGCGAAGACTCGACGAGTTTCAGCCGCCAGAGCAGGCCGGGTTTCGAGGAGGATACAGTACCATAGACCACATCCACACAGTGCGGCAAATTATACAGAAGTCCGAAGAGTATAATCGGCCCCTATGTCTTGCTTTTGTGGACTATGAGAAGGCTTTTGACTCTATCGAGACCTGGTCTGTTTTGGAGTCTCTGCAGCGATGCCAAGTTGACTGGCGATACATCCAAGTGCTGAGATGTCTTTATGAAAACGCGACAATGACCGTCCAAACTCAGAACCAGCAAACTGAACATATCCCCCTGCGTCGAGGTGTGAGGCAAGGGGACGTAATTTCCCCGAAATTGTTCTCTAACGCATTGGAGGATGTGTTTAAGACGCTGAACTGGGAAGGACGCGGCATTAACATCAACGGCGAGTACATATCACACTTGAGATTTGCAGATGACATCGTCATAATGGCTGAGTCGCTGCATGACTTGCAACAGATGCTGAACGGTCTAGTTGATTCTTCTGTACGCATTGGTCTCCGGATGAACTTGGACAAAACCCAAGTTATGTTCAACGACCACGTTAGTCCGGGACCGATTGCTGTCAATGGCGGTGCTCTCGAAGTTGTTCGTGAATACGTTTACCTCGGGCAAACTCTGCAGTTTGGTAAGAACAACTTTGAGAAGGAAGCTAACAGAAGAATTCAGCTGGGCTGGGCAGCTTTTGGGAAGCTCCGTCGAGTCTTCTCGTCGAGTATTCCGCAGAGCCTAAAGACTAAAGTCTTCAACCAGTGCGTCCTGCCTGTCATGACTTACGGAGCCGAAACGTGGACACTCACGGTACGACTGGTCCATAAATTCAAGGTCGCTCAGCGAGCTATGGAACGAGCTATGCTTGGAGTATCTCTGAGAGATAAAATCCGGAATGAGGTAATCCGGCAGAGAACCAAAGTTGTTGACATAGCTCATAGAATAAGCAAGCTGAAGTGGCAATGGGCCGGCCATATTAGCCGTAGAACTGATGACCGTTGGGGTAGACGTGTTCTTGAGTGGAGACCGCGAATCGGCAAACGTAAGGTAGGACGCCCTCAGGCTAGGTGGAGCGACGATCTTCGCAGGGTGGCTGGTAGCAGCTGGATGAGAGCTGCCGAGAATCGAGCCGATTGGCGTGCAATTGGAGAGGCCTATGTCCAGCAGTGGACTGCTATAGGCTGATGATGATGATGATGATGAATTGTAATTTGATGTAGAAAAGAAAATTACATTATTGGAGTGGAGTTTCTTGCCCGTTTTCTCCATAAGAACCTACTACGCTTTGGAATGGGCAACTAGCTTCATCTTTCTGACTGATTTTCTCCATAAGAACCTACTACGCTTTGGAATGGGCAACTAGCTTCATCTTTCTGACTGACCGACCCCTTGACAATTCAAAAGTGCTTGTAATTGGTTTATTCGAAATAAATGCTTGAGTTTGAGTTTATTATTATTAATTTATTTCTGATAAACTTAGATAACTGGTCACAAATTCAGAATCCGGGTTAACACACCCCCACTACCCGGTGCTCGTACTCAGAAAACCACTTTCTCGTTACGTACTTGTTTCTGTGAGCACCTAGAAGGTAGAATGAAAATATGCAATCCTATCCTACCCTAACTAATATTATAAATGCGAAAGTGAGTTTATTTGTTTGTTACGCTTTCACGCTAAAAAGGCTGAACGGATTTGGATGAAATTTGGCACAGGGGTAGACCATGACCTAGAATAGGACATAGGATACTTTTTATCCCGATATACCCACGGGATCGAGACTTACGCGGGTGAAACCGCGGGGCGCAGCTAGTACCTTATAATGTGAGTCTTAATTATTAAGCGAAATGTCAATAAGTCTGCAAATTCCAGGGCAATCAAATTGGCTAACAAATTATCTTTATTAGGGTAATCTCTTGACTATGGTTGCTTGCATAAAGAAGCGGTTCTTTCGGGTTTCAGCTACAATTTTTGTAAATATGTGAGCACCATGTATCTATCACATAATTTTATTAATCAATTCCTTTGTCATTACTCCATTTTTAATTCTTTTTACAAATTGTGGTACAGTTATCGTATTCTAGGTGCATCGTATTCACATGTCACAGTAACGGTGGAGTTTCTTGCCCATTCTTCTCCATACGAAAATTACCTTTTGGAAGGGGCAACTAGAATCAGTTCTATTTCTTAGTTTTTGACGTTCAAAAGTGCCTTTATTGTGCCTATTTGAAATAAATTATTTGATTTGCGGGCTTTCGGGCCCAACTCCCGTACAGCTCGCTTCATTTTGATGAACAGAAAGGGTTACAATGTTTTACCAGTTTCTTTATGTGTGAGCGCATAAGGTAATACGGGGCAATTTTACCCGCACCGATCGGTACCGACTTGTCTTTGCCGGATACCTGCAGCCTACACCCTATGGCAGTAAAGAAGAATGTCTACTAACCCTCTTCAGTAGGAGTTCCGTAAGTGTTATCATTTCGGCACTTGACGAAGAAATGCAACATCGGCGTGGTGACGATACCGAACTCCTTGGGCGTTCCCTTGAGAGCTATCACGCCATTCGCTGCCGCCGCTGCTAAGCGGGGACTTGTGTACCTGGAAAATTAAGAAGAGTATTATGAACCTTATTAACAAGGGATATCGTGGTACAGTAACTGGGCTGTGAAGGTCAGATAGGCAGTCGCTTTATGTAAAATGTCCACTCTGAAATGACGCGTCCTACAGCGCATTTACTCACACGGTAATGCGGATTTCTGAATGGACAAGCTATACTGGTATTCAGTTGCATCCGGTTAAACTGGAAGCCGACCCCAACATCGTTGGAGAAAGATTATGCAGATGATAGTTATGAAAATAATCAAAATCACTGATAATTAGTTTATTACAAAGACAAAAAAACAAACGACGGCTCCCAAAGCCTCCTTTCACCGTTTCCTTGCTGGGATGAAAATAATAATTAACTAGTTTGACTTTCATCTACCTATGTTTTTGGGACATGGCCATCATATTAGTAGCATACAATTACTGCAACTCCTGTAACCAAGCAGAAAAGTGCCGAGACAACGGAGCTCGGCAAATCCCAAGGAAATTATTGCACTTTTTTGGAACCTAACCCATATAAGAAAAGTTTTCGTCTATACAAGGTGTAATCCTTACATATTATAAAACAAAGTCCTCCGCCGCGCCTGTCTGTCTGTCGTTTCTTCCTGTACGCGATAAACTTAAAAACGACTGCACCGATTTTCATGCTGTTTTCACCAATGGATAGAGTGGTTCTCGAGTAAGGTTTAAGTATATAATAACCGACATCCACGCGGGCGAAGTCGCGGGCATCAGCTAATTACTATTAAAAACATTACACTCCTCAAAACCCGAAAAGGCGTCATTGTACTCATCAATATGAACAACTTTTACTACGAGACCAACACTGTAATATCGATAAAAATCATCTGTTGTTCTGTACATTACTACATTCTTTTCCGCCTTGACTTGACGTCATTTGTAGTTAATTAAACACCTTGCATAATTTCCCATTTCCTAAATGGATAATCCACATCCACAAATGATAAGTAGTTACCTGGTGTCCATCCCGATGAATACACTCGCTTTGAGCGCCATGTCAGCCTTCATTTCCACGATGATTTCTTGGACGGTTTTTTCTAAATCATTGTCACTGGAATGTTAACAAGAAAATGTTAAAATGGCATTTTTTATATTTTGAATTCACACATGTTTCTTTTTTAAATATACAGGGTGTAAGGGTAAACACCGTTGTCACTCAAACCATGAGTAGTTGACTTAAATATAAAAATAAATGACCGAAAAAAAAACAAAAAAAAACAAACGTTATTTTCATTAAAAGATTTAAAAAAGTTTATATCCGACACCGTGCTTGCTAGCGAAACAGCTGACTAACTGAGGGAGGGGTCGCGCTCGCGGCTGGTCAGGTCACATCCCACACCCCCCGCCCGTGTTGAGACGCAAGTTCATTGCCCTAGCGCATAGGGCAACGAACTTGCGTCTCTCGTGGTAAAATGTAGATTTAAAAAAAAATGGTTGTTGGTTTCCATTGATTTTACGTTCCATAAATGAAACCAAACCACTGGTTGCAAGGATAACGGTGTTTACCCTAACACCCTGTATATTATCCATAATGAATTATCTAATGAATAAGGGCATATTTGGTGTTCATATACTGCAAGTTTATTTTATATTTTAAATGAATAAATATGTTACATTGCAAGCCAAACATACATGGGGCAGTACAATGACGTCATCAAGATTGGTGCAGCTCATGATAGCAATAAGGAAATATAGAGCAGGTAATTAACTACTTTATTCGAAATAAGGAATTGCACGGAAACATGATATCGTAGGTGTTGGATGTGGGCTAGAATTGCCTACAATTGTGCCCAGAATGCATTCTTAATTCATTAGGTATCTATTGAGGTATCTAGTCTTCCTTTTTAACCGACTTCGAAAAGAAGGAGGTTCTGTGTTCGACTTTTATCATCGTCAGTTGTGGACCGATTTTGAAAATTCTTTTCTCATTTGGTAGAGGAAGCTTGCGCGGTGGTCCCATATAGATGTTATTAACTTTGCTCAGGTAGTAATTTGTATGGGGTAGATACCACAACTAAAAAGTGAAGAATAAAAACTTTTTACAAAAAACAAACAACCGACTTCCAAAAAAAAATTTCAACAAAGACACCGACTTCGGAAATTAAATTTATTTTTCACTGTGTAGTGTTTTTTTTTGTAAAAAGTTTTTAAGTATACAAAATAAGATTTAAGAAGAGAAATTCAGTAATTAACAGCAACATCGGTCTAGTTGTTGCAAACGCTACTGCTGAGCATGAGGTCCTGGCTTCGATTCACAGGTCGGGCAAAGTGTTATTGGGTTTTTCCATTAGAAATTTATCAGTAACAGCCCAGTCTAGATTTGTGCCCGGTTGATGGCAATAGGCTCGCCCCTTATTACATGGAACTTAAACAAAACTGGCGAAATGTGGGTGTGCTACAGGTACACCTCTACCTAACTCTTTGGGGATTACAGGCGTGATGTTATGTTATATGTGAATCCAGTATTTGACTGGACGGAAATAATATTGCATTGAGTTCGACCGGAATTCTACTGCAACTGGCTGGAATCCCATTCTTATGAACGATTGTGTAACGCGTTCTATTCGTCGAAATCCAACTATCAATAGAGATTTATCACCGAATTTTCTTGGATCTAAATTGGAGCAGTGCACAACACACTAAGTAAGTAAAAACAGGTAACTTTATCCTGTTTGATACAGAAGTATAGACGGGTCTCCAGAAATATGTGTCATCATTTTTTTTATATTACTGGGTGGCAAAAATAACAGCTGCCCATTAGACAAAGATGAAATGTCTGATGTGCCTGTAACACACGGTAGACTGTGCTTCCTACTCTATTTCCCTGAACAAGGTCGTTCACAGAGAGCCCTACTACTGCATTTTCTATACCTTTGCCTTTACTTATAGGGAGCAGTGGTGCTCTCCTTTGTGTAAATCATTTTATCACAACTGCTTAAAAAATGGTGAAGGAAAACATCGTGAGAAACCGGCATGTAGAACCAAAAATTCGAAGACATGTGACATCTCACAACCGACACTGGGCCCGCGTGGATTACAGCCCACTCATTCTCGAAGAGAGGAGGCTTGTGTCCCAGCAGTGGGAACATCATAGGCTGATTATGCAAAAAATATCATACCAAACCTACCAACCCACCACGTTTCCTCAGTCAGTTTTTTTCAGTTGCAACTGTTATTTAACGAGAAAAACGCTTTTGAATTATTTTGCGAACAGAAAGGTATATTTGTTCGTCACTATACGTCAATCTTACCTGACATTAGCGAGCTGAGTGGCAATGCCCTCCCAGTTTTCCTGTAGCATCTCACCATCAGGGTCTACCAGCTTCACTCCGTTGTCTGGCTCCAGATTGTGCGATGCAGTAATCATCATGCCGATTGTACGACCTGTAATACATCATGAAATGGTCAGCGAAGACCGAAGAGAAGAGAGTGACATTGAATTATGGACCTTATTTTTAATGGCTTAAAGTTCGTAAAGGTTTGGTCGAGGACGCCCTAAGAGCTTTTTGGTGACTTTTCTTTAGATTTTGAATGGCAAACAAGAAGGCGAACCCTGGACATAATTATGCGGTACCAAAGGCATCACGCAAATGCATTACCCACACGAGTAAAAGTCGAAATGTTTCGTGTCACTGTAATGAGTTTGTCTGCGTCGATGTTCATACAACTTAGCACTTTATGACACCGAAAATAAAGTCTCAATTCAATTTTGTCAAAATCTTCTGCGCAAAGCCTAAATGAAGCAGTGACTTCTATTCTTGAATGCTATGTGTATCTCCAACAGTTAGCCTATTTCTTGTGATGTTAAAATATGCTCCAGTTCACTGATGGCCGGCGATATGCGAATTTGCGCGTCAATGGATTGGAACGTCAAACGTGTATGTAAATTATTATGTACAACCTGTGGGCCCGAGCGAGGGGCTTGTGGCTAAGAAATAACAGCCGCACGGGTCGATCAATCAGGTTAAGCTACGCTTGCCTTGATTGGTCCGTGGATGGGTGACCATCTTTACTTACCAAGAACCCTCCGTGCCTCGGAAAGCACGTTAAGCCGTTGGTCCCGGCTGTCATTTGTGGATCTTTGACAGTCGTTACGGGTCGTCAGAAGCTCGAAAGTTTGACAACCAGTCTTACCAAGGGGTATCGTATTACCCAGTTACTAGGTTGTGGAGGTCAGATAGGCAGTCGCTCCATGTAAAATACTGGTGGTTCAGCTGCATCTGGTTAGACTGGAAGCCGACCCCAACATAGCTGGGAAAAGGCTAGGCAGATAATCAGAAAATGAATTTTGGAAAATCCTTCCTTTGTGCTCACTTTCGTTATTTAACCTTTGGTATCGTATCGGTATAGCCGGAACGTGGATCCCGTTGAGAAACAATGGATTTTTAATTGTGTCTGTAATTACGGCATACGACGGGTTAAAGAACTATTGTGCAAAATTTCGTGCATCTTAGCCAGCGGTTTAGGCTGTAGGTTGTCTGTTGAATTAGATTTAAACTATGTAGATTGTAATATTTTTGGTTTCTTCACTGGTTGCTCTGGAATGTGACATGTGACATATTGCTAAAGAGCCAATACCATCGTTTCGAAGCGTATTTTTAACTCAGTCTGTCTATTGAGACGTTCATACAAAAAAAGGGCGGAACAGAGATCCCGACAGACAAAAAATATCCGGCTGTTAACATCGAGACTTATGGGTATCCTATAAAGAAATCTATACCCAACACTATGTCAAATCGTGCAAATCACAACAATAAGACTTGTCATTCGGCTTGCGTTTGTTTTGAACACTTATTTATTGCCTGACCCTCAGGCCAAATAAAAAACCAAGACAGAGCACTGTCAACAGTGACGTGAGGCTGGTTTCGTAAACATGTGTGCACAAATTTTGGTGTAGTTTGATTGTAAATGGATGTAATTGTGTGCGTTTAAGCGTGTATGCACAGAGCGGTGGTGTAGTTTTGGCATGCTTCACTGTATTGTTCACAGCTCTGTCTTGGTTTTTTATTTGGTCTGAGGCCTGACCAAAACCTACTTAAAATATTACCATATCTTGTTTCTCGCAACGACCTTGTAAAAAAATGTCAAAGGTCTGTCTGTTCAAATTGTAATTTGAATAACGCTATTTCGAAAGGTTTATTTTTAAAACTAGATATAAACTCGGCTGTATGGTAATGTAAAAATGTCTGATACAAAATTAGCTCATTCCACAAATAATCCACGACTGTCTCGTTGGTCTAGTGGTCGCAAGCGGTACTGCTGAGCGTGAAGTCCTGGGTGCGATTCCCAGGTCGGGCAAAGTGTTATTGGGTTTTTGTATCCGGAATTTCTCAGTAGCAGCCCGGAGTCTAGATTTCTACCCGGTTGATGGCAATATGCTCGCTCGTAATACATGGGGACTTAAACATAACTGGCGAAATGTGAGTGTAGTACACCTCTGCCCAATCCTTCGGGGAAACAAGGCGTAATGTTTTTACAAAGAATCTGGGGTACGATATTCGCGACTGATTATGCAGTTATAACAATGAGGTGCGACAGTTACTAATGCATTTCAAGGCGCATTATGTAGAACTGCATTCAATATACGCGCAACTGCTTACAATGCTAATGCATACCTACGATTGTTGACTCCTAATTAGCGTAGACTGAAGACAGACAAATTGTTCTACGCACTAATTTGTTGACAGAAATGCCATTTGGACTGTTTGAAGATGGCGACAGTTATCTTACAATATATAAATAATGAATGACCGATACGCGATCTGATAAACCCTGATTAGTCACAGAACGCATGAGGTACTTTCTACTTTGTTGTCTAAGGACCAGCCGTACTTTTTACAGAATAGCACCGCTGGCATAGGTAGATTCAAGTGAAACTGAGATGTCACGTCTATCTTATGTGGACCCCAAATAGCAGAAAACAACTACATGAAAGAGATGGCGGAATGAGCTGAATTCCTTTTTAACTGACTTCTTCAAAAAGGAGGAGGTTCTCAATTCGTCTGTATGTTTTTTTTTTTGTATGTATGTTACTCGATTGCTCCGCCAATTATGAATCGATTTTGATGATTTTTTTTGTTTGGTAGGTCATGCTTCACAGGTGGTCCCATATAAATTTTATTAACTTTGCTTGCGTAGTTTTTGAGTTAGCTTCAATATTACTTACATATATTTTCCTACTTAGTGTATGTAGACGATATATTGTTTGACTCTGTCACTGTTATTTACATAGCAGGTAGTGGTATTCGAGTTTGTGTGGGGTAGGTACCACAACTAAAAAGTGAAAAATAACTTTAATTTCGGAAGTCGGTGTCTTTGCTTTTCAATTTTCGTTTCTTGCCACCGAGTTCCGAAATTAAAGTTATTTTTCACTTTTTTTGTGTTTTTTTTTGGAAGTCGGTTGTGTTTTTTTGTAATTCTTAGAATGAATTCAAAATCGCATTAAATCGGAAAAAGATGGAAGTGGGAAGAAAGGCATTTGCCCTACAGGACTGCCTAGGGTTAAAATAATAATAAATAGCACATTGTCGCATTGGTCTATGATGGAATTTAACGTTAAATATTTATAACGGCAGTATGCGTACAGTTTATGAAGCAAGGTCAACTGGTGCATTATTTAGTACGGCAAGCAGCAACGTGAATGGAACTTTCAAGTAAAGCTTTAGATAAATGTTTTATATTGGATTACTGTCCTGGACGATGTCCTGTAACTGGACGATGTGATTGGAGTAAGTCCCGTTTTAAAAATAAAAGAGGTAACGACGCGTAATCTGGGGGGCCATTCCCGTAATTTAAAAGCTGTTTTATGTTGGATAGCTGTCCTGGACGATGTCCTATAATTGGACGATTCCAATCATAAATTAGTATATCACCATACTGTAATTATTTGTATAATTATCACTTGCTCCAAAAATGGTGAAGGAAAACATCATCGTGAGGAAAATATTATTTCTCGACGGCATGCGAAGCCAAGTCAGAGGCCCATGGGCGGCATAAAAACTCTACTAGGTTAATCACTAAGCACACGAAAAAGAAAGAAGACTACAATAACAGGTAGATATCCAAGGGATTATTAATACGTTGGCGAACTTCAAAGCAAGGTCCTATAGTCTCATAAACTTTTAGTTTCACCAACACTGACATTCTTCAAATCCAATCATAGTTCAGGGGGCCTAAACCGGCCACATTAGCAATTCCAATAAAAGCAGTTCATTTCCTGAATCCCAGCTGTCATTAGCAATTCCTCTAATTTGACTTAAAAGCAATTCATAATTTGTGGACCATTTTACGAATCTCCATAGAAAACTGTCAAACAGATGAATTACTTCGTATTAAGAATTACACGCAGATCATATTATGAATTGTCAGTTGGTGACATTTTACGATGATTCATAATATTTTCTTATTATGATTCTGCTAAAGTGACCGTTTTAACTTGGTTTGCCTACTTAAAACTTTTCTGAAGAAATTATGTACCTTTACTATACTAATTTAATTTAGGTATTGATCTGTAACTTCGATTTTATATGCGAATCTTACCATTCAGCACCCTGGACCGGATGACAGCCAGCAGGCCCATGCGGTAGACCACATGTTCCAATAGGTTGGCTCTGAAACAAGCAAACTGTTTTAAGTAATGGGCATAAGCAGGAATATCCCACTGTCCAAGAGGCATCTAAAGACAAATGCCTTGAAGATGGGCAGCCGTGTTTTCCGGTCTGATAAGGCATCCTCAGGATGACGATTGACCAGTCGAGAACCCGAACACGTGTTGCCACGCAGAGCGGAACAGAGAAAGGAAATGTGTAAGTACTATACTGGAAGTATCCTGTAAGCTCTAGAGCAATGGGTGCAACTGGCTGATGTAATCAAGCTCAAAACCCAAACCATTTATTTCAATTAAACCAATTACAAGCACTTTCGATTTGTCAAAGGAGTCAGTCAGTCAGAAAGTTGAAGCTGGTTGCCCATTCCAAAGCGTACGGTCCTATGGAGAAAAACGGGCAAGAAACTCCATGAACACTCTTTTAAATCAAAATATTGGTAAGGTAGATCTTCTCGAAATCAAATTACGTTAGTCCTTTGCGCTTAAAGGCTCGTGCAAACAGGCGCGATATCGCAGGTGCGACAGGCAGCGGTACTTTTGTCGACAAAGGTACCGCTGCCTGTCGCGCCTGCGATATCGCGCCTGTTTGTACGAGCCTTAAAGGTTAAACAAAAAGGCTAAGTTTCATTCCCAGTCTTGAGTAGGCTATATTATCAAAAAGTTATGCCTAGCTAGAATATATTAGGTAGGTAATCAACGCAGCCTATCGCGTCTCTCATTACAGAACAAAAGGTCTGATTGTCTTAAAAAATGGCTCCACAACAATTGGTATACAACCAAACTCTATCGCAAAGAATCATTAAGTACTTCGTAAAATAAATTAGGAACTAAAGTCATCATAATAATTTGCCTAGCCTTTTCCCAACTATGTTTGAGTCGGCTTCCAGTCTAACCGGATGCAGCTTAGTCAGGAACTAAAGTGTTTGACACCAATTCATCGAATGCATTGTCTTTGTCTGTTAGCCTATGTTATCAACTATCACTGTATTGATAAAACATAGCGTTGCGTTCCATTTGTATTGATTTTTTGTGTCACCGTGTTATCTAAGTCATAACAATTAATGTAATCTCTTTATTGTTCACGCTTTAATATTTTGTGGCGGACAAAAATCTATGCTGTAATTTATCATTATAATATCACGCCTGCCTACATTGCCTGAAAGGGGTATGCACCGAAGCAGTGGTTGGTATAAACCTTTGTCAGGTTTGTTAGAATGGTGGCGAGAAGAACGGAGAGGGCTATACATGGTGATTTTTTTTTCACTGACCTTTCTGGGCGTGAAAGTACTGATGATTGGGAGCAACTTACACTATGAAACCAACTCTGAAATATCGAAAAAAAATATCAGCTGTTTCACACAAAACTGCAATAAGTGAGTTTGTTTGTTTATTTGTTTGTTACGCTTTCACACTAAAACGGCTGAACGGATTTGGATGAAATTTGGCACAGGGGTAGACCATGACCTGGAATAGGACATAGTATACTTTTTATCCCGATATTCCCACGGGATCAAGACTTACGCGGGTGAAACCGCGGGGCGCAGCTAGTTTACGATAAAAATGTATGAAACAGATGTATATTTTTTTGATATTTCGCAGTTGGTCCCATAGTGAAAGTTGTTTATAATCATGAGTACTTTCACCTCCAGAAAGGTTAACAATGAATTAAAAGTTACCTGTAATTATAAGAATAATTACTTACTTTTTAATTTTGTCATAAGTTTAATAAAGGCTTTGTACCTGGCTGGTCAATTGTAGTATTAAGTAGGTCTTAGTAGGTATAAGATGGCAAAAGTACAGTTACAGTACAGTAACAGTATGTAATTATGCAGTCTCAACTCTGCAAAAGTAATGAGTATTCAGATATGTGGCCAACTGGCCATGCTCTGAAAGAAAGTTGGAATGCCCTTCAAACAAGAACAAAGCAGTGCTGCTAAGCAGCAGAAATAGGTAGAGTTTTACAAGTTCTATGTGGGATTGGGATTGGGACCCTTCATCAAAATCAAGTCCTGGATACGCCCTAATGAGACGTTTAAAAAAAGTCGTAAGTATAACTATCGATGCGACAATGTAAGCTGACTCAATCAATCTGCCTAGCCTTTTCCCAACTATGTTGGGGTTGGCTTCCAGTCTAACCGGATGCAGCTGAATACCAGTATTTTACAGACAATCACAATCTAAGCTGACTATCAAACGATATGCAATGGTGCACATGACTAATCTACTCATTCATTGACAAGTACCTAACGCAGTCAGTCACATAAACCATACAAATAAATAAATACCGAGCAGGTATGAACAAATAGCAGACATCGGTATGTAGATTACGCCAGTGCCGTGTGATCGTCTCTAAGAATAGCCCATCGCTTCCCGTAGTTCCCGTAGTGTCGCAAGTCGTAAGTCGCGACTAAAAGATAGGATGTCATGAAGATGGACAGCATCCATAGATAACAGGAAAATTGGGCGACTTTTAGAAAAAAACTGCACGTCGTTTTTCCGGGAAACCCATAAAAATACACGCGGCGATTTAGTCACCGACTAATGTTTTTTTCACGAATCCGATAATTTCCTAAAGAAAGTTGTTTATCATAGCTTTAAAACTAGCAGACTTGGAGAAAAAAGGCGAATTAAATATACACCCTGCTAAGCTAGACTCTAGAGTGATTTTTTCACGAATACCATATACAGGGTGGCAATTTAGTAACCTTTCATATATGATCGAAATATTATGTCTACTGCTGTATAAGATTTTTTTTCACGAATCGGATATGAGTTTCATGGTGAAAGTTGTTTAATAGGACGGGTAGAATGACCCCCTTGACGGATGCAGGTGTCTAAATTGCCACCCTGTATAATGTTTCTTAAGGAAAGTTGTTTATCAAGACGAGGTCGGGTAGAATCACGACCTTAACGCTTGCAGATGGCATAATTGAATGATCCCACTTTTTGGTCCCGGGCACCCTGGGGGAGTGGGCTCTTAGTCTACCATGAACGCCCAGTGTGCGTTGGCATTGGTACCTGCGATTTTCTGCGGCTATCGGCTAACTAGATCAACGAAATGCATTTCATGGAATTGTTCGTGAAATGTAAGCGCGCGCACCGTACCTCATTAGGTTGCAAGATTGATCATCACAAACTCAAACACAACTTCAATACAGCTGTGCAATCTATATCACGGAGATAACTCCATTTAGTATATAGAAGCTATAAGTAGGGCTGTTTATTCGTTGCACCGTTATAGCCACGATCAATACTTCCAATTATCGGCATGATAATGATAGGGACGGGCGTTTCTCCTCACCTGGATGTATAAGGTCATTTAAAATGAAGTAAGTACTAAATTAAAATTGCGTTTCGTTTGCATAAAGGAGGAAATTGATTGCAAGTTAATTGATAACTGTTAACTACTAACTAACCCACTCATAATAATTCTGAAAGAATTTTGGCGGTATCTACATCGCCACATGCTAACTACGCATCAAAAAGACCTGACGTCACACAAAAATCCTAAAACGTCCATAAATCCTGCATCGCGCAATTAGAGTTTACTGTGCGATGGACATATAGGTACAAGAATCCAACATCAATCGTTGGGCAGTTGCCCGCCAGACACAACTCCCGTCTGGTCTGAGGATCCTCCCTTTTCTATGGTGGAGGAGTGAACTTTACACCCTGTCCCTCATACCCCTAAATAATTAATGATTCATAATTGCGTAAAGTTAAAATCTAGCATTGAATTAGAGCGAAAACATGAAACTTACTGTAGGTAAGTAACTACCCTAATCTGAATTTCGAAGCTGAATTGTTGTACAACGAATGCTCTGATGGAACATAATAGTATGCCGCAAAATAGCTTTAAAGCTTTGAGCATTTGCTATTATCTAATCCTCATTTTTATGCTTATGCTTTGGAAGAGAGCATTCGCATGTGTTTTTCGCTCCACTGCTTCTCATATCAGAACGTCTACTTCTGTAACTCGCCTTATGCTCAATCAAGCGTACTCTTTGTTCGTAAACACTCTTATATTAGCAAGATAACATCTGATAATCAATCTGCCTAACAAATGCGATTATACATACTTTAGTATCTACCTACCTATTACTGTTATCCATACATAACAGTTCATGAAGGTATAATGATATGCAGTTAACATTTAATGGGCTAACCAGATTATGTAAGAAATACCACGTTCACGGCATGGCGTCCTGCTTAGAAACATTTTTTTTTCTTTAATTAACTAGTTTGTATTAATTAGAATTTCATATTGTTCCGCTTGTTAAGTAATTGCTCATTAGCATAGGTATGCTAAGCTTGTTATGAATTGAGTTAGAATAGGTACTGGACTTTCTTAATATAAAAATAGGCTTAATGCACCTCCATCACCTACCTTGAAGTATCTGATTAACTGAAAAAAATGTATATTATTGGATGAATGCAACATAATGTTATATTCCAAATTATGTTCAGATCAGATATTCAAATAATTTATGCAGTCAACATCAGGCACATTAAACAATAAAAAATCTCAAAAATATGCATTACAATGTTATCATTCCAATACAAAACAAATGTTATTCCATCAAAACATAACATTTATAATAAACTGGGAGTGTTTTGATAACAAATAATAAAGTCAATACATCTTAAAGTGGTTGGAAGCCCGCCAAACGTAATATATTGGAAAAGGTATGGGATCAAAGTGGGATTTTTATTATTTTAGGCATTTGCATTGCTGAATTTGTTTGTGCTATTTGGTGTATGTTAACCTGGATATAAATACATTTCTATTTTGCACACAAATATGCAAATTGTTCTAGAATAGGTACACAGATTTCGCATTTCCTGTCTGAGTCCTGAGTGACGGCGCACCGCGGATTGCGGATTTACACGTCGGTTACCTGTCAACCCTCGGCTCAGCGCCGAAAGTTGAAAATTCAACAGCGCGCTTTTATCTAGGCATTAATTTAAGTGTCATGTAGTATTAGTAAAAGGGCATTGTGTCTATTAGACAGACTATTGTTTTATTAAAAACAATGATGTCGGCCTTCGTAACAAAAAAAACTCATAGTAAAAGTTGTCTATAAGAAAGTGCAATATTGTGTTTTTATATGACACTTTTTTTTTTTTCTATTGAGCGCACCGCGTGCCTTGTCACTATGAAACTGGAGGAAATACGAAAATGCTTGATTGACTTAAAAGCAATAATAGTCCCCTAGTTTATATTACAAATTGTGGGAATGGGCTCACTTAAGCAGGGCAGGAATGCAGGGTATGAACTCATGACCTCTTTAATTAATAGTGACAGATACAGCAGTCACCATGGTTAGGTATTTCACGTAGTTTAGCCAAGAAATGGAGTATTCATACAAAAAATAATCATTTCCTATCTTTCCTCTAAAATATAGATTTGTTAATGAAATTATTTTATTGAAAACATATTGAAATTCTTCCTTCCTTTGAAATATTAATTCCGTGAATGAATTCACAGCAAATTCTTCCATCAACTAATTTTGTGGTGATTACTACTAAACCGCTTCAAGTATTTAGGAAATCAAAGCGTAGCGTTAAAGACTAGAGCAATATAATGCGTAAAGTATTGCAGTTATTTAACACAAATGTTACCGTTATCGCTAGCCTTGGGACTTTCAAATAATACATTCCAAATAGTTTGCAATACTTTTTCAAGAGTTACAAAACTATGTCACAGTTCTCGTAATAATGTTAGTCAATAATATTAAATATTAATAAACCAATGTAGGAACAAACAAACTCAATATCATTTTTTTTTGTTTTTAAACAATAATATTTATTTTAATTATTCTTGTTATAGATGCTATTCTATAGGGCAGTATAAAAGTATGAATAACATTTTAGTCTTGCATTCCAGAATGCGTCAACTGTGTCAAACAACAAAATATATGATTACAGATATGACCTGTGAACTCTTATTAGACGATGTAGGTATATTTGTTATATAAATAAATCATACAGCCAACATTATGCCACTGGAGAGTGAGAATTAAGGAACAACATTATAATTTGATACCCCCCACCGAGAGACATCATTCTAAAAATATGAGGAAAATATATAAACGAAGCTGTTTGTGGGTTTGTATAATTAATTATAATGTCAACAAGTCTTAATTAATGTATACATTTTAATTATAATAAAA
Organism: Lithophane ornitopus; assembly: GCA_948473465.1. Lineage (NCBI taxonomy): Eukaryota > Metazoa > Arthropoda > Insecta > Lepidoptera > Noctuidae > Lithophane > Lithophane ornitopus. The sequence continues at coordinate 9,074,103 of OX419636.1, forward strand.
TCTCATGCATTACCATTTACCTCATAATCATAGAGTAATATATTGTGCATTCTGTTAAAATAAGAAGATCATATGGCACATTGAATCACAGCATGTCCTATTGTTTTGCCTATATATTACTACGAGTCATTGACCATAATCACAGGCAGCCGTGTCAGCGACTTCCCGTTATGAATTCGTTAGTAATAGTAAACGATATTGCAGATGACTCACAATTTGTAACTATTACTTGTACTAAGTATGCAACAATATGCTTACGTGACAAAGTCAAAGCGCATGAGAGAAAGGTGCAGCGAAAATATGTTATTTTGCTATTCTGTGACCTTATTTGGTAAAGCACAAAAGGAAATTTAAAAAGTATTCGTAATTTACTCACTTTGTCCGGAATCCGGCTGTGCCGTATTCAATGAAAACATCAGTTGTTTTCGGATGCATTTCTCTGGCGAACGCGTACACTACCCGTAAGCTACTCGGCGGCATTCTGTTGATACGCGTAAATATAATACAATCACCTGATCTTCAACAAAGGTATGTCTTCATACCATTCCCGCTCTGAAAACCAGTTTCAACAGTGAATTTGACGTGATGACGTCGCGTCGAACTACTTTCCGGCGTCAATCTTGACAATCATGAATAGGCTGAAATATTAACCAGCTATTCTTAAAAGTATAGACATAAAATGTAATGTCGCTACTTGCGCGAGTAAACTACATGATTTATTAGGTTTCTCTAAAACGGATTTTTTACTTTTGAATTTAGTAGCTTAATAATTTTGAGAATAGTGGTTGTGTTCTGCTGTCAAACTATGATGAATTTAGTTAGCGAGTAGACTAAAAAGTTTAGCTATACCACGCTAGATGGCACAGTGTTGCTTTTCTTATTGGTTTGGCTACTCAGCAAAAGATGGCGCGTTATCAATAATTGTTAACAAATAAATAAATAATTTTATCGGAATATTTTTTAGGATTGTTAAGCCTGTTCCTGTTGATTAAAATATATTAAATAGAATATTATGTAGTTGTATTACTTATAATTACATGTCAATTTGGTCGTATTGTTTTACTAGACCTACGAAAGAAATTATCCAGCAATTTTTTACGCTACAAAATTACGAGAGCTATGACACAAGATTGCGAAGGTATATAATTGAAGGAACATTGTTAGTTTCGCTTGACATGTTGAATGAAGGAGCGGAAGGCAACGCATACTAATTGACGTTTGGCTACAAGCCAGTGGCGCTTGTTGTCGACTTTGATTGCTGTCCAACTGGATAGCTTGAATCATCATGCGTGTTCTCCATTGAGATGAAAGATAATTTAGTCATCAGGGAGGCTAGAAAATCTGTTGCGCTAACTTTGACATGTAGACAATAATGTAGGTAATAAGTAGGTAGGTCTAAGTAATGAGGGACTAACTAAGGAAAGCTAGCACTAAAGCATGCCTTGTCAGTAGCGTCACCGATACAATGCAAGGATTGACTACTTTTTGAGGTTGGGAAATCATCACATAACTTCTCCCGCTGAGCCCGGAGCGGAAGGGCGTGTCAGACATTGCCTGTTGCCAAGGTCCCGGTATCCAAAGGTTGACACCTGAGACAAAACAACGCAAAAACTAGCTACGAGTAACAGACGATTAAATACAATGATAACTGCTGTTATTAGCTGCCTGGTAAAGTCCCTCGACGATATGGCAGCAGGATGGAGGTAAGTCTAAAACCATGCTCCACCTCCTATCCTGCCCTCTGTGTCCCAAAACATGAAGCCAAAATGTCCTCTGTGCTGCTACTGACAACGCCGCGTAGAAGTGGCGTAGTTTTGGGCCAGGCTTGTGGCCTGCCAGCGACACGAAAAAGAAGCCTGGAATAAAAAAATTGTCAGGTGCCGTATTATGAAGTATTATTGCCACCATTTTTCCAGTGTGAGAGAGAGACGGAACTATAGAAGGCCTATAGCACCATCCCGTTTTCGCAGTGGAAAAATTATGGCATTAATAGGTACTTCGTAACACTACCCCAGGAACAAAGTTATCACAATGCTCGTCTGCTCGAATCTCGGTTCCATACTCGCACGCACATACTCACTCGTTTATATAAAGGAACAGAGAGAGAGAGAGAGCTTTCACTCTCTCTGTTTCTTTCTCGCATGGAGGGGCATAACGATTCTTCCTTACGTGACGATTTCTTCCAGTCAATTCCTTCCGCAAGCCGCGTTACGGATCTTCGTTCCATTATGAGCCAAACAAATCAGTTGATATGAGTTTGATTTTGTTTGACATGTTGTTGACTAGCCTTTTAATTATAAACCGGGTGCTAGAGTTACAAGTAGACTGACAAACACAAGTTGTTTAAGTATGATCCCGTCTGCCATTCATGATCGAAGTCATCACGACCTACACTGAACATTATATAAATTACCTACCTATTGCTTTACCCAGTCAAAAATAATTACTAAATGGCTTCTTTTCGTTAGAAGTTAGAAAATAAAATAACTCCATAATTTTTGCTTTTTCATTAAAAATTATCAAAATGGCTACAACCCAATCCACCATCGAACCCCAAAACAGTCAGAACGTTTCCCGAAACTAAAGCAGCACCACTAATAGCAAGTTAATTAAGCAAAATACTAACGAAAAGAAGCGGTCCCCACCTAATTAATATCTATTTATGAATGACAGTAACACATGCGTGTATTTAGAGCTAAATTAAAACAACAAACGAGCGAACCATTATTGCTAGGGGTGCCATGTTGGATCGGAAGTTGGGATTTCATTCGTATCGTTGTCCAGCTGAGGGTATCAAGTCCATTAGATTGTACAATAGGTGGACCGTTATCCTGGTGAAGATCGTGGAAAACCATATAGTAATGCGAGAAGCTCAAGATCGGTCGATGGGGCGATGCTTGGGGAGGCCAATATATTTAGGAGCGAAGTTGAGCGAACGTCTATCGGCTTCGGAGGAAATGAATATCTTGGAGAAAACTATACTGCATGAGCCAACATTGGCAGATTCATAATAGTCTTGCGAGCAATAGCTCACTTTTTTCTTAAGCAACTTTAACTTAGCTTTCCTCCATCTGAGGAAGGCAGTTGGTCGAAGCAGACTCCTGGATTTCCGGTGGAGCACACCATACAGGTCTGCCCGCATTTGCACCCAAATATCCTACAAGTTGTGACACTTGTTTTCAACATTTGTCTTGTTAAAAATTGTTGCGTATAAACAAAACATGTATCAGAGAGGTATTTAATTGACGTTGTATCAGACATGTCTTAATATTGTTACCTATTTTGTCCACCTTTTTGAAGCTTACAAGTTTATTACTTACAAGTTATTTTATAGCTACAACAGACTAGTCTTTCCTACTTGTTTTAGGTGTAAACGATAAAACAGAAGACACAAGTGTAGAATAAATGTTTTATGCCTTGATGTAAACGATAGGTGTACTTTGTAGCGCCAAAACATTTGGCACTAATTTCACCTCACTTTGTATAGATCCCCATCTCATATTTATATTGAGAGCCATCGCAACATGTAGACATTCACAATCTAAATAGTGATGTCCCGTCACTCTACACCAGTGTGGTCACCGCAGTAATTACGGCGCGGTCACGGTGCGCCCGCGCCGCCTCGTCGCTACACCCGCTGTAATTAATCGTGCCATTTTCAGCTAATGAGGTTCATGTAAGGACGAGCTTCAGTATGTCGGAGATTTTGCATCGCAATTAGTTCGATGTTAAGAAAAAAGCTGTTCTTGAAAGTCCAGTCAGACTGCTAAAACTTTTTCTTATCAATTCTTAAGGAAACAATACAAATGGAAAATATCTAAAATCAAATCGATAATGTCGTTATGGTACGTTTTAAGATTAAAAAAAAAATGAATGCATTTATTGACATAAGAACAAAAAAGCACATTAAAACAATTAAAACAGAAATAAAACAATGGTCAATAATAAAGGGGGCTCGATATCGTCTAGGTAGAGTGTATAGGATCATCTGCTAAAATGCAATTTTGACTGCACCTAACTGTCACCTCCTAACAATATAATATAGTTAGTACATAAAAGAGAAACACCAACCTTGAGAATCGAATGAGGTGCCTACCTAATAACTGTTTGCTTTGAGAAATTCAGACAAACCTACTTGGTACCGTGAAGCCCCATTTACGATGCAAGTTGCCTGTGGCAACCATCCATATCGAAGATGTCTTTCTGTCACTATTTAATGAAGTCAAATCTTAGGACCTTACCAATTTCTGATGCTTCCCAATACACCAATCTGACCAAACTCCTCCAATCCTTCTCAACTGCTCTCATTCGTATGTCAATCGTCACCGCCCGTAGGCGATGCGTCTAATTACTCTAATTGATAATTAGGACCGACTCAAACGCGCGTTTCAATTGAACACATCTGATATGTAAAGTGCTCTCGCTATGTTAGTGGGTTTGTAATTGATTCTGACAGCTTCCTCATACCGTTTAGTGCAGATATTACCTAGATATCTATCTAGTTATCTAGGTACACTAAACTATCTACTAGTAACTATCTATCCAGATAGATACTCTGTATTTTGTTCAGTCACGCCGTCGCGAGAGTTCCTGAGTGACACCCGTCGATTGGATAATTTCAAGTAGTGACTAATAAGGATAAAATTAGCAAAACGCATTTTTTTTATCTTAGCCTTTTGTGTGTCCCACTGCTGGGCAAATGCGTCCCCTTTTTCCTTCCAAATCTCTCTGTTTTAAACGATTTCTGGTCATGTTGGCCCCGCAAACATGATTAGATCGTCACACCACCTTCGCCGCGGTGTACCTCGACGGCGATGTCCTCCTTCAGGCGTCCAGTGAGTGACGATCTTTGCCCATCTCTTCGGGTGCATTCGACTGGCGTGGCCGGCCTACTCCCACTTCAGCCTGGCTGTATTTACTCCAACATCCGCTACTTGAGTTATGGAGCGCAGGGTGGCGTTTCTAGCAAAACAAATATTCGTTAGTTTAGGGGCATGAGGAACAGGGTGTAAAGTTCACTCATACTCCATAGAAAAATGAGGATCCTCCGACCAGACGGGTGTTGTGTCTGGCGGGCAACTGCCCAACGATTGATGTTGGGTTCTCGTATTATATCGGTCCACTGCACGGTAAACTTTAATTGCGCGATGCAGGATTTATGTGACGTCTGTCTGACGTCAGGTCTTTGATGCGTAGTTCGCATGTGGCGATGTAGATACCGCCACATCACTCCCCTCCGGAGACCGGAGGTCGATAGTGGGCTGAGTCTTGTATCTTGCGATGCTTGCCAGTGCCAGTTGTGGTTCCAGTGAGTCGGAACCGGGTGCCGCATTGTTCGCGGTGGGTCGGAACTGTTTGCGGTGGTTGTGGTGATTGAGGTGATTGCGGTGATTCCCCAGTGGGTCGGGGTGATGAGGTGATTGCGGTCATTCCCCAGTGGGTCGGGGTGATGAGGTGATTGCGGTGTTTCCCCAGTGGGTCGGGGTGATTGAGGTGATCCCCAGTGGGTCGGGCTGATGAGGCTGAGGGTGATGACTAGGAATGCGCGTTCGCTGCATGCTGGTGGTCAGGATACCCGTTGACGCCTCGGGTGTTGGCTTGGCTGTGTGACTCGCCTCACTGAAAGCTTGCGGGAGTGATAATGATGACGTCACGCTGGAGTAGTTGCACGAAGGCTGCGTTGACTTTCATATTCGGGGTCACCAATTTAGGGGCATGAGGAACAGGGTGTAAAGTTCACTCATACTCCATAGAAAAGGGAGGACGACCAGACGGGTGTTGTGTCTGGCGGGCAACTGCCCAACGATTGATGTTGGTTTCTCGTATATATGTCCACTGCACGGTAAACTTTAATTGCGCGATGCAGGATTTATGTGACGTCTGTCTGACGTCAGGTCTTTGATGCGTAGTTCGCATGTGGCGATGTAGATACCGCCACATTAGTATTATGAAACTGACGAGTGTCAAGAATGCTTTCTCTCGGGACTGTACCTAGTTTCGTAAGTAGTTAGTTGGAAGTCTAAAGGAATGCCTGACCGGTTCCTCTCTAAGTTTTCTGATCACTACATATTGTAAAACAAAGTCCTCCGCCGCGTCTGTCTGTCTGTCTGTTCGCGATAAACTCAGAAACTACTGCACCGATTTTCATGCTGTTTTCGCCAATGGATAGCGTGGTTCACGAGGAAGGTTTTTGTATATGATTTGTAAAGCTGTAATGTTTGAAAATAAGCTTGGATTATCAACATGAATTTGACTATTTAACAAAAGTTTCTATACCTATCTACCTACTAAAAAGGGCAGACTATGCATTTGGCATTACGTAACTCACTACCTTGAGAAAATCTACAAAAAAATAATAATTTGGTACAGATCCAAGAGACCAAATCTGTGAAATAAATCTGCAAATGCCAAAGTAACCTGCAGGTTCCTCCAACGATTTCATTTCTAAATTCAGCTCTGATCCGACTCGATTTAAATACGCAATTAAGAGCTGTCGGCTCCACTTTTAAATAGCCCACATTACCATATTAAGTACCTACAAACCAAGTTCCTAAAACGAGCTCAAAGCAAAGTCGGTACCCAGTAGCTACTATCTAATCAGGCCCCATAATCTGTACCTGTAAGTAGACCAATCTGGACCTAACTGTACGAGATCAAGTCAGACGACTATAAAACAATTATGGCAACTGTGCGATTAGTCGTACGTGTGATTATCGTAAGGATAATCGCACACTGACGACAATCTTGAGGGAATAAATCAGACTGCGTAGTGACGTGGTCATGCATGGTCGGTTGTTAGTGATGTGACTGAAAGTGGGTAGTATGGTCTGCAGTCGAGGAAGAATGATATATTTGTTGAAGCATCATGTATATTCTACGATTAGACGAATGAGACTTTTCAAGAAGAAATTGGATCACTTTTTGTTCACAAAAAGTGTGCTGGCGGATAATTTCACAATCATTTACCAGCATCTGCATCATCAACCAGTGAAGAATTAATGTAAACGACATAATCGTGCAACTTGTATCAAAATAACGGAAATTTAAGCAACCAGAGGTGATTTTCATCACTCTTCTTATCAAGCCAAAGATGATAAAGGATTTATCACGCCTTAATTTTTCCGGATGTTTCAACGACGTAGATTGAGCATGTCAAAATGCAACTAAATAATCTTGAATGGGTTCACTGCTGGATCCATGGTTCGTAACCAAAGAGAATTAAACCACTATATAGTCTTTGTTCGTAACTTAGTCCAACAATCCTTTCAACAACGCATTCGTGCCTTTGTCTTATCACCAATAATGACGTTTTACTCATCAATCACTACTACAAAGCCGCATGATGCGTTTTTTCCGTCCACAGTACCCACTCTTTGGCACAGGATCACACAGACAGACAAGCAATACTTCATCCTTATCTACATCGCTTCCAGTTAGTGCTAATACTGAGCGGCAATTAACTACCTCCCCCCCTTTCCCCCCACATGTCGTTTAGCCCACTCAGTTAATGACTAACTAGCTCGGTATAAACAAGATCATTGATTATTGAAATTAATCGTAAATGACGCTCGCCGATAAACATTATAAACATTGTGAAAAATTGCACGGTTGGCGTTAAAAATGCAAATTGGGTATGGGATACGGTGGATGACGTCAGGGTGGTTATTATTAGTAATTAATGGTCATTAAGTAGGTAGTTATTGTGTGGTTGGTTCTGTACTTATTGTTATACTGTTTATGTTATAGCTCTGTTCTTTGTGTTCGTGGCCCAGAACCACCTTAGCGACTGAAATCTTTTTAAATTCACAGTCTACTTAAGTGGGTAGATTATCGCGTCATTTCATCTTCGGTGATTAATTCCTCATTGGGATCTGTTAATTTTCAGTCAAGCCTGTAATGTCCTATACGAGGCTTTTGGTTATTTTGTATGTGTGTATTTTATGGCTATTTTGTTGAACGTGCTTTTTGTTTGTGCAGAATAAACAATTTCTTTCTTCCTTTTTAACCAACTTCTTCAAAAAGGAGGAGGTTCACAATTCGTCTGTATGTTTTTTTTAACCGACTTCTTCAAAAAGGAGGAGGTTCCCAATTCGTCTGTATGTTTTTTTTTTTTTTTTGTATGTTTGTTACGCGATTACTCCGCCAATTATGAATCGATTTTGATGATTATTTTTTTGTTTGGTAGGTCATGCTTCCGAGGTGGTCCCATATAAATTTTATTAACTTTGCTTGCGTAATTTTTGAGTTAGCTTCAATATTACGTATTTTTCCCGCTTAGTTTATCTAGACGATATCCTGTTTGACTCCTTCACTGTTATTTACATAACAGTAGGTAGTGGTATTCGGATTTGTGTGGGGTAGGTACCACAACTAAAAAGTGAAAAATAAAAACTTTTTACAAAAAAAAAACAACCGACTTCCAAAAAAAACACTAAAAAAGTGAAAAATAACTTTAATTTCGGAAGTCGGTGGCAAAAAACGGAAATTGAAAAGCAAAGACACCGACTTCCGAAATTAAAGTTATTTTTCACTTTTTTAGTGTTTTTTTTGGAAGTCGGTTGTTTTTTTTTTGTAAAAAGTTTTTTTCTTTCTATACACCAATAATTTGAGGTCAAATTTCTCGTGCATTTGTTCAAAATCTAGTTTCAGTCTAATCAATGTGACATTAAACTATGACATTTATTGACATTGAGATTCTGATCAAAATTCGCATAACGAACCTTATATAACCTTCATCATCATCAGCCTATAGCAGTCCACTCTATGTCCAGCAGTGGCCTCTCCAATTGCACGCCATTCAGCTTGATTCTCGACAAGTCTCATCCAGTTGCTACCAGCCACCCTGCGAAGATCGTCGCTCCACCTAGCCTGAGGGCGTCCTACCTTACGTTTGCCGATTCGCGGTCGCCACTCAAGAACACGTCTACCCTAATGGTCATCGGTTCTACGGCTAATATGACCTTACAAGTTCTGTAAGTATAAGGTTCTAGTATGAGCTAGCTCCCACCTGAAAAATAAAATTCTGAGTTTGGTACGGTTTTTGTTGACAACTAAAGCTCACAATAAAACAGATAGGTACTAATAGTTCATTGCTGTTATTTCATTTCTTGCCTAAAAACTAATTTTGACACCATATTTTCCACTCACTGGACACTCCGATCTTGTAGCGGTTTCTCGATTGCAGGAACTCAAAACGATTCCTTCTCATCAATTGAGCAACAAAAGCTCTAAATAAACTATATCTCTTTCTGTTTCTTATTTCCTGGTATACACTGCGCGCCACCCAGCTCGTACGTTAATTCATATCTAATTAAATTAGGCATCTTTGACCACTTAAGTGCACATGGCAATAAAGCATTATATTCGTAACTCAGCGGTAAAGGGTTCCGTGGTAAAAATGGGCTGTTCTATCTGAGGTCTTTTTTTTGTAAGTTAAACAAGAGCATTAGCAGGTTTAACCTGATCATAAAATTTTTGAATAGAATCTGCATAATTTAAATTAAGATCTTGTTCGTAAAAAATCGTGTCTCGGAAAGCACATTAAGCTTTTGGTCTCGGCTGTAATTCGTAGAATTTGGACACGTTACGGGTACTCAGAAGCCCTAGGTACCAGGATTGTGAAGGTCAGATAGGCAGTCGCTCCATGTAAAATACTGGTATTCAGCTGCACCCGGTTAGACTGGAAACCCTAAGGCTAGTCAGATTGATCTTGTTAGAAAATATCTTCAGCTTCTGTATTACATATAAAAATATCTTTTTGCAATTACAAACTAACGATTACTAATATTAATTAAAACTAACTATACAAATAAACAATTAATATCTAAAATACGGCATATAGACCATATCTCTCTGATTGGTTATGAATAAATTAGTTAGTGAACATGATGAAGAGTTAGGTATGTTACCTGATGTAGGTAAAAGGAAAAAAAAACTTACCATCGTCGTACTGAAACGCTGGAATTCAAGTACACTGACTGTAAAAAGGTGATAACAACAATAATACCATTTTTTCAGACGACACAGGCCCATTGAAAACCTCAACAACCTTTAACCTCAACAAACTTTAACCTCAACATACATAAATAATTCAAATAATGATTCAATGTACTTTTGTTGTGACTAGTTCAAAATTGAGATCTATAAGTTTGAACTTTGAAACACTATGTGGCTTTGTGCCTCTAGATATCCTTTTTATACAAAAAATCCATGAAAATACGGAACCCTGAAAACTACCAAAAAGCAAACATACTACCTATACACAAACATAGACACTTGTACGTATGTATGTATATACAGTAAATGCTCATCATATAATAGCAGAGTAACGCATAAATGTATTATTACTGATATGATACGAAATTGTGGATAATATCATTGCCGTAATAGACAACCTTAATGGGAACGCTTTGATATTACACACCATTTTAATAAGAACTACCATGTCCCTCTATATGTGCTCTTACAACTTTAACACACGCACTCTACACCCACCTTATATCATATGAAATAAGGGTGAATTTTGCGAGACAGAGTGTAGAAATATCGTGGTTTATAAAATACAGGGGGAGTTTTAATACACATTCAAGATGGTAGATAGTTTGGTCCCGAAGCACATTAAGTTATTTAGACATACGCTGGCAATTTCGCTATTACTATTAGATCGTTTTGAAATCAATTCTATGGTATCATGTTACGCTTATATTTGTTTTTTTTTCAACGCTATTTAATTTCGTGTCACGTGAGCTGACTTGGTGGTATTTTTCCTTTTGTACTACAACTATTAATTATTCATATTTTATAGAACTGTTTTGTAAGATTCGGTAGCGACCACCAATAGATTGGTCTGAGATTTTTAATTTAAAAAGATGCTCTTGCGGTTTGGCCATCATGTAGGTATTTAATTAAATGTCTGCCGAAATACAAACTATTAAAAATATAAATATGAGAACATAAGAAATCAGCAAAAGCTGTGTCAGAATAGGATCTCACTGCTTGCTAAAACTTTTAATAGTCTACTAGCTTCCGCCCGCGTTGTATGATGATAAAAAGTAGCCTATGTCCTTCCCCAGGGTGCCATCTATCTCCTTGACATTTCCTTGAACTTTTGTCGAAATCCATTCAGTGGTTTAGGCGTGAAAAGGTAACATACAGACGGACAGGCAGAGTTACTTTTGAATTTATAATATTAGTATGGATTAGTATATTAGTATGGATTCTTTTAAGTACACTGATGATAAAAATACTCAAGTACTAACTGACAGAGAAGCCCTTTGGTAAATCCTGTGCTTAATGACAGTCAGAGACTATTGGAAATCTTTAAAGTGAAACAGCCGGTGTATCCTGTACCTAAACATCTCACCGTGAAAACTTAGTTGAAGTGAGCTGTCAATTGCGTCATCAGGGAATGACAGCTCACTTCACATACGTTTTCACGGTGAGATTGTTACGAAGTACTAGCAGATTTTTAAATATTAAGACTGTCATTTTGCAATACTTTATCTACGGCACGTACCATACTAATTTAATAAAACTTGTAGGTACCTATCTCAAATTCTTTCTACTTAATAAAACCCCGAATGATAATAAAGTTAATAAATAATGAAATATGTACTCATTAGTAAGAATCCCATCGAATAAGGTACGTGTTAATACAGCATCCATCATCCAACGGTGTGTGGTCTGCTCTATGGCACAATTAGAGGGGCGCTATTGTGCCCGTAGTCCATGGCCTCTATGGGAAACCTCTGTGTTTGTAATGCCACCTCTAATTCTCGGCTTTCGCTGTGATTTATTGTGATTGTGATATAGCTTTAGATGCTGTTTTGTTTTTTTTATGGTCGAGCATTGAGATGAGATGTTTTAATTAGAGTTCAATTAAGAGATAGCAAGGCTTCGACTCTACTAATTTAATTTCACATCGACCAATTCACGGAGCTTTTCAAGTCTTAAGTGATCGAAACAGAAGGAAAGAGACGAAAGTATTTTCTAAATCTCATAAAACTCCTAGCTCTGAATTGGATCTCCGAAACTCCTGAACCTCACACCCTCAGCATTGAAGTATAGGGCTGAAGAAGGAGGGAAGAAAGTAGATGGCATTTGCAAACTTAAAAACTGCTGAATACGATGATAATGGAAAAGGACATCATCGCCATGGTCACCAGCCAATAGCAGTTCCTAAAGTCTACAAAAAACTCCTCGAGCAAACAGGATCCATGGATCCGAGAGTTCCTACGAGACTGTTGAAATAAATGCCTTTACCGAAACCACTATAAAAAAGAAATGGTTATGGGACAAGCATTTTTTTTACACGCACACACACATAACATCTCGCCTGTATTTCCTGAAGGGTTGGGCAGAGGTGTACCTACAGTACTCCCACATTTATATATTGGTATATTCGTTATAATTGGTTCATGTTCCACGCTAATCCCATTCCCATGTTTAATATTCACTGCACTCTATAATATACCGTAAGTGATTAAACTGAAGACTCTTGTATCTTTACCAATAATGAAGCAAAGACCTCATAGCCTTGCACAGTAGACCCATATGGAAGTAGCTATCACAGGTAAACTTAGCTTATCAATAAATGTATATGCCCAGTTTGGCAATAAAAAATAGCTTATTATTTTCCGAGTGACTAATAACTTAAAAGTCGACTAAATGTTTGCAACAAATAAAATAACTTGCCAGCGATTAAATATTTTCACGACTATTATATTATGTAAGGTTCAAAATTAAAGGTGTTATAAAAACTAGCAGCTGCGTTTAGGTAGCAAATAAACTATACCAGTCAAATAAAATATTAGGCGAGGAGCTATAAATAATGACTTGGCGACTAATAATGTTAGTAGGGTGGCAAAGATAATATATAACCAGTCTAGTTAGAGTAGGTTTTTTTTTTTTTTAATGCTTAGGTTAGGTTAGGTTAAAACTTTGACTTCCTACGTACGAGCCGAGCGAGCGAAGCGAGCGGTGCCGCGGTAGCGGCCGGCGAGTGCCAGAAACGACTAGATTATATAGAAAATCTAAACCTGCCCTAATAATACAATAATAATATATTATTTATGAATGCCCATTTTCTATTTTATTTTCGCCATTAAGTTTCCGCTTAGATATTAATTCTGTTCCCAAAAGAAAAACTTGATGCTAGTTTAAATTAAAACGGAGCTTATTACTGATATATTAATATGCTACCTATTACTTGTTACGATACTCCTTATTAGCTGCCAACCCATTATATATGGTACCTACTCTATTTTTTTTTTAAACCTATATTCATTTTACTTAGTTGCCGCATTAAATACATGCCATAAAAAATGTTACCATTGGTAAGCAAAACGACTCGTTTTCGTTTATAGGAACCGAGAGTGAATCTATGTCTTCCTAACATCACGTCATATTGTACGTTAGATCTCCAGTCCGTCCTTGTTGGGATACCACCCGGCAGGCGGAAACTATAAAGCGAGTTCTAATGAAGTACTTACATACAATTTCACTGTAAAGCTTTCATTGTACTTTATACTAGCCCTGGCTCCTGTTTTACACATAATAAAACTAATTTAAGCTTTAGATAGAGTTGTTAATTTATGCACTAGGTATGTATTGTAGGTAGGTACTGTACTGTATCTTTACTTTCTTCCTATATTCAGGAATTGACAATTGAGCTTTTGATGAATTGCTTTGATTGCATAATCCTCCGTTATGTAGAAAAAACTGCAGCATTAATTTTGAAATAAATGCTAAAGTTGAGGATTAATCCTAGGTACTATGTTTGACGAAAACACGATAAACTAAATAAAATCTATATGGAAAAAAATCCAAAGTTACCCCTAAACCAAACTACTTAAAAACCACTGGTATTGAAAAAATACTTCAAATTAGATCATGAAACTTTGCATAATAACTGAACTAACTATAAAGTAGGTCTTATCTTTTTTTTTTATAACCTTTTTTTCACCGTAAAAAGAAATTACCTAAACTATTCGTGGCTTGGAGCCGCCGGCACCCCACTCAGCCCGCGAGTAGCATGGTGTGAGCTAGATAAAAAGTGAATTTGAGTCGAGGTAGTAGCTTTTAAGGCAAAATCAATTTGGCATAGGCCAACTAATTTGTATACTTTTTCCTGATAAGTTTGTCCTGTTCGTGAACAATAAAAAAACACTATCTATCCCTCGATTTATCGGTCATAAGTATTTTGTTGACAAGGGATAGTATAACAGTGTTATTAATATTTATATTTTAAGTTACCTTTGCCTTTTAAAGTGTTACCTCATTCATTTTTCTACGATTCGATTTTCACACATAATCCAATATTACGCAATAGTAATAATATGAAACATATCCTCAAAAACCTTCATAATTTTAAACCCAAACATCTAATTTCCATTCAATAATACGTTAAATTGATGCAAACAAACAAACAGACATACCTACAGACAGCTTTCTCTCAGTACGCCTACGTTCATAGAAGGTAAATGCTCGATCCATGTACCCATTTGCCGTAATGTTGGTATCATATCACGATTTCCTAATATAAAAGCATCGAGGTGGTCTCCATTGAGATTGGTTTGAAAAAATATAAATGTGCGATCGTTATTAAAGATGAGAATCTAGAAATCAATTAATTTTAGTCTATTTTAAAATGATGCGATGCGAACATGTAGTTTTTAGCAGTTATACTTGTCTTGGATTTGGAGTGAAAGTTTATTAAATGCCTTCATTTATCTAAACTTCCATTCTAAATCCAAAATATAACTCACTTTTGGTCCTCATCATCTGCCTAGCCTTTTCCCAACTATGTTAAGGTCGGCTTCCAGTCTAACCTGATGCAGCTGAATACCAGTATTTTACATGGAGCGACTGCCTATCTGACCTCCACAACCCAGTAACTGGGTAATACGATACCCCTTGGCAAGACTGGTTGTCAGACTTTCGGGCTTCTGACGACCCGTAACGACTGTCAAAGATCAACAAATGACAGCCGGGACCAACGGCCTAACGTATTTTCCGATGCACGGAGGAGTTTCGGTATGTTAAGATGGTCACCCAGCCACGGATCAACCCCGGCAAGCGTAGCTTGACCTGATGGATCGACCTGTGTGGCTGATAATACTTAACCAAGAGCTCCTCACTCCAATTGCATTGTATATTCGTTGAATCCTCCATTTACTTAAAATAACTGTACCACATGTTATGGCACTAATGGCATGTCAAAATGCTGATGAAACCAGCTGGATTTCTATTAAAATACTTAATATTTTCCCTATTAAGATATTACTTACCAATAAAATTATACAAACGACGTAAATACTCGTATCATACCACAAACAAAACTAGCAGCTACTGCTTTTACAAGCTAATATTTTATTCAAAACGGTCTCGCGCTAATCAATCAATCAACCTATCAATTTGCTGTCATTTTTTATCACCGCCATCTTGATTGCTAACTCAGTAGACATTTTATAGGTAGGTAGTTTAAAAACAGGGCTTTTTAAAATTTAATTAATATCACGTTGCATCCGTTTTTATTAAAAACATTGTCGATGCCAATAAAGTTAAGAATATAATAAAATTAGTACAAATCCACTATAAGGCGATGATAACTCCTTGGCTGCTAATAGACAGGCTATAAAGCCCACCTTACAGATAGTCTATGGGGCAATAAATGAATAAAAACAATTACAGTAATACCAACTTAACAAAACATTTACTGTTGCATCAATGCAATTCACACAGCTCTTATATCGAGGTATCAAAGTTTAATTTGTAAAGTTTCTTCAAGTTTGTCCTTTTACCAAGTGCAGGATAATTTTGGGCGGAGAGCGTTGTGTGAAAAGAGTGGCGATGCGTCATAAGCGGAAGCGATAGCGTATTATTATGTTGTAACACAACACTTTTTCCATTATGAATATTGATGTGCCAAATTAATAATTTCAAACGATGATACAGTTTTTGCAATGTTCATTAGTGTCAGCTAGATGGTTTTAATAATTGCCATAATAATATCAATTAGGTGTACATAATAAAATATTTATTAGGTTTTTATTTTAATTAGAAAACACCTAGAGCTAGAGTTGATAATAAATCTGGTTTTTGCGTACCAATCGGTATATTATTGGTAATTCGTTTATGATATATTTTGACCAATTATTATTTTTAATCAATTCATGAAAGAAGTTTCCGGGTTGAAGATTTTTACTAATTTGGGTTAATCTGTTCAGTAGTCTTTACTTTTTGTTGTGTACATTTTTTACGACTATGTATTGCACAGACTAACATTTTAAGTAATGACAGACTTACTAAACTTAATTTTGTGACATTATAACAAAATTATCCCTAAAATTTAATTAAAATGGAGAAGTATCTGTCTGTACATCATGCTTCATATTCCACCATCTCATAAAGATTTTACCTTTCACACCTCGTAAAGTTTGTGTTAATATAAACCATTGTGTAATTAGAGTGTAAATAGTCAGCTGTATGGATAACACGAGTATATACGTAGTTTTCTTACATAAATTAAAATAAATCGTTGGAGACTAATGTTAATTTAAATGTAATATTCGACTTATGGTTTAAATACTACATTTACTTTTATTAGAACACCAAATTCTGAAATCTTTTTGAATACCAAATTCTGAAACACTTCATGTATGTCAACTCTACCCGCTACCGCTCATCAGCCCGTAACCGCTCTCTCCCACACTTTGCACCACACATCGTCGGCGAGATGAAAGCGGTCGGCGCGTTTGAGGCTCCGCGGCGGTGCAATTAGGGCTCTCAGTAATGAGAGGAGCGACAGAGGCCACTAATCGGCGGCCTTAAGACACCACCTTCGGCCGTACGAATCAGAAGCGGATCACTTTATTGCTGTTGATTAGGATGCTGGGAGTATTTGGCAGTTTTTGAATAGATTCTTGAGCTATCAAATATCAATTTGAAAAATACTTATCTATATTGGTAATTAATTAGTGGTTATTCATAATAACGATTTAGCTAGATTTGAGTACGTTCTGAAAAATGATTATTTTTTTAGCTTTATTCCTTTTCAGTCGGTTTTTTACCTTTCAGTCGGGGGTGCGCGCAAATGTACCAACGAGTATCGTTTTCTCGGCCCCCTGACTTATGGTAGTGATAGGAACAGTGGAGTCAGTCCGATATAGCCCTCCGTCCTCCCCAGGAGGGTCAGGAGGTTTTCCCCACAATATAGAAGGGTATTTCTTGTGTTTTTCCAGCTATTTTGTGAATAACTACTATATGCAGTCTATTTTTCGTAAGAATTAAGTAAAGTATATAAGGAGCCTTTTTATTATTTATTTACTTTTAAAATCTTACGATAAAAAGAGCTGGTTTAATAAGGTTTTTCTCAGTCAGATTCTTTCCTACCTTATATTCAAATAGGCTTGGCCATTCCAAAAAACGTTAATTTTATTGCATTAAATTAGAATAGTAGTGTGATCTGCAAACCCTTATTAATAGGGATCGTAGGAAATCCAAAACATTTTTTCAAAAAGTCTATCTCTATTTTTTACCCGACTATGGCGAAGCAAAAAGGAGGGTTATGATTTTGACTGGTATGTATATATGTATGTATGTATGTTCATCTGTTCCCTCATATCTTCTAAACCACTCATCACAATTTGACAAGTGAGGTATCGTTGGAAGCCTCTTGATAGTCTGCTGGTTATAGGCCATATGACGTCACATTAAATTAAAAATGGCGCCCTCTAGAGGACATAAAGTCAGGAACTTGAAAAAAAATATTGTTTAATCGTACCATGTTAGGTATCAAATGAAAGGGTTTAATGAGCACATTTCAAAAGTATATACATTATAACCCCAAAAGAATTAAAAAAAAAATAAGTTATAAAAATTAAAACCCAACTACGACTAAAAAGGTATAAACAAGACACCATAGACAGACAAATTAAAAATCCGGAGTCACACGTAATCTGTTCGATTTATGCCCTAACACGTGTGACTCCGGATTTTTTATTTGTCTGTCTGTGGTGTCTTGCTTATACCTTTTTAGTCGTAGTTGGGTTTTAGTTTTTATTACTTAATTAGCTCTTAAAATAGACATATTCCTTTTAATGAGTTTCTATACTAATTTTGATATAGATTTCAACTTATGCCAGACATCTTAATCATAGTATAGTATCATAGTTATAAATATTGTCTCTCCTTCATACTTTAATCCATGCAAAGGTTGTTTGTAAAAGATCGCTTATAGTGACAAGACCGCCCATTGTGTCATCCTATATAAAATTTCTACATTTATATCTGCATTTTTTATGGTGTACGTAATAAAGAGTATTCTATTCTATTCTATTCTTAGTCTGACTCTCGTAAGCACTTTGGCCTGTCAAGGTAGGTATATTAATACTGTACTATCCAATTCAGACTATCAGATTGAGGCTATCAGTAATAGTCTATTGTTTAGACTCAGATATTAAGTAGATGGGTAAGTAAGATCTAAACATATAAGATGAGATCTCTAGAACTCGAAAGAGACCTCGTGAACTATTAATAAAATTCTGTTTCTAACGGTGACTTATCTTTAAGTAGAATTGTATTATGATAGAATATGAAGAGAAGAAACAAGAAAGGGACTACTGTTTTACTGAATCAAGAATTTTATTAACTGCAATTGTTATTCGTGCGTTTTCCAAACCAGCAATTATATCAGGAGGCCTACGACCAACACCTGGGGGCCTAACACCACCGCTTACAGCAGTATTATTTTAATACTAGCTGCGCCCCGCGGTTTCACCCGCGTAAGTCTCGATCCCGTGGGAATATCGGGATTAGTAGTATCTTATGTGCTATTCCAGGTGATGGTCTACCCCTGTACCAAATTTCATCCGAACCCGTTCAGCCGTTTTAGCGTGAAAGCGTAAAAAACAAAAAAACAAACAAACACACTTTCGCATTTATAATATTAGTTAGGATTACTTCAGTGTAGGAAAGAGATGAAGCTCCACAGGACGTATAGCTCCATCCCTTTCTCCCACGAAGTAAAATTAAAGTAATACTGCTGTAAGCGGTGGTGGTACGCCCCCAGAACATGTGAATTGAATATTCCTGTCGCCTTTTATTCCAGAAGGTTCAAGCCGAGGATGTCATTGCTGTTGATATTGTACCTATATGATCCCTGGAAGGATCTAATTGTACTTATATGATCCCAGAAGACCTTTCTCGGTCGCAAGTAAGTAATTATAAGTACAAGTAAGTTTGTAAGGGACTACTTGCATATAAGGAATTACATCTTTACACTTAATCCTCAACTTAACCAATGTTTGTATAATACACCAGTGGACCAGTAAAGCGAAGAATATTATAAATACACAGCCAACTAAAAAGGGCCTATTGACAATGTGCTACTAAAATGAACCAACATCTTACAAAAAAAAACTCTTTCTCATAGACCGAACATCGATTAAACTGCATTTTAATGTCAATTTACACCTTCAACCAGAATAAAGCGATATTGATCGTCTATTTTGAAGTGCACCAACAAATATATATGAAAACTCTGTCATAAACCTACCCATTGCTTGCTTTCTCAATTACAGTCAAACAAATGTCAAGGAAAACCGGTAATGGACAGTAAACTGATGAAAAAGCTTTGGAAAGAGTTGTATAATATAATACAACTGATTAGAAAGGAACCCGAATCTTTTGTAGTCCAAAAGCGAGCCATAATGTGACATCCGTTGATGACAGATGACTGTTCCGACAATCTTTTCTTTGCATTCCGCCATGCAAAAATGAACTTTAAAAGCACCATGTGAAACATCGAAATCGGACATACTTCAACATCCACTGCTGTATTTGTATACAAAGGTGTGGCAAAATCATTGGTAAAGCACCAATGTATATCGAAACTGCCAATATTGGCTTAAATGTATACCAATTTTGCCATCTCCCATAAGTAAGTTTGTAATCCAGCAAAAAGGATTCTGTGACTAAATACGGAGGCGCTAAAAGGTGGTCCACTTTGATATCGGTGTACAAAATGGAGTTGTTGACTTTAGGATAAAGATGTTTGCGCCTCTTTGCCTCGTCTTCATGTACCCCTGTGAAAATTAGCGTGCACCTTTGAAAAATGCGCTGTAGACTGTAGTGGATGGATCGTAAAAATACGTAGGGTTTTTTGCAGTGGTCTGTTGGACACGTCATGCAAATAATATTTTGATATGGACGCCATGTTTCAAGTCTACGCATTGTGTAAATAAAATAGTAGATTTCCAGTAGACCATTGAGATCACAAAGTTTATCACGGATTGTAATCATTACAAAGACGGATATAGCAAATAAAGTTTTGTTAATTTTAAGGTGGTTACTATAAGTACTACCTATTTTCAACCAATAAAGTAAACAGAAAACTCCAACAGTTGAATTTTGCTGTTTCATGGATAATAAAGACGAGCGCAAGCAAATAGGTTCCTATCGCATTTACGCTGCTAAAAGGTGACTGTCCTGTACAAGAGAGTGAGACAAGTGACAATCACTTTCCAAGCGTTTTGTATTTCTACAACAACTTTCAACATTAACTTTTAGGTAGAGTCCGCGCCATCACTAAAGTCCGGCGGAAAATTGTGGATGTACATTTTTAAATGCAATTTGACGCATTAAATTTACTGGAACAAGACTTGAGCGGTGGCGCAGACTCTAGCTTAAATTCAGTCATACATTTTTGACTTTTTTTATCATCTTTATCGCGGATAGAATGTCACTTTGTCTAAATCTTCAGTTTATAAATATGGCTCGGGCAAAGGTGCTTCTACATTGCGAATTTGCAGATTTATAAAGCCATAGCCCTATGGCACGCTTTCAAAGAATGCCATTACCATTAGATGCCCTCCATGTTTTAATTTCATCGTCAGCTCATAACTACTGAGGACTGCCTATGAATATAATGAGACATTAACATCCTTACATCTGCTATAAAATTAGCTATTCATAGTCCTTGGGACTGCCGTGTGGTCTCCAGTGGCGGATTGCAGGATTTTCGGGAGATTCTCAACATCAACATTTCAGTCCGGAATCACCCACTGCTGGTGATACGCATCCCCTTTCTACTGCCATACCGGTTCCGTGCAGCCCTCATCCAGGTGTTTCCCGCAACTTTGACGACATTGACAACCCAACGCACTTGGCCGCTAATAAAGTCGAATGTTGTACGTCTAGCACGCATATTATGATCACTGTAGAATCGGAAAAACAAAATGACAGATTGTAGCAATGTTATTTTGTCTTCGTAGATTAGAGATCAGATAGAATTAGTTATGCTATGTATTCTGCCACGCGTGGAAAAGCTTTGAACTTTGCGAATATGATATTCAAAATTTTCAGTATCAGTAATGGTGGGGGATAAAAATGACATTAGAACCTTATGTCACAGATGTGAATGAAGATGATGAATATAATGAATGATAATGAATGAGATGATGAATCGAGGAAATAAATCATCATGACGGCGATCAGCCTGAAGAACACTGAAGATTGGTCACACAAGACAGCTTTTATAGTTACTTCAGTTCTTTTGAATAAGAAAGCACCTGGTCCCTTCCGAGACAACCATGGACGCTTAGTATCCACGACCTTCACATATAAGCATTTTAATTACATGCCCATTGTCTCATAATTTTATTACCTTTATTATTGCCTGTTTTGTAGCGAGTGATAATGTCACAGTTACGCATAATCAGCTAGCTCGGAGGTCAGCCATCTTTATTATTATTGTCATTAATGCTTTATGCTCAGATTTAGTGGCAGTAACGCTGATGACACATTTTCATTTGGTCTTACTACCGTTTTTGTGAGGCTATGTGTGGTCTTTTGGGTATAGTATTACCCAGTTACTGGGTGTGGGGGTCATATAGGCAGTCGCTCCATGTCAAATACTGGTATTCAGCTGCATCAGGTTAGACTGGAAGCCAAACCCAGCATGGTTGGGAAAAGGCTAGGCAGATTGATTGAGTGGTCTTTTGGGTAACATTGGACGAGTCACAGAAGAATGAAATAAAGAAAAATTGTTTATTCCGCGCAAACAAAAGGCACATTACAAAAAAAAAAAATAGAGCAGCCAAAAGCCTCTTATTCAAGCAAAGTAAGTTTGTCAATTTTGTGTATTGCTTGATGTCCGGGTCAATCACAGCACGCGTTTATAACCGACGTAAACAGAATAGAAACAGAATAAACAAAAGACAAAAGGGTGGATGTAAAGGTTTTCGGCGCGAATTCAAAACTAAAGGAAAGATTTTACAAAGAGATTTGTATGTATTTCGTAAAATAGAGATAGACCGTACGTGTGTAGAATGGACAGATTTTTATTGATCATTGTCCTACTCCAATCACAAGTCTTCAGACATACATTAAGTTTCTCAAATAAATCTTTTACGGGAGTCGTACTTTATAGGTAGCGTTTACGAAAGTAGGACGAATGTCAGAGAAGCTTATTCTTAAATTCGGCCAATTCTCATATCTAGTTAGTCCCAATTCTATATAGTCTTTTTACACTCATTACTCAGTCACAGTATAATAAAGTGACAGTATTATGTCGCAGCAGTCTACTTGAAATAATTACCTACGACCGTTCGGTAGATAAACCGTGTGCGTCCGTGCGTAACTGCCGTGCACTCTGTGCGTATATACAATGAGCTTTCGAAGCGCGTCGTTGCGGCCGTTTTCTATGAAGAAATAATACTCTTACTAATTTATACTGTGACTCAGAGGTGTTATAAGACTATCATAATAATGACTGTCACTGGTAAAAGTCACCCCCTTTCCACAGATCCTTCATCGTTCAATCATTACAATTCTCCAAATCCTGATCACACATTAATATCTACGTCATAAATATAATTGTGTCTCAATTAGGCATTCATCCTGTCCTCGGACGAGTCTATCTATCACGGCCGGATAATGGGGATGCTCAATAACTGAAGTACATCGGTCACGCGTAATTAAACGGACACATATTGTTATTGTGGGGTGGCAAGGAGGTTGGGTGGCATTTTCAAGATTAATTGGACGTATTTTTTTTGCTTTCTTCTAAAGTTACATTACTTATTATAATCATCACGCCTGGTTTCCCTGAAGGGTTAGGCAGAGGTACGCGCACATTACGCCAGTTATGTTTAGGTCCCATGTAATAGGGGACTGCAATATTACCGGCCAATTGGCAATCAACCGGACACAAACCCAGATTTTGGGTTGGTACTGAGAAATACTAGATGGAAAACCCAATAACACTTTGCCCGACCTGGGAAACAAACCCAGGACCTCTTGCTCAGCAGTAGCGCTTGCTACCACTAGACCAACGAGGCAGTTCTAAAGTTTTTTTTGTCTTTTATGAATCTAGATCATCTTGACTCAATCTGCCTAGCCTTTTTCCCAACTATGTTGTGGTCAGCTTCCAGTCTAACCGGATGCAGCTGAATACCAGTATTTTACAAGTACTAGTAACTGGGTAAATCGATACCCCGTGGCAAGACTAGTTGTCTGGTTGTCAGACTTTCGGGTTTCTGACGACTCGTAACGACTGTCAAAGATCCACAAATGACAGCCGGAACCAACAGCTCCACGTGCTTTCCGAGGCACGGAGGAGTCTCGATATGTGAAAATGGTCATCCATCCACGGACCAACCCCGGTAACCGTAGCTTAACCACGAGCTCCTCATCATGATCTAGATCATCTTAACTACGACGTATTGAAGTCCTAAGTATACCCAGTTCCTGATGGCTGGTCAAGTCTCATAAGCATTCGTAAATCAGGCTTGAAATCTTGACCAAACCACAATATTTGAGGCTGACGATTAGTAGACCAATGGATGGTCCAAAAGCTACTAAAAGGATGTGACATTTGGCAAGAGATAAAATTACGAGAGAGGCTCAATGATTGTCAATATTCGGCCCTGCACACTTTAGTTAGCTGATAAAAACCGGGAGAGTTTGGGTGGTAAATGTGTTTGTTTTGGAATATTTAAGTATTCTGTGTAATAAAATGGGTTTTAAGAAACTGAGCTGCTTTCACCGATCTCTTTATTAAGCAGGCAACTGTCTGCTCGCATTAATTGCTGTAGTATCACATAATCATTCTCTTGCTCTTATCGCCATTTATTTGGGGTTGGTGCAACATGTCTTTTTCTTCCATCGCATACTTCTCTATTAGTTGTCATCTCGCTAGTCACTCCCTTTCTAGTCATTATCATCGTTCACACAGTCCATCCAGCGTTTCTTTTCTGTAGTATCATAATAGAGCGTTTATTCTGAAAGTGGGCAACGTCGCAAATAGATGTCAAAACACCGAATATTTAGTTTTAGTTATAAAAAAAGGATTTGGAAACTTTCCAAATGCCTTTTTTACACCTAAAACCGGTTACAACTTAAATTCAGTGTTATAATTGTAATTCATTATTAATATTCTAATAAGTTAGTTAGCGATATTTCATACCCTAGTTCCTTATAGTAATAATGCCAAAATAATCAAAACAGGTAAATGTTTGACATTCAACGCTCTTTACGAATCAACGCTCTTAAGTCGAAAATCCTCTATCCTCCGACCAACAGTGTCACCCTACGTGCCCCGAACATCTGCAGAGCAACAATACAAATGATTAGCCACGTCGCCGCGGCTCCGTCGCTTTGTCGCGGGACTTGACGCGTCAACGCCGATGTCACCCGATGTCACACGAACTCGCCCGACCCTTGACGGACTTTGACGAGGATTGACGATCGATCTGATTATTGTGTTACTGAGTATTGATGACAGTTTAACAAAAAAAGAAAGTGTTTGGGCGATAGGACCTTTAGGGCGATGATGACACATCATCGCCATAAAGGTCTATAGCTCAAACACTTTCTTTCTCAAATCTATTTTATATTTTGGTGTATGGTCAACAGCACGTCAATAATAACACTTGAACTTCAAAAACTGCGGGCTTGCGATTGCAAAGCCGCTCTCAAAGTTACTATTAGGGTGACTATACAAGAATTTACAAGATGAATCTTGAATCAAATTCATCGCCAATTGACCCAGATGGAAAAGTAAGTAAATCGTTAAGGAAATGAATGCCTCTTCATTCTGTCCATCAATAAGGAAAAACATCTGAAAAATATCAAAAAAAGTGATTGTTTCGCTTGATTTGACGGTAATTGCATGAAATATTTCTCATTGACTGGTCAAGAAAGTTTAGAAATGTCACGCTTTTTCATATTATCCCCGTCGTTAATGTCTTTAACCAAATAGATCACTACAGTGATCGGTTGATTAATCAGTCAATTCTGTTATTTGCAGGTAAGTAACTACTGGACTATCTACTCAGCTAGGCTATCGCATACCACACCGCACTAAGTATCATTTATTCATTTGATAAATGATAAATGATTTATTTTCTGTAAGTGAGTTTGTACAAACACTTTTACACGTCAATCACATTTAAAAACAAAACTAGATGAGGTCGGCGTTTCCTATCTGATTACTCTGAGAAGAAAGGCCGAAAAAAACTCAGAGGTCACAGTCTCTTTTGAAGTCCAGACATAATCTTGGTCAGATCATGTGAAGACCATGTAGATTGGTGTCTGAAATGGTCTTTTGAGGAAAGAATCACACAGATTGAGTGGACCTGTCCAGTCAGTGCACGCATTTGTCAGTATTCGTGCAGCTCAACTCAGAATTTAAGGAGCTCAACTACAACGAAATGTATGAGAAGACTAGCTTTCGCCCGCGTATTCGCCCGCGTGGTATGTCGATAAAAAGTAGCCCTTCCGCGGGATGCCATCTATCTTCTTGCTAAATTTTATCGAAATCCGTTCAGTGGTTTACGCGTGAAAAGGTAACATACAGATAGACAGACAGACTTACTTTCAAATATATAATATTAGTATGGATGTTTGAAGATGATTGACTACCTCGTTGGTCTACAGTCGCAAGCAGTACTGCTGAGCATGAGGTCCTGGCTTCGATTCCAGGTCGGGCAAAGTGTTATTGGGTTTTTCTATCTGGAATTTCTCAGTAGCAGCCCGGAGTATGGATTTGTGCCCGGTTGATGGCAATAGGCTCGCCCCCTATTGCATGGGACTTAAACATAACTGGCGAAATGTGGGGGTACTCTGTACCGTTCTGGCTAACCCTTCGGGAATTACAGGCGTGATGTTATGTGTGTGTATGTTACAACTATGGATGAAGGGTTGAATAAAACAGGATCGACAGGTTTCTACTGATCATCCATCATTGCAGGTATTAAATTAGACTTTTCGCCACTTAAATTGTTAATGAATTAGGTAATCGCCGTCATTTCAATGTTGATTTAGCCTGTACCTACGTATCAACCATATTGCAGGTAGAAATAGGCAAAATAATCTAACTTTAATCTTCATTGCTCACAATTCAATATATAAATGGTTTATGAGTTTGCCTAACAAAGTGGGTTGGATGTACCAGTTGATGCTAGAGCATTGTAGCAAATCATTTAAATAATCACTAATAATGGATGAGATTGCTTTGATGGACAAGTGTGAAGTTACTTGTAAGTCGCAGCAGGAGAAACCAATAACTAAAGCAGCAAGCTCTAATTTTAAATATTGCAATGACTTTGGCCATTTTGAATTTAGTGACGCTTTAGTTCTAGACTCCATTCCAAATTCAAATAAGTAGCAATACTTACTTCATAGTTCAGATTCCTTTTTCAAAATCGTCACTTTTTAAAGTTATTTGTGCCTCTATTCGAATTTACATCCTATACTGCCTGTTCCACAAGACAAAAAGGTTTTAATTCGAAATAAGGAGGTAAATTTTTTGTCCCTACTACCTCGCAACAGTAAAAGCAATCAGTTCAGTACAAACACTCGATTGAATGCAATTCCCTGTAATTCGCCTGTACTCGAGCTACCGTCTGCTTCGATATCAATGTAATTCATGCTGTGTTTACTTCGATTTAGTAGGTATAGTAATGGATGGAATGGGATTTGGTTACCGTTTTAGAAACTGAAATGTACTTAGAATATGTAAGGTATTAACTGTGAGGGTAGCAAGTTGTACCTAATAGTAATTAGGATTGGTTAAAATTATCTTATGAGTAGGTACTAAAGTTTTATCAAAGTAATAAATAAGTAGTTACATGGACGTAAATGAAGCTACTTCCTCAATGCGAGTGTTTTTCCGAGGATTGGCAGGACTGTATTTGCTGAGAAAATAACTGTAGGTACCTAATAATCAAAGAATATATATAACGTTAACTTTTTAACGTAGTATTTTTTTTTTCCTATCTTAGACTTGTAATAAGTGTTATCATTTCAGGTTTCATAAAACGGATTAAAAGCCTCTGCTGAATTTCACCTTCCTGTCAAAAATAATACATCACGAAAAAAAAAAAACACAACAGCCTTCCAATTTCAAACGCACAAAAAGAACATTTATTTCCTGTTCCACCAGCCAGCACTTATGTTAATCGATTACTGGCCACACATCGCGTTATGAGTCGAACAAATATAGACGTGTAATGACGAAATTGGACCGATTTGGAAATAGGGACGATCATCGTAATACACCCCTAGGGCTGTTTGTTTCCGTTGATTTCGTTTTTAGAAAAAAAAGTGTCGCCATAGACACCAAGTTTGAAAGTTTGACAGTTCAATCAAATGGTCATTGTAGAAAAATTTATTGAGCTGTAAAGTTTTCCATTTATCAAACAATCTTTATTATTAAGAGAGAGCTCCATAATCTAGTAGGTATCACTTATTTTCTAATCCCCTCCTACACAGTTTCATACTTGATTTATAATTTTCTTTGCAAATCGAATCTGTCATAATCGAATCCACTTTATCGTGATTCGAAACGCAATATGAAGTAACAATGCAAAACTATAATTAATTAGGAAATGTCAGAGATCATAGACTAATATAGAGATAAAATTTCGGCGACAAAATATTATTTAAATTATTTTTAAGATAATTTATTGATATTAGTCCTAATTAGTCCAAAATCTTCCAATATCGTTACTTCGTTTTCCATCAAGTCGATCATCATTTTGTATTGTACACTAATGTTCGTTCGTCTTACGGCCACCCGCATTGGACCCGTGTCTACTTATTACAATTTATGTGTTGAAACTAAATTAAGATGTGTCATAATGACCGCACCCGAAATTACCGACTATTTTGGTGTGTTTCCCGTTTAGGACGGTGGGTTTCGACTCTGTAGTTAGTTCAACTACAAAATGCAAGAGGTAGGTATTTGTCTTAGTAGATTCGAAACATTACCATATCAAAAGCTCTAAGCAGATTTTTTTACATCTTGCGATTTATGAAATAAGTTCACACTTTGACATATTGAAGCAAAAATATAAAAATAAACAACAGACAATTAAAACAAAACGTGTTTCACTTAGCAAAGACAGTTCTTTCCCCAAGAGTCAGTGATGGGTTGATGACGTCAGATTCGTCAGTGACGACGTCAGATTCGTCAGTGACGCAGACTCTTCTTCTAAATGACGAACCAAAGTTTGAAACGATAATTTCAGGACTTGCTCAGCGTCCTCCTATATTGATAGGTACATATAACGACAGCTTGAAATCACTAATCCCATCCTCATAGTTAACAACTTCGATCTGAACGACTGAAAATGATTTCAGTGGTAAGTAGAGTAAATAAGATTTCCTGAAATATCAACCCTAAAGTCCCCAAAGGATCGAACGCACCCATATCACCGCGAGCCCAAATGCCGTGTCTACGGGTACTAGAGACCCCTAATGACATACAACGTATAATGCGGCCGGGGGTTAGCTTCCGTTATCAATTTGAACCAAATAGTTCGCCACCTTTATTATAAACCGAAAAACTTAATAATGCGTGCGGTGAAAAAGAGAACTAATGTAAAATGTACTGGATTTGACAGCTTTTTGACGTGTTCCTTGACAAGCAGCGACACCATTATATGCACATAAAAGTTTGTCTGTCATAACTGCAGGGTAGCGATGGAGATGTCATTCATTAAAATTGGGTGTTCTTTATAATTGTTAGGTTGCTTTATTTGAAATATAAATGGCGACCGCAGATGCTCTTTTTGGCGCTTTCGTATTATGTTTTTTTTTGAGGTTTCTTTCACTTGGCTTCCATGTTTGTATTTTTTTCAAACGGGATCGAACAATGAAAGGATCACACCTAGGACTTGTCCCTACCGTAAAGGTCCAAATACGTTCATGGGAGAGGCACTTGCCCATTGCCCATTTATTGTCACAAAAACTTTTGTACACTGACAACTCATTTAAGTAGTAATTAGTTAAATAAGAACATCGAATAAGTAGATACTTGACATCCATGTTCACATGGAAAGTAGTCTTACCTAAGTACTTATACTTAATAGAAAGACACAGTAGTTTTTTTATTAACTTTATTCCGATAAGCAGTTTTACAGAGGTAAGAACCATACAACAATAAGGTTCCATAATTATAAAATATATTTATAACTAGCTGCGCCCCGCCATACCGTACCATACTATTCCAGGTCTTGGTCCACCCATATGACAAATTTCATCTAAATCCTTTCAGCCGTTTTAGCGTGAAAGCGTAACAAACAAACTCACTTTCGTATTTTTAATATTATAGTTAGAGTTAGGATTTATGACGACAAAAAGGAAAGTATGGAAGAAAAAGACATTGCGCCGACGATAAATTGAGATAAGGGCAGGAGAATGATGATTATGATCAATTATAAAATATATTAATACAAAGGGCGAATTTCACCAAAGCAATTGAACGCGATCAGCACATGTAGAATAGAATAGAATAGTCTAAACTACGTTTAAGGGCTGTCAGTGTCATTATTTTCCGTGGAATATTGACACTGACATCTCTTGGACGCGGTTAATATGTGTTGATCGCGTTCAGTTACATTGTTGAAATTCGCCCTTATTCTTGCTGAAAATAAACAGGTTAACAACCTTTGTCACTAACCCTGCCATTTATTCTAGAATGTAGCATTCAACAGTTTTCCCTAAAACTGTTATAAATAAACGTTGACGAATCGTACTTAATCTGAAAGTTTTTCTTCAGTTCGTTTCCACTCCGGTACGTTGCACTTGAACGTGACCAGAAAATATTAGGGGATTGCTTTAGGAGTTCAATTTATTTATAGTTTTGCTTTATTTCGCATTTAGTCTAGAGAAAGGTTTTATAATAAACCTTAATAAAATAACATCACCTAAATCGAAACCTGGCCTGAAATCTATAGGCCACGTCGAAATAGAACATGAGGAAATTAAGTATCTATATTAAAAGTATTAGATACTTGTCCTATCACGTCGGGGTCATTAATTAAGAGGTATGAGGAACAGGGTGTAAAGTTCACTCATCCTCTATAGAAAAGAGAGGATCCTCCGACCAGACGGGTGTTGTGTCTGGCGGGCAACTGCCCAACGATTGATGTTGGGATCTTGTATATCATATCTTGATCGCGCGGTTGCATGATTTTGTGTGACGTCAGGATTTTGTGTGGCTTGTATTCTGGCGGAACCTATAAGTACTGTTTTCTTGACCGAGAGTTAAGTTGATAAATTCAGAAGTAACATAAATGTCAATTGGCAGATGATTTTCCGGTAAAGAGAGAAGGAAAATGAATTTGTTGGGGCTCGCACAAGAAGAACACAAACAAGAACAAAGTAAAAATTACGACTGTTGTGGGTTCGAAGCCAGACAGGCGCTTTACCTTGTGTAAATAATTTCATCACCACTGCTCTCAAAACGGTGAAGGAAAACACGTGACGAAACCGGCATGTCCTAGAAACAAAAATTCTAAGACATGTGACATCTATCAACCCGCACTGGGCCCGCGTAGTCGGAACATTATAGGCTAATTATGCTATGCTCATGTATGTGTATTGTGCGAAGGTTTTAAGTGTCAAATTCCTGTGCTTATTATAAACCCCTGACTTATTTTGTTCATCTACAAATAAAAGTAGCAAAGAGGTTGGTACTCTAAACGCTATTTAATAACTTCCAAAGAGTTTCTAATGATGACCATTCAGGAGATGGAAGTAAAAAGCGGCCAGTACCTACCAGCGGATGCAATTTGTATACATTACGATGAGTAACAGTTGCAGTTCGCGCCATGCAAGGAAGTGGGCGGGGGCTGCGGAGAAATTGTTTTGTATAAGATAAGCTTAGCCAGCAGGATGTCCTGTTATTTAGATGCTGAGTACATGGATGGAGGCTTTGTTTACATTGGATTTTTCTATAAGTACAGTCTTACTACACATCTTTCCATTCTAATACTATAAATGCAAAAAGTAACTCTGTGAGCGAACCCACAGGCAAAAGGAAGTTTGTTATAAGTTTTAGCGAAACTAACTAAACGGTCAAAGATAACTTCATTATGATGCCTTTGATAGAATCTAATAATCATACATACTAGTTAAGTTAAGAACCTTGTAATGACAAAGAGGAAGGAAGTTCAATTACCAATTATTTTTATTATTTTTAGATAGGTAGGTACTTGATTAATAATATTATTTAACTATTGAATTAAATCCAATAAGTAGTGCTGGAGTACAATATCAGATCGCTATATTATAATCACAAAAACATACTACAGTACGCTACGCAGCATGCTACGCAGCATGCTACGCAACACGCTACGCAACACGCTACGCAACACGCGCTACGGAACATGCTACGTAGAATGCTACGTGAAATGCTACACAATTCGCTACGCGGCACTAGGCGTACCACGCTACGCAACTTGCTACGCAGCGCGCTACGCTGTTCGCTAAGTAAACTCAAAAACACAAATAAAATTATTTTATTGGTCACCAAAAATTTATGTTTTGTATTTTACTTGCTGTCTTGATGTTTCAGGTATTTTTTTACATGGCGCAATACAAATGATAGTGGTTACCTACATTCGTTCAGCCGATGAAAATGTCAATAGAATAAAATAAAAATAAATGGTACATATAGGCAGGTACTTATTTTGATTAACTCACACAAAATGAAGGGCATTTACCATGTAATAACTCTATACACAACCTATCTATTACGAAAATCTAATTCAATCCAAAACGAAACTAATACTTACTATATATAATGGATAAAATAATAATGTCACGGTATGATATAAATGGAATAATAGAAAAATATTATCAATAATTGCTTCGTTAATAATATCAACGTCTATGGTGGCGGAAATCGACGCTGATTGGTCGATGGTCGATCGCTGCGCGGGAAAGCGCACAATATGGCGTCGGTTCCGGTCGCGCGCTTATGGGAAATAACATCGGAACTAATAACATGGATTAAACTGTTGAAATGTTTGTATTATTGATTGTTTTTTGTTCGTTTGTTATGTTTATTGAGATATTAAAATAATGGTTGAATTTATGGCGTGTTGCGTTATGTATGGTGGCGTGAAATTACTTAAAAAGGTTTTTGATGTGACTTTATTAATATTGTAATTGAATAAATACCTAATGCAAGGTGCCTGAGCTAAAATATATAAGAAACTAGAGTCTTAAAATAAGAACTCATAATGAAATAAATTCATTCTTAACTAACATTTACTTTATTAAATATTGAATAGATGTTTGTAACTATTTTACTGGCCTACAGACATTATAAAAATAAGTTTTTGCTCAGTATTTTAAACATTTCAAATAAGAATGGGAATCCATTATTCCTTTTTTAAATACCTACCGTACAACAAAAAAAAAACATTGAATTCTAAACTCTAAAAGCAACATCACACTTTCCCCACCCTACCAAAACAAGACTGAATGAGTGCCAGTCAGTGCCCCCATTAAAACTAAACTCAATGTCAAATTAGATTAATTTTTCCACATCACTCACCCCAAAAGCCACAGAGCGTGACGTAGCGCGGAAAGTAAACATACAAAATGGCGGCCTTAATAACGGTGCGACGCGACGGTGAATTTGAATTTTAAGTGCAAGAAGTTTTTCGTAAGGTAGAAGTAATAATACAATTTGGGTTTTATTATTGGATATTCTTTAAGGACCTAAATACATAAGTAATAACATTTAATTCTAGGTAATATTAAAGCCCAAGTATTATTGTTTCTAACTTCCAAAAAACTACTTGCACTTACAATATTTAAAAAACATTATTTTTCACTATTAATTTTGTTATTTGTATTTTGCGTTTCACGAACTGTGTCCAAATAAACGTTATTCTTTCTTTCTTTCAATAATTATTTAAGACTGAGTACTTACTTAAATGTTGGTTTTTATAGGTTCAGCATAACTTTCATGACACTTTTCTACTTAGTTGAATTAAGTAAATAACTTTTAAAGATATTTTTTGTTCTTGGACTAGGTAGGTTAGTAAACGTAAAAACCAACCTACCTAGGTAAAATAGGTAGGAACTCATCTGACTGCATCTGATCTAAGCTTAAACAATATAGTTTAGCACTTTTGTACCATATAAAATAGAATTGGAGCTGTCTTTCAGAGAAATAAGTACTTATGTACAGTATCAATCACTCTGAAATTACAGATAGAAGAAAAACATTAAAAGGGGAAAAAATAAATAATCAAAAGGTGCAGAAGGGTTTACTTTTTATGAAGAAGGAATTCCAAACTCAATGTAGTAGTATCTAAGGTAGAGACAGAATACAGTAGAAAATAAAAAAGCAATCTCTCATAATCACACTTCAATGGCTTTAATTGTCAAGTCAATTATAGTGTCAAGTCGAAGTTAATACCAGACCGGTAGAAACATCACAAGGAAAATCAAACGGCAATTTAATGGAACACCTGTAAAATTCCCTCCAATAAGCAGTTTGCAGGTCCAACTACGGTTAGCGGCATGGCCGACGCCGCGTTTAGACAATTAACCGATGAACTATAAATGAAGGAAAGTGGCAATTTCTCCAGTGACAAACGTTGGCCTTATCGACGCTAAATAATGGAGCGAGTAGTTAGACTTGCGTCTTCATCCCGGTAATTAACCGGCGTCCCCCCCTCACCCCCTCCCCCCGCCGGGCGCCGCGTCCACCCGCGCACACCTAAATTAATCACACCACGAATCTCGCCCCCCAATCCAGGTCCGGATTAAAAAGTTTTATTGGAGAGGCAAGTGTGACACTCCGGCGCGCCTCACCAGCCCGGGCCAACCAATCGCAGTACACCCGCTATAAAATGCCCCGCTCCCATTGGCCGAAGTCTAATGGGCCACGCCTCTGTACACCGCCCGAGCCAGGGCTGTCACCCGCCACGTCAGTTGACCGAGGCGCGTCGAGCCGTCAGCCGTATCTCGTGTTAGCTTGATGTTTTGTGAGATAAACACAATCAACTGAACGTTCCGAAATATTTTGTGACTGTTGTGTGATGGATCTGTGAACTGAAAATGGAGGAGGAGTCGATGTCGGGACACAGCTGTTCTGAGGACGATATCAGTGTTGGTCGGCCGTCACCGGCGCCGTCGCGATCTCCTTCACCCCACGATTACTTTAGGCCACTGAAGCGTTTGAAGATGGCTTCGGAGCCAGCGGAGGAGAGGCGAGGGGATGGTGTGAAGAGTTTTTCGATTTTGGACATTTTGTCGCATAGTCCGCGCACTCCGCCGCGTATAGTGCGTCCGTGGGATGCTTCGGGGTTCGAGCGGTTGCAGCGGCTGCAGCGGCTGGCTGGTGCCGCGTTGCTGGACGGTGAGAGGTGGAGGTTGGCAGCTCTGGGGCTGCTGAGGCCACGGGACATGGCGCCTGCAGAATGCTGTGACTCTGCCTCTGAGAGATCCTCATCGGCTTCGGACTGCTGTTCGGAGCCCCGACGAGCACCACAACAAGGCTCCGCCGCACCACACACGCCTCTCGATGCGCTGTTCCACATGACGAGCAAGACATTCGAGGCCAATAATCCTGACAGTGGAGGTAAGTAATATCTATCTAACATTTTAATTTCATTGGCCAACTTTGACATTAAATTTAATGGGAAAAAAGATGCGTTCAGCTTAACAAGCTCTGCAATTTTGTATGAGCTCACTTTGGCGCTTACCCTCATGAGTGTAAAGATGGAGCATTTAATTTGAGTGGTAATAAAATAAACCCTTCAAGACTCATCTTTGACATCTAATAAGAACAAACACTTTGGCGCACGAGGGTGTCATGGTGAACATAACTTTTTATTTTATATTGGGCACTCATGTTGGAGTGCAGTATTTCATCTAGAAGACCTAAAAAATATTCGTTTACTAAACTAATAAAAGTAGATGTAGTATCGTGTTACCCAATAACTTGGTTGTGGAGCTAAGATAGGCAGTCACTCCATGTAAAATAGGAACTGGTATTCAGCTGCATCCGGTAAGACTGGAAGCCGAGCTCAGCATAGTTGGAAAAATGATGATGATGATGAAGGGAAAAATCGGAATTGTCATAGGAGTACCTATAAATATAATTACGCCCGGATTAATTTCTGCATGCCTTCAAATCTGGTCCAAATTCTGATAAAGTTAGATTTATTGATCGCAAAATTCTGGCAACACTGTGCAATGTTGGTTATTCCAAGGTAATTTAGATATTTATGAAAAGTTTATTTTTTATACTAAGTAGGACCTACAGTGTATGAAATTGAAACCATTGGCATGTTAGTATGAGGTCAACCTGCAAATGTTTTGCTGTTTCATACAAAAATGCGACACGTTCCCGATCAATCTGTATGAAACAGGTCCTTTTTTGGCTATTTTACTGTTGGTCTCTTCTCACTGGAATAATATCAATGGATTTCAATAACACCCTGTAATATGCCTATGTATTTTTCCCTGATTCGAAAAATGATATTTTTGCTAAGTTCAACACCAGCTATAATAATATTCTCTAACTTGATGGAATTTAGAACTGTTGTATGTCGGGTACTATGGGCAAAATCTACAGTGACGTTATCTTAAGACTATTCTGTAATGTCAAAAAAACTAAAAAGGAACCGATCCCAAAACTCTTTCATCTTAAATTACCATTATAAAGAGGACTGATATATTATTCATCTCTCCCCCTCATTAATAAAGATAATGAAACAAACGCTAATTACGACATACCTACTAATCTATATATACCTAAATTAAACATAAATCGTGTCTGCAAATAAACTAAATGTTCCTAGATCTATTTTGGCAAGCACCATTATTACACCACCCGGACTCGAATAGATGGTCTGTTGCATTGTTTATATGTGGATTAATTGCACTAATTAGAAGTCATTGGGGTGCTATTGGGCGTGACTATTTAGTCACTAGTCATGCTGTTTATTTCTATGCAATATATCTTTGCTTCTATGACAACTACGACCAATCTTGACTTACAATACGCTGTTTCCAAACGAGATCGTTTGACAACAATGTTCATTAATCATTTTAGCTACATTTATGTACCTAGGTAGCATCAATAGTATCAATACGCAGTCTTGAAACATATAAGGATAAGTGGTCTTGCTTACTTACTATTTCTCTGTCCGGCTCTTTAATTTTTACTTACAACACTTACGCAATACGCCGTTTTGAAATGAAACGATTTTGGCGTTTTTCAAAGTTTTTTTATACGATTTGCGTAGCCAGATATATGCTGCGATTCTACCAATGCATTGTTTTTATATTTGGGTATAAATATTAAATAGTCCTTCTCTGTTCTTCTCTAAGTATAGTATCAATCGATTTGGTAATTTAAAAGGGAGAGATAAAACCTTTGGAAAAGTTACCAGTCTGCTATTCAACAAAAAAAATATGAAACCGCGTGAAAATGCTGAACATTTTCTTATTATTTTCCAATAACCATAGAGCTAAAGCTTTTTTTCAACAGATATAGGTACCTATTGGTACACACAAATCAAAAATAATAAAGCCTCCTTGGTTAAATAATGTTTTATTTATTCGTTTTTGATTGAAATGTCATTAGCAATGAGCAAAGCCTATTTCAGTTAATACGTATTTGATGATTGTAAAATACTTGTGTGCCATCGTTCTGGGTAAACAACGAAATACACGTACTTCTGTAGTTATTACCTACATGTCAAATGTCATGTCATTTACCATAGACAACATTGTATGTGCATATTGACATTTCATGATGCTTGAGAATACTTGAGATTATTATTCTATGTTGAATATTATTGTGTACCTACCTACATAAACAAATACTAGGTGCCAATGTATATATTCGTGTGTGGTTTGTTCAAATTTCACATAAACATAACATAACATCACGCCTGTATTCCCTGAAGGGTAGGGCAGAGGTGCACCTATAGCACACCCGCATTATTTTCTCATCATTAAATTTTTTCTTACTGTAAAAATTATTTACCATTTAAGTAACCGATTGAGAGGCTTTGTTCTATAAATTCTGTATCCTGAAACAAGTACGCTGTAACGAATGAAAAACTGTAAAATTACTTTTTTGAAAGTCCATTCCAAACTCAGTTTGAACCTTCAGTTGAAAATTAATTAAAATAATTTAAAATAACCTAAATACTTGTTATTGTGGCACTATTCTTTCAACGCCTTTAGAGTTATTTAGCCATGGAGTTAATTAGTTAATTGTTCTCTCAAAAATGAAAGATATTGCGGTTTATAAGATTTTTATCTTTTATATGCAAATGTAACACTTATAATATTTTTAATTTTCTAACAAAATAAATGCCTATTTTTATTTTTAAACCATCCATTTTAGGTATTCTGTGGTAACTTAAAAAATTAAAAATATTTCATGTTTAATGGTACAACTTTACCATTAAACATGAGTTATTTTTAATTTGGATTTCACAAGCAAACCTTGAACATTTTATTTCTTAATTAAATTACTTCTTTATTATATTTTTATACGCAGCGTTTTAATTAAGACGCTGAACACTTATAGATAAGTACTTTAGTACCTACTTTATTAACAAACATTCTCTCTTTTGACAAATAAAACAGATGGATAATAAAAACCTAAAAATCTTCAGTGAATTTGAAATACTGAGCTGCGTCATAGAATACGACTATTGATTTATTTACAAGCTACTTAAAAATTAAATTCTCTAATTTTTTTTGCCAAACTACGTAACAACTACATGACGCAAAACCAGTGTCGCAGTAACACACACGAAATCAACAATGCAATATCAATTTATCGATCGTTATCGATAAAGATGTCGGCTATCGACAAACACCAAGTGTTATGCCGAAATAGATGATTGTGTTATGATTACAGAGCGGCGAGTTGTAATTGAATGATCTCTGAACCGAACGCGCCCGCGCTCTGTCATTAGTGTGCGTGAGGTTTTTGTTTTTTAATTTGTCTCTGGTATTGATGAATCCGCGAAGGATGGTTGGTTGTGAAATTTTGGTGTAACGTAACAATGGATTTGATTTTTATAGTTTTAGTAATAATATAGGTGTTGTGTAGTAGCAATAATGTTTCAATATGACAGTTTAATACGTTGATGGTAAGAATGATCAATCAATTTTTGAAATAGGCAGTCATTTGGATATATAGGCAATAACAATGAAAGATCTCTATAAAAGGCACGGTGCAAGCTTACCGTAACAATAGAAATATGCCAAAAAGCAAGAAAACTTCACACTTACAACACTCACAGCCCCTTATAATCTAATTTACCCCAAATGCATTTTAAATTAACGCCCATTCACTAATAACGAACGCTATTTATGAGAATTAACCACTTAATGCAGCAACAGAACAAATCAATGAGCTCTTAAAGACCCCCAAAGTATCAAACATCATTCACCCGAGCGAACCTTTTTGAAAAACTCCATACACTAATTTACACGGACTTTGCAAAAAAATCTATTGTGCTGGCACAAAAGAAGACATCACTACGATTAACAGGCGAAAAAAAAACGAAATTCGAAGTAGAAAAGGCGGGAATTGTCTATGCTCCATATGTTACGAGATTAACATGTAACAAATGGTCATTTGTCATTGGCAGCACTGAGCGCTTGATTGAGGAAGTCATTTCTTGTCTATGAACGGAAATAATATTTTTTTACACATCCCCTGTTCACTACGGGACATTAGAAGACTTGGGTAATGCCTGTATGATTATTAGAGTTACGTGAATGCGTATACAGTATAATTATGGAGATATGGAAGTGAGTGTCTTCTCTTTCTAAGGATGGAATTAAGGGTTTTTATTAAGAGGGAATCACGTTGGATCCTATTTTTTTGAGGGATAAAAACTGCTTTTATTATTGGTTGCGTTCCATGGACAATTAACTTGCTGAAAATTACGCATTATTGCTAAATAATTCTAAGAAAGGTCAATGATGAAAATACCTACCATACATAAAATCTCTGTAAAAAGTGCCTCATTACCAAACTGACAGTTATATCATAGATTGTAGAACGTATGTTTGTTTAACCAACCAGGTACAACCGAGCCAGTAATTTCCGTAGAAATTATATTTTTGAAAATGATTGGTAATTATCTTCAAACGCCAAATGAGTAATTAACTAGGTAGGTACACAGAACCACAGTGATTGTACTCAAAACTACCTACCCCTACAAGGTCAAAATAATGATAATGTGCAGATTTACCGCGGTAAATAGCCAGATACAGTATATAATACAAATGTTAGTAAGTATATATTGTAACATTAAAGTTATTACAGCGATGCAATCTAAACTACTACTAATTGCTATATTTACGATTGTACCTACTAATGTTATGTATATAGGTACTTGTAATTATGTACGTACTGAACAGATATGGCTTTTAGACCGTGATGAGTTGAAGCTCAAGCGTGATGAGCTTCAAGACAAGCTGTATAGTAAATGGATAAAAACCAAAGACTATATTCTCTTTGAATCTCTCTCTATGGAGGAGCCCGTGGCTAAGTAACAACAGCCGCACGGGTCGATCCATCAGCTTAAGCTACGCTTGCCGGGGTTGGTCCGTGGATGGACCATCTTTACATATCGAAACTCCTCCGTGCCTCGGAAACCACGTTAAGCCGTTGGTCCCGACTGTAATTTTTGGATCTTTGACAGTCGTTACGGGTCGTTAGAAGCCCGAAAGTCTGACAACCAGTCTTGCCAAGGGGTATCGTATTAGCCAGTTACTGGGTTGGTCTGATAGGCAGTCGCTCCATGTAAAATACTGATATTCAGCTGCATCCAGTTAGATTGGAAGCCGACCCCACCTTGGTTGGGAAATGGCTAGGCAGATGACGACTATATTCTCTTAATATAGTCGTCATAAAAACAGAACATCCTGGCAAGTTTGCTTATCACGGTGTTGATTTTTTCTTGGACCCACAGGGATTATCGTTTTAGATTTCTAGTTTTGATTTGGCATAAGTCTTTATATTACAGGAAATTGCTAACGTCAACCAAAAAAAAAGTTTTTTAGATCATTATCACGTAGAGCAGAATTACTACTCTTAAAAAAAAACTTTACAACCCTTCATATTCTTAATTCAAATCTCACCGCGTTTCATTTCCGTCACAACACACTTCAAATTAAAACATAAATACGACTCGTTCCACAATCATAGACAACACAAAAAACGTCATCGAATCATCTCACTCCGTCGACACTAACAGTCGGGCCCAAAGAATTATTATATTTTATTATCCCACAAATTATGCCGCGGCTTGTGGGGTCCACCAAGGTGTCGGTCCCGACACGTTTGTATTACCCCTATTATGAAAAAAATATGTAAAAAATAAGCTCAAAAGGCACCCGGCATCGAAGGACAGTAAGCTTTTACACGAATAATGCCAGTTTCAAAACGAAATCGCTGACTAATTGATTATTGTGAATGGCGCGCTTTAATAAATTGGAAATCAATGGGGTGTCAATAATTTGATTTTCTCTATATTGGAAAATGGGTTTGAAATGGGAAAAGCAATAGAACCAGAATGTTAGTATCTATTTAAAATATGAACACTGAAACGAATGCGGCGATGATTAAAACTGTTTAAATTAAAAAAAAAAAGTATAATTTTCTGAAATTCAAAATTATAGTCATATTTCATGTTTGATTAATGAAATAATCGACTCAAAGACCTTGTTTTAATTTTATTACAGCAACAAAAAGAGTCATAAACATTAATTTCAGTAAAGCACAGTTCCGACTTCAAAAATAAACATCATGAAACGAGTAGTGTTAAATAGAATGTCAGGAGCACGTCACCATAGTTAATTCTTGGCACTAGGCTGTCGCTGTAACGCCTTTGCTTCAGTTATTCTTCAAGGTGAGTAGGTACTTGGTCTATTTTCAGGCCATAACTGCTCATAGTTAATTTAGCATTCCAATTTCAAATTGGAATTCCTTGTGTTTATGGTCACTTAATTATGTTTAGCGGTTTTATTAGGTAGGTATACTATTTATAAGTAGGACTGAACCGTGCTCGTGAAAATAAGTATGTACTTCCCCGACAAGCGATGTGCCTGAAGGGATTTCCCCTCGGCAAATATGACGCACTTCCATACAAGCTTTCATCCCATATTTAACCCTGTTAGTGGATGAATTTTCAAAAAATCCGTCCTCGGTTCTCAATTTAGATAAGTAAGGCAAGCAAAGCAAAATTTCATGCTTTTAGATCCAGTGATTGGGGCTCGGCGTTGTCTGGCTGTGAATGAATGAATTACAGATATTTTTCTTCTCCGACGTGATACTTAAATTCCTGGTACTTTGCTGGGCTACGAACAAATGCGTAACATTTTTCTTAGCAATCTCTGAAAATAATCTTATAATAGATGAACCAGCTATATAATTGCGTAACTTATTTTCGTAACCGATTAAGACTAATCCGTTTCATTTTGACAGTTCAACAACATTCATTGCGTTATTTACGTTGTTGAGTAGATTTTTTTTTCGAACTTATTGAATAACGGATTTGACATTTGTTTCAAACCTTGATGATTGTGTATTACGCAATTAGGTTGCAGGTTCTAGCATTGGGCATCCATTTTTATAATCTCCATAAAAAGTATAAAATCTTTGTGAATTTCTGACATCTGAATTATTTTCAAATAAAACCCACACACACTGCTTCATAAAGCATTTAAAACGCCACCATAGTATTAATCGTCTCCTTTTTAAATTAACCCTCTAATTCTCGGCAGAGCAAGGTGCATACATCCTTCCTTGTCGCACGTATGACGACAGAGGGGAACAGGTGATGAGTCAGTTAATTTAATTACACTATCTGAGCGCCATCTCTGTTGGTGACGCAGGTTGGACCTGCATTTTGTATGTTGTGTGTGTAATTTTTTGTATAGATAGCTATACTTCGAGATTTTCAAAAAAAACTTTTGATTAAGAGCTACACATGAATAATCCATATAACTCGTTTTTTTTTAAAAAAAAAATCTAACCTCATTTATGACATCAATAGATTTTATTAAGTTTTAAGTACAAGTACCTTAAAGATACTTATACAATTACAAAAGACGTTCAAAAAAGCTCCCATTCATGAAAATAAATTCAATTTAGTCTCCCCTGCCATACAAAACCACAACTCTATCATATAAACATTTCCAATGATTACAAAAGCACATTCTGCTCAACCCGTGATCGGCAGCGGGTCATTATTTAATAACCCCACATTTTGACGGGCCACGGACACCCCGAGTGCCGAATTATAGGCCTCTTTTTGTAAATAAACCGCCGGCTGATGCAGGGTTATTTTTAATGAAACTGGTTGCAGTGACCGGCCTATCGCAGTTTAGTGTTAGCAAGGAAAAAATTGGATGAACATTAGTTTTTGGCAAAAAATTATTTAGCTT
Organism: Lithophane ornitopus; assembly: GCA_948473465.1. Lineage (NCBI taxonomy): Eukaryota > Metazoa > Arthropoda > Insecta > Lepidoptera > Noctuidae > Lithophane > Lithophane ornitopus. The sequence continues at coordinate 9,116,847 of OX419636.1, forward strand.
CCAGTATATAATTAATTCATTATATAGTTATTTGCAATGACTTGGTATTTCAGTCATTTCAAATCGTAAAAGCCGAATGAAAAAGGCAATAGGTGGTAACAATATTGGCCTATTACAGTCCCATTTCTCATTCAGGCACGAGAATTGATCACCACGGGTTGAACCACCACAGTTAAACAATCATAACTGTCATTTTGTCTATTCTTCCGTCGTTAAAACCCGTAGAAAACCCGTTACTATGGTTCTCATTCTAAGCTTGCTGTACCGTCAACCCGTGGTGATCAATTCTCGGGTTTTGTCGACGGAAGAATAGACAAAATGACAGTTAAACAATCATAACTGTCATTTTGTCTATTCTTCCGTCGACAAAACCCGTTTATATTGTGGTCAACCTAAGCGTGCTGCACAAAAATAACTTGTGCACTTAGTATTACAAAATTAGGAGGATTAATTGGATATCTCCATACCTTCTAATGTCATTTTGTCAACTAGGTAAATTATCTTTGACATTACTGTCTTTAAGCCAAAATAATGCCAGAACACTAAACTCAATAAAAATCTCATCTCTTTTAGCCATAGACAATTTACTTTGTCGGCCTTACAGGCTATTTTTGGCCCGTTAGCACCTAAGCTTTTACCGTCAGTGACGACATAGACAACCTTGCAAGTCCTAAAGTGATGGCGTTTAAGTTGCCATAAAAACATTCTAACTCTAGCGGCTACACTTTGAAGTGAATTGCTCAATTGAATGGTGAAATTCAAGTAAAAGTTCTAGTGAATAGGTTTTACACGATTGATTCTCACCTGAAATATACTTTTCAGCTATGCATAAGCAATCATTTATACTGAAAACCTTTTTTGGATGACTCTAGATTCTTGTAAAAAGGCAAATTTTTTTGTAGAAGCTAAGATATCTAAAAATACTTCTGAAAATAATAGCTACATGTAGCAAAAAATATAGATAAGACATATAAACCTCCCATATCAATGCTCAATTTACAATCAAGCACATTTTGCCCATCTATTTATAGACTTTTTGAACTAAAAACTCACTTAACGTTTCGCGTCATTGCCCAAGATTTTCCATAGACAAAAGTCATGGGCACCATAACTTTTTTTTTAGATATTGATTTAGATAACATAATCGATTCTAAAATCAATTGAATTACTTTTTTGTACCTTTTAACGGTCTAAAATAAATTATATTATGTGTGTTTTCTAATGGGGTCTCAGTATAGGGTCAGGTGGCCATTTTTTAATTGGCCCCTGTTTATATAAAAGGTGTTTGGTTTTTTACTTTATGTAGGGCCATCGAAGGGTGGTGCCCTTTAAAGGGTACGTGTTAATTCTGGCACATGGGTACTTATATGGCCCTGCTATGTACATAGCTACCTACTAAAAGCCGAAATTGTACACAATAGCAATGTAAATTTTGCCATAATAAGGTTTATGCAAATTGTTAGCGCCTTCGCCTTTATAACGTCTTACTTAGGCATAAAATTTTCCCGCAATATAAAAAAATAGTAGTGAGGGCCAGGCGTCATAATATCAACTCCATAACATTTTTAAACTTCGAAAATGGGTGTAGGCGACGCATATTAATGTTGTTATTAATTAAATTAACAATAGGATTTTAGCAATTAAGTTAGTTGTAAGAAACTGTATTTCTGAACGTGTAACGCCATCTATTGGAATATTTATAAATAAATAATTATAAAGACGTTGGTGGGTAGCTATACTTTAATATTGGTACATTTTTCTATGCAAGTTTTGTTCACCCGCAGGGAGTAAAAAGTGTGTGTACGCCGCGTTGAATCCTTTCGCTCGCACCAGCGTCTTTTTCCCTTTGTCTACCTAAATTTTTGCGTTTTCATTACCCTATCATCTACAATAGGTATTAATATGGTAGCTAGATGATACTATCACAAGAACCCAAACGGCGTGTCCAGTTCCTAAGGCACTTTTCTACCCATAACCCCATTTATATCACGTAGTTATCTACGACATTTACATAAATATTAGCTACTATTGCTAAGTACAGTCCGGTTCGAACTACAGTTCATTTGTAGGTCGCCAGACGTGGCCCTTAATCTTACTGAAATATTGTCAACCGACAGGCCTAAAGTAGGTAAGTGAGTTCGCAACATTGCTGAACAGTTGACCGCTTTGTGACCCTGGATGGGCACTTGGACACCGGCGTTTACCTACTGCTAAGTTGTTCAGAAGGTCCATTTTATACACATAAAGTTTAGCTAGTAGCCTTTTTCCCATGGGTAGGCAGAAACTACAGAACGCCAGCTGGTACGATCCACATTATGTATTTTCACCCAGAAACAAAAATATACCCACAACACGTACGATTAGTGAATATTACTGGAAAGTGTACTATATCGCTTACTTACTTTACGTTTGATAATAAAAAACACAAAACATTCACCGTCACTAAAAAACAATCCCCTCTGCATTGCACCCTACCATCCTAGTAGATGGTGAATTTTACCTAACTTGTCAACATAGTTAGGCTTGTCTTACGCAACCAGTAAACACAACTGTCAGTCCCAACTGTGTGCCTCTTAAGGAGAATTAATGTCAAGCCTAAGTAGCTTTTCTATCTAGAAATAACCTTCATGAAAAGGAATCCTGAAAAAAAAATCTGCTGATGTTTTGGACTGTTTCGTATTTTAAACACCACCTAGACAAAGTTACATTCTATCAGCGATATCGATGATGGAAAAGGAAAATATGTATATGACTGACATAAGCTATCTATTATAAAAGCTTATGTCAATCCTGTTGAAAGTCGATGTAGAAATACGAAACGCTTTCGAAGCGTTTTCATTGTCTAGACCCTCTGTATGGACTTGGTATTCTTTAACTATGTATTAAGGTCTTCGGCTAGCCTTTCTACCCGTTACCATCATGATATATTCTAGGCTGGTGACAGAAAGTCAAGACACAGAGCATTCTGTTCCATACGTCATGCATCTGTAAGTAATTAAGTTTTCTGTTGTTATGGAACGATGAAGTGGCATTCGTCAGACGTTCGATTTACTACAATAGATGCACGCTTGGAAGTAATAGTTGAACGTAAATATTAGTGCTTATTCTGCTGTCACCTTCATGTGACGTCAGATTGATATGTTGGCCTGGTACATGTGGCAAATTATTGAGACGCTACCTGGGTGTTCATTTATGTCTGTACCTTAAGAATCAGTCAGTCTTTAATAATTCTATTTATTTTATTATTTACTAGCTGCGCCCCGCGGTTTCCTCCACGTAAGTCTCGATCCCGTGGGAATATCAGGATAAAAAGTATCCTAATTCCTATTCCAGGTCATGGTCTACTCATCCAAATCCGTTCAGACGTTTTAGCGTGAAAGCGTAACAAAAAACTCACTTTCGCACTTATAATATTATTATTAAAGTTCGGATTATAGTAGGTAGGTACATACTTTACGTCCAACACTCCCAACAAATCTGAAACCAATGGCCGCTTGTGATAAGACTAACCATAATTTCGGTGATATAAAAGGTAAATGGCCACATTAATTACATCAAACGAGGGCTTTACCTTATATACTTAATTATAATTAATATACATATTTATATGTAAGCACGCATTTCTCATGATTTATAATTCGAACATCCGTTTTGAGTCGTTGCCTCCAAGATTAAGTACAGATAGATGTGAAGATAGGTACGATATACGTGGGTAAGTCCATGTATTGTGCCTATCTGCCTATAACACGAAAAAGTGCACGTCTAATTGGATGTGAAGAACATACGTTTTTATTGTTCGAGAGGATGAATGGTAACTTTATGTTTATCTCGATTTAATGCCTAGACTACTGCGCGAGGTGCTAAGAAAAAGAAATTAAGTTGTTAAGATTTCAGAATTGTGCAAGTATGTACGTACTTACTTTTACAGGCTAATAAAGACTGTAATAGAGGCCTTTGACTGATAAAACAATGCTTTAAAAACTGTTTTGAAAAGTAAGAGAGACTAATTAACAAAATATGCGTATTAGCGATTACTCAACTTGAGAAATATCCAAATTGTGTTTAGTTTCCATTTTCTTGGACCTTATTAATTTTATTATGTAGTTAGGGATAAACCACACTATCGTAGGACAGTGCAAACAAGCCCTACCGATATATATATACAAACAGGTGCGATATCGCGAGCGTGAAAAGAGTCTCGCTGCCCATCGCGCCTCTCGATATCGCGCCAGTTTGCACGAGGCATAAACTTCTAGATAATTAATTGTTTTTAATTCCGGCCAACAACTTTATAAAGTTAGGTACCTAGTTACCTACTATACATATTTAAACATAAAGTTTGGCGTAAATACGCTCATATGGCCCCCCAATAGCGATATAATCATTATTAAAAACACAATGCCAATTAAAACTAAAAATGCAACACATAAAAGCCTCCGCCTCTTTTAATTTTAAATAATTGAGCCACAACATTGAGTGTGATCCTGTTATTAGCATCACAAGGACTTCCAAAGGCCCTGATCACTAAAGTCCATTATAATCGAATTCTTCACTTTCCAAAAGTTTTGTATGAACAACAACATGGTCACGACTTACCATCATCATTATTATAACACGCAAGCCATTTTCATACAAAACGAGCAAAATAAAATTCCTTCATTGGTTGGTAATATCGTCTCAAATGTTATTGACAGCATTCAAACATGTTCGATAAAAGGCTTTAACGAACAAAAGATGAATCAATTGTATGGGTATCGGCATTTATTTCGTTTTTTGGACTCTTTCTCGTGATTTTTGCTCTTTTAATTATATAGTCACGATTTTATTTTATTAGTTTGTTGATGTATGGATTTTGGGTTGCGGAAAACCTATTGTGTGAAAGTAATTAAAACCTGAAGGAAATTATTATTTTGCAGAATAGTTTGAGTCTGTGCGTGCGAAATTGTCTAGTTATAGCACAATTATTTTATTATTCTCTATGCCTATTGTGTTGTGACTGTGGGCCTAGTTTTTTTAATCATTGGCTAATAACAGCTTAAAGATATTTTATTATTTTTCAGAATAGAAATGAAACTAGTTAACAAAGTCCTTAGCTTTGCATAAGACAATAAATTGCTTAAAGCCATAAAACTAAATGGAATACCTACATACTATTCCTACGTACCTTATAAGTTTTCCCTACCACGCAATGAAAAACCGAATGCATAAGGAAAATCTACGCACATAACAATTTAATTTACGTCCAACGCCGTGTATGTTTTCACTATTTCCATCGTCACGGTGCTGATAAAGCAATCTATTAGCGCCAATTTTTCACACACGATAACGTCGATAAGCGACCGTCGCAATCCACTTAATTGAATTATGTTTACATGTTCCATGTGACGTCATGACGTCGAGTCGCTCCGCGGCCTTCCATTGGTCCGTTTGAATTAGAACAATGGCGGACATGCAACGTTATTAGCGTAACGATTTAATATTACAAAGTTGTTAATGAGAACACGAGTATTGATAAGAATTTTCTTGTTTGTGTTTGTAATTAAAATGGGCTTTAGTTTCTAGTGCCAATGGAGGTGTTTTAATTATTTTACGTGATGATTTTTGGGTTAGCCAATATGGCGCTGAAAAAACGTCCCTGAGCTTTTACTACGTGCCAATTTCAACTTAAATGCCAAACTTGCTTAATGCCTTTGTAGTTCATAGTTATGAGCACCTATCAGTAATCAAATTAGGAGATTTTATCGCGTCAAATTAGTATCAAATTACATTAATATTTCTCAAATCATTCCTATCTTAATGGTCCATTTGAAACCCTGATGAATGTGCCACTTTCAAAATGACAACAAAAATGTTTTGCGAAATCAAAGCTCAGCCGTAACCCGTTTCTAAATCCGACACCTTAACACACCGTGTCGCTTTGTGTTGAGACTACGAGGAATTTGAAGCACAGTGTTAAGAAATCGTTGGTAATGTTTGTAGTTGGAATACAGAGCTGTAGGGCTATTGCGTTTTGTAACACAAACCGCATTCAATCTTAGAGTAGGAAGCCGCTGAGCAATTTAAATATTTGACAGCCTATTAGTTTGTGAATTAGTTGAACATCTTACTTGCCTAAGACCTCATTAGTAATTTCGTTTAGAGTTTAATTTAGCTTTTCTTTATATCATTTTAGAGTAGGTCGACTGTCTTTTATGTAGGTATTTCTTGATTTATAATACTCCGTGCTTCGGAAACTGTACTGTTATTAAAACAGTGATTAATAAAGGTTCCGCCGAATAAATTAATTTTAAGGCTTGGTTACAGTTTCGCGAAGGTGAACGTGTATGTAAAATACTGATTGCCTATAAAAACGAATTTAGAACTAAACCTCACTTAGTCCAAATATAAAATCACTTCATTAAAGTTCGTTCACATTATAAGATACCTACAAAAGCGATCGTAATCAAAACAAACAATAATAAATAAAAAAACAAATGCATATCGAAATGCGTACGTACCACACACTTGTACAGCTAGCGACAAAAGTGGTGCACACTTCAGTGTTTTTATTTTTTAAACGTTGGAACGGCCTATTAGTACCTACCTAAAATAAAAAAGAACTCTTAGCCATCATAATTAAAATGAAATACAAAAAGAAAACGAATAATTTTGTGTCAATTTACAACAAGTGTAAAAGTAGCAGTGTTACAGTTTTGTCGCAGAGTGTACAATTTCCCACACACACATACGCAATAAGTAGGTAGTAGGTATGTAAGGCTGGTGGCACAAATCACAATAAACAGTCGATTTGCTCGATACAATAACCGCTCGGTACAAACGCTGGCTATAAATAAGCTATTGTTGTTCTAATCCTGCGTTGACTAATCGAATGCCTGCACTTAAAACAGGCTTACGGGTAATCAGCGGTAATAATAGCATTCGGTTTAATTAAACATGGTGGCAGCGGTCGTTTGGTCCAATGTGTGTTTTGTTTCAGAATGTTTAAGGGCCCGATCACACGTTCCAGAACCACACCACAACGACACCACATGGATGGGCGCTAATTTGTATGAAAATGAGTAGTCCAGCCTTACGGACCACAAAAATCAACCGTGTGGGCGATAACGATCACATTAAGGTGATGTCGCAGCCACAACGCAACTGCAACACGACGTTGCGTCGACGCGGCGTCAATATCACAGACGGAGTCGATCTGTTTGCAAACACTAGCCACAACGCAACTGCAAGAAGTTGCAGCGACATTATTCACACGTAACCACTGCTTGCCCAGGAGGAGCTCGTGGCTAAGTATACAGCCGCACGTATCGAACCATCAGGTTAAGCTACGCTTGGTGCGGTTGGTCCGTGGATGGGTGACCATCTTTACATACCGTGGCTCGGAAAGCACGTTAAGCCGTTGGTCCCGGCTGTCATTCATAGATCTTTGACAGTCGTTACGGATCGTCAGAAGCCCGAAAGTCTGACAACAAGTCTTACCAAGGGGTATTGTATTACCCAGTTACTGGGTTGTGGAGGTCAGATAGGCAGTCGCTTCATGTAAAATACTGGTATTCAGCTGCATCCTGTTAGACTGGAATCCGATCCCGACATAGTAGGGAAAAGGCTAGGCAGATTGATTGAACCACTGCTTCCCCACATTTTCTAGCTGTGATGTGGTGTGGTTGTGAGTGTTGTGACTTGTGTACGGGCCCTTAGACGACTATTAATAGTCAGGCGAATTGAGTAACTAACTAGTGAATGCATTGTTCTTCCATATTTAGTTCAGCTGCCTAGACTCAATCCTGGTTGTGACCTGTGTGTGTTTGCATTCAGTATGATGCTGCATTGACGGCTTACTTATGGTTGATTGTTATATCTTACCAAACGTTGTGAGTCAATAAACAATTATTATTAAGATAAGATACACGAGTTTGAGTAAAAAAACAATTATTATTGCTTAAACATTTTTTTTTTCTTATACAATTCTTTTCAGTGATGAAGACCATGTCTTCCCTAGTGTGTCGTAGAAGACTGTACTTCATATAAATACACAACGAAATGTTTGTCAATGATTCGTTAATTACCAATGATTATCGATAACAAAAGATTCGGTGATATAATCAATGGTTATAAGTAACTTTACCGATTCGCTGTTGGACGTACTAACCTTTTTGCATAAAAGGTTCATACTTTATATGAAAGCTTTCTAATTTTCTGACAGAAACACTAACCTACGTTGTAGAACGTAAAAATTGTTCAGTAAAAGTTGTAAATAGCTGTAGGTAGGTACCTAAGTAAATAAAATTCTAAGTTACTAGCTGCGCACCGTGGTTTCACCCGCGTAAGTCTCAATCTCGTCGGAATATCATCTCCTATTCCAGGTCATGGTCTACCTATGTGCGTAAAACATTCATCCAAATCCGTTCAGACGTTCTGGCGTGAAAGCGTAACAAACAAACAAACTCACATTTATGATATTAGTTAGGATTAGGATTGGCATATTTTGACATGCTGATGTTTATTGCATTTAAAATCATCTATCGCATCAGAGCACGGACTTATAGGTAGTTTTTTCTGAAGAAACTAAAACATCTCATCGGTCCCCTTTCATTTTATTATGGAGTTGCTACGTCGATACATTGATAATTGAAATATCATGACGTTTATTTCCACAAAAATATACACTTTTGACCACCTACTGAAAGTTTTAGGGTGGCCCATTAGAAACACACCTCAAACACCTTTCGCCGTCCGCCTCAGGACCTCTCATTTCTCAACCTCCCAATATTAGCTCAATTTAAACATCATTAGTTCGCAAAACAAGTAATGATAGCTAATTTTATTGATGTTCGTTCAGAGTTACAATTTAAATACTTACCGTTTGGAACAGCAGATGTAATGACGGTAATGGCCGCCGATTAGTTACGTTATCGACCACCGGCGGCGCCACGCGCGACCCGACCGGTTCTTCAGGGTAAGGAAACGCTTGTAGTTCGCTCACATATGGATTAAATGGTGGTTTATGTTGGTATCTAGAGCATGTAACATTATGTAATGGTTCCCAGTAACCACGAGCGATTAGTTTAAAGTCAAAGTCAAATAATTTATTTAAAAAATATGAAAGGCACTTTTGGACTTAAAAAACAAAGAAATACAACTGATTCTACTTGCCCCTTCCAAAAGGTAGTTTTCGTATGGAGAAAAATGGGCAAGAAACTCCACCGTTACTCTTTTAAAAATGTTTTAAAATATTTTGTATACAAAAAAAAACCTCTAGGAGGTACAAAATGATTGCTTAGATTTGTTTGTATCGAACTTTAAAAATTAAAAAGAAGATCAGAGGTCAGATGAAGGGGCAGTACAACAATACATAAAGCTGAATGTATAACTGAATATTACCTAGGCAGGAGATTAATGTTTTAAATAATACATTTTTTATTAATGTCTTAAATAATACATTTCGATTACTAAATTAAATTGTAAGATACAACAGATAGTTCATATCTGATGGTTTTCGGGATCGTTTTATCTAAACCTAATAGAGGCAAAAGTTGAATTCTGTATTGAGAATATAAAACCAGGGCTATATAAATACAGCACCTTTGACGCCAGCACGTAGAAATGAGCACTGAAACGCCATTAAACACAGAAATAGAGACGTTATAGAGTTCCATAATGAATAATTGATTAAGTACGACCATTGCCCTGTTGAGGAGTTCCGTACACATTGTTTTAAAGTTTTAACACAAAGTTATATTATTCTTAGTCCAAGTGTTTATGACTGTGCTTGGAAGGGAGAATGCTTTGCAGTTTAAGTTTATAAATATTTGCTTCAAAAGTTGTCGCTTTAAGTTAATGACGTATTTAATGGGACTTTGTTTCTTACGTCATACTCATAACTTTGTTGGTCAACGAATGTCAAGACATGGATAGATATATTATGTATGATATATGTTTGTATATTAAGTTCAAATGTTAATGGATTAGCAGCAACATAAGTTCAGGTGTAATTGCGGAGAGATATTCAAGGGTGACATGAATTCTGTCATTGCATAGCCCAGGTTTAGTGGGTTATTAAGGTTGAATATTGAACCTAATCTCTGTTTCATTGATATTTCTAAATCTGCTGCATTTGTGTATTGCAATTTAGCACGAGTCGAGTCAGGGATATTTACCAAAAAAAAGCCATCCACAAAAATACTTTCTCTAAAAATTACTAAAGCCTTATTAAAAAAAGCTATTCAGGCACAAAATATCTCCGTAACAGTAGCCGATACTATTATAGTAGAAACGCGTGTTTCAGCGGAATCGATTAAAATTTATAATTACCGTATTGCCACGGGCGAGGATCCCCAAGCCCCAACACATCTCACTGAGATCGCATTCGCTACATTTTATATTTCGGTAACACCATTTACAGCATGCCGCTATTGTGGAGGATTTTATTTGTTTCTGCTAATTAATAGTGCTGTGAGAGGTCTACAAAAAAATGGTGGAAAGAATTCGTTGAGATTTCACGTGAACTTTTTTATTGTATTGATCCATCTTAGCGTATCATTTACAACATCTCCTATATGTTTACTATAGATCATGGACTCCTTAAAGGTTCCCGAGATATAGGTACAATTTTTTCATCAAATAAATACGTCCCTAATTTCCCTGTGTTTTAAACCCTATGAACACTAAATAGTACGGTTTAATCTGCATCACATATATTAGGAATATCTTCTTTCTATGAGATTGACACGAACCCTTCCACTCCTTCCCCCAACTTGTCTTTACTGAAATCCAAACAGTATTTACCTCTCCAAATCATTCAAAATTCTCAACATTGCTGCTTGTTGTATTAAATCACTAAATCACGGGCACACTCAATCCATTCAATCGGGACGCGGGACTCACGCGCAGTCCGCGTTAGATTGAGCCATTTCATCGCCGCCCGAGGTCCGATCTTATCTGTAGCGTCCTGATGTTCACTTATTTTGATACCATAACCGCTCATTATGGATTGGAAGCGCTCCGGCTGACGCACAGATACATTCCTATGTAATTGTGGGATTTTTGTGCTCATTATGGGTTTTTAATGGGAGGGGTCTAGACTGCGTTTAGTGTTTATGGCATTCAAAATAGGGATCCTTTTTGTCGGGTATGGAGGAAATATGATTTCAAATTATATAAAACCGATGAGAATCAGTAGATATCGGTGGAAACTTATTCCCAGGAGTCGTCTAGAAATGAAGGATAGAAGCGGTTGAAAGATAGTTATAAAGGCAACTAAGGTTGGAAGCCATAATAAACTGAATGTAAGGTGAAGGAATGTATGTAAGAGAACAATTTGGAAAAGCATACGCCGTAGTAGATTGAGAATTTGAATAGGCTCAGCCCGCTGATGATAGCAAAAGGTTTAAATCTAAAGTAGTATCGTTTATTTAACATCAAACAGTCATATTGAACATAAATATCTTTCTTACAATGCAAGGCATCCTTGAACCCTCATAACATGATTTCTTTCATAAGCTTAAAGCCTCTTTAGGACGTGTGGCAAACACAAAAAAATATAAGCCCATCATTTTTGCAAAACAAAACTAAATGCGAACAATCCCATCCATCTGATTAACCTACATACACCTATCATCATGATTTATACCTTCAATCGTCTGTCTGTTACCAATCTGAGCCCTTTAAGCCTTATCAAAAAGATCCGAAAGGAAACCCGAACCATATCCCGAAACTTCTGAACCGAGCGAATTGAAACTTTATTCTTGGGGTCTTAAAGCTTTGATGGGTGGTAATGATAAGTTGGTGAAGTAGATGAGAGAAGCTGTGTCGAATTGGTAGGAAATCGAGCTTAGTGTCAACAGTTAACGGCGATCCTGGTAAATGGTACTTGGTAAGTTGGTACAATGAAAGCGACTCTTTGTTCTTCAGTGCGGAGTTACACGCGTTTTCTAGTAAACGCTAAAGAATTGAACGCTGTTCACGGTAACCGTTTTGTAATTCTTTGCATAGTTTCGTTTCGTTGGTGTCTTGGTTAAATTGTTTGTTGTGTTTTGTAGTTTGCTCTTTGTTTTTGGGTTGTTTATTGGAATCTTGTTATACACTTACGTTACTGCAATTTTCAACACTTACTACATACCTAACTACTTAATTTTTTTAAATATGTATCTGTAGTATAACTTTTAGCTGTCGATGCTCGTAGTTGCTGTAATTTCTTGCCCATATATTCTTCGTCGTTAGAAATCACGGATTCAGAACATTTTGCGATACATCAAAAAGTCAGCACTTTTTGACTCTACCAACTTGTTTTATATCAAAACATCCATTTTGTTACATAAGCCTTGGTATATCCTTATACCTCTTTCCTCCTGTTACCTTATGTGTCTGGGTAACCTTCTCTGGATCTATCCTCCGCCCACTCCAATAAGATTCCTGCAGCGACATCTGAAGACCGAAACACATCAAGAACCGTATCGAGTGACCCTAACAAAGGCTTACTAATTGCCTCGCCATCTCGCGGTGAAATTAATCAATCGTTGCTCGCTGTGTACCTGCCTAATATAAACTTCGCGGGCGGCTCACTTTGAAGTCGCGCGCTCTCCAATTAGCGCTCGCCGCCGCCTTTGGCGTTCGCCGCCTGCTTTGAGCCGGCCGCTATCGGGTCTCTCACTCGTGTGGCGCATGCTGTCTCGCTCTATCACCCCTCCCGTCAGCCGGTGCCATTTCGTTTTATACTTCTTGGTTTAAAAGCCTGGTTCGTTGGAGGTGTTAGGTTTAAGGTTTTGAGGTGACTAGGGATTACTGCATTTTAGTAGGATTTGTTTCGAGTTGAATTTTCTGTTTGCGCTCAATTGGAATTTGTTTCTGGGATTGTGAACTTTCGTTCAGTTTTCTTAACAACATTGTAGAAAATGAAATACCTACTAGTAATTAACTTTATGACAGAGTTGTCACTTCCCGGATCCGACAACATTTCAGACTAAGAATTAACGTACCCCGAAATCCTCTTTTAACTCAACCATAAACAAGATTAACTTTATTAAAATTTAATATATCCTTGAAATTATGGAAAATATCACTTTCATTCCGGAAACGGGCAATTTCTACAATTACCAAGACATAAAAGGTTATATTGGTAACTTGAATACCCGATTTTATGAATGGGCCGTCGGCGGCGGGCGACGCGACCCCAGGTTCGATTCCCGTGCGATCCAATCTTCTTGTTTTACACAACCAAGACGAATCTTATACGTGTGTGGCGATTAGCTCCGGGACCTTCTAATACCTGAACAAAACCGCCGTTATGAGATTTAGAGAACATTTTAAAAGTCATTTGTTGTTTAGTTTACGATGTTGGTAGACCTACACCTTTACGACTTTGCCGACCGCGGGATGAGCAGGGTGACCTTTCTTGAACATCCTGTATATTTTGACCGACGCAACGCCGCCGACGGTGAAAAAGGAACTGCACCAAGTGATCAATGAAACCTAATAAGTAATTTTGAATGAACACTTTTTGACCATTACCTATTAAAATAGGTGATACTGATAACTATTAGGAAAATATATATATTTTTTTATCAATTATTGATAAGTCGCAATGCTAAGCTTTGCTGCATTGCGCCACAAAGGACCAGTTTGTTCTATAATTTAAACAATTTTTCTTTCTTTCTTTTATTCCAAACTTCGAAGTTCAAATCCCCGTCGGCACCACAAAGGTTTGGGGTAAAGATCATTTGCACTAAGTCGACTTTGAACTTAGAATTTGGATTAGAATTCTCTAGAAAAGCATGTTTCTCGTAATAAATTCAAATTGTTTCCATGCTAAAGCATTTTCTACGGCAATTGCCTCAAACAGTCCACCAGGGAAACGGACTAGTATGTAAATTTTCGAAAGCTCTGGACTAACAACTTGGCTCTAATTATGCACTGTTGTTTTTCATGGTTGTTTTAAGTTCTTGGTATGAGTGCAAAATTGCTAAGCTGAGGTGAAATGTTACGTAACATCGTGCATGATGCCTGTATTTTATCTAAAATACATATCTATTCAAAAGTAGTCCTTTAGGAACCAGTAAATAGAAAGTAGCAAATAATCGCGTCTTCATTCATGTTTATTTTTGTCTGTAAACGAAATAAGTAATTTCGCGCACTGTTGATTTGCCGTCGGCAAAGTGAAATATTACTAGACAGACAGATTTTAGTCACAGAATTACTAGATCTGTACGTGCATTAATAATTCATATCTGAATCGACTTCATGAAATTCTTTTTCGAACAAAAAAAAAAATGAAAATATGTAGGTAATTTAAAATTGTAAAAAAAAACATGAAAATTTCCATAATCTAGAAAATCAATCTTTTATGGTATTAGACCAGAAACAAAGTAAGAGCTCTAAATCTAGTCAATCTTGTCAGCTTACAATATTTAAGCAATACAAAAGAATGAAAGTTAAGCTAAAAACAAATGACAAACGAACATAATATTAAAACTCACAGCTAAAGGGCCCACCCGCGCCTCAATAAATCTTGCCAGTATCACTTTTATTTTGCATAAATAAAACTAAATTATAACAGCCCTTTGCATCGACCAGTAGCCGCCAGATAATATTGTAACCAATAACAAAAATAAAAAGTAAAAAAACGTGTAAATGTTAAGAGAAAAAAGGATGTATATCAAAGAAGAGCCGCGGTCACGTACAGCGTTATGACGAACAGCGGGTGTTAGTGCCTCTGCCCAGCGAGAAATTAAAAAAAAAATGCTCGATTAAAATCCAAATGAAATCGAATAGATTTACGAGATTTCAATTCTATAAAAAGTAGAACGAATTCGCTAATCTTAGTCGGACGAACAAGCCGGTAGTTTTGAACCGTACATTAATCCTTATTGCGTTAAGTAATTTATTAGTTGCGTGTCCCATTAACCTATTAACAATAAAAATTTATAAGCAATGTAATAAATGTCTCACAACTCATAGCTACTGGACTTTGTTGGCTGAGATTGAACATAATTTTTCTAATAAAGATGCAGTCTCGATTTTATTAAAGTAAGTCTAATTTACGGCATTGGAAAACCGGTTAAAATAGTCCCATAGTTCCCTAGTTCTGTGCTAGGATAGTTATGTATCGATTAGTGGTCGATATCGTAGTTAACTTTCGATTTTACTAATACGCGTTAAAGCCGACACGTAGGTCGATATTGTCGAGGCTCATCGACGGCACGAAGCTTTTATGCGGGACCATTCACGGTATCGATTCATTTATAACAGTTGTCCATTGTCATCGACACAAATTAAGCGTTATTACAGCACTATAATGCAATTAAAGTTTTGTGACGCGATTAATATGCCTGGCGATGTCATAGACGGCTATATTGACCTTACTTAGTCTGAAGCAAAAAATTGCTAGTAGATATACATTTTATGGGCAAGTTGAACTTCCAATAATTCTGAGCCTTGTTCTAATTGCTGTCATAATTGACCAGGCACTTAAAGTTATTCCCTTTCATTACCTGTACAATCAAACTTTTTGGAATGAAAACCATCTCGTCACAAGAGATCAACATTAAACTATGTCCTTCAACGTCCTTTCTCTAAAACTCATCGCCTTTATAACACCCTTATCATTCCAATAAAGTCAGCATCAATCCATTAAAGAACCATCTCGTGAGTTGAGACATCGCTTGGCGGCTCACTGCTCAAGCCGGCGGCTGCCATAACACCATTGTGTCGAGCCATTCATGACACCCACTCACTTGCTGTGGCTTTCCATTGATGCCGACACAACGTTCAATGAAGAAATGGAAAAAGAAAACTTTAAGTGCGAAAATGTCACTGATTGGATATAAATAACTCTAGATGTGTTTATATATGCGAGAGGTTTTGGTTTAAAAAATTAAGAAATATGTCAATTAAATTAAAGATTAAGATTAATACGAACACCCGCAATTATGATTATGACTAACACCTAAAACACGAAGCAACACAAGGGCGGTATTAAGCAATTAGAATATTTCAAAACGCATTCCTGGTCCTTCCGTACGCCAGTGGCGAAGCGCCCGGTTCTTTGTGAAGTGCCGCTGCTATTAAAGAGCGATTAACCCGACCGTCGCGTCGGGCAGTCGAGTCGGCCGAGACTATATGGCTCCCACTTTCGATTTTACAACTGTCTAAAATCGAACCTGACACCTGATTGTGCCGTAATCAACGTTGACACGGAAATTAATGCGCCTTGCATTAAAGTGTCGGAGTATCTTAACTCGATAATAAAGACCTGATTTTTGAGGGCATTAAATTGATGCCTAAAATGTCTGATGCTGTTAAAAGTGAGGTGTTAAGAAGACAACTTTGTGCGATATTGATGCAATTTGATAAGCGAAATGTTCGACGATGATCTTTTAATTTTTCATAACTGCGAAAGTGTTGTCTCGAATACATTTAACTGCGAAATTCGACAGTTCGAGTTCTTACTTCAAAACTACCGGACCAAGAACATAGCCAGCTTTCACTCCGAAAAAATGTAAACTTATGAAGTAGTTCGCAGGCGCAGCTTGTCAAAATAAAGCCTCATACAGAATCTACCACCTGTTCGTATGATTGTCTCTAAATTCACCTCTTCACTATACGCACCGCAGTAATCATGGTATGCGAATAATTATGCGTAACTGGTAACCAGTTAGTGTAACTAATGTCTTAGAGATTTTTATGAAACGGCAGCGATTAGCGACACGGAAGCTGGTTGGCAGATGATGTCATGGAGACAATGCAAACAATGAGATGTAGACTAATGACAAATTTATAGAAGTTCGACTTTTTGAAATGTTAGCAATCTTTTATGGATTAGTTGTTTTGAAGCTTTTAGCTTGTATCTTAAGAGATCATCAGAGTGAATTATTTTTATTTATTTATTAAAAGGTCACCTCCACTGAATAGTGTCAGATAAGTAACAATTTATAGGGATTAAGACGTCCGCGTTGTTTTCTAATAGTTATTTGGTAGGTATAACTAATTACAATTAAATAACTAATGAACTTTATCATCTCCAAAACTCTTATACTTAAACGATTTTTTATTTACGAGAACCACATTAATGTAGTATTATATCTACATATTATGATATAAAACGGGCTGTCAATATGGCCCCGCGCGTCAAATCCGATCTCCCGCGTTAAAATAATAAAATTAGCATACTTATAAGAATCTCGACTCTTTTGCAACTTAACTTCAAAGCGCCGCCGTTCTCATTAACTACAGCCTTAATACGACTATTTATGACGTAATTCTCGTCATTTTATGGCACATCATGGCTACTTACTAAAATTATATTAACTAGAACCGACAAAATTGGTTTTTGTTGAAAAAAACTTATTAGTGATGTAGAGATGATAAAAAGTCAGAGATTTATTTTTTAATTTTTATTTTGGAGTTAAGCCTTTAGTTTTTATGGTCGGTTCTGATGTGTAATTACTCGCAGTTTTCTCTTTAGTCGTCATAAATACGATTATGATAAAAAATACAAGATTCTTTCGGCGGTATTTTGAAGGAGATTATAGACTTGACAGCTATTACTTTGAATGATCTAAAATGTGCTACTGTTTTATAGCCAATTTTAGATCATCTGTAATAGTTGCTTCTGGCTATAAAATGTTTTGAATAATTAGATTTTTATAATCAACATGTATGATATTATAGCCGAGAGAAAATAATTCAGACTCGCCTTAATTAATTTTAAATCAATTTTGCCCAAAGAATCAGCATCGCCATACAAAGTGGCAATGCTGCTACCCTTTTGGGCACTTTTCCACGCGGAGGAATTGTCTAATGCCCTATGATTCTTTTTGCTCCTTTTTTAATATAAATGTATATATTATTTTTGTAAGTCTGTTAGCATAGATATTATGTAAATATTACATTGTTAAAAAAAAAAAACTGAAATTTTGCTAAACACGAGACTCTTCTTAGAAATTCCGAGTATCTCCTTGAACTTGCTAAAAATGTGGTATTAATTATAAACGAGCCAGTTACCTAATAAATAAAGAATGTATTCAACTACGTGGTTTAGTCGATATCGTAAACTATGCGATACTATTGGTTTTTATAATTATCTCTAATCACCTATGATCGATGTTCGTTTCTCTCTAACTTGTTTATAATGCCTTATTGGAAATATGGTGATTATGAATATTATAATTTTGTTAAAATTCTTGGTTGGAAAGGATTTTAAATAAGGTGTTTTAGGCCCCTGACGATTTTTGTTAATTGGATGATTTGAATTATATTAATGTCAGCAGTAAAGTATGCCACGACACGGAACTACTTTTATTACCAGCCTGTTTACAGTTCCACTGCAGGGCAGAGAAAGCACGACTCTGCAGGAGCATTCATCAACGCTTACTCAAGACGGATTAGTGATTTCAGACTTATATTAATTGATAAGTCCAGATTCCCTCACGATGTTTTTCCTTTCCGTTACGTAGAGAATAGTGTTTCAGCTCATCAAAAATTCTTGCCAAATACAAGAGACAGGTGTATTTCCAATGAGCTTTTAAAAAAGATTCGAGTGCCCAAAAAACCTGATACAAAACTAAGAAATAACAAAGTATGTGTCCCGTTTTAAATCAAAGAGGCCGCAGTGTTATGCTCGTCATATTTAAAACTCATTACCTCATGATTGGGGCTAGTTTAAAAACGATAATGTGGCTGTTAGCCCCGGGGCTAAGGAAGTCTTGTTGGTCACTCGCTACAGTGGAGGAAAGCTTGACATTTGTAAAGGTCATTTACTGGGTTTTGGATGTTGATTGATGATTTTAATATGTTATTGAGAAGGCGAAGATGGAGGTGCTTGATGCCTACTGAAAGGACTGGCCTGCATAAGCAGGGAGCACAAGTGTGTGGAAAGGGGATGAGGGGGCTTTTGCTCTGAAGATATATACTGATATATACTGATTACATCTTCTATTCGTTCAGTATTTATTGCCAAAAGTTTATCATACAGCTGCCAGGGTCTTTTCCTAATCCAGGAATTTCTGAGTTACGATTTTTGAACACAACACATGGAATCTTTCAAGTCAGAAATTACTTACTAAGTCAGAAGGAGCTAGGCAAATTGTTACAAGCTACGAAAACAGGAAATTGGTAGATGTTTTTTTCCTCATGCGCTAAAGACTTTCAAGCTAGAATTTCTAAATCCAGTCAGCTTGTTAGGCGTGATTTCTTTTAATAGGTTAGTTAGGATTTGAGCACAAGTGGTATGATTAACTAATTTTACGCTCTAGCAATTGGAATTTTTTAAGCTAAGAATAAAAGATGCACTTTCTAGTAGATTCAAGACATTTGGTGTGATTTTTGTAACTGGAAATAATAACACTTAAATTAGAAAATAACTTACCTACAAGTAATCTGTCGATAAACGGTAGAAGAAGCGTTGTCAGACCAATAGTCAGGTGGATGGACTACCTACAGAAGATCGCGAGGAAGACCTGGATGCGACTCGCACAGACCAGGGAAGCATGGCACAAAAGGGAGGAGGGCTGTGAGGGGAAACCAGGCAGCCAGTGATGATGATCACTGTGATGAGGTAACAGAGAAACAAATGAGTCAACAGAATAGATTTTATTTTTTCCAAGAACGACTCTTGAAGCTCTATATAAATCAATAAGAGCATTGGGTGATGTTTTTTGATTTTACTCAAGATCATTCAAACCTTAGCAGTAATTTTCTAGTAAAACCTTCAGTTGCTCCATGTAAGTACTGGTATTCAGCTGCATCCTGTCACACTGGAAGCCAACCCCAACATAGTTAGAAAAAGACAGGCAGATGAAGATGACCTTTGAATCCAAAACTCGGTGTTACAAGTTACAAGTCAATGCACACATTCAATACATTTGCTACTTTTTCCCTTCAAAATTTAACACTAAAACATATTCATTCACTAGGATATATCCCACACATAAAATTCTCAACTCGTTAGTATAATTTTTATCAATAATTGCATAGTTAATCCATCAGATAGTTAGAAAGCGGACATGCCATGGCGTTAGTTTCACTCGCGACTCTAATATTTTAATTATGGTGATAAGCCATGGCTTGTTTGGTGTTAACTTAATTGGTAGATAACTAATTGTTGGTGATTCGCAAACCTATTAAAATAATGTAATTAATGCTCTCACGATGATTTTTTAGCGGCAAGTGTGATCAGTGCTGGTAGATAGTGTGTTGTGTGGTCGCTGATTTTATTGTGCTTTCGGTAGAGATTTTGTGTAATTTCCGCTGTAACAATAATTGTGATCATTATGCAAAAAATGTTGCTACTTTCGACATTTTAAAATGAGGTCAGAGAGAAACTAAAATGTCCTGCTTCAAAGATAGAGCTTTTGGTGAAAGGAGTTAAATGTTAAAATTATCTAATGTCATTTTAAAAGATTCTATTTTTTTGCAGTAGGTTATAAGTACTTACTGCTTTTTCTATAAGTTTAAGCTTAGCTTTGTGTAAATAATTGCATCACCACTGCTCTTAAAACGGTGAAGGAAAACATCGTGAGGAAATCGGCATGTCCTAGAACCAAAAATTCGAAGACATGTGACATCTACCAACCTGCACTGGGCCCGCGTGGTGGATTACAACCCACTTCCTCTCACAGAGAGTAGGCCTGTGTCCCAGCAGTGGGAACATTATAGGCTGATTGTGATTATGATGATTTAATGGAAAATTACAGGTGCTAAACTTTATTTTATTTCAGTTTCTTTGCCAGTAGCTCTTAACAATAAATCATGATCGCGACCCAAAAATGACACCAAAATGAACGATTGCTCCAAAACTCCGTTCCCAGATCACTCATTCATCGGCTATGTGACATGACGTCTATATAATTTGGTATAACGGACAAGTTTCCAGTCAGGCCGGCAGGGTGCGCCACCGGCAACACGACATTGTTCAGCGACATAACGCGGCCGTTTAGCGTGACTGCCAGTTGTTAGTGCTGCGGGGGAAGTGAGAAATCAGAAGGTTGTTGAAGATACTAGTTTAAGAAAGTTTAGCTGAGTCAAATAAACACATATTTTGAACAACCACATATATGATTATATTAACCTATTTATAGATTACCTACTAACTTTTCATGAGAAAATTGTAGAGGAGTGAGTGAAAAGAAATCGAAAGAAAATGTGACCTAGCTATGTTTAAAGCGTATTTTATTCCTTGCTTTCATTACTACTGCAAAACATTACATTACATTTGGCACTGGAAAAGTAGAATTGAGTTTCCAATTTATCAGTGAAGAATTTATTTTTTTATTCACATGAACATTAAAGGCATAAATGTTTTTGAAAACCCAGTCCCGCCACTGGCGACATCGACACGTTATTCAGTAAGACTGCAATTAAACAGCTTAGCGTGAGTGCGTGTGTAGACGGCATGAACCTAGTTGCCGTTGCCGGCCAAGTATCAAATCAGGCAAAGGTAATAATTGACATTTATGACATGTAGGTAGGTACCTAATTATTTTTCACCCATTGGTAGATAATTCAATCCATCAGGTTTTTTTTTTGCAATAGTCAATGTTTTCGTGAAGTAAGAAAGTTAGCTTCAATATATATAAAATTATTATTTATAGTTGATTGAATTTTATTATTTTCGTCATTGAGATAGCATTTAGTAATAAGTACACTGAATTTATGGTTAATAAAAGGCAAAGTTTAATACTTTAATTAGCATTAAATTGGTGGTTTAATAATATCAATTAATTTTTTTGAATGATAAAATTAAAAGAATTGTTTGCAAGTACTACTTAAAACGATTGAACTTTTCCGCAATCATCCAATTTCGTACTTTAGCGGTTACTACAACTGTGTGCCAATTACATCGTTAGTTCACTTTAATGAGGCGGCCTCGGGCGCCCGATCATGATCTCCTGTGTACTAGATCACTTAACAACTTACACACTTATCAAATACAAACCCTGCCAACCTTAACACATCAACACAAAGGCGTGTTTCCGTTGAGCTGGCTTGATGATTAACTTTGTTACCAAGAATATTAGCAGTTGAAGATAATTCTAGTTCTTATTGTAAATTGCTTAAAGAGGATTTTAGTTGGTCATGCAAGTTCAAAAGTTTCCGCTCTCACGGATTAACGTTCTTCTTCGAAATTCTTCTGTTCATCTGCATATGTTTTTACGCGAAATCGCTTTGAGTTTGGACTGAACAAATTATATCTCGATTATGTGGGTTTCTTAATGTAACGACTACTTTGTCTCATTTGTAATCTAAGTAGATGATTGAGAACCATTCTTAATATAGTTACCTACGTGCAGGCTTATTTTTCCTGACAGAATAAGTAGACTTTTTCCCAAATATATAATTTAGGATTGAACTGCAACTTAAAAAAAAAAAATTGTTTTTACTATAATTTATTCATTATTTTTTAGTATAGTTTTTATTAAATTGGGTTAGAAAAGCCTTTGCTGAATAGGGCACTTAGGTATTTCATGAATTAATTCTGATTCTGACTTAACTTAAACAATATTTTACCTTAACCTCACGAACAATACTTAAACTAAACGTTCCAATACAAATAGGTACATAATTTAATTTGTTAGTAGATAACTGGCAGCACATAGTTTTACTTGTAATTTTGTATACTTAACAGCAATGAGGCGTGTCAGGCGTTTGCGCACAATTGTGTCCTAGGTCGGAAGGCAATGGAAGTCAAGAGTCAAATATGTTACATTATTTACTAAGTGAGTTAGGTTTATGAAGGGCAGTGCCCTGTTTTTCAAAACTTACAAGCCTTGTATTACCAAGGCCCTGTTTATCAAAAGTTACACGTTCACAAGTTACCCTAGAATGTTAATTTTCGTTAAATTCCTAGATCCGCTCCATAAAAAAAAAAAACTTGAGCACTAATAATAAAACTTGAGCATCAATCAATGAGGCATTAACTTAAAAAGTTCAAAAAAATAAAATTTTCCTCTGAGGTCATATTAATTACCTACTTAAGGCCGCAGTCAATAAAAGTATACCTCCTCTTTATCCAATTACGTGTAGTGGAGCGTGTAATTGTAAAGGTAATTTACTTGTCGCGTGTAATGTGGCCTTAAGTCCTTCGCCATATTGGCTAGTGTTGCCAGCTAAAGGTGCAGCAAAATTCCACCACAAACGGTGCTTTTGAACACTGAAAAAGTTCGATACATCGCGATCGATAATAAAAATTAAAAAAAAACCGCGAAGGTATAGGCTAGTTTTAAGTATGGAATGTTTCTTTTTTAATTTGTTCGCTCGAAAATTGATTAAAGGTATTATTAATTTATTCAAAACTCTTTTCGTATGGTTGTCGATAACTCAAGGATACTTTTTTTATTGTGACATTGACATCAATATTATGGAATTCATGTTAATTTATTGGTGGACCACACACAGTAATAATCCGCCACACAGACAATAAAACACAATCGGAGAAAAAAGTGCGTGGGTTGCTCAAAAAGAGACCGGCTAACTTTTTAGAGCCTACGCAGATATTTCAATCATCTCAGCCTTCATAGTAAACAACACTTGGCAGTAAAAAACTCGGATATATTGGACAAGAACAAGACAAAGAAATAAGTACCTATTATATTTTCCAAAGATCCACAAAGAAAACTTGGCAACTGTCATTTATGAAAAACACCGCGAATTAATTAATTATTAATAATTAATTCTATAAACGGTCAGGGGCGTCCAAGATGTTTAATTATTCTTCGATTTTATTTCTTCTAAAAAATTTAGTTGTCTTTTTTTCTCGGTGGACCCTGGAGACGTAACCCTACACACCCCCGGGGGTGGTTCCCAACACTAGTATAACTTTTCCATAATTTATAAGGCATCCGTGTATCCAGTTTTCCCTTCACCATTATTAAATGCTACTAATAACATTGTGCTTAAAGGTGCTTAGCCGTGGGTAACGACATTTAAGTGTAGATGTGTACGGCTCAGCTCAATATAACCATGTATTAAAAAGTGCTTATGATAATGACAATATAGCTGCTTATTATGGATTGCGTCTAGACTTGAAATAAGTAGAATTTGTTATTGTCAGATTATGTATAGAATTCGTGATAAAACATGTTACTAAGAATTTTGGAGCTGACTTTCATTCAGACTTTTTTTGTTACATAAAATCACGCGGCAGAGGTGTACCTATAGACAGCACCCACATTTCACCAGTTATATTCAAGTCCCGTATGTGATTGGGAGCGAGCCTATTGCCATCAACCTGACATAAGTCCAATCTTCAGGCTGCTACTTTCCAAAATTCCTGACAGGCAAAACACTTAGGTAGCCCGGCCCGGGAATCGAACTTTTTATATAATACTAGCTTCCACCCGCGGCTTCGCCCGCGTGGTATGTAGATAAAAAGTAGCCTATGTCTTTTTCCAGGTCATGGTCTACCCATGTGCCAAATTTCATCTATATCCGTTTAGCCATTTTAGGGTGAAAGCGTAACAAACCAAATCACTTTAGCATTTATAATATTAGTTATGACAAATACACCTCTGACTGTTGCCCGCGACAATACAGCTATAATGTAAGTCAAGTTAATAAAAATCTAATATTAGCACATCCGTGTTTTTACTGTGAATAAATATAATTTATATTGTCACGATAATTTGTTGAATAGAGATTCTGTTATGATCAATACTTTGAGTCACCAATAAACATGTTTCTAATAGATTGTATTATAAAATCACGCTGTCTGGCTTACCCATATTTTGGGAATTATCTTGACAGTATTTAACTATTTTGTAAACCTACAAAGCTTAAGTCTAGACTTAACTTAGCTCTACTACTGCAATAGGACCCACACACGAATCAATATTTCACTAATGCATTTTAATTTAGAAATACCGACAAAAAATCGTACAAACATAAACAAATATTCCTTCAGTGTTGAGCATATCTGTCATATCTTTTTCTTTCAATTCAATACAAGTTGAGCAGTGTATATATTTTTATTTATTTTTACCTTAGGTACCACATTTTATGGAAATGTATGTTTCAAAATTAACGTTAAACCGATAATTGCTTCATTAATCCATTAATTCATTTAATTACTGCTATGATAAAGGTGTCAGGCGTTGATGCATATCTTTGCATAATTAAGTCATATTACAATATCGAAAAGATGTTCTACAAGTTCCTTTACATATTAAATGTCTAGAAGAAGAATTTAAAAATTATAATTTTAATTACTAAGTGGTAAGCGAGTAAGAAATCCATATCTATAAATTAGGTCCAAGATAATGGCCAATATTGGTCCTTCTTGTTGCCTTATTAAGAACGTTGGCGAGCGTCTTTTATTTTTTTAAAGCAATGTATGCATTACGTGAACCAACATCCAAGCTAAGTATAGTTTCCGAGTTCGCGTGCTTACGTCACATAAGTTGATCGTAAAGATGGCTGACTTCTGACACGCACGCTTGATAATAAGGGCTGTCGTGAACTAGTTTTTTTTATTTGCCTTTTTTTAACAAAAACAATGTTTAACGTTTTTTTTTAAGTTAATTTTTTACGGTTTTTATTACTTATTGTTGTTTTTATTGCAACTTGTTAACAGCTACTTTTTTTAATTAGTCCTCATTAGAATTATTCATTTCTTTTAGTAACTAGAAAAAAATACACATGTATTTTTCTCTGATGTTTTTTTGCTTAATACAAAAAAGACTATAAATCAGGAAATAAATAACTACATTTTAGAAGACGATCTATGAAACAAAATGTTTCCATTTTCCAACTTTATCTCAAATAATTTCTTCACTGGTAACCCTGACGGACCCATATGGGAACGTAGTAACAAACCCAATTACTGCCAATAGTATAATAATCGTTAGCAAAGATGCGAGTTAACGATGCTCCCCGTTTGTAAAGGTTACCTAGTTTTGCATAAATTACATGCGCTTGAGATACAAATAATACACGTGCTTCGTTTATAGGGGAATAGCGGTTAAAGGATCGATTTCATTTAGTTTTAGTAGGTATGGAGTTAATTTAGTTAGTTAGTTAGTTATACATTTTGGTGTTGAGTTTAATTAAATTAAAACCTTTGAATTTATTGAACGTTGAATTTATAACTCTATTAAATGTAAGATCAGCTACTGTGTCCTTGATTACTTAACTTACCTAATAACTTACTTACTTATTAAAAGCCCTTTCATAATTATTGTGACATTTAATACCTTTCAATTTAGTATGACATGTCCGAGAATGGGCATTGTCCTTTTTTATTTAGTGTTTCTGGAAAGTTGGAAACAATGACCGACAACTCATTTTTGAAGAAGTCAGTTGACTCAGTTGTCATCTTGCTTATTTTTAGTGAGAGTGTTAGTGAAGAATCTTTTGGCGCCTGTATGACTTTGACAGGGGGTAAACATTATTTTGTGAAATAGACACAGACATTTTATTGAAATTTCGGCTATGCAGCCAGTATCACTTTTAAACAAAAAATAATACCGACTTCATTCTTTTTCTCTCTCTTGATACTAAAACTCCTTATAACACAAGCCACCGCAAATTTCTTTAAATTGTGGCAAGCACAAGGGTTGGTATTCCGGGCGTATCAAGTTATACCTCATTACTCGAAGTTGTTCCTTCATTACAACATACTAATTGATATGCCGACTTTTCTTACCTGATGTATGCAACACACACCGGGCCGCTGATGTGGCTGTGTTTTGTTTTATTAAGATATAATGAATAGGTTGTGAGATATTAATTTTCGTCTTTTTGAAATTTATATTTCTGCCTTCTAATTTTTTTGAAATTATTTCAATATTTTTTCTTGACAGCAAAGTTAAATATATAGCCTGCTAAAATCATAACCCTCCTTTGGCTTTGCTGAAGTCAAGTATAAACAAAAGTAGCATAAAAATCCTCTGATAAAGAAAGTTACAAACTAAAATGCAAACAGTAGCCTTCTGATTTCATTCAAGACAATTAATGATTTTATTTTCTACTAAGTATTTCAAATTACTCATCAACACTAATTTTCCAAATCCCATCTCCACGAAACAAAAATCTAAAGTTTACCATTCACTATCCACATCATAAGGCCGCGTGCACATTAAGATCTCGGCCCCCTCTCGGCCACACACGGGTCACGGGGTCGGGTTACCAATTTGCCGGTAGAACAAGATGTTCCGTCATTAAACGCAGCGAATAGCTCTTTATTATCGATGTACTCTTTGCTTTAAGCCGCGGTTTCTCTTATGTGCTTGTGTGGCATTAGAGTTCTGTTTGAGAGGATTGATTTGTCGGATTGGAAATAAAGGTAAGTATTTTGTTTCTTTTGTTTTTAGTGTTTTTTTTTTTACGTGGCTGTTTTTTTTTAAATTCATTCATAACAAAATATGTGTGCTTTGTCTGATTGGATTAAAGTGTTAACCTAAATTGTAACAAAGGGAACATGTTCCCTTTAAGCAGTTTTAAATGATTAAATTTCAATGCTGGATAGCCCTGAAATAACACCAAACAAATCACTAGAAAAAAGTCATATAAAAAATCTTTGTCCAATCTGTTTACCAACAAAAACGGATAGTTAGTCAAAACTTCTGAGTAACGCGTACGTGTGGTCGCACGGTCGTGACCCTTGGCTTTTGTTTTTCAACTAAAGTCAACACACTTGTGCAATAAAATGTATTGTCTTGACATTCTGACATATTGTTTCCGCACTTTTTGTGCAAATGCAGTGGGTGGCATGTTTGAACGGGGCACATTAATTTATGCGTTGTTTTAGGAAACTAGTGTTATATTTGGCAACAGTGTTTGTTATAGTGTTTAAAACGATAAATTTTGCTTTTAACAATACCAGTTTTGAAGGCTTATTAATTACCTAGTAGGTATTTATTATTACGTCTTTGGTTACAAAACATTTTGAAATGATACTTATTGATGAGCGTTTACGATGTTTAATTTTTATTTGATTGGTACTCGTTAAGTATATTTTATAATAGATGTATTAGTGTAGATTTATTATAGATGAATCAGCTACAAGCAACCGCTCTTTGTTCCAAAACCTAATTACATTTTAAGTATCTCTGCACATATTTTTGTATGTACCTTAGTTAGATACACTTCTCACTTACTGCACATAAATCAACTTACGTTACACAGTAATAGTCCAATAAATCAAATAATGGCCATTACATAAAGATCAAGGGAGTACACACAGGCGGGCCGGCAAAAAGGCCGCTTATCAGAACTACCACTTACTAATATTTCATAACATGATGGCAACATCGCCGTCTGTTTAGTGTTGGCTCGTTGCGCCTCTGTCAAAATATTGGCGCCAACCCACGACAAAAAAGGGCGGGAAAAAGTTATCTGCATTTTTTTCTGACATTTCAAGTGCGGTGCAAAAAAGGTTATAAAGTTCTACCACGCAAACTTTTTTGTGATGGAGACTATCATTATAATGTGATGTCAGTATTCTATGTGCGTTTCATGTTTTTGCCGCAACACCAAATATAAAGCTTAATATAAAGTAAACCTACATTAACCTACAAAAAAAATCAACGGTGTTCTTTATAAAAATATATTCAATACCACTATGTCATTGTAAAATGGATGAAACCACTCTGATCTGAAAAATATGATCACAAGTTTTCATAACCGAGATTGATTCGTACAACGATTTTTTTTTTCTTTTTCAGTTTCTTCATTCATTTAGGTTCATAGTAGTCTACCTTCAGCAAAGCTATCGTAAAAATAAAACTTTATCGATGTACCTCCACGATGCAAGCTCATTTAATCCTTTACTAGATTTCCACAGATTTATTACGCCATTAATTACGTTAGAAACGAAGCTACTGAGAGATAATTTCATTTTAACGGCCTCAATTTGCTAATAACCACAGCTCATTCATTACGAACGCGATTCAGCACCGTCATACTGTTTTGTTTCCCTTTTATGAAAAATCATCACCGGAGAATGAGTAAGAAATGAGAATTTTTTTAAACCCGTATTAATGTCGAATCACCGTCGCGATTGCTTTCGATATTTTTAAATTAGGAACGTTCGCCGGCGCCCTTGTTCTAGCTCGCTCGCTAATGAAGATTTCGTATGCGGCCGTCCTTTTTTGTCAGCCATATCTGTTTGTTTTGAACTCACCATCAATTTATTTTCGAGTTTTAAATTAGGTGTGTGTAGCACCGGGCTGTTGTCTCGTTTGGCGCGTGGACGTGGTGTCGCTCTGTCTCGGTCGCACACGTCGCCTCAGTTTGTTTTATGCGTGACGCGCCCCGCCCCTACTTGGTTGGCGGCACGGGCGGCTGCTTTGACCGGTAGCAGTGCAACTCGTTATCTGTTTTTTCTTTCGGGCGGTGTGTGTCCGGCCTAATATTTGAGTAGGACGTTGAAAAAGTCGTTTTGTGTACAGTGGGAGGTGCACAATGTGTTGTTGTTCCGTTTATTGCCGCTATGCCGCATGCCGCATGCCACTGCCGCGTTAATCAGCCAATATACGCATAGGTTGGTCGGCAACTTCTGAAGCCCCTTAAAGCTTCATATAAATTGATATTATTGAGGTGGTTCCTT
Source organism: Lithophane ornitopus (assembly GCA_948473465.1). NCBI lineage: Eukaryota > Metazoa > Arthropoda > Insecta > Lepidoptera > Noctuidae > Lithophane > Lithophane ornitopus. The sequence goes on from OX419636.1 coordinate 9,146,380, forward strand.
TAGTTAACTCTTTTGATAACGTTGTGGGTGTCTACTTAATGACGTATGCTGTGAAATAAAGGGCACGACACACCGAAATATGCAGTTCTTCATATAAATAAATCTGAAAATGAATGAAGAACAAGTCTCAAACAATAGTTTCCGCATACATAATTGAAAAAAAAAACAGAAAACAGCACGAAAAAGTTCAAAGCACTCAGACACTTCAAAGCTAACAGCTACATTTTTCATAAATTCAATTAGCCAACCCATTTCTCATGCGTAGTCACATTATTTATGACCAACCCACCAATATATTCTGAAGGAACACACGACAACCAACCATGTCCTCGTTTCGTTGTTTCTTTCTGAAATATAGCTGCTAATGAGAGCTAGTTCGTAATTCCAGTGATTTGTCGCGATGTCGTGCAACCGCGCGGTTTACGCGCGATCGGACGCGCGATAGCTCGGCACGCTACCGTCTCGACGGCGAAACGGCACATAACTACCCTATAATTGTAGCCCAGACTTTGATTGTGCACGGAACTAATTCTTATTTGGTTTTCGTTGAGATTAAGTTTACGATGTCGGGAAAAGGGAAGGAACTTGGAAAACAGTAAAAGAATATACTTACTTAGATAATATCGCTAAACAATGCAAAGCATGTACTAAAAATATCGAATAGTTTTAATAGTTAAACATTTTTTTTCCTAATAGAATGTTATTTTCCTCAAATCGATTGAAATACCGTAACGTATTACAGATATGACCTAAGTTACCTAACTAATTAATTGAGTACCTACCACTTTAGCATTAATCACAATAAACCAGAAACAGACATCAATATTAAAACAAGTTTACAACTCAGTTTCTATTGTTAATCATAATACACATAAACACAAGAAAAAACACTTAATCTAAACATAAACAGTGCGAGAATTTAATTAACAGCAACCTTAACACTTGCGTCAATACTTTTATTGAACAGAATTCAATTTTATGCACTCCTGAACAAAGCCCCGAATTATTTCGCAATATCATTCACACTTAGCGAGCTTTACGATTGCGAAGCTTTTCAATGCTGCTAATGCTTCAACAAACATGTAAAGATGTAAAGGCTACTACGCAATGTGTAGGGTGTTAGACAAGAACTCATTTAGCTAAAGACAACATTGGTGGAAGCCCCTAATCTGTGCTAATGTTGTAGCGAGGGAAGGGTGATTCGGTACGCTTCGACACGATTGCGCATTTTGTTAAGTTTGGGCCTGGGGACCAGTTGTAATGTCATTTTTTGCTGCTTTTTGGTTCATTTAATTGACATATTTTTTATTTTAATTAATGTTTATAAACTCTGTTTTTATGTTGAAGTTTTACTTCATATAAAAATAAGTGTTTGGAGTATCGAGTAAAACAAATTGAAAATTGCAATTTTAGCCACCCAGAAAAATTAATGCATTTTTATAATTGAAGCATGTAATATAAATAGGCAGCACTCGAAAGCTAGGCTCAATTTAATAGTATGTTGCATTTGAACAATAGGTATATCGTCCTGTGCTACCATTTGCCAGCAATAAAATAGGTAGGCGTTATCATGCAGAAGTCATGATAGCATTTCAAAGTGTAGCACATTAATGTATTGTTCAATCGTTTCATGTTATATAAGTAACAATTATTTCTAAACAGATAAAACGAAATGAATCTAAAACATGCTCATTCAATTATCAAGCGGTATATGCTCAGCAATAGTATTATCAGTTATTACATCTGTTGCGTGTGGGCACAAATACACAATGTTGTGCTGACTGATCTTAATCTGTCATGCATGTGGACTTGTACGCATTGCCAAGGTTGGGCCAATGTTTGTGGCCAGCGACGAATTGGTAAGGACTGTGATGGACATGTTAATTGCAGGAAGGATGTGAAAATTGCTTCAACGTTTACGGCATATTTACTTACTCAGGAATTGTTAAACGCGACCCCAAACCAAAACAAAGTCAATTTCATAATATTCGTCGTTACACTATGTAATTTAATTACATTAAGCCTTGACAGCTACTGCAAACATTTTACTGTTTAAACCAAAGAAAAAATAAACAATTTACCAAAAAAAAACACCCTACATAAACCACAAAAACAAACATAAATAAAACTATTAAACCCAACAAAAGACCAATCACAATCCAGTCTTACGTACAAAACTGCGTATAAAACCCTATAGCGTAGTGGTTTGGAAAATGACAGAATAACCCCGTATTGTGTGGCGCGGTCGCGATTGTCCTCGCGCGTTCAAGCGGCAGGACCGCGCCTGTGTACCCGCGGCTTTATGATCCAGGGAATCTATTGCGAAAACTCCGTGAATAGGAAATTTATTGAGTCTATAAATAAAATGGGTTCTTCTTGCTGGTCGGTAACATTTAGTTTTAGGATATGAGATAGATTGAATGGGTTTCTTATTTATTTATTATGACATAGAATTATATTTAAAAAAGTGTCATCGTCAGCAATTCATTCGTTCGCATTTGGTAATTAATATCAAGCTTCTACAATTCAGATTTTTTATTGCTAGAAAATAAATTTTATGTACCTACTTATCTATCTGTCGATTACTTTATTCATTGTCCCCTTCACTTGTCAGATTCAATTAGTATTCCTAAACAGTCCTCCATATATTTTCATCAAACACCATCAAATGTCGATGACCAACAATAAAAACTACTTTTCATCTGATTTGCTTTTCAAGTGTGTAATGTACGCACACTTGTGCGAGGCAATGTTCTGTAAAAGATAATATTTGTCACACCCACATGGCAAAGGGGACTATTTATACAGCCAACAATCATACGCGCCGAGTTTATTGAGCTTGCCATAAAAAATATCTACTATTTTTTTTGTAGGCGTAATCGTGAGTAATTTCTTTGAAATTAAGGGATTATTCATTTTTATGAGATTAAGTGAAATGATTAAATAATAAATAAGATTAAATGTTATCTTTATGGTAAGAACTTTGTTGGAGCTTATAAAGGACCACCCTGAAAGGCATATTATCCCATAAATTCATTGGCCATTAAAATATTAAAAGTTTTGACCACCTGCAAAAAAAAGCGGGAAAAAAAAGAAAATGGCAGAATCGTAGAGGTTATCGGCTAAAAAATAAACACTGACGACATCTTCCATTGACCATTAATAAAGATGACAATCATAATGTCGTATTTAGTTTGTCAGTTCAATGTCCAATTACTTCCCTCCCCACGCAGCCATTAATCGTTTTGGTCAAGTAATTTATTCCTGTATTCAAAATGGTGGATCTGAAAATACACCACGTTAACAGATTGTTCAGAAGTGTATCTTACATTTAAATCTTGCGATTTGTGCTATCTTAGTGAAATGATCGCGGCAAATGGCCTGCGGATGTTAGGGTTGACTCTCTCATCTCTGCGGGGTTTGATTCACGGATAAACCATGATCTGTATTAGGACATAGGATATAGGATATTTTTATCTATGTAGTACATAAAAATATGAGATACGTTCCCGTAGAATAATTTCCCACCGCAAGCGAAGCCGCGGGCAAAAGCTAGTATATTATCCGACATCGTTAGAGACATTTCTCATAATAAAACTCAGATTGTCTTTTTACATTTCCTGAATATTACGAAATAACATAATTGAATGAAAAAAAAAACGTTTGCCTGCAGTTCTCACTTGCTTTTGCACTATGTTTAGTCGTATTAGAAATCTGTTGCATTTTCCAGTACTTATCCAGTAGGATCATCATCATCATCATCTCAGCCGAAAGACGTCCACTGCTGGACATAGGCCTCCACCAAGCACCGCCACTTCGACCGGTTCTGTGATTCTCACATCCAGCGGATTCCTGCGACCTTCACCAGGTCATCGGTCCAACTTGTCCAGTAGGATCCAGTAGGATATATAATGCAGTTAAAAGTCACTGAAGAAAGTATTCTCCGCTGGCTTTTAACTGAAAAATAACAACTTTTAACATTATGAAAATGTCTAAATTCATCCGAATAGCCAGGGACATAATGTACAGAATATGTACCTATGTAACTACTCATAAAATTAACATATCCTACCGTTTGCTATGCTGTTTGAAACCTCATTCATTAGTACATACCGTAGATTTCTTCCTTCCAACTAATCTTTCAACCCTAAGAATCTCCGATCTCTGGCACATTACCCAGCCATAAAACGGGTCCGTTTAATTAGCGTCAATCTGTATTTGAATACAGTCATATACATAACTGTAAATTATGAGATTTACGCGATATGTGACGTCAAACTTGATGACTAATCGCAGCTCAGGTCATAGAAACAAGGAAAGAAATACCGGCCAAGTGCGAGTCGGACACGCACACCAAGGAATCCGCACCTTATTGCAGAGCAAAAATGCCGACAGCCCGTTTCTTATTTTAAACCAATCGACCAAGAACCAAGTTTAAACCAATCAAAAGGCTTTAAATATGTTTTAAGTACCTAATGCTGGAGTTTTGAGTGAGGTTCTGTAAAACGGGCCTAAGACAGGATATGAATGAACAAAGCCTCTTCGAGAGGGCGACACACCAGCCAACCATATTATTAGCCATATTATGGTTTAGAAGATCACATCATGACTTATCTCCGTTTACCTAAAATCCAAACACATAAAATAACCCTAACTCTACCGAGAATAAATTAAAGAACACTATTCCACCAACAAAACCAGACAAATGTCAGTCGTAAAAGTGACAGATTTTCTCTTCTTGATAACTATCTATTTAAATATTAAGGTATGTCTATCTACCGAAGGCAAACTACCTAAAGTCTGTTTTTTTTATTTTCGTACACTAATTTGACATTTCAAGCGATTGTTGTTTCTTTTTTCAATTTGGAGTTTGACATTTGCACCTGTCAAATTAGTCTACGAAATTAAAATGCCCCATCACTACTTTTCATAGCCAAAATTGAAAAATCTTATTATAATCTCGAAAAAAAAGGAATCCATCTGTCCAAACCGTGGTCCCCAGCCAGTATTATTACACAAAATTACAAACTTTTATTCAACCAACGGACTTACAGAAACGTTGTACCTACAAAGAAAACATTTTTCTTCATCAACTTCATACATCAAACAAACGAAGCGTTATTATCGTCACTTACGAGCCGTCGCTCGTTTATGCTTCGGTAATAACAAATGTCACTGCGAGGACATTTTTCAGCTCAAGACTGAAACTGAAATGTAATTACAGTTTACAGGCGTTGTTTTATGTTGTTATTAATAGAGTATTCTTTGTTTTATTGGATGTTCAAGAAAATTAAAGGGTGTAATGGAATTTGTAGTTCAGTTTGTTTTATTTTTAAAATAAGTTTTTTTTTAAATACGTCGATACGCGTGAATAGCATTATTACTGTCACGCAGTGCGAAAATGTCTACAATCTGCCTAGCCTTTTCCCAACTATGTTGGGGTCGGATTCCAGTCTAACCGGATGCAGCTGAATACCAGTATTTTACAAAGAACGACTGCCTTTCTGGCCTCTATAACCCAGTTACTGGGTAACTCGATACCCCTCGGTAAGACTGCATGTCAGACTTTCGGGCTTCTGACGACCCGTAACGACTATCAAAGATCCAAGTATGACAGCCAGGACCAACGGCTTCCGAGTCACGACAGGGTCTCGGTATTTTAAGATGGTCACCCATCCACGGACTGACCTCGGCAAGCGTAGCTTAACCTGATCGATCGACCTGTGTGGGTGTTATTACTTACCCACGAGCCCCTAGGGGGGGTAAATGTCTAGATGAAACTTATTTTGCTGATGCTGTAATTTATCAAGGCATATTATAAAAAATACGTCCTCTAACTGATGCATTTCGATTGTCACAGCACGTTACTACAATCCAACTAAACCATTCAAACCAAAAGAAACAACATCATTGTAAACCTAGTTCCCCGAACTAATTTATATATTACTCAGTATATAAATAAACCTCGGAATCCAGAGCACAGACTATAAAACACGAGCGTCACTAATCACATCAAATGACAGATGATATCGCCGCGTTCCACGACATCAGCGTCGTTCCATGCACCTGTACTGTCACAGGACAATACAGAGCACGGAATCAACAACGTCTAGAGACGGCAGTACTAATAAAATCTGTGACGATGAGAGTTTGTTGAGCATTACTTCTGGCCATAGTCCATTAGTCAAAAACGTCAGGTAGTAAACGTCGTTTGTGTCTTATTGCGAGTAAAAGGTGACACTCACTGACACACTCGGTTTATGAAAAGTGTTGACAATTTCGCCTCTCGCAGCGGCCGCCGAGGTGTCTCCGTACTCTGTAAAGGAAAGGTACACCCCGCAGAGTACCAGATCGAACAACGCTTGTCAATGACGCACATAATAAAATACAAGACGACTAGCAAAGGAATGCGGTTTTACATAATACGGTGAAGTAAGCGGAACGGTAGCAATTGTCCACCTGTTCCACGAACGGAAAAACTTCTCTGTTGATTGACGATGTCTATGTATTAGTTACACCTAGCTACTAGCTGGCTAGTTACACAGGCAATTTGAAGGAAGCATTGTGTTCCGAAAACTGTCAATAACACTTCGAAATTTAAATTCAAACGTGGTTCCGGAAATTAAATTCAAACTAGTTCGTTCCGTTGTGTAAACGCGTTGAGTGAAGGTGTTTCGATCCTTCGGAAAATCTGCTGAAAAATTGCCCTGCTAATTCTAATTTGAATACATGCATCACGTTGTCATGGATTTTAAGGGTTATTGTGATATCGTTTTTACAAGAGAATTGAATGGAGTTAATGTGCAAATAGGTTATAGGTGTAAGGAATCTTTTTTCATACATAACATTTAATTTTCTGGAAAACTCAAATAAAGTAGGTACGAAGCTCTCATCAACCTTCTTGCAACAAACTTCAGCCAAATAGCCAACATAATTATGCTTTATAGTTCCGACCAGCAACTATTTGCATAGTTAATGCAAATATAGTTGCAGGCAGGCAATCGTTTACGACCAACTTAACGTCCCGCTTGCAAAGTTTTACAAGTCTCGCTGAAATATTCAAGATTTTACGATTTTCTCTCATTTTGTAATGAAAATTAAAAGAAAATTGAAGTTTCCTCAAAATTATATTCACTGAAATTTTAAATACCTAACTTAAGATTTAATTATAGTTCCAACGATAGTTTTTCAATTCCGAAGATAGTTTTTTTTTATGTTCAGTCTAACAAAAAAAATATGTTTGCTATACTACTACCTACTAGTACGGGCCACGACCATGACATAATCGGAAATGGCAACGGATTGACATTGACATTCAAATTGTAATTTTTATGTCAAAAATAAACCAATAATTTAGCTTAGGTACGATGATCTCTTTAGCGCTATACAAATTAATTATGACTTTCGAAAGGGATAAAAAAAAAAAAAAAATTAAGTACAATGTTAATTTTTATGAAACTTACGGACTACTCATCATCACATAAAAACGCATACGTAACTTATATTACAGACTAGCTAATGCGGTAGCTTCGCCCGAGTGGATGTCGGTTATTAAATACTAAAACCTTCCTCGAGAACCACTCTATCCATTGATTGGTGAAAACAGCATGAAAATCGGTGCAGTAGTTTTGGAGTTTATCGCGAACAGGACGACAGACAGACGCGGCGGAAGACTTTGTTTTATAAGTAAAAAGGATAGCAGGTTCAAAAAATATTATGCATTCATCAATACTTATGCATGTTAAAATTTAACAGCCATGGAAGTCATTTCCGTAGCTATTCCATCATCAAAGTAACTTAAAACTTAAATAATATCCATTTCTAGTTAACTAAGTAAGGTAAGCAAAAACATACTTACGTATCTTGTAATGGATTCCCACAATACACCAAGTATGTACTTCACAACATTACTATCTCCGTGTTCTCAAACAGAAGCACGCGCACAGTGTTACACATCGCGCTCAGGTGGACAAAAAGAAAGGTTTTTATTACAACCGGTTGCAAGGTGGCGACAGTTGTCACGAGCGACGCTTAACAATCGAGGAACACAAGAAAATACCGACGATACTCAGTTACGGAACAATTGTCACAAATACCGATCGCTAATGGATGTTTTATTAGACATTCTTGTTATAACGACGCGGTAGCTACTTCATTTTGATGGAATTTTTATAACTCTCTTTATAAAACTAACAGAAAACCAATTATAATCGAACTTAATAAATTCTTTCACCTATTTTCTTCACGTGTAACTATTAGCGGTTGTCGATTAAACAAATTAATATAATAAACGACACTTAAAACTAAAATAACTGCCACATTAATACCTCGAACGGCACGACTTGTAAATAAAATTAATTTCCTTTCTTTAAATAATTACCCACGGTTAGATAGCCCGTTTTTTACGTTACGAAAACAGCTTTTGGCCAACAATTAAGAACGACAAGAATAATTGGCTTGGAGAAATAATTCTACGTCATTCAGCTTCACAACAATGACAGTGCTCCTTATCTTAACTTTCCATTGTTCATCACCACGTTTCGTTACGAAGGCAAACATCCGTATACCGTAATTTGTACAGTTCCTACAAGTCAACACACACAGTTAACTGTATCAGCGTTAATTAAAGGGGTGCTCGATGTCTATAAGACAAGGGCAACGGGTCTAAATCGAATCAATTTGTCAGTACAAAGGCTTTCAGTGGAAACGGGAGCAAAGTCGCCCTTTAGCCCAAGTGACAGTTATGACGTGGCAGGGCGTGTCCGCGGCTGCGCCCTCTCTTCATTTGTCGAACCATTTGCTCGCCGGAATGCGGTGTCATCAGCGGCGAACGGAGCGTGAAATGGAAAACGCCCCTCTAGTGACAACCCACCCCCTTGCTACCCCCTCTGTTGCCCTTAACGTGCGCTAACGAAATTTCACTTTGTCGAGTGAATTTTGTCCGCTGTAACCCGTCGGGCGATCCACTATGCGCTTGATATGTTCAAATAGGCGAGCCCGAAGTTTACTGTTGATTGCTTTAGTTTTAGTTACACTTACAGCAAATAGACCCGAGTAATGAAGGACGGAGCTTACTTGATCGTTACCTTGGGAGGTAATTTTGTTAGACGAGCAGGGAAAAGCTATTTTCATATTTAATTAAAATTGTGGGAGCTACATTTTGTTTAGTCTAGCTGTAAAAGGTTTAACCGTTTATTTTGATGGAGCCTTCTTAGTTTCAATGTTTTACAATTTGCAGAAAATTTTATTCTTTAGTTTACACAAAAATACAACGTGTAAACTCCATAACTACAAATCAAATGCAAAGAAAACGGCGACTAATCTTGAAAAAACACTGTATAAAACAAACGCAATTTACAACAATTCTCTTCGCGGGACTAGCAAGTAATTGTAACAAATTACCGACGTGGGTCGCGGCTCTCAAGTCGATCCCGTGTTATCCGCTCAAATTGTCACCCTAATCCCGGGATTCGCACTATTTGTTTGCTAAAGGGATCCCGGCGCTGACGGAACGTGACTTACATGTAATCATGTGGCCACGGAGGATCAAATCAATGGAGAATCTTTTATACATTTTTATTTTAATGTCGAACCTTTTTGAATAAATCATGAAACGTTGTCTTAGATACACTTTCGGCTAAAATATAATTTCCTAAACATCGCTTAGAATCTATTTTCATTCCATGTACCTAATTATAATAATACATACAGGTTGATTGTTACATGAATGCATTCACTCTGTTTATGTAGAATAGTAGCCGAGCATCGAATACTGGGTGTAAGCTACCCGTGATCTGGCCACGGCTACAGAAAAAGGAATCTTCTCCAATTACTTATGCGCCGTGTATACCAAAAGCGGTATCATGCTGCCTAACAACGTATCAATCGATTGTTACAACACCGAGACAACATCAGTCCAATTACGTAACAAACTTTCAATCACAATATTCACAACCCAAGGGTTTTGAAGCCCTGCCAGGGTTGCGGAATAATCTGAATGGGATACCGGGACCCTGGCAACAGGCAACCGAAGGAACACGGGTGGGTTTTAGTCAGTAAGAGTCTGACACGCCCTTCCGCTCCGCCCAGAGCGGGAGAAGTCATATGATGATTTCCCACCCAAAAAAAAAAAGAAAGGGTTTTGAAGCCAATTCCTAATCGCACATAACGCAATGAAGCTGACCTGTCAAAATAAAAGGCATTGCCATCGATTGCCATTGTACCTTTATGTGTGCTACGCAAGTACCCCGTTCGCTGGTCTAGTTGCCTTCACAAAACAAAACACGCTCACCTATTTCACATTGATCCCGCTGCACGTTGCTAAGGGACAATCGATTATCAATTTGTCAATAGTCGCTGACACAAATCGATTGGGACCCGATTGGAACAGCCCTGTTACTGGACTTGGAATTGCTTGCTTGACAAATGATTCCGAGCAAGGGTTCGCGTGTGTTGCTTGTAGTTGTCCTGTCGGTTTAAATGCTCGTTTTAGAGCTGGGATAATGTATTGAGTTTACTGACGAGTAGATAGTGTTTGTTGCAGGATGGTTTGTACAAGTTTTCATTGGATGATTATGAGACCAAGTAGTTTTGTAATTTTTCATTGATTTTCTTCAATTATATTGTAAATGCCAACTTGTCTTTGTAGCACAACTATGTGTAGAGCTAGAATGGCAAAACTATTTTAAATTGCAGACGAAATATGACGAGATAAATGCCTAAATGCGGTTTTATTTTCTTCAATAGACTGAAGTTATTGATACCTTTAACAACGAAACAGCAAAACCCAGGATAAATCTAAAAATAAACTATTGACAAACATGACTTCCAGTCACAATAACTAACAGATTCCGTGGAAAACTGACTTATATCCGCATTCGTAGTGTTGTACTATCCCACCGGGACTGGCAATAAATCCCGGGACGAAATAAATCTAATTCGGCGTCGACGTTTAAATTGTTGGGCTACAATCGTTCCTGTTTCCGTACAACGATTGTGGCGAATAGGCGCCATTTGTTTCATCCACAGACGCGTTATTTGCGGGATTATTTGTGGCGGAATTTGGGTAAATTGAAATTTAGAAATCAGGTGGGTACGATTTATGGAAGCCTTTTAGAGGACTCTGCTTTTACGTAAGTTACTCTTTCTCTGTATTCTTTTATAATCAGTCTTGAAGTTTTCTTTGCTCTGTTATCCAGTCTTTATAGCATAGTGACACTGGATACCTATTGCATGAAAGAGAGGGTCACCGGTCTCAGACCCTCTCTCTCATACATAACTTAGTATTTGCTGGCTTTTGAGCAGGTATTATAGCAAAAAATCCGTTAAATTTTAATTTTGAATACTAAATATCTGTGCTTCTAATTAATAGCTAAGTATTTCCATCATTAGTAATCCATGTTTCGAAAATAATTAGTAAAACAAAAGTTATCTATATCTCCATTATGTCCACAGAAGTGACTTCAGCTATGTTTAATGTGGCGACACAGAAACACACGTCGCAATGTGTCTCAATTAGTGACGCACACTGCGACAAATGTGATTACGGGGGGACAAAATTGTAGCGGCAAAAAAATCTTCCTTGCACTTCAATTTGTATTTTTCAAAGGTTGCTGAAGTACGGTATACTGGGGTTTTAAGGTGAGTATTTAAAATATAAATAAATATGAGCTGAGAACCCAAAAGCTGTAGGTAATGATCGTTTTTCTAAACAAATTTTTCGCAATCGGAGAACACATTTGCTAAAATGTCAAACAAATGTCAATGGCAAAGGCGACCTCATATTAACCTCTTGAACATCGTTCATTCATCACATAAAAGTGATGCCACACAAGATATTTTCAAAACGCACGATTTTTTTTTCTATTTTTAAACTAATTTGTGTACAAAAATGGTCCGATTTTTACGGAAAGAAATGGAATTTCCATAAATATGTCAAACAGTCGTATTAAAGTGGATATTTCGAGTTTTAACCGATAAAATATCCAGATTCTGCCTACCCTCTGTTGGATTTACTGTTGTGAATTTAGATGTATGCGTTTTGCGGATGTCAATAATCATTTGTGTCTTTAACACAAGGGCTTAAAGTTCAAAGTTGTATCGCGGAGAGTTTTGAATGTGTGTCACTTTCGTGGTTTTTGTTTGAATGCAATGCCGCTAATATATCTGTCAGTGGGGTGTTTTGTTGTAGGTTTTAGTGTCGAACACATGGCAGTGATTTGTTTGGACCGCACACAAATATTCTCTTTTATTATTGTTATTGGCCGCCGAAATGTTTGTAATACATTTTTAAAGTGTCACTTCATTTGAAACTCGTAAAACTATTAGGAGGAGATTTCATTGTCAACGTTTGGGTCGTTATGAATTAGATTGCAGCGCGCTTGCCAGGAAATGTACTGAATGTTGTTTTAAACGATTAATGTTAAGGCTCATCAAGAAGATAAATGTTATTGATATAGTGGTAGAAGTGTGATTTATTTTATTACCCATACACACATTAAAAATGTCATCCTACAAAATATAAAAAAAACTAAACATAAAGTATTACATTCTGAACTAGTTAATTGCACATTTTCAGTATCCTCTTTATCATTGTCTTCACGGAACACTAGGTTCACTAAAACAAAAAGAAACTTACAAATAACCGTCGTAATAGCTCCAGATCACATCATTTATCAAACAAGATCTCCCTTGCAACGCCCCAAAAATTATTACCAGCACACAACGATTCATCCGTATCACACTATTAAAAGATCATCTCTTACAGTCTATAAATATCTCGCGTTCCCGAGTCCCACAGCAATATGTCTTGATTCCGTCTAATAACAATTTAGGCAATTATGTGACAAAAGGAAGTGTTTTCGTCGAACGCATTTCTCTCCGGGGGCGAAGTTCCCGCGAAGATCCCGGGGGGCACCACATTATTGCCTCGCAGTGATTTATATGCAATACGCTACCGGTTTTTGGTAACCTCTTTCTTTTATTATTTGTGCAAATCGGATTTGAGTGTCTGTTTGGCGGCCGGTAATTGAATTTCGGTGATTTAAATGTGATATTTAATGTCTAATATAGCTTTACTTTAATTAAACTGTATTGGTGGTTGATGAAAGTTTTGCAAATAAATGGAGCAAAAAAAATGGTTCTGTGGCCATTGCGTAGGGCTCTTTAGTTCCAGCAAGATCGTATTGCAAAAAAACCTAATCAATTTCAACGCAATCAGATGCTATAGAAAACCCAATAGTACAAATTCTTACGAAACGGATTACTTTAGGGTGATTACGATCATTTTTCGGGAACGTAAGTCACAGACACAGTGTGCCGCGACAAGAAAGCTGGGGAACAAAGCGGTGTCGCGTAACTCTTACAAATTGTTGTTAAACTCGATTTATGTCCAACTGCGGCCGCGTCGCGCTCACTGTGCGCTGTGGGAAAGACAAATGTCTCCTCAGATTGTATCCAGTGAACCTAATGTGAACGTTTGCGGCGTTACGAAATTGTCGTACTTTGAAATATTATAATGGCGTTAAAAATGTGTTCTTCTGATGTCGTGAAAGCGCATCTCCTTTGTAAGAAAGAAAGAAATTCTTACTGTACATCTTTATTATTTACTAGCTTCTGCCCGCGACTTCGTCCACGTAGAATTTCTTGTTTTAACATGAAAAATATGACACTCGGTAATATAGTTAATTGATTCAGGCGTGACTTTGCGGAAATCCATTATAAAATACAATACACGTAGATATATATAGTAACCTATTTATATACTTAAACTATTTTTTTTATTTTTATTAATTTTGGACTTTGCGTCCAGCGCTCGGTGTGGTAACACGTCGCGTTCTGGTTTGCAATTGGTCAATCGTCATCCTGAGGATTCCTCGTTGAGAGGTGAAACACGTGTTGATTTCGTACAGGGTTTTTCAGGACTCTTGAAGAATAGTCAAGCGGAATAGGTTACTAAATATATCTACGTCTATTGTATTTTCACTCGGTAATACTATAGCTTCCCATTTATTCCCAAAGAATTTTCGGAATCGGATCAGTAGCGAAAATTACCCCGTACAATACAAACTCACATACCTCTTTATAATATTAAGACTATGATAATGTTTCAAACCTTTGCTGTGCTGCGCTGTAGTCGGGTAAAACACATAAAGAACGTCTAATTTTCTCAACAATAACGTCATAATAGAAACTAAGGATGATAAATCCTACAAAATAATGTCGGTTTTGACTACTTCAAATTAAGGTATAAATTACGATGAGCCAATCAGCATTAATCCTCCTAATGATGATTATAATATAAACACAATAACCAATTAGCAATTCACACAATCCAAGGAATAATAAAGTAACAAAGTAAACGTACTAACTAATTGTTGTTATTTACATCTGAAACGAATAGGATTGACTGTTCGCTATGTTAATATTGTTTGAACAGTGTCAAGGTAAGGAATGTAACGTTATCCGCAATGATTTACTGTAGAAAACAAGGGAGTTCGTATTCAAACGTAGGGGTCGAGTGCCCACCTAGTTTTTCGAGACATCGCCAAGCGCTTGGTCGACTCTACCCGGGACCAGTGTCCTAAGTCTACTAATTTAACCAACGTTACAATGACTCGCCATTGTGAGTTTTTGACAGATTTTCCATACAAAATCTGTCAAAAACTGACAATAGAGAGACCATTGGCCCGCTGATGGCTGGCCTATTTTGGCCATTGCATTGCCATTTAAAATGGCAAAGCTGCCAGCTTTTAGGGTACTTTTCCTGTTGACAGCGATGCGGACGATTTTTTTAAATATATTTCCTATGATTTCTTCCCTTCTTTTTTATAATGTAGTATGTACAGATTAATTTACAATGTTAGCTTGTTAAGTATGTAAATATATCGTGTTAAAAATAGTCAATCGATTTTCAGTGAAAGTAGTTCATTGGTATGTAGGTAGGTATTAGTTCATTTGGGGCTGATTCTACAAAAGTCAGTCATCTTTTATCCGTGAACAATGGACGGCTAACAGTATTTGTATGGAAAACCTGTAAAAAATTCAAAATTTATTCGCAGGATATATGACTCACACTCAGCACCATAATTCACAATCTGAATCATTTTGAAGGATATTGCTACTTGTATTGCAAAAATAATAAAACATTTTCATTTTTCATGTTCGAAAAAGTCTGCTCAATAACGCAATGAATGTTGTTGAACTGTCAAAATGAAAGCCATCGCTACTGTTAGTGTGTTACGCAACTACCCCGCTAGTCAAATTCGCCTTTAGTCATTATTGTATTATTGTATGTCTACTTCGTTCACAGATTTACCTATTATAATCCGGTAACCATGTTTTCTGAGTCATGTCGTGACTGAAGTTGTGGAAACTAATGACTAAGTATTA
This sequence comes from Lithophane ornitopus, assembly GCA_948473465.1. NCBI lineage: Eukaryota > Metazoa > Arthropoda > Insecta > Lepidoptera > Noctuidae > Lithophane > Lithophane ornitopus. The sequence continues at coordinate 9,161,770 of OX419636.1, forward strand.
GTATATGTCAAGCTAAAGTAAGTCTTAAGCCTTAAACTAACACCTTCATGCATGGGTTGGACGGAAAGATAAACACAGTGCAAGCAAAAATATATTCGTGCTCTATGGTATTACATCTATTACCACATTAGTATTTCTTATTGGATTAATGACGTCATAAAAAAAGAACCATTATCGGCCTACTTTTCAATCTCCAGACAACTTTTTTTTATTTGAGGAATAAATGCGGTTTGACAGCCTTTGTATGGAAAATACTACTTATGCCAAACCACCATTTTTATTCTTCAGGTAAAAATTAATATGATTTACGAATTGAAAAATCGACCCTATAAAAACTAATATATCAATAGGTATATAAGCTATTGAAGTTCTTGAAAAAAGCTAAAAAATATCAATTATTAACTGTCACGTGCACCAAAACACTTCAAAACGTCCACTTGATGCTCGCACAGTGGTTAGGCCCAAACATCTTCGAGGACAAAAAATGCAGTAAATATAAAATAAAGGGAGGCAATAAACTCAAGTGGCTTCTCAATGGGACTCAAACGGTTTGTTTTGACTACCCTCCTGAAGAGGTATTAAAAAAACGTTATTAGTCTACTGAAACTTCAAAGAGTCTTTCAACCGAATCACTTAAATAAATATCTGAGATTGTATTATAGGTTTCATGAACGAGTGTTTTATGGTTGCATTTATAATAAAACTTATTTTCTATAAAGTACTAGTGTATTAAATTTTTATTTGATTAATTTTCTTGTGTAGCAAATAAAAATCAAAACTTCATTTCTGCTTCAAAGAGAGATAGCCTCAAGCGAATTGCGTTTTACATTAAGTACGTCAATTTGTCATAAAAGCTGTGATTTAATGTCTAAGAGGGTAACGTGTATCATTACCATCTACAAATCTATCAACTTTGTCCACCCAGGAAAGCAAATTCTATTTAAGTTAGCTCCGCATAATACACGGTTAACCCCAAGGGTAATTTAAAGTACATAATCATTATTAGATTTTATGATTCACAGCAAATTATGCCTTACAAGCGATTCCTCGTAAGTCCCAGGGTTTTGTCGTAATTTCCATGCAAAATATAGTCAACAGCTTCAATTTAAATAATCATTTAAGTACTCATATTATCGTCTATTGTACAAAGATTCAAAGTATGGTAAATGCAGCAGCGGCGGCAGCGTGAAGGAAGATAGGAATCTTAATGGTACATAAACTGTAATGTACATATTAAGTACGCATGTATTTATTTATGTTTGATAAAGTAGGTACGCACGCAACATGGCCTCGAAAGTCCCCACTCATGTCAAATGGTTAAACGACTGTGCGGTACTGTCAATCAATGTAACAGGCAAATTAATATGACAAGGGCGAACATGAGTGCATTTCAAGTATGAATACGCATTAATTTTACTTGATTAGGTACTTAGTTTTTTTGCGGTCAGCTAATAATGTTTTCAAAAAATGTTACCGACAAATCTGCCAAAAAGATACCTACAGAGTTTAAAATCTGACAAGTTAATTACAACTAGGTACATCTCTATACGGAAGTATGAATAACGAGAGTATTTAAATAAAGTACATAGATAGATACATTTTACAAATGTCTGCCGGCAAGCGTCTTTACTAAAGACGATCTTACGATAAACATCGGTCGTTACGCAGTCACGGGCGATGCACTAACTGCCGGAATACACCACGCGTGCAACGTTTTTGTCCACAGCACCGCCTTTTTGTAGCACTGGGCTTTCTTTCAAATTCAAAATTAGAATGCGTGCTGGTATGCGTAATACGGACAATTAGTAAGCGCCTATGATTTATGTGGCTGAAATATTATATTTGAAAATTGATTTTGTGTCTATGCTATTTTGGCGCCAACATTGAGAGACCGCTAACGGTTTTAAGTCTGTGATTTTTTAAATGTATTGGTTTTTTCCCAAAAATATCTGAAACTAATCTCATGATTGCTTTAATTTGTTAGATTTTATAACAACATTCTGTATTTTATGACCATTTAATTTGACAATTCAGAAATCTCTTTAAATTGAACGGATTTTATTACAACTTCTCATCAAAAACCACTAAACACTTGATAAGCAAAAAGTAAAAAACGATTAACCGCCTATGATGCATAGATTAATCTCTATAAATTCCTAAATATCATAGACAATAATAGCAGTGAACGCCGCCAACGCGCAAAGACAATGTCTAGTAATTTATGCCATACTAATTGTTACTAATGAGACATTGTGGCATTGTAGCGTGGGCCAGACAACCTTTATGCGCAGTACTTGCGTTTGTCACATATACTGATATTAACCATTAATTAATTAAAGTAATGTAATGGTCGGTAATGATCGAGTAGATGTATCGGTTCAATTATACTTCCATCCAAATGTGAACGTCTCTATGACTCGTTTGTATGACATAGTGCAGAACGAAGTATATGGAAATTTTGTTTTTACTCGGATTCGAGATTCTTCCGGCTTTCTCTGGGAGAATTGTTGTTTTGTTTTGGACGTTGCATCTTTTTCGTGTTTAATAATGCATATTGTATAATAACTTCCTCTAAGTTAGTCTACAGCATACTATGCATGCAGCTTAGTTTCCAGCACTGTTCCGGACTACTGAAGTGGTTTATACTTTTGAATGAAATTGGCAAAGCATTTTCTAATTTTAGAAATACCGTTACGACAAAAAGTCATGCTGACTTATTCGAAATTGAGTGACTTCTATTGAGCATTTCCCAGCGGTTTACCGACGCTTACCGATATCTTACAAAATAAACTAAGACTGCAAACAGAGTTGTAATTTGAACACGATTTTTGTTGTAAAAACGATTTGATTTTTTCCTCGTAATCTGGTAGCCAACGGGCCGTGAAACCAGAAGGTCCGACGTGTTGTGGACAGCACCCGAATGTTCAGTCCGTGTGAACAGGCGCCCGTGAGAATGTGGTCAAACTTCGATTGTTTTATTAGATTATCCCTCTCTTCTTCTCTGCTCCTAGTACCTATTTACCAGTTTTCTTCGATTAACTCATCGAAAGATATCGAAGAAAATAGAAGGCATTTAGCCATGCCAATTATTTTCAATTTTATTGCATTGAATGTTATTTATTACACAAAATGGCAGAAAAGATGATTTAATGAATCGTTTAAATTCATAACGGCAATACAGAAACTCATTGAAATGATAACTATGATGCAATCCTGCTTTCATTAAAGATGCTATTTATTATATCAATTCGCGTATCTATATCATAATGCACGCTAACTGAAATCGTGCCAGATTTACATTAATGCAGCAACCCACGCCCGCGAAGCGTACTGTTCAATTAAAATGAATAAAATCATCCGAAAAATAGTATTTTTTATTTCATAATCAATTCTGGTCGCCAAGTACGCAAAAAAAGTCAATCTTGGAAAGAATTCGAATATTATTTTGACATGGATTCCAAGAAGCAACCGCAACAAACCGAATCGTCTGTGATCGTTTCGATTCGATTCGACCGCAACTCACTCGTTTGTCAAATTGGCAGTTGCCGCTTTTTTATTTTCACCGCACAATTTTCGTCGAATACATGATATTTTGCAATTCTTCTAATAAACTTATACGGTTAATGAAATAGTTGCACTAAAAATATAAAAAGAATTATCGCGACTTTACTGATAAAGTCATTGAATTTTCCTCCTCAACTTTCCACAAACCATTCTCCTAACCACAAACTACAAACAACTAATTTTAAAAACACCAAAAAATCGTCTTAACCGGATACTTATCCCTAATTAAGAAGCAAAAACATCGTTATATGTCACGCACCATTTTGCGGCGGCAACTCAAACGACACACTAACTCGAAACAGTCGGAGACGGCTGAAATAGGCCGTGGTGAGAACTCACCCGTTAAGATGGAAACGCTTTGTACTGTGTTTTGATAATGGCCATGTTGTGACGTTTTTTGATACCGAATCTAAGATGTGACACATGTCGGGTATATAATTAGAATTAAGAGACTGATTTGTAGGAGTCACTGGCAGTTATTATCGTGCTGACAGTTTTAGACATTAATTGAAAAAAATATTCAGTACTATTTTTATGATGTAGTTGCCCAGCTTAGAAGATGGTTTTGACCTCGCCTTCTAGCCTAGAAGAACGACTTCAAGTGCTCGGATACAAAGTAATCTAATGTTTTTCTCCTGTCGTGTTTTTTGCACTGTCTTCGTTCGCTAATTCGGTTCAGTAGTTACTTGAGGCGTTAAGAAGTAACAAACAAACAAGCACGCAAGTCGCAACACACTACAGCAGGGATATTATTTAGTTGATCGCAGTTTATAGCCTATCGCTAATATTGAATATTCAACATGTAGGTATTATCATCGATAGAAAACTATAAAAAGTTACTGCAAAGTTGTATTGACAAGCACATAATCCACGCTTGATAGAGCTGGCATTATACGTGTTAGACAAAATAAAAGCAGCAATAGTCTTATTGCAGAACTGAAGGAGCTGTAAAAATTAAAACGTAAAAAAAAATAATTACAAGAATACCTAACATGTTCAGTTTAATAGTAAAAATCATTGTGGTATTCAAACTCAAACTAAAAGTATTTATTTCAATAAAACTTTTGAATTGTCAAGGGGTCGTTTAATTAGAAAAAATAAGCTAGTGGCCCATTCCGAAGTGTAGTAGGTTCCTACGGAGAATGGGCAAGAATAACATATTCAAAAAACACAATACTTTTTGTCTATGCGCATTAGTTACACATAACGTCATTATTATCACAAACCAATTTGTTAGCGTTCACTAATCACGTTGAAGTCACAACATTTTCAAATTAACATGATTGTACAAAACAAAAACATAGTACAAGAATGGTTTTTATAAAACAATATAAAATAACAGTCATTAAAGTGAGCACGTTCATTCGTATTCATGCAATCAAACAACTTCGGATTATTTCATTTATTTCTATTTTTTGGTAGCTACCTGGTTATTATGCATAGTTCCCGTAATTACTTTTACGAATGCATTTTGCATATTAATCGGGGAAAAGGATATTATCGAGTAATCTATCTTTAATCTTTATATTATTTTACGGTTATATATGTATGTTATTATTATAAGCGAAAATACTTTTATTTGTTAAAAATTATGCCATTTATAAAGAACAAATTGGTGTATTGTTTTTATTCTATGTTTATGGTCGTCTTCCGTCAGGTTCCGTGTCATTATTTTTATGTTTACATCTCTGTATCTGATCTTTGAACACAGTATAAGTAAGGGTAGTGCTTATAATTCTTTTTTTAACCAACTACGGCGAAGCTAAAAGGAGGGTTATGATTTTGACCCGTTTGTATTTAGCTTTGCTGTTTCGTGAATTACGTTATTAAAATCATATAGGTAGGTACTAACTTCTTCAACACATTAGCTTGTATAAGGATACAGTACCCTAACAATGTAAGCATGACTTGTGGTCATTGGACCGGTTTCACTTGCAAAATCATACCATTTGGTACCAGCCAGTTACTAGTGATAAACAAAAAAAATAATCCTAACTAATACCTATTATAAATGCGACAGTGAGTTTGTTTGTTTATTTGTTACGCTTTCACGCTAAAAAGGCTGAACGGATTTCGATGAAATGGCACATTGGTAGACCATGACCTGGATTAGAGAACAGGACGCGGTTATCTCGGTTAGAACCTGGATGAGGCTTGGCACAGGAGAGTGGGGATTGGCACAATAATAGAGAAATCTGTGCTCAACAGTGGGTGCCGTCAGGCTAAGGTATACCTTCTAGACATATTTCATATTAGCCAAGTAATTACCTGGTCTTTGCACAAAAACTTATGCATTTAGAGATGCAAAAACATCGATAAGCCTTACGACCTATTCCTAAAGACTACTGTATAAAAACAATAATCAATTTAATCCTTTTAACACGAAATTTATCTAACTATTTAATTAATATAACACGTGATATTTCAATCTTTACAAGAAATTAAATATTTAACAAAAATAAACGAATTCAATTACTAAATATCACGGATTTAGTCAATTGATAACTGATAATAGTTATAATAGAATAATCGGGAATTGTTTTCAATCGAGTCGAAAAAATCGATAGATAAGACCATCTAATCAATCAGTGTTATAAAAAAATCGATGCATCTCACATAGAACCCAATTTTGCTACGCTTTTTTCGCGTATCAGTCCAAATGAGCGTGCGATCTAAGAAAAAGAGCCTTTCCATTGCATCTCGGGGTCCGAATAACAAGGTGTACGATCGAAAAAACTGGACAGGACATTCAATTTGTGATCGTTAAGGAGCTGTCCAACACTATTGTTCAAATATCACGATCGTGTGGAATAAGGGAGCGGGTTGGTTAAGGCGAGCAAGTGCAACGAACATAACATTTTGACATTGTTCAAAAATCATGCAGATAAAGAAAAAAATCAAAATCTATTTCTACAAAGGATTTTAAGCAATACCTACTATGAACAGGGGTCCTACCACCACCGCTTACAGCAGTATTATGAAAGAGATGAAGCTCTACAGGACGTATAGCCTACACTGAAGTAATATTAATATAATACTGCTGTAAGCGGTGGTGGTCAGGCCCAGGTCTCATTGATCAAAAGTTTAAAGATTCCAAACAAAAAATATCACTGTAACAAGTGTGACGAAGCATTGCCCCAAGTTCAACTTAATTTTCCGGTAGCCAAAATAACTGGCATAAAAATCATTGATCTTATTTGTAACGTCTCGATAACTCCGCTATTCGCCGGCTAGTTGCACCCAACCTGTCCCCACTTAACCCTTCGCTCTTCACTTAACCGTTCGCTGCAAAACAAAACCGACCTTTAACTACACGTTTACGTGCGTATCGATCCGTTCAAAGCTGGCAACTCCATTGATTACGAGCCAATCTACATGGCAACACCGAACAACAATACAATTCTTTAATCGATATCGATTGCGCGCTCAGCCAAAAATTTATATTGACTCGTGCGTTTTGACGAAGCAGTGGATAGTACGTAGATGATTGTACCAGTTTTCTTGGAGTTTTGAGAGGAGATAAGGGTCAGTCCGATGCCCCTCACACACAAGGCCCTACGTGATGTTATTGAGGAATTAATTAAGTACGTAAAGCAACATCCATGACAAAATAAAACGAAGAAGGAAGTCTCGATTCTCTCCAGCTTTTGATGGAATTAAGATTCAGCTTAATTCTGATAAATGATGCGGTCGGAATGATTGTCTCTCGACCTTTGCGATTCTGAAGAACTTTATTCCTTGACGTGTTTTTGTTGACATCGTTTTAGATGAAAAAATGCAATTAATTACGTTTATTGCAGTGTTCGTTTTTGTTGCAATGTTTTTTATTGAAAGCGAAAATTAATCGGTTCTTGTTATGATCCATTTATCGTGTGATAAGCTTGTCATAACAAATCATTTGTATTGTAATTACCTTCCTATTTTATTTAATTAATTTAATAAGAAAATTGGCACAGCACTGACATATCATGACAAGTTTGATACAAGAACCGAGTCCTTCATAAATTCTCACATGACAGTGTGACAGCTCACAATGCGAAAACATTTGTTTTAAAATTGACTGTTCGCCAGAAACCATAAGGTTTGGCATATCATAGACAAAAATAATTTCTTCAGTACAAAGGTATTGCAATTTTGACCATCACTGTTTTCATAGAGCGATAGTACAAACCATGAGCATTAATATGGCACCTGGCTTGGAACTCAATACTCCCCCTGCTACCCGCGCCGCGCCCCGCCGCGCCCCGCCGCGCGGGGTAGCGGTGGGAGTTACAAATATCATTGAGTCAGTACAAACGTGTCAGTGGTCTCACAATGATCAGTTTTTGACAGATTTCGTATGGCATATCTGTCAAAAACTGATCATTGTGGGACCACTGACACGTTTGTAAATTACTAGACTTGGCCCCCAGGTGCCATGTTAATGCAAACGGGTGTATGTCTTTTAGAGACTTGTCTGTCTTCAAATACGTATTCTCTCGCAATTATTTCTAAATTATTTTTGTAACAACTCTTACACCTCCAAAAATCTTCCCAGCCATTAAGCCACCAAGTGACACAGCTGGTCAGGTGTTCTCACCGTGACTGATTCCATGTTTTTTGCCAAGTCTTTAACGATGTCTTAGGGTCGGCTCTTTTTTCGCACTTTGCCCGTTTGATTCACATGTAATTGAGGTTCGAATTCGCTAAGGATACGATTAGGCGATGATTAATACAGCCGGCGGTCTTTAGTGAGGTTACCTTTACTGTTAGCGGACGATGTGCCCGGGACTTTAGGTTTTGGAAGAAACGTTATTGCAATGTTATAATCAAAAATCCAAAGGAATTTCTAAAAGAACATCTGTGAGATAATCCTATTTTTAAGTGTCCTAGTTGGGTGTGCGTGTACGATAGTGTTTAAAGTCTGTTTTTCAATCTCGTAGACTAATTTGACAGGTGTAAATGTCAAACTCCAAATTTAAAACAATAAACAACAATCACTTGAAATGTCAAATTAGTCTACGAGTAAAAAACAGACTATAGTTGACTAGTAGGTATACCAACTAATCACAAGTAATTCTACTTAGTAAAATAAAAACAAAAATAACCCAGTTGAGGTTCTTTTTTTTTTTACAACATAGTAGGTATCTAAAGCGGTTTTCGTAGAAGATGGAGGTGAAGAGGTGCTTAGTGCACCAATTCCTCCTATATTAGGTGAATCAACCTCCAATTCTTCAAAACGACGAGATGTACGCTACATACCACAAAAATAAATTCCTTTATAATTTTCGCTAATGACACATGACGGTGGCCGAATGTGGCTGACATCTGATAAATGGGAAGGGATTCATTTTATTATTTAATTACCACTCCATGCATCTCATGTCCTGTTTGTACTAATTGATTCTTTTGATGTATCGGATTCTATTTTAAAAAAGTTATTTAGCGAACATTTAATTCGTTGAAAAAAATATGTTGCCAGTGTTATGTAGACTGTGTACAAAAAGGTTTTATGAGGCTAATTAATTTCCTTGTTATTTATTAGACAACTTGTTTTGTGCTTGTTCTAATCAGTCGGTTGATAAAAACTTGTTAAATATCATATAGAGGTACATAGAGGTAATCAATATTTTATGTCTGGTTTCTCTAAAAGGAATTTGAGTTGCAATCTTATTTAAATGCTCTATGGTATCTGACGCTATCTAAAGGAAAATTCTAAGTAAAATTTGAATTCTTGGAAAATGGAAGTAGCTTCAGTTTATATACCAAAACTTATAATTTACCAACATAAAACGGACGTAATTTAAATATTTTAACAATGATAAATGACTCACTATAACATGCTGAAAGATTAATCATCAAATTGTGCTAAAATGACGAATGCCTTTTACCGCCAAACCAACTTTACTTAGCGTTACAAAAACATAAAATTTTCTTTTAACATGTGGTGAATGTAATTGTGTATTAACTTCAATGTTGTGAATTCCAATAAATCTGACAATGCATAGGCAGTTTAACTTAACGATGCACATTATTTTAAGGGTTATTTTTTATTAATATCTGTGGTGAACCACGCAAATTCCCGCGCAAAATATCTCTGAGGAGGTCGCGTTTTGCATTCTTACTTTTTAATGACCATAAACAATCTAATGATTGTTTCGCGCTCGAAGCACAGTCTTGAAGTGTCACTGATTGATTTCTGCATGGAATTAGTACGTACTATATAGTACAACGATAGAGTTGATACCATTGTGTTATTAGCATTACGAAACCTATTAAAACGTTTGTTTTTTTTCCGTTGCATATCGTAATGCGAATACACTGAGAATTTCTATCAAATACATTGGCTTCATAACATCTCGCCTGTAATCCGCGAAGGATTAGGCAGAGGTGTACCTATTACACCCATATTTCGCCAGTTAGGTTGAAGTCCCATGCAATACCTAGGGGGCGAGGGATTGCCATCAACTGGGCACAAATCCAGATTCCGGACAGCTACTAAGATATTCCAGATAAAAAGACATTGGCTATTTCTATTTAAAATCAATGAATTTATTCACCAAGAAACACAAATCGATACTTATCATAACATTGTATTGCTATCTAGAAGCTTAAAAAATTCCGACACGTTACACATTAACAACCGAAGCAAACCTAAAAACATTAACAAGTTAATTTGAAAAAAATAATTACGCGCATTGTGCAATTTGAAACACAGATAATACAAAATGTGCCGGATGTAGAGATAGCGCCATTGTTGTGTCTTCATTTCCTTTATGTTTATTGCCAGAGCAATAAATAGAAAATTGAATTTTAACAGGCGTGGAAAATGTTTACTAAACTTAAATACCTAAGCACTTAAGAAACGTTTTTGTTTTTTTTCTGTAACTGTTAATCTTTACTTATAATAGCTGGCGTTATATCTCTATAATAAATTATTGCTTTTTAGATATTAAAATATTGGAAACACAGTGTTAATGCACATGTCAATGAATCAATTTATTTTCTTAAAATAGTCCGAAATGAGATAAGTTATGAAATCACCCGCTTTTTCTGTAAAAATCTCACGGGAAGTGAGCTGTCATTTGTCAAAAACCTTTTGGCAAAAGGTTACAACTGTTTTACACAAGAAAAAGCTAAATAAAATTGTAATTACCATAAAGGAATGAGCAAACTCCTAGCTATCGATGACGGTGTTGCATTCCAGAACATAAAATATTTAATAACTGCAACCCATAACCAACATCAATTAACTACAACTACTATAATGAATTTGCATTAGCAAATTTATTGAACACCTATTATATAAATCTTGCACCTATTACTGATATCTAAACATAGACGTTTAAAAAACTAACAGAACGCAATTAGACCGCTAATAGATTTGCAAAAAAATTGGCTACATTGTCCTATTTGATTGTTTTTTCATTATTATAAAACTGTTTTACCGACGGCCCGTATATGATTCTCTGCTCGTTAAAATGTAACGATACCTGGGTGTGTTTTATAGTGCCTTTTACGAGGGAACAGTAACATTTTAGCGCTGCGGGCCTTTTATTGCGCTGTCATAGAGTCTGATGTTTTAGTGCCTGATAACGAGTGAGTGGTTATCTGTGCGTCTGCGCCTCTACAACCCTACTTTTACTTTTAATCTTTTTATATGGAACCTGATTTCTGTGACACCCTTTCAGAGGTCATTTAGGGATTTATAAGAATAGGCTTCAACAGAATTTAGAGGGTTACATTCACAATAGGAGTTGTGACTTCTTAATCAAACAGTTATGCCAAGGATCTGCAATTTGAATTTGATTTAAATTGCAGATCTGTTCGATAGTAATACTCCTTGAAATATTTGTTGTTTTCATAACTCCTAGACGGATTTGCTATAAACGTTAACCTTAGAGAAAGGCACTTCGTTAGTAACAAAAAATATATGTAAATTCGACTAATCAACAAACTCGTTTGATTCTATCGTTTAACGCAACTTTTTTCCTTTTAATACCTTGTCAATTGGCCACTTACTAAATTCTTTTTTACACATAGTTAATAACTTAATAACCGTAACTAATTCTTTGATTTTTTGTTCCAGATGGTCAGTCAAATCACCTGAATCTCTTCAACTCGAGGCCCCAGCCCAAGAAGAAACGAAAATCTCGAACAGCCTTCACCAACCACCAGATCTTTGAGCTGGAGAAACGGTTTCTGTATCAGAAGTACCTCTCACCCGCAGACAGAGACGAAATCGCAAGCTCCTTGGGGCTCTCCAACGCTCAAGTCATCACATGGTTCCAAAACAGACGAGCAAAGTTGAAACGAGACATGGAGGAATTAAAAAAAGATGTGGAAAGTGCTAAAGTATTGTCAGCTCACAAGAGCTTCTTAGAAAATGTGACTGACCTGGGCATTCTGAAGAAGAAAGCCATGAGCATAGGTGCTAGTGAGGAGGCGGCCACGAACCTTGTAGTGAACGCGTCCAAATGAAACGAGGCCTCACGCGCGATCGCAAACGAAGCCAACTACGATCGGCGCGTGCTCGACTACTAACTCGATAGTCGAATCGACTAAAGTGACAATGTGTTACAATTTCAATGCGAACGTTTTAGTGACGTTAGATGTTTTTATCTCCACTATTAATAGTATTTCGTAAAGTACATCACTATTTAATACGTCTGTAAATAGTATTAGTTGACCGTAGTGTATTGTTGTACAAAACTTATGAAGCTTCGTTCGAAATAAATGTGATAGTTGATTTTATTATTTAAGTACTTAATATTTTATAGAGATATTCCTAAATTATTTATTTTTGTTGGATTATTAACTGGCTTGTAGAACAGCAATAATTTTATTGAAAGCAACGAAACAGTGAATAGTTTTGGACATGTAGATACTGAAATAAGAGTTTTCCATTAAATGTGCAATAATTATGATAAAATTACATCATCTGTGAGCCAGTTACAAGTTCCAGCTTACGTTACTATTGTACATATTAAAGGTAGTTTGTTTAGTAATTAAAACTTAAAGCGTCGTTTTATAATCTTAATGAGAAGTACGGGGTTGATGAAGTGTATAGTACTATCTTATCTAATTTTTAATTAGTAAGTGTATTTACTAATTTTAAATTGGTTCAAATTGTGGATTTCTACTAATTAACTACCAGCAATAGAGAACGAATATTAATGGTAGTGACTAAGTAATTTCATGTGATTTTAACACCGTTACGTGCAAAATAATGAAGGCAAGTCGTAAAAATGTACAATGATTTTTAAGCGTAAGCAACATAATTATTTTCCAGTTTTACAATTTTGTATGCATTGTGTAAATAAATCATTATTAGTCAGTTATATCACTAATTGAATGAATCGGCAACATTTTGTAACCGTTCAATAAATACTTTTGTATTAATTAGCTATTTAAAATGTGACTTGACACTTGTGTTACATTTTTATAGTGACTAGAAATCAATTTGTATAGTATATTCTTGTCTATTTATGAATTCCACGTCGTCATTGTAAAGTTTCGTCAATTTATTATAATTATAATACCTACTGACGACGTTTCATTGTATGTACTTATAAAAATTATAACAAGATCATGTTTTCTCTTTGGAACAATTAATTATGTATATTTTTCCTCTATTATTTGTTAATTACTACTGAGATCAATTCCATAAAATAATTTTAATAAATACAAACACATTTTGCAATCGGTATAAGATTAATCGACTAAAGAATCGTTATTTTGTAACGCTCTACACCTCTATATTCCATTTTTGATTTTTATTTACCGCTTCGACATAGACAATTATTACGTTTTTCTTGAGAGCAATGGTATTGATCTGATAGTGTCTTCTTGTTCCTACTATGATAACGTACAGCTACTTAATGTAACGTTTGATGTAACGTTTTACAATAGGCACAATCTGTGCTTCAACTATGTGAATATTACTTAGTGTAAATAAACATTATGTGTTCTAAAGTGCTTTGTTTAGATTTATTTCTACCCTATACCCCTCTACCTCTTGATGTCAGGGCTAGGCATAGTCCTTCTTTCATTACCCGACTACGGCGAAGAAAAAAGGAGGGTTATGATTTTGACCGGTATGTATGTATGTATGTATGTATGCTCATCTGTTCCCTCCTATCTTCTAAAGCACTCATCAAAATTTGACAAATGAGGTATCGTTGGAAGCGCCTTGATTGTCCGCTGGTTATAGGCTATGTGACGTCACATTAAAATGGCGACCTCTAGAGGACAAAAAGTAAGGAACTAAAAAAAAAATATTGTTTAATCGTACCATGTTGGGTACCAAATGAAAGGGCTTAATAAGCACATTTCAAAAATATATATATTATAACCCCAAAAGAATTTAAAAAATATTAAGTAATAAAAACTAAAACCCAACAACGACTAAACACAGACAGACAAATCAAAAATTCGGAGTCACACGTAATCTGTTCGATTTATGCTCTAACACGTGTGAATCCGGATTTTTAATTTGTAACTAAATAACTGATTGATGATTGCAGTATGTTAGTGAACGTACATGAAATAAATAAGATGTTGTATATCTCTTAAAAATAATCCCTGCATCACTGTCTTTAACAAAAAACCGATATTCAAATTGCCCTATCTCATTTATGATGAAACGGAGCAATTTTCCTGAAAGTACCATGCACACGCCCAAAGGAGATCATACACCATCCATACATTTTTAGGCTATATGTGAAAGAGCAAGCCAAACAAAAAAAGGTATATTCCGAAAGATTACGTTTTTCTCTTCATTTTTTATTACTACAAGCTTTAACTTTAATAAGATAACTATTAATTATTTTAACTAAAACATACTGAAAACAATATTTTTCAAAATCGTATAATAGGCATTGCCCCACAGATTTGGTCCGATAGTGAAAAGTGAAGAGAATAACATGTTCTAATGGAATATATCATTGTTTTTGTTTGGCATGATTTAGCCGAAAATGAATGATCTCTTTATACTTTTATGTGTCTTATGTTGCCAAAGACAAGAAAATGGACGAATAAGCCACTTCGTCTTAGTTAAGAATTTACCGTAATTTGGAGGTCAGCAGCCCATACCTATCTTTTTAGCACGGCTGGAACCATCCATTGTTGTAAGTAAATCTCGTGGCAACACGAGTGAAGAAGTTTGCTGCATAAGCAGACAGCGAACCTACTACTGATAAAAATAAAATAATAAAAACTAAAACCCAACTACGACTAAAAAGGTATAAACAAGACACCGCAGACAGACTAATTAAAAATCCGGAGTCACGTGTTAGGGCATAGATCGAACAGATTACGTGTGACTCCGGATTATTAATTTGTCTGTCTGCGGTGTCTTGTTTATACCTTTTTATTCGTAGTTGGGTTTTAGTTTTTATTACTTTTTTTTTTTAATTCTTTTGGGGTTATACGATATATTTTTGAAATGTGCTTATTAAGCCCTTTCATTTGATACCCAACATGGTACGATTAAACATTTTTTTTTTATAGTTCCTTACTTTATGTCCTCTAGAGGTCGCCATTTTTAATTTAATGTGACGTCATATAGCCTATAACTAGCAGACAATCAAAACGCTTCCAACGATACCTCATTTGTCAAATTGTGATGAGTGGTTTAGAAGATAGGAGGGAACAGATGAACATACATAAATACATACCGGTCAAAATCATAACCCTCCTTTTTTCTTCGCCGTAGTCGGGTAAAAAGGATTACGACAAGCGGGCAGCTTAAAAGCTGTCACTGTCCTCTCATACTATTAATACTGTAATTTGAAAACATTGTAAAAAGCTTCTTTTTTTTTTAAGATTAGTAACCGTGGAGTTTCTTGCCTGCTCTTCTTCATAGGAAACGACCAATTCGAACCGTGCACCTAGCTTCTTAAGTGCCCTTGTAGGTTCATGAGAAGTAAAATGTTTTGATTTTGAGTCGTAAGTATCGAAAGAAGGTGAGTACTTGTTACTGCTTCATGATGAAAATCAGTGTCATTAAATCGATACCTAATGAAAATTATAGTCCCAACATAATCACTTGAACATTGCACTTCATAGAATAGGTATTGTAGGTAAGATACTCTTTGTGCTCCAAGATCTGACCTTGAACAACCTCTTATGGTCCGAAACTATGTTGAAATCGATTATTGGAAACGAATGATTTGAAACATCGATTAAATTATAATGTGGGCGTCAAAACAATTGACGAATTTCAACATGGAGCTCATCAAATCATCGCAACGATCATAAAACTCTTAACACGTAATTGGCGACTCAGGAAATCCCAAAGAGTCATCGGGTGATAATATTAAGCTGTGTGCAGACTGTCTTTTGACTTACATACTGCCAGATTAATGGCAATAGGCTCACCCCCCCCCCTCCCCATTACATGGGACTTAAACATAACTGGCGATATGTGGACGTGAAACCCCTCTTCTAAGCCCTTCAGGGATTTCAGGGAATACAGGCGTGATGTTATGTTATATGTGTAAGTACATACCTACTTGCCATTGCTTTAAAAAATCAATGATAGTCAAAGTCAAAGTGATAAATCAAAGTTGCATATTTATAGATAAGCTGTTAGCGACGTACAGAACTATTTTTTTTTGGTCCGAAGGACCAGTGGCAATTACTTTCGATTCGTTTCGTAGTTCTACAACGACGTTCAACAGGATAGACATAAGCTCCGTTCGAATTTTTATTAATATGATTAAATACATACATTGGGTAATATACAATGTGGAGACGACAATACAACAATAAATGAAAACACTGGCAATACTATGCATAAGAGTCATTCCATTCTAATACCAAAAACTAATACCACTGGTATTTGTTTCAACTTATATTTATTTTCTATTCCGTACGGATACCATTGTTTAAACGAATACCAAAACAAGTTCGAAGATGTAAGGTACAGTCAGTAAAAATGCTTTGTATGTAATTTCATTTTTCGAAGATGTGAACGATTAATCTACTTATGAGTTGGGAAACTTTACGAACAAGATATTATGTGATAATGTAAAAAGTCAAATTCCTGATAAATATGGGGCCTTCAGGGGCTTTTCCGAAAGACGCCTACCAGAATAACCGGTGTTTTTCATAACAACTTCCAGTTAATTTCATTTTTTCCTGATAGTTATAATAAGTATAGGACATTACAGTTATAGGTAAGGTATAGGACAGTTTTGAGACTTCTATCGATATAGTGAATAATAACGAATACTTTATATTCCTCTTTGTGTTTAATCGTTGGTTGTTGTGCAACTTAGTGAGATCGTTAAGGCGCCTATTTTTTTTTAATTTCTGTCACCCTGGTACTTTTCAAAACAACAAATGATTCAATTTCAAAACTTGTATGTTTACCATTATTGAGCTAAGTAGTAATAAGTCGCGTAAGCACCTAGATCCAGTTCATTTCTGCTTGCCTGGTAGTTTGAATAACTGACCAATTAGGACAGTTGAATTTTAAAACGTCTATCGATATCATTTGTTACGAATCCGTCATGCTGTTCTCTATATATTTCATCGTGGGTGCGTTTCGAGGAATACTTTAGTTGCGCTTCATTGGTTGCGTTTTGATTTTGAGGAATATCCCAAAAAAAGTAGCAAGATGATTCACTACTACTCTTGCCTTTGTAAAAATAAAAATATTAGAAAACAAAAATTTTATTAGGTTTGACGGAGCTGACTGTACCAAATTCAAGTTGTCGGTATTCGTTTGCACATTAAATTTAATTATTTAAATAGTGGTATCGGTTCGGAATAGAAAATAAATATGAGTTCCAACAAATACCAGTGGTATTAGTTTTTGGTATTAGAATGGAATAACTCATGCATAAGAGTATTTTGGAACTCTCAAATAAATCCTAACATGGAAATTAAAAAAGTCATTTTTTCAAACAAACTAAATAGTAGTGATGGGCCGACTATGGGGTTTGCCGATCTTTGACTAGCTATCGTAACTAAACTATTGGATATATTTGATTAATTTTTTTGTATGTGAGGATGTCATTAGATATACAGAGTTTAATTTTTTGTCGTATTGTCGTCTTTACTTTGTATATACATTGGGAAATACTAAATTAACTAAAAGGACTAACTAAGTATACCAATAAACATAAAAACAAAAGGACACTTAGGCGTCGAAGTATTCGTCCGCATCGCTGTCATCCGGAAACGTGCCCAGAAGACTGGCAGCATTGCCACGTTGAATGGCAATGCTAATTCTTTGGTCAAAGAACAAGCCAGCCGTCTGGTCACGTGAAGTGTCGACCAGTCGGTGGGAGATTTCCCTAAAAAGGAGACGCGCACTCGGGCCCCATGACCCGAGCGTTTCGACCCCAAACGGCTCAAAAATGTAGTTGCCTATAAGGTTTATTTACGCCGCTTGAGGGTCTCAGCAGCCGCAGCTATTGGGCAGCTTATGTCAGTTCTTTTTTTGACTTTCCATCATCGTTTTCGTTTATAGTCAGTTTGTCTATGCCCACGATGTGCACTGTCTTACACCCGGTTTCTGAAAAGTTTATGAATACAGTCACACTATCAAATTACCTAATCAATTGGCAGCAGCCAATCAAATCATTTGGTAATGTGATTGTAGTGTGGTTGACATAATTTCAGTGCGTAGAGCCAGAGATCAGATTCTAATAGCCATAAAATTTTTAAGGAACATTGTAGATTCCCCAGAGCTACACAATACTTTGTGTACACTTTATGTGCCTGACAACTACCTGCGTCATAGGCCTACTCGACGACACCGACTGTTCGCCACATCCCATTGCCGCACTGTGTCGCGCGCGCAATCCCCGTTGTGTCGTATGCATGGTGGTTTAAACTCCTTAATGGAGACAGTCCCGGAATGTGACATCTTTAATGGTACACTCAGGGTGATCATGTCAAATTGTCTCATGTTCTGCGAAAGCTATATTGTTAAGTAAATATTATGTTGTATGTTGTTACCACTTTATGCGATTTTATTTTCTTTTCCTAAAGTTATTGTTAAATATGTTTGATCTCTGACTTGTTATTTGTTTTGTACAATGTTAATTATGTAATCTTTTTAGTTTTATGATTAGTTTTACCTGTTAATTACTGTCATTGGCGCAAGCCGTTGTAATTAATTATAAATAAATAAATATTAATTCATTTCAACAAATCACAATAGTCCAAATAACTTTGACAATCTGTCAACCAATTAATTGTAACTAGATAGCCTTTCCTTTTGTCAGATAGCCATTCTTAAACCGGGTGTACCCAAGTGTTAGTTTTTCTTACGTACCAAGTGTTATTAATACCGAAACTAACCGCAGATCAAACTATTACCTAATCAGAAATATGCCGTGCAGACATTAGTTCTAACACAAACATGTGTTCTCATGCTAGTCGAAGTAATCAATTCGGCACACATCGGAACTTAGAGTGAGAGGGTTGACGTCCACTTGGAGATAGCGATATTTTTTATCGTTTAACTAATAGGTAATAATAATATAAGAATTCACGAGGATAGTTTTAGAAGATAGAATATTAAACTAGCAAGCTAGTAACTTTGGCTTCGTGTATGCAGGACTAGTTTCAATTGTAGGGTAATAAGCTAGTAAACTCCCCATGATGGGATGGATGGATGGGGTTCTATTTTTGAGCTAGTAGCGCCACCCACCACCGATTTTACTATCCTGGCTTGTGTACTAGCCTCGTATGGCCGGCAAAGATAATACCCAATCAGACCATTTTACAAGTCACCGCAAAGACATAAGCTTATAATTTTACTAGCATCGTGTAAACAGCACTAGCTTTCTATCCTAGCTTTGAAAAATAGCCTCATGTATCCCGGGCACTTGAGAATATGCCCGTCTAATGAAAAGGACTCTGGCAATATCAAGGAGGTTTGCCAACGGTGAGTTGTAAGACCTTTAAATTAAAGGTTAAAATTAAGGTAGGTCCTACCTACTTACTCTTCTAATTGAAACACAGCAATGCTACAGAAGCATGACGTAGCAAAAAGAAGTATAAACATTATTAGCCTATAATGTTCCCACTGCTGGGACACAGGCCTCCTCTCTGTGAGAGGACCCAGTGGACCCAGTGTGGGTTGGTGGACGTCGGATGTCTTCGATTTTTTTTGTTCCAGGACATGCCGATTTCCTCACGATGTGCCGATTTCCTTTACTGTTTTGAGAGCGGTAGTGATGAAATAAAATACACAAAGCGAATGAACAGACAGCCTGGGTTCGAACTCACGACCTACAACTCATAAGTCGGGGCCAATACCACTGGGCCACCACGGCTCTCCTGTAAAAAGAATTACTAACTAAAAATCGAACGTCAAGTAGTTTTTTTGTTGAGATCCCCGATGACGATGACTTAGGAATATGAACTGAAATGACAAAGACGACCTCATAAGCTTCAGTCTATCTTTAACACAGATTACTTGTAATTGAACAACATCATAATATCATAATTAGTCATTGAAAAGCAAATTTTATAATAACTCGTAGCACTCGTAGCACTTTGCTACGCTTTTTGCTACGAGCTATTTCAAATGCAACTTGCGTTCTATGCAAGCTTTTGTTTTCATAAATTGTTTGTTTTAGGCGCTTCGTGTGCAGACTATGGATAAGTGGGAGCTTGAGCTTAACTTTATGATGTCTTTCTACAAAATGGCTTAGATCTAGGAGGACATTGAGTTAAGCTATGAAAACATAAATATGTGATATGAAAAATTCAATACCTTACATTTATATTTAATTTTTTATTTATTTCCAAAGTTATTTTTACGTCCCAAAATTTTATAGGGGACGATAATTAAAGAAAAATCAAATATAAAACTTAATTTCTTTAAAAATTAGATTTCTAATCAGTGTTGACACGCATTCAGGCTTTTAAAATTGCCACAAATGAGATACTGAAAATTGGCTTGAGAATTGAATCTCTAAAACTATTTTAACTACCTACTATGTATATTGGGCTAGTAGGAGAGCGACCACCACGATCAGGTGACCGGTTGTGAAGGTCAGATGTCAGTCGCTTCATGTTAAATACTGGTATTCCGCTGCGTCCGTTTAGACTGGAAGCCAACCCCAACATAGTTGGTAAATATATATATATATATATATATATATACGGGTCGACTTGACAACCTCCTCCTTTTTTTCGTCGGTTAAAAAGCAGATAGATGATGGTATTATATGGGAGTAAGTCACGCATATCTTCGCTCGCTGGTCGCTTATCTCTCACTGGAGACTGGCTAACGTTTCAGCGATTGTCTAAGCTCAGTGTTTGTTGTAGGCGTCGCGTGCCGGATGAAGATCAGCTGGGACTACAATAGCGGATTGGAAACAATATCCGTTCTTTTTTATTGTGTGACCAATACTTAGGAAAGTGTTCTTGATTGGTAATATAAGTAGAGAAAGAGTTATGTAAGTAGAACATACTTTTGTTATTAAGGTCAGTCACACTTTTTTTTCTTCACTGCTGCAACAGCTCCTCCTTTTAAATTGCAGGAGTGGTTAGGTACTGTGTCAGTCTGGCCCTTAATGGGTGGTCGATATAGAAAGTCGAAATTGTTACCCTTATAATGCCCTACCAAATCTTTTACAAGAGTATAATGGCTCTTTGATCATCAAATCTGAGGACAGTCCTCTCCTTTCCGCTTATTATTTGATTCTTGCGTCACATTCAAAAAGCGAACTCTGAATATGTAAACTAAGCCTAACAGCCGTTGTCAAATTACACCAAACGTTCCAAACTCAAATTGTTAAAACTGTACGAGAATTTGTTACGGACAAAAGTTTGTTAAACGTTAATTGGTCGCCCACTATAGCCGTAATCACCAGAATAAATTGACCCACGAATACTAGAACCTGTGTAGAAATAAGAGGTAATTTTGAACTGGTTCTTATGTTAGCACGCACGCTGGTTTCGGTCACATTTTAAATATTAATTTGTGGTTGTTAATACGTTAACTATGGTCACTATTCTTGCACAAGCGTGATGTGATGAACCGTAAACAATAAATAATTGCTTAAATACCGTCTAAGACCCACACCAAACGTTTTATAACTATAGTCAATTTCATTCGCTATTTTAAGGCTCCGTTTACTTAAGACAGTTTTTTTCGATCGTCATTGAATTGCGGTTGGAATATCATCGCAAAATTACAGGAAACATTACAAAAATTAAGAATTACAAAGATATGAACAGTAATTAAGTCAAAAACACACAGTACAGAAAGAAATCCAGTAATAACACGGCCATGAGCTGTTAATTTATGTTGCCTATTGTCTCGTAATTAATACTGGGCCGCCTTTTATTGATTTCGCGGGCTGCACTCAAAAACTCGAAACTGCGGCTTTCGGGCTCTTTGTTCCAAGTTTAATACTATAATTTTTGAGGTCAACGCGCGTGATGGCAGGGTGTAATGTTGCTTTGTAAAATGTGACCAATTTAAATACACCCTCGGGCGTTGTTGCTCCTCTTGAGTCATCTTTTCAAAGTCTAAACGCAAAAAGGCGGGAGGGGCCAACTTAAACTGGCAACCCTATAACAGTTGTTGATTTCGAATGCAACAATTCAAAATTCAAAATAATTGCCGCGCACATCAAACATAGGATGTTATTACGCAGCATTTGTTTTTGGAATCGTAATGAAAGGTAGGAACTTTGTTTGGTTAATGTGTTGCCAGTATAATTATTATTTTAAGTGGCAAGTAAAAATATCATTCCTTGATATAACGCTTCCCTATTTCTTTTATTGGTGCTATAATTATGTTAACATACTAAAGACGACAACTTAAAACGACTGTAATTTTTCTTTTCGCTACACCGTGTATTCGATAGTTGCTACACGAGTACGTAATTTAGAAATAATAGTTTCATTAATGAAAACGTCATTTTAATTATAATTAAAGCGTCATTATAATTAATTTGAACAGCACGCGCCGCCTTAGGCGTTGACAGTTGTGAGTTTTTTTAATAGACCCCACCCACAACTAGGCGGGTATTCTGGGTATTAGTACAAAAGTTAATATAAAATACTGGTTGATGTCACGTTTCAATAAAGTGTGAAAGGACCTTTTATGTTCATAAATGGAACACTAGTGATTTGTTCTTAGCGACATAATTATGTCAATACGGATTAAAAAAGGAGGTTCTATATTACTTAGGTACTTTTTGTTTTCAGCTGTACGTGGTAGTGGTTTTTCACTTCATCACACATGTTTTTGGATCAATGAAGCTTAATGTGAATACAGATCTGCTATTTTATTCAAATGTCACTGTTCTCCCAATAAGGGCGGTAGATAAGCATTTTATTTGATTTTTTATAGAATTAGGTAGGTGGCTAGTAATAGAAATGAGGTTTTAATCTTTAATTTCTGCAGTTTTACGTACTTACATCCGGTTTCTTGGATTCAAATATTACATTGTACCTATGCAAAACTATAAATACAGGAAAGCAATATTAACAAACTAAGTTATTGAGAAAGCATCCTTTCTAACACCAAACCGGGTCAAAACGTCTGTCATGGCAATAAACAATTTTTATAATTTTATAACACCATATTGCAAGGCTAATAAATAATATTCACAAATTCATCACTAAAGCCCCATACGACCATCATAAAGTTTTTTTCTTCTTTCCACATTAAACTCCCCAAGGCAAAAGAATTGACCCAAAAATCCAGCCTTCACTGTATCGAATTAACAAGAGAATTCGCTTGAATGATAAATTGTTTCGCACATTCGTTTCCCTATTATCTTTCAAAACTGCCTACTGACTGCCGTAACGTCGACAACACGACATCAAGAGCTGTCGAAATCATCTCACAGAATTTTAATCTCTATACCAATCACATACAGCTTAAAATAGAATCAAGCTTTTTCGTGAATCCTCTATTGCCCTCAGTACGTGTAAGTTCAAAAATGGAACATGCGATTCGAAACTTTATTGTCATTGAGAAAAAAAATAAACAGCCGCCAAAAGTTGTGCGAGATGCACAATAGCCAGTGGAAGTGGAGTGAAATGGTGACAATGGACGATAATGAAGTGGTTTTGTCATGTTTTTAGGCGTTTCGCGGCGTGTGGGTATATTAAAGCACAATTATGTTATAAATGGGCGTTTATTGGACGATTAGTGCGACGGATCGAGGAGGCGTACGCTCTTGTGAAACTTGCGTTTTGAAATCGTGTACAGTTTCTGTCAGAATTGTTTGGTTCATTCTGAAGTGTCATAGAATATTAGTAGAGTGAGTATTTGGAGCAGTTTTTTTTCCTTTTTGTTGCACCTGGTTTTCGCACGTGTGGTTGAATGTGAACAATAGATTCTGGAGCCTTCTCTATTTCACAGGCAATTAAATCACACCTTGTAAATCCGGGTTACTTACGACACATTGTTTTAGATATACGCAGCATATCTCGTAGCATATCATATTACTATACGATTTATTAATGTTGCAACAACTAAGTATCTTTCCGTAAGTGAAAAGCTTTTCTGTCATTTTAGGGAGCAAAACTGCAAACTAATATAATCGGTACAAAATGCTAACGTTATCCAGATATTTAATATGTATAGCGCTTTTTGTAAATTACATTACCTAATTACCAATAACTCTCAATTTACTGTCAATTCCTGAGATCGTAAGGTTAATTCCAACATTGTCAATTTTAATTGGCCTACCTGGTAACGTTGGAAATTATATTGAAAGTCTAAGCAACTTGTGTAGCCGAACATACCCGCCACATAAAATAACATAATAGATTAGTGAAACACTCACATTAACTACGTGCTTCATTGTCATCTAACGTCATTAACTCTTGAGGGACTACGTACATTGAGCTGCATCAACACGCGACGTATCAAAATCTGCACCAAATATTACGTAATACACTCGCAATCGCAATCGCGATGTCGATAGCTAAAGTTCGTTTTTTAATCCCGTACTAATTTGACATTTCAAATGATTGTTCTATTCTATTCTATTTTTATATATGGCAATGGTGCCGATGTCGACAATTCTGCCAATGTCAGATGTGTTAAGAGAAAAGGTGCGAAGGAGAAAAAAATAAAATAAAAATCAGTACGCTACTAGGTACTTGAGTTTACTGTGAGACTTGTTGACGGGTATTAGTATACTGAAACAAACAGATAAAAAATTAAAAAAAATTGTTAGTGCTAAATAATTATGTTTACATTTGTTTGTTTTTTTCAATTTGGAGTTTGACATTTGCACCTGTCAAATTATTATAGCGGGTTAAAAAACGAACTTTACGAAAAAACGAATGCGCTACGATCTTCGATCTTCTTGCTGAGAATCTAGACGAATGAAGTGCGATCAGCGAGGCCAGCGGTGGACTGCTGTAGGCTGATGATGATGATAATCAACAGGTACCTACTCTGTAATCATACCATACGTGTTACAATGAGGGTTTTCTGAAATGACATTCGCCGTCAGCACTGAGCCGTCAGGTCCGGGCACCCATCAAAGCGCCTATTTTACTTTAGACATGACTGAATGATGAACGTCATCACATATAAATTCATCGACGAAATGAACTCTTGTCAAAGTGACGCCACCTGGTGGCGTGAATTTTTATGAAAACCCTCATTAGGAGTGCAGCCAGTACAGGTATGGAAGTTAACGCGCCCGTATCACACTTCACTTTTATTAGCATCTACAAAGTTGCGATCTTTTACCGACAAGTGTCGGTAATTAGTCGTCGCGCCACCTAGACAGCCATATTATTATAAACAATGTATTATAATTATTACCTGTGCGCTTGTATGTCTCCGTATATGTCATTACTTATGCCCGGGTTACACGAGCCTGGTTTGTTAAGCTAAGATAGCAGGCAATTAATATCCTGTGTAACTATCCTGGCTTGGCACATGCTAGAGCTGTTAACACGTTACTAGTAAATTGTAAGCCCATAGCATTGTGATGACCGACACCGTGGAGTGAAATGATCTGATCTTCGCCGACCGCATGAGACTAGTAGGTAGGTACATAAACAGTAGCAAGTAGTCAGGGGGGACGCTACTAGCTCAAAAATAAAACCTCATCATATTAAACTATCACACTAGCTTACTACCTTTCTCACTAGCCTAGCTAAAATCCGGATAGTTTTGTATAAATGAGGCTAGATTGACTATAGCTTGCTAACTTACTATATCCGAGTCGCTTTAGCGCGGTAATAGTGGCCCCCTTGACCCCCTTTATATATTTTCTAGCATTCTTTATTTGAAAAACAGAAATAATATCCGTTAATGTCCTGAACACACGCGTATTATATCCATCGTGATCTTCGACATGTTTCAATAACGAAAAATCTTACATAGTTTATTATTTGGGTTCCTACGGAGACATACCTACCTATTAGGGAAAGGGCATTGATCGCTATTTATTGCCATGCTAAAGCGACTCGGGTATAGCACTATCTTGCCGCTCAACTGTCGATTGGCTATAAGAAGGCGATAACAATTAAAATTCTATTGTGTCTCGTTAGTGACATTGACAGTTGGAGGTTTATCCTTTTTATATAGCATCATATAGCTTCAAAATCTATAGCCTTGTGTAACCCAGGCATTATTTGGGAATCGCACGATTATCTAAAACGATGGCGATTAAGAATAGTATTGTTTACATTTTCATTTGTATTTAATTGTACATCGAGCGTTTTACATAGTTTTAGCGTACAATGTTTTCTACGATCATTTAATAGGATAAGATACTACTTGATTGCTAGTTTCAATGTAGTTTGTCTTTATCATTATTTTAACAGTATTGTCTCCAATAGGTGTTGTTGACCACATAATTGTTTTATCACCTAAGGTTTATTTATTTAAAGTATTATCAACTGAAGATACATTACATTTATCATCTCCAAATAAAACTGTACCTACAGTATAATAAGAAGTCAATTACAGGTAGGTATAGTATTTTTTTTTATCTCACGAAGCGACGCGCGCTTTTCTTATGGTAATCAAGTGTCCAAACAGCTGTGAATAGCGTTAGCACTCAACACGTCCTCGAGGCTGTCAAGAGAGGACGGGGTTGCGTGGCAGCACGGTTCGGGGAGATTGTCGTGGTAGGGGTGTACTTCTCTCCGAACCGAACTCTCGCCGAGTTCCACAACTCCCTTGCGGAGTTGAAAGTCGTCGTCGTCGGGTTCCGTTCCCTCCCCGTGCTCGTCTTCGGGGACTTCAATGCCAAGAATGTGGCTTGGGGTTCCCGGAACACGGACACACGGGGCAGGATGGTGGAGGACTGGGCTCTGGAGACAGGCCTGGTCGTCCTAAACCGGGGTTCTGTCCCCACGTGTGTGCAGATGCGGGGTGAGTCGGTGGTGGACATCTCGTTCGCCAGCCCCGCTCTGTCGCCGCGTGTCATTGACTGGCGCGTCATGGAGGGGGTGGAGACGTATTCCGACCACCGGTATATCCGGTTTGACGTCTCCGCCCAGTCCTCGACCTCGCCGGTCCGACAGGCTCCGAGTGGTCCGCGGTGGGTGCTGAAGCAGCTGGACCGGGAGCTTCTCCTGGAAGCCTCGATCGTGCAGGCCTGGGTGTCATCACCGGACAGGCCTGCCGACATCAACGACGAAGCGGAGTGGTTCCGGGAGGCCATGTCCAATATTTGTGACGTGGCAATTCCCCGGGTCCAGCCCGGATGTTCTTCGCGCCAGGTGAGCTGGTGGTCGCAGCAGTTGACGACTCTGCGCCATGCATGCGTTGCTGCGCGACGCTGGTACGCCAGGCACCGCAGGCTCCGTATCCGCCCTCCGGATACGGAAGCCATTCAGGCGGAGCTGTACGAAGGGTAAAGAGCGGCGAAGACCGCCCTCCAGGAGGAGATCCTGCGGGCCAGGGAACTGGCCCGCGAGGAGACGCTGGAGACTCTGAACGCAGATCCGTGGGGACACCCATACAAGATGGTGCGGGAGAAACTCCGGCCATGGGCTCCCCCGCTGACGCAGAGTCTCCGACCTCAGCTTGTGGCGGACGTGGTGAGCGCTCTGTTCCCTTCGAGAGGGGAACATGCCTCCCCGCTCATGGCTCCGCATACTGCGGTGCTCGATGCGGACCACACCGCCGACGACGACGACGATGCTCCGGAGGTGACCGAGGTAGAAATGAGAGTGGCGGTACGAAGGCTGAATGCCAAGAATACTGCCCCAGGACCTGACGGCTCACATGGGAAGGCCTGAGTCCTGGCCTTGGAGGCTCTCGGGCCTCGACTAAGGGGTCTCCTGAGCGCATGTATGGAGAGGGGTCAGTTCCCACTTCGTTGGGAGACGGGGAAACTGGAGGACTGGCCTCATAAGGAAGCCGGGGCGCCCTGCGGACTCTCCGTCCGCTTATCGGCCCATCGTGCTGCTCGACGAGGTGGGCAAGCTCTTTGAAAGTAATTGCAAACCGCCTCGTCGGGCGGCTGGTGCGGGTGGGGCCGGTTTTGGTGGAGAGCCAGTTTGGTTTCCGCAGAGGGAGCTCTACGGTGGATGCCATCATGCGCGTACGGGCCCTCACGGCGGGGGATGCTGTAGCCCGGGGTGGGGTCGTCTTGGCGGTGTCTCTAGACATCGCCTACGCCTTCAACAACCTGCCCTGGAGTTGCATAAGGGAGGCCCTCCGGTACCACCGGATGCCGAACTACCTCTGTCGTGTGCTCGAGGCCTATTTGACGGACAGGGCCGTCATCTACCCCGGTCACCAGGGAGTATAGAATCGGCGAGGGATGTCGTGCGGTGTCCCACAGGGATCGGTCCTGGGGCCACATCTGTGGGACATCGGATACGACTGGGTGCTGCGCGCCGACCTGGGTCCCTAGCGGCGTCAGCGTAGTTTGCTACACTGACGACACGCTGATCTTGGCGCAAGGGAGGTCGCATCAGGCGGCGGCCAAACTCGCGACACGCGGGGTTGCGACAATCGTCGAGAGCATCCGGCAATTGGGACTCGAGGTGGCCTTGCACAAGTCCGAGGTCATGTGTTTTCATGGCCCTCGAAACGCGCCACTGTCGGGTTCCCAAATCACGGTAGGAGGGGTTCACATCGGCGTCGAGTCGACGATGAAGTACCTAGGACTCGTCCTCGACAGCCGGTGGAACTTCGTGGAGCATTTCCGACATTTGGCTCCCAGACTGGACCGGGCTGGGGCTGCCTTGGGGCGGCTCCTGCCCAATCTTTGGGGGCCAAACGCCTCCTGCCGGAGGCTCTACGCGGGGGTCTTTACGGGGCACCGGTGTGGGCGCGTTCCATTAGGCTGCGGCCAGCCCGCCGGTTGAACGCGTCCCAAAGGGTCATGGCCATACGGCTGGCCCGGGGATACCGCACGGTCTCCCGTGAGGCGGCAAGCCTCCTTGCCGGATTACCGCCATGGGATCTGGAGGCGAAGGTCCTCGCGCACATCTGGGAGTAGCACGAGGAGATAAAGCGCCGGGGCATAACTCCGCTGCCGCGAGAAATCGCGGCACAGCGGACAGAGCTCCGGCAGGATGTCATGGCGGCATGGAAAGTGCGATTGTCGCAGCCCAGTGCTGGGCACGCCACAATAACGGCGATAAGTCCCCTCTTTGAGGAGTGGCTGGAGAGGCGCCACGGCGTCCTCACCTTCCGCCTGACGCAGGTCCTCACCGGACATGGCAGCTTCGGGAGGTACCTGTGTAGGATTAGGCGGGAGGAAACGCCCGGGTGTCACCACTATGCGGATCGTCCGGAGGACACGGTGGAGCATACGGTGGAGGTGTGCCCTGCTTGGGCGGAGCACCGCCGTGTCCTCGTGGAGGCGATTGGTGGCACTGACCTCTCGCGTCCGGCCCTGGTCCAGGCCATGGTACGGAGCGAGAGGGCATGGGAGGCGGTCACCTCCTTCTGCGAAGCAGTGATGCTCGCGAAGGAGGAGGCGGAACGCGTGAGGGAGAGGCAAAGCTTGAGCCCTCACGCCCCTAAACGCAGCCGCTGGAGATACCCTGGGCGTCGGGAATCCCAGGCGGATTCCTGGCCACCATAGGCGCGGGCTTGAGGACGGTGAGCAATGGGTAGCTCGCCGTCCAATAAGGACCAGGCCCGGGTCGATGGCGCGTCGTGTTCCACGCGCGCCTCAAAGAGATGTCAGCACACCTGACCACGGGGTCCGTTAGGACCGATGCCTGCCAGGTTTGCGGAATAGTCCGAAAGGAATACCGGGACCCTGGCAACAGGCAACTGAAGGAACACGGGTGGGTTTTAGTCAGTAAGAGTCTGACACGCCCTTCCGCTCCGCCCAGAGCGGGAGAAGTCATTTGATGATTTCCCACCAAAAAAAAAAATATGCACTCACACGTAACACACACACGCACACATACACTTCCGACTTCGCCATTGACTGAGACGGCACCGAGAGCTCTTGCGGTTACACATATTCAAAGCGTGTTTGTGCACTTGTTAACCACAAGTAAAGTGCGCGTCGTATAGTATGATAAAAATTCGATAATCACAGCTTATAAGGTTACAGGGTTGAATGTTACTTGCACGAATGATCTAATTGTCTATGTGACAGTTGCAACCTTAGGAATTGGAATTGTTGTCAAAAGTGTTAAATGAATTACAAAGTCGACTATACAACATTAACACTTGATGAATACTCAGAGTATCAGTGACCTAAGTGCAGAGGTAACAATCCTCTGATGACGGTAGTTATGCCATGTTTTGCTGGATTTTACATGACTATCTTATGATGCTTGCAAATAATGGCTCGGTAAATGTCTTATCATAGTTTTATTGTCAATGGTTCTTAGCCATCATAAGATAGGCACGGCACATGGTATTCAGGGTAAATTCAAATTCAGCAACCGTTTTATCAAAATTTGAGTGAGAATCAGCAATTTTGAACGTAAAAAAAAACAGCTACAATTTTTTTTTTATATTATGATATTCCTACTTTTGCCGAGCCCTTTTTAAGAGACACCTTCTACTGGTTCTTACCGAATTTGTAAACTAGCCTATCGATTGCCTCCCAAAAGTTAATATACCAAATGATTCCGATGTCAAACCACGTCATCCCGCTTTTAAATAAGCGGGATGACGTGGTTGTGCCAAGCCTGTCCAAATGTTAATCTGTTTAACATGAACAACGGCCGTCAAGTAGAAACTAACAAGGATCGCGTCAATCGCGTCAATCGTATCGTCGTATCAAAGACACCGGCGTATTGTTGGCGCGTCTCGTTGCCGATACGACGCGTGTGTTAATCCCTTCTTTGTGACGCTGGGGAGAGGTTATACTGAGAGCGATTTGTAGAAGCCTAGAGGTAAATGATTTGTCTCAATATCAACGTAGATTGTAGACTATTGGAGAAAGATTATCTTTCTGACAGCAATTCCGAGAGTACACCAATAAGAAACTTGAAATTATGCTATATTGGGGCACTTGGGGTTGTACTGGGATACTGAATGAAAGCTATCTTGTTAATAGAGTCAAAGATTCCAATTTCATGTGTATAAGGGTTAAGTCTATCGTTTCAAAGAAGGAGAATGCTTAAAAGCTACTAATTTTAGAATTTCCAGGAAAAGTAAATTCAATATTTAGTATGGATAATAATTGCATCGCTGCTTTTCAATTCAGGATTCACGAGTAGTTTGAATTTGTCATGAGTAGTGAGTAGTCTTCTCTGCCATGTCGAAGCATACCTTATCAAAGGCCTCACCCAAATCAAAACAAACGACACATCCAATTCGAAACCTCTACACTTATCTAAATCACTTTAAGTGGTTGTAAACTAAACCACTCTGATTATCTAATGTAGGTATACAACACGCTAGATATCGCACCAATGCCTTAGGAATGTCATAAATAGTTTCGGTATCAATTGATTCGCTATAAGTACTAATGAGGCATGGTTCCTTTGGCCGACCTTGTCTTTCGAGCGACACATTTGAATTAAAACTATTTGCCGTCCACCCATTGGATTTTGAACCTTATTTGTTCGTTGTCAAGCTGGATGGTATAGTTTGAGGTGTCAAAGTAGTTCGGTAAAATCGTAAGCCGATAATAACATTATTCGGGTCTAGTTAATGCCGCCTTTGATACCAGGATTAGAAGCGATTTAATAGTTTCGGCTCGTATATAGTTTGATGAAGCAGCTGATAGTGAGATGAAATGAATTTGATTGTGACAGTTTGATGAATGTATGCAAAATTTCGAGTGGATTAAAGAGGAATATTTAGAGCAGCTATAAAGTTAGATTTTATAACTATTAATCAAGTCAGGAGGATATCCAGCATGTTACTGCGATTAATAATGTATGCTTGCAGTTCGTGGTGATTATATACTACTAGCTGTTGCCCAAGACTTCGTCAGCGATCCAGGATGACAAGTAACCTATGTCCTTCTCCGGGTCATGGTCTATCCATGTGCTAAATTTCATCCAAATCTGTTAAGCCATTTTAGCATGAAAGCGTAACAAACTCAATTTTGCATTTATAATATTAGTTAGAATTCTCACGAGAAGGACGGTAGAAGGAGCGTTGACAAACCAATAGCCTAGTGGGTGGCCTACCTCTAAAAGATCGCGGGGAACACCTGGATGAGACTCGCACAGACCAGGGAAGCATGGTACAAAAGGTAGGAAGCCTATACTCAGCAGTGGGATAGAACAAGGCTGCCAATGATGATGATATTCTCACAGGATCATTTATGATAATGTATACAGTGTGTTAAGGTAGACACCGTTATCCTTGAAACTAGTGGTTTGGTTTCATTTATAATATACTTTTTCTATGGGACCAACCTTAAAATCGCGAAAAAAAAATCTGCTGTTCCATACATTTGTGTTCACTTAAATCGACAAAATGTATGGAACAGCAGATTTTTTTTTTGCGATTTCAAAGTTGGTCCCATAGAAAAAGTATATTATAGATGACACCAAACTACTAGTTTCAAGGATAACGGTGTCTACCTTAACACCCAGTATAATTTATTCTATCTTCAAGAGCCTCGTGCTTAGGAATTCATTGACTGTTATGATAAGCTTTTCATAGAGAGTGTTTTAGTTTTAGTAATGAGATATTCCACTGCATATAGCCATAATTTGGCTTCGGACTGATGTATACCTCAGACCAAATAAAAAGCCTTTCAAAAATCATTCAACAAAAACCACGAATGGATTGGATTATAAGGTAGGAGTACATTCCTACATGGGTGGACGACCTACAGAAGATCGCGGGGAAGACCTAGATGAGACACGCACAGACCAGGGAAGCATGGCACAGAAGGGAGAAGGCCTGTACACAGCAGTGGGTGGAACAAGGCTGCCATTGTTGATGATGACATACACAGATGAAAGTAAAGGAAAGTATTCAAAATAGTCTGTTGATTGATGCAAAGTATTCAGATGTTCAATTGTTTAATGGAGCAGAAAAAGATGACTAAACAAAAGACAACTTAAATATCAATCCTAATAATCTAATAAACTTGTTAAAACTAATATAACATCAACGAAAACTAGTCCACAAGACAGGCTAATAATATCGCCGATAGAGACAGTCGCCATGATCAATTACGTATGACAACGACGGCAAAAACCATCATAGAAAGTGCTCAATGAAAAACTATATTAAGTTAGCTTATTGGACAATTTATTATTGCCATTACTGGCTAACTTTCGATGTAATTTTAAGTCTAGTTGATGGATATTGCTAGAAAAAAAAGTCCGAGTTCGACGAGCCAAGTGCGAGTTCGACTCGCACACATAGGGATCCGTACCACTGTACAATATTTAACACTACATCATTTTCGTTTCTTGTATGGGGACCCCCTTTTATTTTTCACTTTATTTTATAATAAAATCATTCGTTGTTATATAGCAGCCATAGTAACACTATGGAAATTTCAAGTGTCTTCCTTTTACGGTTCAAAAGATACAGCCCTGTGACAGACGGACAGACATCGGTTTAGTAATAGGGCCCCGTTGGCACCCTTGGGTACGGAACCCAAAAAATGCTATTGGTTATATGGATAGTTTGATATCGTAATGGGTGGCAATATCATGTCGCTCATCAATATTCTTGAGAAATCAGAATGCGTCATTTCTGTTGGAAATTGACACACGTCTTATTAGCAGTGGTTTGATGGCAACTTTTGTTTAGTTTCATTTTGTTTCTCGTGTATCAGATATTTATTAATATAATATAGCTGAAGGCTGTCGAATTTGAAAAGTATTTTTTGCATTTGATACTCCAATTCTTGAAGAAGGTAATGGTCTATTTTACATCACGAAAAGAAAAAAGTCAGACGCTATTTAGCGAAAACGAAGTAGGTACATAGCTCGGGCGGGCAATGCGATGTGACGCGGTGGGTCGACGGCCGAGGGCTGCCGGAGGACCAAAACTACAAACGTATACAGGGAAGTTTTATAAAAATGTGTCTATTATTTTAGTATATTGTGGTGTCTTACGAATTCCGCTTGAAAGAAGTCGCGGGCAAAACCTATGTTTTCATAATAGAATTTAGTAATTTAGGAGAATAACAGCCTGTGATGTTCGAACTCCATCATCTAAATCGTCACCATCATTAACCGTCATAGGAAACCAGCATGTCCTAGAACCAAACATTTTAAGACATTTGAGATCTACCAACGCGGACTGGGCCCGCGTATTAGATTACAGCCCACTTCCTCTCAAAGGAGGTCTGCGTCCCAGCAGTGGGAACATTATAGGCTGATTATGCTATGCTTGTGCTATATCAGAAATCTTCTTAGGTACCTTATGTCTATTCAATTGCACGCCTCTTCTCTCGATCCTCCTCGGCCTCTCATCGGTCCATTACCATCATCATCTGCCTAGCCATTCCCAACTATGTTAGAGCCGGCTTCCAGTTTAACCGCATGCAGCAAAATACCAGTATTTTACATGGAGCGACTGCCTATCTGACCTCCACCACCCAGTTACTGGGTAATACGATACCCCTTGGTAAGAGTGTTTGTCACACTTTCGAGCTTCTGACGACCCGGAACAACTGTCAAAGATCTACAAATGACAGCCGGGACCAATGACTTTCCGAAGCACGGGGTCTTGGATCCATCCATTACCATCTACGTCATATTTTATTCGTGTGATCAGTATTATTAACCCTATTATTCATTCTACTCGAGAATAATGGGATGCCCATTCCATCTCAATTAATATTATTTGGCAATAAATAACAAAGGCAATGCCAAAGTAAGTTTAATTGCGACAGTTCAATCATATTTATAGCATTAATCTTCTAGATCAAAGCAAGGAGTATTGTTCATTTCCTCTCAAAATCATATGAAATTGATTGCAATTGAGAGCGAGCTACACAAATGGGCTCCTAAAGAGGCATATTAAAGATCGCAAAGGTCCTTTTGCATGAATCGTAGTGGTTTTACAGAATATTTGTCATATGTAATAATATATTTATCATTCATTCATATATATCTTGACCCAGTAACCAGTATAACTGGGTTGTGGCGGACAGACAGGCAGTCGCTCCATGTAAAATACTGGAATTCAGCTACATCCAGTTAGACTAGAAGCCGACCCCAAGATAGTTGGGAAAAGACTACTTAGGCTGATTCATAGCATCTTTAAAATTCAACGAGCACAAATAAAATGAGGAATTATTCTAAATATTTCTAAAGCGATCAATCGCCATCTTATTAATTCCAATGAAGTATAAAATCTGAAACAAGATGTCATATTCCATTTAATTGTACAACAAAAATCTTTCCCAGAAAACGCACATTAATTACTTAGCACGAGCGCCGAGATACCAGGATCGCATAAAACTGTATGATTTATATCTTATTTATCGAATCAAAGGCTGGAACATCGTTCAAAGGAATATCATAATCTCCCGTTTGAAGCTAGCACTTGTTTGTTATCATTTAATAAACACATTCGAAT
Organism: Lithophane ornitopus; assembly: GCA_948473465.1. NCBI lineage: Eukaryota > Metazoa > Arthropoda > Insecta > Lepidoptera > Noctuidae > Lithophane > Lithophane ornitopus. Next base: position 9,197,219 of record OX419636.1, read on the forward strand.
TATTGTGTCAAGAATAGCTGTGATACAACACAGGTATAGTTTTATGAGTAATGTCGGCTTTGACCGTTGTTTAAACATCCTTTCGGGTTTTAACTGCGGTTATGAATTTGAAATGGGTTATAATCGCTGTATAACGGTGCTAAAAACAAAATCTGTCTTTGAAACTTAAATGGGATGGGAATTATTGCTAAATGTTAAGGATCTTAAAGTGAATTATTTAAATATACTTACGATTTTACGTATAGTTTCGGAGGTTATGACTTAAGCATTCATTTCGATATCGAATCCTCAAAAATAATTCTAAAAAGCTTTTTATTACGGTACCTATTTGTTGAGCAAACATTTCAAATCTAAAAACATTTAATAGAAAGTTAACGACTTCCTGTGGGGCTTGTTTAACCAATAAACCAAACCCCTAAAGTCTATGTATATATATATATCTATAAGCCGACAAAAATGAAAGTAGAAGAGGATATTTACTGGATCACGTGGGAGTAGCCATATCCTATCCTGAAAAGAATAAATTACCCTGATAGCACATAACACTGCTTGTGATGTTAATGCAATGAAAAGACAACAACATACAGCTTTCATGTTTTAAAAATTGGACTGTTTTGCTGATTCTGAATTGTATAAATAAAAACTTTTTACAAAAAAAAAAACACTCAAAACTGAAAAATAACTTTAATTTCGGAAGTCGGTGTCTTTGCTTTTCAATTTTCGTTTTTTGCCACCGACTTCCGAAATTAAAGTTATTTTTCAGTTTTGAGTGTTTTTTTTTGGAAGTCGGTTTTTTTTTTTGTTAATAGTTTTTATTTTTCACTTTTCAGTAGTGGTACCTACCCCACACAAATTCGTATACCACTATCTGATGAAAATAACAGTGAAGGAGTAAAAGAAAGCATCGTCTAGAAAAACTAAGTGGGGAAAATACGTAATATTCACGCTAACTCAAAAACTACCCAAGCAAAGTTAATAAAATTTATATGGGACCACCTCGGAAGCATGACCTACCATACAAAAACAGAATCATCAAAATCGATTCATAATTGGCGGAGTAATCGCGTAACAAACATACAAAAAAAAACATACAGACGAATTGAGAACCTCCTCCTTTTTGAAGAAGTTTTACGAAATAAGGCTACAGATCTTTTTCATTTGTAACCAAAAAGCATATCAAGAGAGAACAGATGTTTAAAACTGACAATCAACAAAAAAAAACAGTTTTAAAATAAATCCATCAAAAACCTATCTGATAAGGCTTAAACATTAGCAAAAAAAAAAAAGCGCCCGTAGCTTTAACTAAATTAAATTAAGCTAATCGATACCTTTCAATAGAGAACGCCGGCCACCCTAAATTCCATTAATATTAATACACACATAAACAATTATATAACTCTAGGCCGTTTTAGGAGTGAATTGATCCTAATTATGTCGAAATAGGCGTTAATAGGACATCTAATGGGCCGTTTTATGACCACGCGGGCCTTCAAAGAGCCTCCCGTACTATTTATTGGCCTCTTTTTGTGTCCCGATCTAAGTTTTTGTGTAAACACTTCGGAACTTAGAAGTTCGAATTCAATCGTTCAATTTGAACGTTTTGAACGTCTCAGTTTTTAAAGTTTTCGGTAAACTTCGCTTGTTCGGTAAATTGAAAATCTTTGTACATTTTGAGTGACACTTAAAATTGATTTGTTTCGTCAATATCATAAAGATGTCGGGGTTTTTATGTTGAATGTGTAGCTGCAGAAGCTTCTAGTTTTTTATGAATGAAGATTTAAGCATGAACATAAAATTATAAATAGAAAAATACGGCCAAGTGCAAGTCGGACTCGCGCACGAAGGTTTCCGTACCGTATCTATAAAAACGGCAAAAAAATCACGTTTGTTATAAGGGAGCCTCCTTAAATATGTATTTTATTCAGATTTTTAGTATTTGTTGTTATAGCGGCAACAGATATACGTCATCTGTGAAAATTTCAACTGTCTAGCTATCACGGTTCATGAGCCTGGTGACAGACGGACAGACAGACAGACAGACAGACAGCGGAATCTTAGTAATAGGGTCCCGTTTTACCCTTTGGGTACGGAACCCTAAAAAACTAATACGTTGGTGGCTTGAAATTCTTAAATACGATTAGGATGTATTGTGAATTGGTTGAGCCTTGAGTGTTTTTGACGCAATTACGCTCGATTCCTATGGCCTATCTAAATATCCACAGTAAACTTTACTAACTAAGATCGTCGAACAGGAGCAATCTAGCTTGCCTACGGAGGTTATCAGGAGGTGACCCTATCATCCTTTAGAAGCTTTTAAGCTTTTTTTTTCTGCCGGGTTGCCGGGTACAGATTGGCGAAATGTAACGCACGTTGAAACATAACCGCCTAAGATATAGTTGTTGTGTTACTTACATTTTATGTTGCTTAGCATAATCAGCCAATAATATTGCCATTATTGAGATACAGGCTCGTAGGGCCTGGGAGCGGTCTCTGTATCTACCACGGCCCAGTGCGGGTTGGTAGATTTCACATGTCTTCGAATTTTTGGTTCTAGGACATGCCGGTTTCCTCACGATATTTTCCTGCAACGGTACAAGAGCTGTGCGGTTATTTATAGTTAAGTTATAACATTTGAAACGTGTTTTCATGAAAAAAAGGTAAAAACCAGTTGAATTTTGATATCTTCGATATTTTCCTTCACCGTTTTGAGAGCAGTGGTGATGAAATAATTTACACAAAGTTAAGCGCCTTCTAATTGTTGCATATAACTAAAAATAATAATAATGAATCAAGAACTTTAATAACTGAAAATAATCAATGTTAATATAATAATGATATAATAATAATAATGCATGTTAAATTATTTGTAAATGCATGGAATAAAAGGCTTTTTTATTTTATTTATTTATTTAAGCGCCTGCTTGGGTTCGACTTCACGACTACAAATCGTAAGTTGGAGCCGTCACCACAGGGCCACCACTGCTCTGATGTTGCTTACATTGCACAAATTAAGACAGCTATTTTGTATTACAGACACTTAAGCACCTTCAGAAACTTTTCGAAGGACAAGAATCTAGCTTAACAAAAATAAAAACATGCACAATTTTTTATTTATTGAAGCTGATATGATTTTTCTTCAATATAAACCCCCTTCTCTTTCCTATATACTTTAAATATTTATAGACTTAACCGTTTTTATCAACCAACACCCTTATTACCACACATATAGGTACCTAGCAAACTCCACATTTACTCAAAAACCGAAGAGTATTTCTGTCATATCGTTTTGCTCCTAACCGAAGGTATGACCAAAAGAATAGGCACTATTGCACCATAATTTATAGCGAAGCCCGGACGAGCTATACGCTATAATAGCTTCTCAGACACCTTCGCGTGTTAGAGGGGGACGGAGCCATCCGCGAGAGAGGGATACAAGACCAGAAGCGCCGCTCCACGTCAAAATACGTGCTCCGTTCGTTTTATTACCTTGCGGTGATGTGGCCAAACGACAGGACGTCGATATCGATAGAATTTTGTTTTTTTTTTGTCCATAGAATGAGAGATGAAGTTAATGATGACATGAAGCAGAGAAAAGAAAAAAGTAGTTTTCACTCTTTTTGAAATAATGAAGCGATGAAGATGTACTTACACTGATCAGCCAAAAGTTTTATTTGTTCTCTTCAATGCATATTAAATTTTAGGTAGGTACTGTAGAAGCCTTATTTATTAAATTAAGAGATATGTAGGTATCTTCTACTCAAAAAAGAGCATCTCAGGAAAATTAGAGTTTATTGCAGCTAGGATCGAAATAAATTAATGATTCTCGTAGATACACTCGACAAATATAATCCATCCACACACCACAAAATAGAGTTAAAAAAAATAATATCTATCAATATGAATATTAAAACTCCAGATTTAAAAGATTTAACATCCAAAAAAAACATCGACAACAACAAAACCGCTCACTCACACGCACATCCCTAAAGCCGGTGCGGCGGCAACATCAAAGGAGGCCACCTCTTTGATGTGGCCGATGGCGCGCGCCGCCAAACACCGTAAGCGCCAAATCCATACGTCATCCTCCTGTCATTATAACGCCTCACAATCGAGGCACGGAATGTGAAATTACTTACGAGACAATATAAATTGACAACTCGGTTAATACCGATTACTTGCCTTTAGTGATGTCACTCTGTCGCTGGAGACTTCGATTGGCAAGGTGATGCCCATCAATTAGGTGAATTGATTTCGGTAATTTTGTGAGTTGATGAAATTGACAGGTCTTGGGCTTGGGTAAGTTGACTTTTTTCTTTCGTCATTTTTATTGAGGAAGGTGCGTTGGTAAGTAATAGTTGTGTTTTCGGTATTTTCAAAAATAAGTACCTAGTACTTACCTACAGGCGCGGTCGCAGCCCAAGATTTTGGGGGGGGTCACCATTGGTGCCGAGGAATATTTTTAGGGAAATGGTTACCTAATTGATAAGGTACTCTAAAAACTTTTTGTATATGCCCATCAGGGTCATGACCCCCAGGACCCCCCCCCCCCTCGGAACGCGCCTGCTTACCTACCTAATTTGTAAATTAGACTTATTGTTTAATTTAGATTGATGGTTGACTGAACCAGATCGACACGACTTTTCACAATGTGCTTGATTCAAATAAGAACACACACAATGTTGTAAGAAAATTATTTTCCTGAAAATTCTCGTAGCTTTCATAATTGAACCGACCTGTTTTCATATAGATAAATACCTATATGAAAAGAGCTCGGTTCAGTTCTATAATGAAAGCTACGAGCTACGAATGATAGTTTATTTCTGGTGGCTTAAAAAGGTCGATTTAGCAGAATCATAATAAATGAAAATATTATGAATCATCTTAAAATGTCACAAACTGACAATTCATAATATGATCTGCGTGTACTTATTACATATTACGAAATAATTCAACTGTTTGACAGTTTTCTATGGAGATTCGTAAAATGGTCCACTTTATGAATTGTTTTTAAGTCAAATTAGAGGAATTGCTAATGACAGCTGGGATTCAGGAAATGGACTGTTTTTAGAGGAATTGCTAATGTGGCCGGTTTAGGCCCCCTGTTCTGCTAAAGTAATGTTGATCTCAGGTGCTTTTTGGGAAAGTTCAGTCCAAAGGCAGACTGATTGATTGAGACTTCTTAACCTTCTTAATACCTAGTAATTAATATCGGATAATATCTAGTGGATCACTGTCCCCGTTTTCACTCATTTGTCTTGTAGTTGCATTTACTTTTTATGATACTGAAGCTTTTATGCAGCCATCTTTTGATTAAACTGATGAATCAATTAAAGAACTTAATTGGTTAATCTTTTGTTTGTTATTGACGAGTTGCTGATGGACATTCAATTAATGTGTGCAATAAATAGCTATTAATTTTTTAAATTACTTGACACTTTCAACCATCGTGTCAGTTTTTTTGGTTCTTTTTTTGTTTTTCATTTTTTTTATCTCACTTTATGGCTAGAACTACACGTAGCTTGTCGTTTAGGAGTTAAAAAAATATTTTTCTAGGTGCTGCAGTTTCCACACACAACCAAATCCAGTTTATTTTCAGGCTCCTTGTAATTTTCTAACAGCCTTTCTCAGAATTGAATACTAGCTCCAATTAAAGATTTGATATCCTCAATATCGCGAAGCATAACCTGTCACTTAAGCCATTTCCACACCGCACTTAGAACAATAGTCGCGCTTGTGAAAGGGCACAAAAAGAAAATTACACGTTACATCGCATCACATTGTGAACAATAATTTGGGCAACCCTTTACATGTGTTTCACGATGTGAATCTTTTAGATTTTTTGTTAATACATGTCTACAAAAGATGTCTGCCCATTGATAAGGGCAGAGGGTACTAATGGTTGGTTATGTTTAAGTATTTTGTTTCAGTCATGGTGGTCTATCGAGACGGGCCAGTTGTCCATTTCCATGGCTTTAATCCAACCTTTTTAAACCTTCCTAACAACCCATAACCATGCATGAGGTCCCTACGCGGTATACAAAAATACTGTTCTTATAATGCTTGAGGTAGTATCATAATCATTATTATCATTATCAGCTATAAGACGTCCTCTGCTGGACACAGGCCTCCCTAGAGTCGCCACATCGACCGATCTTGAGGTAGTAAGTTATAGAAAGAAATAAAGAAATAAAATACATTTATTTAGCACAGACACAGCACACAACACAACGTAACTACAAGTAAAAAAAGACACAATAAAATAAAATAAAAAAAACAATTTAAAAGTGTAGGTAGGTACCCTAAGAAAATAAGGAAGTGTGCCTCGCGGCTGCGCCAAATAGGCCCAGTTCAGCAAAAATGCCTGACGCTGGTTTTCAACTGGACCTGAGGCGTGAGGTGACGGATGTAAAACAGTTTTATACAATACTGCAATAAGGCGTATGTATAGAAAAACGGATCTTATCGGGTGTGATTGGAAACGCCGGGATTCGCCGCTCTCGAAGGACCGTACCTACTCATTGGTGATGTTCTTCAGAGAATCCAAATGCGTCGTACTCGCAACTCGCGTGTATGAACATAAACAAAACAAAGGAGTATGCAAGGATCGTAGCAGGTGGCGTTCTGTAGTACTTATGGGGCTTATCCATACTAATCCATACTTCCATACTAATATTATAAACTAGCTCCGCCCCGCGGTTTCACCGGCGTAAGTCTTGATCCCGTGGTGGGAATATCGGGATAAAATTCCAGGTCCTATTCCAGGTCATGGTCTACCCTGTGCCAAATTTCATCCAAATCCGTTCAGCCGTTTTAGCGTGAAAGCGTAACAAACAAACAAACAAATAAACAAACAAACTCACTTTCGCATTTATAATATTAGTTAGGATTCCAAAGTAACTCTGTCTGTCTGTATGTAGGTATGTTACCTTTTCACGCATAAACCACTGAACGGATTTAGACAAAATTTCCCAAGGGGATAGATGGCATCCTAGGGAAGGACATAGGCAACCTTTTATCGAGATACATAATATTTACAACTTTTTTTTTTATCCAAAACAAATTTTATTTAGCACGTTATGTTGACGTTACTCTAATTATCACAAACTAAACCCCGCCGACCATGACCAACAGTCCCAAATAAAACTCAATTAGCATCTTCACAAAAAAAGAAACCGCCAAAAGCTCTAGTTGACCGCACACATCATAATATTTTAGCTAACAAGAACTTTTAATAAAGTCAAGCACAAAAGATTCGGACTTCTCATCAATCAAATAAACAAAATATGTCCGGAACAGACTATCAAGTGTATTATTAAATAACATTTTAACAGATAACCGTGAATAATTAGACAATGTAACATTTTCCGTCCATCCGTCAACCTTTATCATGGAGAAAAATCGTCTAATTCACACCTTCAAACGGTCAGACTTTGACGTATGAAGAACTTATTTTTATTAGTGTTGCCAGGTGATTTAATTACCTTTTATGGTGGGTGATTTTGATGATTGTGCTTGGATGTTTTGACGTAGAGTGTTTCTTCGTTTTTTTGGGAAGACAGAAGGACAGTGAAGAATGTGAAGATCAACATTATAATGCTTTTGGCTCATTGTTGGTCTAAGTAATAGGAATTGCTGAAAAAATCTGATGCTTTCTCAAGATTTAAGACCTAACTGGAACACACAAAAAATTTCGCACGACCAAAATCGGGATCACTTTCGACGAACAAAACCAGCTTTAATCAGAAAAGAAAATCATCTAAAAATCCTAAACATATTAATAAAGTTTTCCCCTGGTTTACGAAGAAAGGGGTTTATTTATAAACGTTGCTTAAAGTTAAGTAATGATTAGCGACTGTTTAACGATACATTTTTGACGTTTGAACGTCACTTAACTTTAATCGTAGTTTATGAATAAACCCCATAGAGTCTGGCCAAAGTCTGTCTGTCTGTCTGGCCAAAGTCTGACGAAAGTTAATCCTGAAAACACGCGCGAAATTAACTTTCGTGAGCCAGACTCTATCTGACATTAATGCAACAAACTTCCAAGCTAAGTCAACGTCATCACTGGCAACACCAAATCCTGTGGTCAAATTAATCAAGTGGGTCCCTAATTATGGCATATTTTTAAAATGTTTTCGTTGAACGACACAGTTTTGACAGAGGCGCAAAGATAAATGATCACTAATTACGGAACCATCCGCTAGGGGGCGTGTCTCGAATCCGCACTGAATCTAATGGTTCGCTCGCAACTGTTACGGACATTAGCTTGGCTTGTGGGTTTGCTTGACTTTTAACAGATTTTTTGGGGATATTGAATTGTCCAAAATCGTATGGAAAATTGGACTGTCCAAAATAGCTTATAGATTTTAGGAAAGAATTTGAAAGATAAATATTTTAATCATTAGGTAGGTATACCTAATGATTAAAATAGATAAAAAAATTATATTACATAAAAATAATGGGGCTTGTTACTCCATTAGGAATAGATATAGTTTGAAGAATAAAATAGACAGAGTCCCACAAACATACAAAGTTATTTATGGCATGATAAATTAAATAAATACCCGAAAATAAAATTAAGAAACAACTTAGTAATATGACCTTATAGAACTTTAATAAAAACTTAATTATGATAAAAACTTCGGACCAGTATAAAGATATAAAATGTGTTCATAATATTCAAATCATCGTGGATTATTATGGCATTATGGCTTCTGTATAATTGCACATGTTGGCAAAGTTCACCACCATTGAATTATTGAGGTCTGAAAAAAAATAGTTCATCTATACTTAGTGTGATATCTGGTATAATACCTGGGTGTGATAAAAACTAATATATTGCTTTAAATATTAAAATTACTCTAGACAATATATGCATAACACAACTTACTATTTACATTAGGTACCTACTAAACTAAATGACTGATTAAAACTAACTTAAACAATTATCTAAAATATGGCGTCGAAAAATTCTTCCGCATCGCTGTGTTAGAAAAAGTGACATTCTATTTTTGATTATTTTTTGATGGAAAAGTAAAAAATATACTGGACTGACATAAGATATGTCAATCCTGATGAAAGTCGTTGTTTGATCGCCACTTGTGTAGGCCCTCTGCTTTCTTTAGTTGTCTCTTTGCTAAACCATCATGAGTTTGAACGTAGATATTTATTTATGTATATACATATCTGCGGTTACGAAATAAATGATACTTGGCAGCCGTCCATAGGTCCTCATAAGTTAGGGTAAATCATACGTGGAACGTAGGTGTGTGTTAGAGCGCTAACTCATTGGGTCGCCATGGCGACGTCTCTGGCGGCATAGCCATGTCTACCTCTGCCATGGTTACCTATCGTAGCCTTTAGTGCTTACAAGTACTTATGTATCTAAGTTCTCTTTGGTAGAGGTATACATAAACCTTACTTCTATTCCAACCTCCTAGTAATTGTTACCAAAAATCTGCTCTCCACTCTACCAATTTCATCACCATCTATTACCAACTTATGTGTTGGGGTTGGCTTCTAGTCTAACTTGGTGCAACTGAATACCAGTATCTTACATGGAACGACTGCATATCTGAGGCCCTAGACAAACTGACATTCTATAAGCGATAACGATGATGGAAAAGGCAAAAATGTATAGGACTGACATAAGCTATCGAAAAGCTTATGTTAATTCTGTTGAAAGTCGTTGTAGAAAAACGAAACACTTTCGAAGCGATTGTCACTTGTCTAGGCCCTCTCACCTCCACAACAGTTACTGCGTAATACGATAGATACACTATTAATTAATATATTTGCTTTCCTAAATATTCATTGCAATGTACTTGAAAGGCTTGGCCAAAAGCCAAAACCTAATAGACTTATCAACTATATTGACTCCATTATCCAACCCTGTATTAAAAATGCAAAAATTCTCACATAATTTTAATAAAGATAACTAAATGTACACAATGATTAATTATTTAAAGCAATTATGTAATTAAATGTGCCTGTTAGAAGGCGTGACATTCCATGGGAAGCCGTGTGTCCTCGCCACACCTGTGCTTTGTCAATATTTGAATATTTATGTTTTTACTAGCCATGTTTCGTGTTGGCAAACTTGTATAATTATGAGGTAAAATATGCCCAAATGTTTTGGTATTTTGGGTGTGAATTTCATAGATGGTTAAAACTGCACAATCACTACAATCAGATTGCATAATAAGGAATCCAAATTCATAGATTTATAATATTTGTCGAATATGTGAGATACCTGTGTCAGCTGTTCTCACACCCATCGAATTTATTAGTATCGTATATCTACCATCAATGATGGTGAATGGTGATGATGCCCCATCATGTTTTAAGCGTGATTATTATGATCTTGCTTTGGACCTTAGTCATAGGGTCTAGACAAGTGGCAATCGGTTTCATAGCGTTTCTTATTTCTGCAATGTCTTTCAATGGGATTGACATTTATAAGCTTTTAGTTAGCTTATGTCAGTCTCGTACGTTTTTGGCTTTTACTCAACCTTATTGCTGATAGAATTTAACTTTGTCTAGGCCCTCTTGTTAAAGTATTTTACCTCGTATCATGAATCTACCATGCATTACTAAACTCGACTACTACCTACATTGAATATTTCATCAACGTCTGTTTCCTCCTACTGCTTACGTAACATCTATTTTGCTGCAAAATTTCGCTCAATCACACCCATCAACCCAAAAGCGCATTTACCAATACATTACAAACGAAAAATACGATCTTTATCGAATTCGCGATCGTGGGAAACTATTAGGAGCTTCACCACTTTAAAACATCGAGTCGACGGCTCATGAGTCAGCATTCTTTCTATTACCGCGGCACCATTTAAGATGACCTCTCCCACCTCCCTTGCACCCAACAATTCCGTCCACCTGAGGGGTAATACGGTACATCTTCAGAGGTCTTGCTACTCTGGTCGTATTAGATGTAATGAGTAGTTAGCTTTTCTCCCGTGATGTGAACATGTCATAGATAATTCGATTTAATAGCTCGGAACTTGTAATTATCGAATTAGGGAACTCTCTTACTTTGTGATTTGGCTGCCATTTTTTTGTTTTATTTTGTAAGTGATTGCTGCTTACTGATTATGATATTGATGAAATCGTGCAGGTTATATGGGAATTGGATGTCTTATTTTCGGTTTAATGACTTTATTTTGACTTATGGTAAGGGAATTCAGCTTTTAACTTTACTTGTTCTGAAGATACTGAATGAGAATGCAGCGTAGGTACGTTTCAATTATGTTTATTGTGAAAACACATAAGACTTCTATCCATACTTCCAAGGTACTTTAATATTATAAATTCTAAAGGTAACATACAGACAGACAGATAGACAGAGTTACTGTCTATCTGTGGGTCTAAAACGGTCACATTAGCAATTCCTCTAAAAGCATTTCATTTCCTGAATTTCCAGCTCTCATTAGCAATTCCTATAATTGGCACAAAAGCAATTCATTATACATGGACCATTTTACGAATCTCCATAGAAAACTGTCAAACACGCAGATCATACTATGAATTGTCAGTTTGTGACATTTTACGATGATTCATAATATTTATCCTATTATGGTTCTGGCAAAGTGACTGTTTTAAGCCCCCTGTCTGTCTGTATATTACCTTTTCACACCTAAACCACTGAACGGATTTCGTTTGACGTTATCCTCGGGAAGGACATAGGCTACTTTTTATTTAAAAAATTATCCTAGGGGGGGTGAAAGTTTGTATAGGAAATCCAGCATTTCTTAAGTATCCCGGTAGTACGTTCCCGTAGAACGATATCCGACATACACGCGGGTGAAGCCGCGGGCAAAAGCTAGTTTAAATATAAAATTAGACATGCTGACATAGCAGTATATATCCATAGACACCTACCGGACATAGAGTAGCGACACAATAGTGATGTCCATCTACTAATGTGACGTAACAGACTTAGGTTCGTCTGGCTTACCGAATAGTAGTTTCTTTCGACTGCCATCCTTATTCTACCTTTAGCTCTCAAATCTTCATGTGCCAATCAATCATCTTCTTATTTACTAATATCATGAGGTGTTTCTCTTCATATCTCTATCTCATCACTTGTTACATCGCTTTTGATACTCAAGGATATGTTAAAAACACTGAGGAATTCATCCAACACGTACAAATTAGCAGCATCATTTAAAAGCTTCATCTTAATTTAAATGAATGTAGGTAATATTATAATAATGTATAAATTGCAATTTTTTTTTTTTTTTTTTTAATTATAACTCCAATAAGTTCTCTGGTATTCGCCAGCATTATAATAAAGTAGGTATTCAACTAGGTACTTTCTGTTTTTTTTTTTTTTTTTAAGTACTGTAAGTATTTCAAAAATATACTACCTACTTTATGCTTTTTCAGACTTTTGATCATAGATCAGCTTCCTAATTCCGTAATCAGAATTGGAATCGGTTCGAAACAAATGTCTAATCCATTGCTTCATAAGATCGAAAAAAAATCTGCTCAATAACGTATAACTTACGAACAAATGAAGCAATGGATCAAACATTTGTTTCAAACCGATTCAAATTCTGATTGATCGTGCATTACGCAATTACGGTGCAGCTACAAACACTAGCCAGTCCTATTGCAGTCATCATCTGCCTAGCCTTTTCCCAACTATGTTGGGGTCAGCTTCCAGTCTAACCAGATGCAGCTGAATACCAGTATTTTTCATGGAACGACTGCCTATCTGACCTCTACAACCCAGTAACTGGGTAATACGGGTTTTTTTAATGTCCACGTAATCACACGCAATCATGTTTTGTAGTGTTAAATTTTTTTATTGTCGCTATGTATTTTCTGGTGTACAATAAAGTATATATAAATAAATAAATAATACGATACCCCTTGGCGAGACTGGTTGTCAGACTTTCGGGCTTCTGACGACCCGTAACGACTGTCAAAGATCCACAAAGGGCAGCCGGGAATAACAGCTTAACGTGCTTTCCGAGGCACGGAGGAGTCTCAATATGTAAAGATGGTCACCCATCCACAGACCAACCCTGGCAAGCGTAGCTTAACCTGACGAATCGACCCGTGCGGCTGTTATTGCTTAGCCACGAGTCGACGACGACACACGCAGTCACACGCCCCTAAATCTAAATTTATTTTCAAGACTTCCATCCTCTCCAAGAAATTCCATCACAACACTTCAACATAATAAGCCTCAAGCTAACTTGCGCAGTCAAACTCTAGGCATCCTTTATATTAAAAGTTACCCCTTCATGCGGTTGACATCCCATGCTACATTAACCAATACAGCGCATCAGGGAGCTTTTGGCGCGTGGCCAAAAACGGAACTAACGCCGCCATTTGGTTTGTCAATACAATTTCTGTGGCAATAACACAAATGTTTACCAACAGCGCCCCCCTGTCAATGTCATTCTGACGTCAAAAGATACTTTGTAGCACCTTAGTTGGCTTTACTCAAAGACTTCACTCTGGGCATCAATATTCTTCGGCACTCAAGTAATTGTCGTACAATACTGTCCAATATAATTCAGTCGGGTAACATTGTCGGAGACTTCATCCGAGGCGGCGTTTGATTTATAAACAATACGTCAATGACGTAAGCTTCTTTAGCGGCACAGATTTATCGCTAGAGTTGGGACACGGCGGATGCTGCGGATATCGATAGATCGATAAATTCGATGTTGATGAAGGAAAATGATGATAAGATGCATTTACCTGCTTACATAATATCCTGTAGTTATGCATCAGAAAACCTTTTTTTTTTCATTTTAATTTATTGTAAAGATTATATTACTATTTATAAAAATAAATAATCTAATTTCATCTTAATTTAGAGCTGGGTGTAAAAAGACCCATTACATAGCTGTAAACTACGCATTCTGTACATCAAATTAAGTAACATTGCACAAAATTAATTGTTGGGAAACGACAATTATTTTTTGTGTAAAATCGCTGTTTACGGTAGTCCGCAATGTACCGCACGCAAAACATTGTGTTTATGGGTGCATGCAACGGTTCGTGGGGTATTTAAAATTAAGTTAAAACATTTAAAACTTGTTTTCTTTAAAAAATGTCTGAAAAAGTTGGACCTTTGACCTTTAATATCTCCGTAACCAGAATGTTCCCAGTGATGGCAACACAAAGTTTGTTGACCTGTTAAAAATAGAAACAGCTATAAAATTTGCAAGTCATTAGCGAAAAAAAAGGCAGATGGGATACTTACAAAAACATTAAAAATATGTAGTACCTACCTACACCGCAACTTGAGATTTCGATATAAAAATTCGCACTCGAATGTCAAAAGCACAGCTGCATTGAAACTAGGAACATTAAGTTAGCACTTATTAGCGTAATGCTGTTAATTTTCCTAAACTGGAGCGATGACTAACTAGCTCGGATTGCTAGTTTAGGTAACCATTTTGCTAAACAGCAAGGTACATACAACTTTAGTAATAAAATTTAAGTTTGCAATCTAAATCTAGCTCATAAACACAAGAAACCGCCCATTGTATATTTTGTAGTGTTTGTTATTAATTTTTTGTTATATATTTTTGTGGTGTAAAATAAAGTACCTAATGTAGGTACCTATAAAACGTGCCGCTACAATGGCGACATTAATTTAACACACGGGTAGGGCTAGTGGCCAGTAATCATAAAAATAATAATAAAATAAAATAATTCGTAAATAGAAAAATTTTAATTTTCAAAAAAACTAAATAATAAAAACATAACCAACATTGAGATCACTATGTGTAAAAGATTCATTCATAAAGCTACCTACCAGCTGGCTTACTTCTATCGGTCCGATAACCTTTCAATTCGCCTACATATGATCCGTGACCCCGGCAAATGACCTCTGCGCTACTACAGTTCTTTAAGTACAGGTTGCTCCAAGATGCTAGTTTAGAAAATTGTTAATAAATCAATAAATAATAACGTTTAAGTAAAATTAAATATTTTCCTATAACGAATACACGAAATCTTATACGTGTGTTAAATTAAAGTCACCATTAAAGCGGCACGCTGTATATAAATAAATAAATAAACCTACGATAACAAAAATACTATTGAGCACTTTATCGATACCAATCGCAGCGCACCACTATCCGCCATTCTCACAATCTTGAATCAACCCGTTCAAAAGGATTACTACTACAAACACACTCATCTCCCATCTCTTTCTAACTTATGGGGTTTCACGGCGTTTCTCTCGCACATCAATAAGCATTCCCTTTTGCGGCGCAGCGGCGGCTCCTTTGATGTTGCGAGGCCACGCCCTCTCGACCCGCCCCCCGTCGCCCCGCCGGTTGACTGTAGTTAATTCGTCACAGTTTAATCACAATGGTTTTAATTACGAGCGGAAACTAAATACAGCGAAATGTTGCAGATTCTGGTTAGAATTTGTTAAAGGATTACGGGACGTCGTCTTTGTTGACTTTTCACTGGTTTTGTATAATTAAACAGGATTTAACTGGTGATTTGAATAGTGAGTTCTTTTTGAGTAGTTTTTGGAATATATGTTCAAAATAATTGCCTGGGAGGTTTTGATTTGAGTTGGTTCAAAACGTTTTTTTTTTTCTGTAATATTTAAAACAAGCTCACCAAATTGCCGAGTCAACATCTTGACTTTTAACTATGGCTCTTTAATTCGATTTATATGAATAAAATTACAGCCAATACCATTAAACTCGCTAAGAATGGCTCAATAAGCCCATGTAACATTTTTCCTGTGGTGATTCAAAAAATTACTACCAAGCCCTAAATTTTAAAACCATCCTTCCAGACATTATTATGAAAATATTTCAAAAACCAATCCTATAAGCGATAAAAAATTCAATTACAGTCCATTGTAAATGTAAATCCTAGGTGTCCTGGCTGTACCACATTCATACAGAGGCATTCATCGTGTCCGCTCTTACGTAATTACGCCGCCGCATCAAAGGCACCGCCGGCCCAGGCGGCGTCTTTGTAGTCCAATAAACGGGATACACCACCCAACCGAAATTGAAGTCTAGTTTTAGGTGGCTAAGGTTGGTTTTTGAATGCAGAGATGAAGTTTTCTTAACACCTTAAAGTTATAAAGGGTCATATCAGTTAGGGGTTTTGCCACGGATATGTCAAAAAGAGGTTTTATAGCCAGTGTTAATGGGGACCGCACGGGTTGAACCGAATTAGGTCATTCGTAATGTTTGTAACGTGTTAGCTCGCTGTTAATCTCCTCTGATTGGCTGATTGATGTCGGAAATCTTAACGAGCGATTAGCTTTTGATAAGAAGGGAATTAGTTTTGGTGTTCTTGTTAAATATTTTGATGTAGAACTGTGGTAGAGCTTTAAAAATAGTTGATTAAAAAGTATTTTTGATGTATTGTGGACTTGTGGTCATCTTTGCTCTATATAAATTATCCCACGGGAACGTACTACCGGGATGAAAGTATTCAATGTCCTGACCCAGCAGCACCCTAATTGCGTAACACACGATCAATCATAATCTGAATCATTTTGAAGGATACATATTGCTAATCTGCTTCATAATGTTCGAAAAATTTGTCTGCTTAACAACGTAAATAACGCAATGAATGTTGTTAAACTGTCAAAATGAAACCGATTATAATTGATCGCATATGTTACGCATATACATAGCCTTACATAGGGTGCAGGTCATGGTCTACCCATGTGCCAAATTTCATCTAAATCCGTTCAGCTGTTTTAGCGTGAAAGCGTAACAAATAAACAAACTCACTTTCGCATTTTTAATGAAAGTTAAGACTACCTACATACTTCTATAGTTGCTCAGTACGTGAACAATGCAGTAGCTATGTAGATACTTAAATATGGGATAGGATATGTAGATACTTAAATAGACATTACACTTTTTTAAATCAAAGTTTATTAACCGTTTCTTTATCGGTCGGTAGTCAGTTTTTTTACCCATATCACTGGCCTCTCATAAAACTCCGAGTAAAGATTGTTTTTATAACAATATTACAATAATATCGCACGCTACGTGTATAAGTTCGAGCATCGATCGCGCCACCACTGCGCGCCTCACACGACGCTCATTACGTATAGAGATGCGCCAGCGCAACGATACAACAATGCCGTCGAATAATGGGCAAATTAGTCGCTTTGTAATTAATGTGTCAAGTTATTCTATAAGTCTGGCAATAACCAGAAAAATATTTGACACTGACGCTGTTGTTTGAAAATAGGACGGTATAATATTTTCACAATATTTTAAAATTAAGTATTAATGCCTATGAATTTAAAGATAACATAACGTAACACCACGCCTGTAATCTCCGAAGGGTAAGGCAGAGATGTAAGTACCTGCTATTATAGTACACCCACATTTCGACAAGTCCCATGTAATAGGGGGCGCGCCTATTGCCACGACCAGGCACAAATCTAGACTCCGGGCTGCTACTGAGAAATTCCTGATGGATATTTAAAGATACATAAATATATACAAAGGTACAATTGAAATACATAACTGAAAAGAGGTCATTGTACTCAGCATTATGTTTTTTTACTAAGGGACCAACGCTGTAATCGCGAAAACAAGTACTTCCCCAAATTTTTTCGAGATAGGGTAGGGATGTGCAAGATTGCGCTGTGTACAAGAATACGCAGAGCGATTCTACCAGTCAGGAAACAGTCTTCTGCGGCCAACTTCGGTTGGCAAACCACCATCAACATTTTAAACGTGGCGCCACAAGAATTTTCCTTTTTAATATAATTTCTAAAGATTTATTCGAAAAAAACTAAATTTGATACCTGTGTTACAATATTTAGGTGCTTTGAAAATGTGATTGTAATAAATGTAATCCAGGTAAACTGTTTTTATGTGTTTATTTCTATCAAAGCAATATCGAAACGTGTTTCACTTGAGTTGATACGACGTCCTACCCAAAAGATGTCAGTAGTGGTGTTTCAAAGGTCTTTAGTGCTCCATGTGCAAGAGTGCGCATGGCCATCGTGTACAAGAATGCGCGCGCAGTCTTGTACACTGTATGAGATTTATAAATAACATGTTATATGTTTTATAATAAAATGTGCTTACAGCTATGCTAATAAACTAATTATTTAGGTTTTTATGATGTCAAGAAAAAAGTAGATACGAATGTAACAAAACAAGTCTAATTAATGGAGTTGTCGCCGTATCCAAAGTCATGTGTCGCGCGACCGTTAACAGAAGCAAACGGTCTGAAATTTTAAGCAGCTCTCTACATAAAAGAATACTCGAAGAAGAATTTACAAAGAAGAATGAAAAACGTTTACCTAAGAAGAGTAAGACTGTTAATCAAAGAAGCTAGCAATTGCACCAAAGAAGAAAAATTGGACATGCCCAGGTTGCTCAGAAGTGCTTAGAGAACCAATTATAGAAGAGTGTATCGAGTTTATTCCTTGCAAAAACTGTTGGCAGAAAAAATGCATAGCATACGTAGGCCATGGCAGCATCAAATGTGACTTTTGTGAGTGATGCGCATTCTTGACCTTATGCACAAACTTGCACATTTGGCTGCGCACTCTTGTCCTCATATTTTGTACAAAAGTGCGCATTATGGATGCTGCAACTTTTTTAAATAGTTCCTAAACCGTTACCTTTAGTTTGTTTTTTTTTGTTCTTACTAGGCAGATAACCTAGGTAAATGAATTAAGACCGATGTTGCATCTAAAACGCTTCGTCTTTATTTTAGAGAACATAGTCTCAAAAGTGCGCAGTGCTGCACACCCCTACCCTAAGTGAAAATAAAATGTATGGAGAAGCAGATTTTTTTCCACGTTTTCTGGTACAGTCCGATAGTAAAAGTTGTTCAAAATATTATGAATACAATGAACCCATTTCAGGTTTTCAGTTACTTCCATTTAACCTTGTAAAAAACTCAATCATACCTAAGTAATTAGTAACTATGATACTTGAAATACTCAAGCAGGATGCGCTAAGGTTGCCCGCGAAATTCAAATTTTCCGTGTATTCCCGTTTAATTTAATAAATTATATTAAATTTATTCCCGCTCGTCCCACTGACTTTCTCAGTGGGACGAACGGGAATGATTTATAATTTTATTTTTAATTCCCGTTGGTCCCACTGAATACTTTGAGTCTGGTTTTTGTTCAATTTTACACTTATTTATCCTAACTAATACTATAAATGTGAAAGTAAGTTTGTTTGTTTATTTGTTTAGGTAGGTACACTTTCACGCTAAAACGGCTAAAATGATTTAGATGTAATTTGGCACATGGGTAGACCATGACTTGGGTTACGACATAGGATACTTTTTATTTCTGTAGTACGTTGCATGCATACAAGACGGTATTCTGTGCACAATTTATGAACAGTACTAACCTAACCTAACAAAAATTATAAATCATTCCCGTTCGTCCCACTGAGAAAGTCAATGAGACGAGCGGGAATAAATTTAATATAATTTATTAAATTCCCGTTCGTCCCACCAGTGGGACGACGCCGTGGGACGAACGGGAATACACGAAATTTTCTTACGTTTTTTGCAATTTGCAGATCAGTATCACGTTGTATGTTGATCTAAATATTATTTGCGACCGTAACCAATAAGGATTTACAGAATTATAAACATTAGAATTAGCAATACAACTCGGGCCACCTTAGCGCATCCCCCTTAAGCATAAGAAGTCTGCGGCATACACAGTTAGAAAAAAAGCCAAGTAGCAATGACGACTCAATCAAATGTCTTTTTCCGTTTTTATGGACGAGGCGACACTTAATATTCGTCGCTGTAGCCAATCTAACAGTAATTAGAAAGATAATTTGTTTTTTCACTGGTTTCTTTCGTCACACTACAGTTACTGTTAATCTGAGCGACAAATAGGCATTGTTAATATAGTTATGGATCGATGTCATCATTTTCACTAAAGTATCTACGATATGATATTTTTTTATTGTTAACCCTTCGACTGAGAGCTGTCAAAATAACTAGAAAATTGACTGACTTAACTGACTTTCGGCCTATTTCGGCCTCACAGCGCCATTTCACAGTAGTTATAAGAAGCCCAAAAGTCCGACAACCAGTCTTACCCAAGGATTATCGTGTTACCCAATAACCGGGTTATGGAGGATAGATCGGCAGTCGCTCCATGTAAATACTGGTATTCATCTGCAATTGATTTGACTGGAAGCCGACCCCAATATAGTTGGGCAATGGCAGATTGATTTGTTTGGACTTATGGCCGATTCCTATAATTTACGGACCGTTATTGGTTAAAATTAAGACTCTTGTATCTTTACCAATAATGAAGCCAAGACCTCAGAGATTTGCATAGTAGACCCTCTCTCAGATGTGGAAGTAGATATCACAGTTAAAATTAGTTTACGAATCTATATATACGCCTAGTTTGGCAATAAAATAACCTACCATTGGTAAGCAAAGCGATTCGTTTTTGTTTATAGGAACCGAGCATTATACAACAAAAAGGCAATCTTCAAATACCTAAAAGTTTTTACCTACTGAACTTTCAGTAGGTACCTACCTAAGTAAATTATAGATAGTAGGTAGATTAGGTACTTCGGTACCCCCCGTTACAATTGAATACCATTAAACTAGCGACCCGCTCCTACTTCGCACGGTTTTTATTACAAAACATCGAGATTTCTTAGTTACACAAATAAACCTTCCGGAATAAATTCTCTAAGCGAATGGTGGAAGCCTCATCAAAATCTGTTGCGTGGTTTAGTAGAACAACGTGGACATACAGGGGTTTATTTATAAACGTTGCTTAAAGTTAAGTAATGATTAGCAACTGTTTAACCATACATTTCTGACGTTTGAACGTCACTTAACTTTAATAATGGTTTATGAATAGACCCCACAGAGTCAGAGAAACACGAAAAGCGACTTTAATTAATAATAATAAAATTATATGTAACTAAATGACTAAGAGTAAGTACAAAATTTAAGTTGCTGACATTGGTCCACACCACACGTTGCGGATATTCATCGATATCCGCATCGACACAGTTCCCCTCCCTACGCCCGCGCCACTCAATTACCGAGATGAAATTATTAACATACTTAAACGGGATTTTTTTAAAGAAACAACACGTCTTGACGGCTCTACTTCGTGCTTTTTATATCTTTAGTATAGTTTCGAAGTAACAATCATTCGCCATTTTTAGGGTTCCGTAAAGAGTGGCAATGAACGGATGGGACCCTATAACTAAGGCTCCGCTATCCGTCCATCCGGCACAGGGCTGTATCTTTTGAACCCTAATAAAACGACACTTGAAATTTTCACAGAGTGTAGACTACTATGGACGCTATAACAACAAAAAATTAAATATAAAGGGGGATTCCATACAAGGCGTTTCTTGCTCGATCTTACAAAATATGTAGTGTTAAATATTGTACGGTGGTAGGAACCCTTCGTGTGCCGAGTCCGACTCGCTTTTGGCCGCTTTTCTTTTCTCATGCAAATAAGGCGAGAATTACAACGTACGGATTGGTTTTTAAATGTAAATTGGTATTATCGGCTGGACCACCAGCCATCTTAAAATGTAAAAGGAATAATTTGAAGGTATTTTCGCTAAAGAGAGTCGTGTTCACTGCTAGTTAGTAGGGAAATGTTTGTCTTTATTTTGTTAAGGACTTTGAATGTAGGTAAGTAGATATGTATTTAGGACAGCTCATAAAAGTTTTTGGGGTAGCCTTTACTTATGAATGAACTTTACACACAAAAAAAGCAATGCCCACAAAAATTACCTACATACATTTATTAGGTAAGATGTTGTGTACCTAAATTCTAGTAAGAAATGAAATGAAATTTTATAGTCTGTCAACAGAATATCATTTTTACACACTCGATTTCTCTTCAACCATGGCCATTGTAACGTGCATATTATTTATCAGTTAAAAGCCTTTTCCCTACAGAAATAGGTATTATAAGAACTACGACGCCTCGTGCAAAAAACTATACTCCATTTGAAATAAGATTAGACATTAAAACAAACCCTTTTACAGTCCGTTCAACCGATTTTGACTTCTATACCGTAGGCATAAGGCTAGCATTAAAAGCAAAAAAGTTACACAAAACCAACTATCTAATGCGGCTGCCATTTGTCATGCCACTAACGTAATAGAATTTAAAATCGGGTGAACGGAATGTAAAAAAGGCTTATCTATGCGTCTAATCTTATTTCAAATGGAGTATAGACATGTAGATTTGACCTCATCTTCCTTATTTCCGCCCTGTAGGTATATTTCGTGCCAATACGAGACGAAGAAGACTGATTGAATTTCAACCTTAAATCCAAAGCTGTAAAGTTCAAACTTCCATACAAAAACCAATTCAAGTAAATCCAGTAGTAAAACCAAGTTACTTGAAAATAACTTCTCAACTCAATCAACATAAGAATAAGTGACGATTTTATTACAGGTCATAAGTTTGACTCAAAGACATAATTATTTTGAGTTCTCTAACTCGTTTACATTGTTCGAGAGTCATTCAGAGGCTGTAAAGATTGATTGGATGGCTACGGTGACGTCAGAGATGTATGATTGAACTTCTTATACGATTTATTGATAAGTATTGAGTTACTGTATGAGGAACTCCTATCTGAGGGCCTGGACAATAATGGAAAAGGCATTTCATTTATCTCTAATATATAAAATTCTCGTGTCAGTGTTAGTTGCCATACTCCTCCAAAACGGCTTGCCCGATTTTTATGAAATCCTACATGTATATTCGGTAGGTTTGAGGATCGGTCGTAGGTAATCTATTTTTCATACCCCTACGCGGGTGAAACCACGGGCAGCAGCTAGTTTATTCAGAAAATAATTCATATTCAGTTTTACCAGTATTACCAAAGAGTAACCGTATCCGTGCCTCGGAAAGCCGTTGGCCCCGGCTGTTATTCGTGGATCTTTGATAGTCGTTACGGGTCGTCAGAAGCCCGAAAGTCAGTCAACCCAGTTACCCAGCCAGTAACTGGGTTGTGGAGGTCAGATAGGCAGTCGCTCCATGTAAAATACTGGTAGCATCCGGTTAAACTGGAACCAGACCTCAACATAGTTGGGAAGAGGCTAGATCGATTCTGTTTTGAATATTACATTAAGCATATTAATATTATTGTAATGGATTGAATTGACATAAGCAACCTATCCTGTTGAAAGTCGTTGTAGAAATACGAAAGGGCCATGACTTGTCTAGGCCCTCTGGTGAAGCTATAGTGATTCAAGCGTGACTGCTACGCGAAAGTCCTCGGTTTGATCCTCCGATCGGACAGAGTGTGACATGAATACATGATTTTCTCTAAAAATCTCATCAGCAGCCCGGATCAGGGACTGCTATCTAAATGCGTAAATTATTTTCGTAACCGATAAAGATCAATTTGTTTCATTTTGACAATTCAACAACATTCAACATGAATAATGTAACCATTATATTGTAACAATATTTTGATTTAAAAGAGTGTCCATGGAGTTTCTTGCCCGTTCTTCTCCATAGGTACCTACTACGCTTTGGAATGGGCAACTAGCTTCATATTTCTGACTGACTGACTCCTTGACAATTCAAAAGTGCCTGTAAATGGTTTAATTGAAATAAATGCTTTGAGTTTGAGTTTCATTGCGTTATTTACGTTGTTGAACAGATTTTTTTTTCGCACTTATTAAGCAATGGATTAGACATTTGTTTCAAACCGATTACAATTCTGATTGATCGTGTATTACGCAATTAAGGTGCTGGATATTAATGGCAAATGTTGGTAATTATATATTATGACTAATTACTTTATACCCCATTGCCTACCTCTTTGATGAATGCAGTCGTGATTTTATGGTACTTTATTGATCGCATTATCTTTAGAGACTGAAGAACACTGGCCAGCTGAACTGAACTGACGCCAAAAGTGACATTCTATCAGTGATAACGATGATGGAAAAGGCAAAAATGTATGGGACTTATTTTATACCCCATTGCCTACCTCTTTGATGAATGCAGTCGTGATTTTATGGTACTTTATTGATTGCATTATCTTTAGAGACTGAAGAACACTGGCCAGCTGAACTGAACTGAGGCCAAAAGTGACATTCTATCAGTGATAACGATGATGGAAAAGGCAAAAATGTATGAGACTTATTTTATACCCCATTGCCTACCTCTTTGATGAATGCAGTCGTGATTTTATGGTACTTTATTGATTGCATTATCTTTAGAGACTGAAGAACACTGGCCAGCTGAACTGAACTGAGGCCAAAAGTGACATTCTATCAGTGATAACGATGATGGAAAAGGCAAAAATGTATGGGACTGACTTATGCTATCGCAAAGCTTATGTCAATCCTGTTGAAAGTCGTTGTAGAAATACGAAACGCTTTCGAAGTGATTGACACTTGTCTAGGCCCTCTGAACTGGAAACTGGTCGATAGATTAGAATAAAATATGAATTATTGTTGCTGCAGGTTTTCTAACATTGATAAATAAAAAACTAATATACCTACGCAAAAATTGTCGTTTTAGAAATCCTTAACTTAAAACAGTAGGTTCAAATTGGTGCATTCAACCAAGGCTACGGGCAACATTTATCTCATACAGTAGTACTACAATGATATTACTGATATTTGCATAAGCCGCCATTACTTGGATCACGACCAGACCCACTTAGAAACATTCACAGATGTTGCAAACAATGACATTTCACGTTCAAGTATTATTGCTCAATCACAATACATAAATGACATTGTGTGATTGCTCTAGGGGCGCGTGCCCAATCGATTTAAAGTAAAATAAAATCGAATCGTCTTAAGTAGGTTACTATATCTTCATTGAAAAAGAATGAATTCAAAAAAATAGCATAGTTCAATACAAGATATGGGAGACACTATCTTATCTATCTAAAATATTAAGTACATTTTTTGCAGGTAAAATAATACATAAATAATAGATAAGCGAAATTATAGTATCTCCTGATTTTGATTATATGTAAATTTAAAACTTGTTCCCACAATAACAACATAATCATCTCCTAAAACAGCGCTTTCTCTCTCCTACCCTTGTGCGCTACAGGGTCCGTTATGATAAATTAACTATATAGTTTAGTTATATAGTTATTACATAAGCACACATTATGGTAAAGCAATAAAGATATATTGAGTATCTGTCTGGCCCATGTGCCCCTCCCAGAAATAAATCCTGGAACCGCCCTTGGCTCTATGAACCAAATAAAGGGCTTACTTGATTATGATGACACCAAACAAGCGGCCCATCTGAGGGCCTGGACAAGGTGACATTCAATCAGCGATAACGGTGATGGAAAAGTCTTTAGCCTTTTCCCAACTATGTTGGGATGTTGGGGTCGGCTTCCAGTCTAAATGGATGCATCTATACTCCATTTGAAATAAGATTAGACGTATAGATAAGCCTTTTTTACATTCCGTTCAACCGATTTTGAATTCTATTGCGTTGGTGGCATGACAAATGGCAGCCGCAATAGATAGTTGGTATTGTGTAACTTTTTTTGCTTTTAATGCTATCCTTACGCCTACGGTATAGAAGTCAAAATCGGTTGAACGGACTGTAAAAGGGTTTGTTTTAATGTCTAATCTTATTTCAAATGGGGTATAGATACCAGTATTTTACATGGAGCGACTGCCTACCTGACCTCCACAACCGAGTTACTGTATAATACGACATCCCTTGGCAAGACTAGATATCAGTCTGAAAAATAAATAAATATTGGATTGATTTAGGCTACCGAAAATACTGCCATTAGTAAGGTCATCATAATCAGTTTATAATTTTCCCACTGCTGGGATACAGGCCTCCTCTCTTCGAAAGGGAGTGGGCTGTAATGTAATCTACCATGCAGGCCCAGAGCGGGTTGGTAGATGTCACATGCCTTCTAATGATGTTTTCCTCCACACCGTTTTGAGAGCAATGGTGATGAAATTGTTTACACAAAGTTAGTAAAGCACTGTCTGGGTTCGAACCCACGACCTACCTTGTAAGTAGGGACCACCACTGCAATTAGTAAGGTAGGTACTCTCACGTAACTTTGCAATGAATATAAAACTAAGTCCAAACTCATTAAGAGTTCACTACTTCCACTGAAACCCTAATGAGTTTGGCGAAACAGACGCCATTGCTTTGTTTTAAGCAGTACCTTACATATTTCACATGCAAAAACATGGTAATTCCGGAACGCTTAGGTTCCCTTCTCCCCCTCGTACATTTATTCATAAGATATCAAACCACCGTAATGATCCTTGGAAGGTTAAATACAGGAATCATTAGGTACCCTATAGTCATAAAAAGCACTTTTTGATTCTATATTTAAAGGAAATTGTGTTACCTAACATGAACATAATGTAGGTATGGTGCTATGTGTAATGTTTGTTCCAAAAGTGTACACAAACCCTGTTAATGTTCATTTACTACGCAATCACTGTCTAAAGGGAATAAGTAACACATTCATCTATATTTTACGGTTTTAACTTTACATCTCACCACTTTTTCCAAAAATTAGGTACTGTTTGAATAATATTATTAAATTGTTATTGAAAAATTATCAACGAAAATTGAAGTTACAAAATCAACCTCATTTGTCAAATTAAAAACATCAATGATTTAAAATTAGAATTTCGGGTTTAAGTATTCGAAAAATAAAATCAAAACATTACATTTTTAAGTGGCACTACAAATTAGCATCCACAGGTACATTTCATTTGTTTACATTTTATCCATTCATATACTTTTGCAACAGACCGTAAGTAATGTTATGATATTTATAATAACGTATTGACTGCCTCATTGGTTTCGTGGTGGCAGGCTGAATAAGGGGTGGGCACGCCACAATTGCGGCGATAAGTCCCCTCTTTGAGAAGTAGCTGGAGAGGCGCCACGGCGTCCTCACCTTCCGCCTGACGCAGGTCTTCACCGGACATGGCTGCTTCGGGAGGTACCTGTGTAGGATTAGGCGGGAGGAAACGCCCGGGTGTCATCACTGTGCGGATCGTCCGGAGGACACGGTGGAGCATACGGTGGAGGTGTGCCCTGCTTGGGCGGAGCACCGCCGTGTCCTCGTGGAGGCGATTGGCGGCACTGACCTCTCGCGTCCGGCCCTGGTCCAGGCCATGGTACGGAGCGAGAGGGCATGGGAGGCGGTCACCTCCTTCTGCGAAGCAGTGATGCTCGCGAAGGAGGAGGCGGAACGCGTGAGGGAGAGGTCGGGAATCCCAGGCGGATTCCCGGCCACCATAGGCGCGGGCTTGCGGACGGCGAGCAATGGGTAGCTCGCCGTCCGATAAGGACCAGGCCCGGGTCGATGGCGCGTCGTGTTCCACGCGCGCCTCAAAGAGATGTCAGCACACCCGACGGGGTCCGTTAGGACCGATGCCTGCCAGGGTTGCGGAATAGTCCGAAAGGGATACCGGGACCCTGGCAACAGGCAACTGAAGGAACACGGGTGGGTTTTAGTCAGTAACAGTCTGACACGCCCTTCCGCTCCGCCCAGAGCGGGAGAAGTCATTTGATAATTTCCCAAACAAAAAAAAAAAAAAAACTTAATAAGGGGTTCTAGGTTCACGATCACCAACTCGGGCTATGTAATACTACTTACTAATTCAATACCACCTCGGATGGAGTCAGGATTAGTTCTGGTTCGATGACAATAATAGTCAACTTCTTGTTAATAGAACTTAAACATAGCTGAAACAATATGGGACCCGTTCTATACACCACGATCTTCAGGCGTACTAATTATTGATATGTGTATGATTTAAAGCTGACAAAATTCTAAGAATGAATCAAAATTTTTAAACATAGGTTTTATTCCCATTCCACACCGATACTTCCACGCGGTTCTCTAGGTATAATCATACTCCATAAAGTCAAGATAGAGACACGGGAATCGTAGTCGATGTCGGCGCATGCTCAGTGCAATAGATCATTGTTTGGGGTGATTACTGCGGGTGGCCACCCAGCGCGAGCGCATCGCTCTCGCACGCGTTTTATAGCTTAGGGTATAAGTGGTGCACGGTTGTGGTGGTATGGCCTAAAGTCTGTTTTTTAATCTCGTAGACTAATTTGACAGGTGCAAATGGCAAACTCCAAACTCACAAAAAACAAAGAACAATCACTTGAAATTTCAAATTAGTCTACGAGATTAAAAAAACAGACTTTAGTGGGGTTTGGGGATTGGGAAAAGAGTACGTTAGGTTAAATCTTGACTGGATAGCTTTGTTTGTAGGTAAGTCACAAAATAACATCGAGAGATGCTGGCATTTTCATTTACGGAGCTTTTTGTTTGTTGAGAGTTCACCTCACACACGTGTCGATTTCTTACAGGGTTTTTTTTACACTCTTTAGGAATAGTTATGCGGAATAGGTTACTAAATATATCTACGTCTATTGTATTTTATAATGGATTTCCGCAATCACGCCTGAATCAATTAAATACCTACCTATTATTTATACTCAAATTAATTCGTTAGTACCTACCTACCTACTTGCAATCGAAGAAGTGATCAAACGAAATGGTTACAAAGCTATGATTTTTGTTTTTTTAATCATAATTATTATGCCTCTGGTCTACTGATCTGAAATTTTAATTAGGTAGTAATATTTTAAAATTTAAAAAATATTATTTGCATGCGCATACGTTTATTTTCACGCGTTATGTATTAACATAATGACACTGTATTTTGAGTAGGAGTGACAACAAATTGATGTCACATACTCAATATGCACTTCATATCTGATAACACCTAAGTAGGTAGGTACCTACCTACATAATTAATATTATGGTTAATAAATTAACACTGTCACAGTTAAATTAAACGACAAAAATGGAGGTGAAAAATAAACTCCTTTTTGTCGTAAGTAGCTGTTTTTTTAAAGACTAAATACCTATAGGTACTGGTAGGTAAAGTCTCTGGATCCTCACAAGTTCCAAACCTTGCATGGGAAGACACTTTGAAATAAGACCTTGACTATACCAACTAACCATGCTCTTGACTCACCCAATAAATCAAAGTGTAAACGGGGTCTTATGCTCAACTTTTAAATAAACCGCGTAGTAGACACGATTCTTTCACGGAAGACGTTATTATAAACCGAATGTTTCATGTAGGTGTGTTTGTATAGTGGTTATGACAAAACAGCCGCGGACGATCCGACGTAAAAAATCTGACTTGCCCCCCCCCTAGGCCAGAAGCTGGGTACGCCCATGAACTCATTGTTGTATAATTTTTGTCTTCAATCAATCTGCCTAGCCTTTTCTCAACTATGTTGGGGTCGGCTTCCAGTGTAACCGGGGATGCAGCTGAATATTTTATTTACATGGAGCGACTGCCTATCTGACCTTCACAACCCAGTAACTGGGACATACGATACCCCTTGGTAAGGGTTTCTGACGACCCGTAACGACTATCAAAGATCCACGAATAACAGCCGGGACCTACGGCTTAATGTGCTTTCCGAGGCATGGAGGAGTCTCGGTATGTAAAGATGGTCACCCATCCACGGACCAACCTCGACAAGCGTTGCTTAACCTGATGGATCGAACCGTGCCGCTGTTATCACTGCACCCATTACTTATTAAAGCATTATCCCGGATGTGTATTATGAGAGCAGCAGTATGGGTAAAAGTTATAACAATAATGTATTTTCTATACAAAACGGCTGTTTTACAGTTAATTGCCTGAAGAAAAACCTAAATTGGCAATACAGTTAGGTCACACTTACCTAAATCTTTGTTTATTATATAAATTCCATTATTATTCAATTCCTAACATTTCATTGTACTCTTTCTTGCTTTGTCGCATCAATGTTGTACAACAGTATCTTCAATGGGGGGTCCAATAGTTAAATTACCTTCATTGAACGTATCTATGAAGATATTGAAACAAAACACTGCTGCTAAGTCTGACTGATAAGTCGTAACTTATTGACAATGCGTTTTATTAGCACCTTTAACGTCAGCTTCGTCAACTTAAGGTCTTAACTTAAGAACTTATAAGCACTACAAGAGAATTATAATCAGGCACCTCCAGCTAGGTACCTACAGATGCCGACAAAATATCAAAACCTTACTGTTTTGGGTGTTAAAAAATATAAGACATAAATAATAGAGAGGAGCTCGTGGCTAAGTAATAACAGCCGCACGGGTCGATCCATCATGTTAAGCTACGCGTGCCGGGGCTGATTTGTGGATGGGTGACCATCTTTACATACCGAGACTCCTCCGTGCCTCGGAAATCAAATCAAATCATTTATTTGCCAGAATATGGGTACATCAGGTGATAGGTACATACAATGAAAGTTCTTTAAACCATATCCTACCTAAACAGGTGTGCAGATATCTAGTAAAATAAACATAATTCTTGTATTATTCAATTATTTAACCATGACAAATATATTAATAATTTATGAGATTTATTAATTATATCATTTTATACAAATTTAATTTAATTTATCATCCAGGCTTTTTTCAGGTAAAATGTCAGTTAATCATAATATCATGAACACACATGCTTCATTTAATGTCAGAGTGTCAAAGAGTAACATGTCAAAGTATAAAAAAATAAAACATTACAATTCAATTAACATGTCAAAGTTTCATTCAGATAGTCTTTTCAATTATAATAACATTTATTACATAGCAATTCTTTCAGTTTCTTTTTAAAACCATTTAAATTCAACTCTTTGATTGACTTTGGAATTTTGTTATAAACTTGGGGAGCTATGCAGAATATGGGTGAATATCCCGGGGGAAAATTATACGTGTCCACGTTGAGAATCGAGGTGTTAAATGATAGGATATATCATTTTTTTTTTTATAGTGTTCTACATAACTTGCTTCAATTAGGGCCACATTTTTTTTTAATATAAGTCTATGTAAATAATAAGGGGAAAAAAAATCGCCTTAAAATTCAAGTTGGGTGGCTTGTCCCAGCTCCATTTTTTGATATAATTGCGTTCATAAAATTATCAATTTAAGAGAAAATAAAAAATAAACAATTTCGTTAGTATAGCATAAGACACATTATCTAAAAACAATTAAACCATATTAGAAAATCTAATTTAAAAGCACAGGATACTTGATCAAAGTTTGTCCAAGTAAAAATCAAAATTTTGGTGGCACTTTTTCAACTTACTATAACATAAAGTTTCGTGCGTGTGTGTTCAATCGCGTTTTATTATTTCGCATGTCTCAGTCGTGCGCTTGCACTTGCGCGTAACAGGTGCGTGATTAGTCCTGTGATTTCCTGCCAAAAAGGTAAGTATCATCTTGGGTGGCACGGGGGGACAAGAATTGTTCAATTTTGGTGGATCGATTTGCTGTTGATTTTAAAGTGTTTTAATAGTAAGCTACACGTTAAAGGTAGTGCTTTGGGTTACGCATAAATCAGTAATATTAATTTAATTGTAACTTAAAACCCCTATTTTTAAAGATTTTTTTAATGCCAGGTTCCAATTTTGGTGGGTCAATTTTGGTGGCTTTGGTGGCGGTTTCACGCCACCAAAATTGAAAACCAGCCACCAAATTTTAAATATGTACTGTTTATGTATTGTTCGTACATATATAGCCAGTTTTTACGTTGCAAGACAGTTTGATTAGCAAACTCAATGATATGTAGGTACTTGGCAGTAAGTAAGACCTATTAATAATTTATAATAAGGGTGGCATACTAATGATCAAGTTTCTTATTCATACATTTTTGATTTGTTGCTTTTTAGAATGCCAAAACAGACCAGCGAAGAGAGGCTGCTTAAAAAGAGAATAGCAGAAAGAAGAAGAATAGCAATATAACACATTAAATGTAACAACTAACTGTAACTAGAGCGTTGGTGAAATAGTCATGATTACCAATTCCTCTAAAAGCAGTTCATTTTCTGAATACCAGCTATCATAAGAAATTCCTCTAAATTGACACAAGAGCAATTCATAATTTGTGGACCATTTTATGAATCTCCCTAGAAAACTGTCAAACAGATGAATTACTTCGTAATATGAAATAGACGCATATCATATTATGAATTGTCATTGAATTGTAATGTCACCAATGGCATTACACGATGTATCATAATATTTTCATATTATGATTCTGCTAAAGTGACCGTTTTAAGCCACCTGGATATGAACTGCTTTTAGAGGAATTGCTAATGTGGCCGGTTAATGCCCCCTGTTTGCTATTTCACTGTGTCTCCACCTTGGATTTAATATTGTATTTAATTGTTATTGTTTTTTTAAATCATATTTGATTTAAGGGTTAATTATGTTTTATTTCTTAGTTTTGTTTGGGAAACTTTCGTTGTTAGCAAGTAATTTTTCATCTCCCAAGCTCGGAAAGATTCTGTATATCATTTGAATTCTGAGTGCAAAAGTGCATTTTATCCGCTAGCGTGTAAAGTGTTTTAAAATTCGAACCTTTCCATTCAATAATTTTCTATACCGCCGAGTCCACTGATAATGCATTAATAATTATTTCATGTCAATGCGCCAACCTCATTTTTAGAATAATCGCACTGGCCAGCACGAAAAAGAATCGCACAACGCGCCTAAAGAATTTTTCACTTCAAAAAACTTTATAATATAATTTTCATCTGTTTAATCAATTTACTTTCCATCATTTGGAGTTGTTTAGCATTGCAGAGTTAGTGCAAGCGGTACATAATGCCGAATTGAGCTTGCTTCGGGAGAAATTACGCAAAAAGTACATAGAAGCGTACAATATTTGTTCAATGCATGGAGACACCTAGCATTTTCCTCGCTGTAGTGAGGTGAAAAGTTGTGTGTTTCGCTCGGCAGAAAAGTTATTCTGCGTCTCGTACCTTTGAAACCCTCGCAACGCTCAGGATTCAATAT
This sequence comes from Lithophane ornitopus, assembly GCA_948473465.1. Lineage (NCBI taxonomy): Eukaryota > Metazoa > Arthropoda > Insecta > Lepidoptera > Noctuidae > Lithophane > Lithophane ornitopus. The sequence goes on from OX419636.1 coordinate 9,230,080, forward strand.
AGGTACTCGCGCCAAAAAACAACTTTACAGCCTTGCATAACAAATAACTATTGTTAACAACAAAAATATTTAGGTTTTTTTTTATTTCGTGTTTTGTGTCATAAACTCATTATCATTATGAGTTGATCAGATAAATAATAATAAATATTTTTTAACAATAGAGAGTTTTATTAACCTATGAAAGTTATTGATAAATCCCGAGAATGTGTGAGATTGGTTACATTAAGCTTTATTAATTAGTGAGATTTAGGTTTGTGACAGAGAAATTCAATTTTGGTGCCACTGTTTTTCAATTTTGGTGGGCCGTTTCGATTTTGGTGGCCAATTTTCAATTTTGGTGGCCACACTAGACTTTGAACTAAAATATCTCAAAAAGTTATCGAGATATTCTCAGACCTCTTGAAGATCCTTCTAGCTTGGACTTTCTACTCTTATACCAGTTCCTTATTTTTCACGAAAACAGAAGAAAAAATGTCGCCACCAAAATTGAAGAAAAATACACACATACATGGTTGTGGTGGACAGATGGGCAGTCGCTCCATGTACAATTCTGACTGCTGCATCCGGTTAGACTGGAAGCACATCCCAACATAGTTGGAAAAAGGCTAGGCAGATTGATTGAAGATAAAAATAATACAACAATGAGTTCTTACATAAACCACCTGTGAAAACTTTAGAGTATTTTCTGGAGATAGGTACCTATCCCTATATCTCCACAAGACTCCAAAGTTTTTACCGTTACATGCAGTTTTGATTACGGAAACGAAAATGTGAAAGAAATGATGAGTAAAATGTTATAATTTGTTGGTTTTGGTATTTTGATGAAATATGCAGGCTCATGTTGGAGGAGATCGTGGCTACGTCATAACAGCCGCACCGGTCGATCCAGAAGGTTAAGCTACGCTTGCCGGGGTTGGTCCGTGGATGTTGACCATCTTTACAAACCGAGACTCCTCCGTGCCTCAAAAAGCACGTTAAGCCGTTGGTCCCGGCTGTCATTCGTGGATCTTTGACAGTCATCAGAAGCCCGAAAGTCTGACAACTAGTCTTACTAAGGGTTATCGTTTTACCCAATTACTGGGTTGTGGAGGACAGATAGGCAGTCGCTCCATGTAAAATACTGCTGCATCCGGTTAGACTGGAAGCCTACCCCAACATAGTTGAGAAAAGGCTAGGCAGATTGATTGAAGACAAAAATTAGACAACAATGAGTTCATCATGGGCGTACCCAACTTCTGGCCTAGGGGGGCAAGTCAGATTTTTTACGTCGGATCGTCCGCGGCTGTTTTGTCATAACCACTACACAAACACACCTACATGAAACATTCGGTTTATAATAACGTCTTCCGTGAAAGAATCGTGTCTACTGCGCGGTTTATTTAAAAGTTGAGCATAAGACCCCGTTTACACTTTGATTAGTAATTAGGCGAGTTCATACATGTTCTGCGAGATTTCCCCCCCCTGGGTACGCCCATGAATGAATTCTTACATAAACCACCTGTGAAAACTTTAGAGTATTTTCTGGCGATAGGTACCTATCCCTATATCTCCACGAAACTCCAAAGTTTTTACCGTTGCATGCAGTTTTGATTACGGAAACGAAATTATGTGAAATGATGAGTAAAACGTTAGTTTGTTCGTTTTGGTATTTTGATGAAATATGCAGGCTCATGTTGGAGGAGCTCGTGGCTACGTCATAACAGCCGCACGGGGCGATCCAGCAGGTTAAGCTACGGTTGCCGGGGTTGGTCTGTGGATGGGTGACCATCTTTACATACCGAGGCTCCTCCGTGCCTCGGAAAGCAAAAAGGCAGATGATGATGCAGGCTCCTGTTGATATTGTTAGCAATATGCTGTCAGCTGTAGACCTTAGTAGGTACATAAGTTGCAATAAATTAAATGAATTCTTTAATTTAAGAGAGCAATGGTAGCCCAATGGTATCGGCCGCGACTTTTACCTACTTTGTGTATGTGTATAACCACTGCCATGCTCTCAAGACGGTAAAGGAAAACATCGTGAGGAAAACGGCATGTCCTAGCTAGAACCAAAAATGTAGAAGACCCGCTAGGACAACTCTCTCACAGAGAGAAGGCCTGTCTCCCAGCAGTGGGAACATTACCTATAAGCTGATTGTGCTTATGCTTTAATTTAACACTTCATCCATCGTTGTCATTATTCATTTCAGAGAACAGGTGTCATTGAGGCATTTAATACTCAAATCAAAACCCACCTACGCTGAAAACCGTTCTAATCCAATCGTCACGTATCATGCTTGCGTCACTTCGGTAATGATCGGCAATCACCGGGCGACGACGTCACCTTTCGCACGGCCGATCATTGGGGCCAATTCTTTTGTTTGATAAGTGTGTATAATGGCGGAGCGGTCACGTTGGGATGCTATCAATCATTTGGACATGTTGACGTTGGCAACGATGGGCTGTGGAGTCGCTAAGCTTTGAGTTATTGCCAGGAAATTTCCTGAAACTGGGTGCTAAGAAATAGGATGTTTTCCTGGTTCAAGTAGATAGGAACTTACTATAGATACTCTACCAGATTGAATAGAAGAGACATGGCATGACAAATTCAAAAGCAGTTTATCCACGACTGGCTGTACTGTTAATCTTGTTGCATGAGCTTCTTAGTAACAATCGATTACCTTCGTCGGTTAATGTGAAGCAAGTGTGTGTATCTTTGTGAATTGAAAGGTAAGAAAAGTACCTAAGAAATCCAATGGAGCATCATCAGCCTGTGCACACTTACACCTGGTACAGATCTTCTAATAACATAATACAACATCACGCCTGCATTCCCCTAAGGATTAGTGTTCCTATAGTACACCCACATTTCGCCAGTTATCTTCAAGTCCCAAGTAATAGGGGGCGAGCCTATTGCCATCAACCGAGCACAAATCCATACTCCGGGCTGCTACTGAGAAATTTCAAATGAAAAGAACCAATAACACTTTGCCTGACCCGGGAATCGAACCCAGGACCTCAGGCTCAGCGGTAGCGTTTGCGACCACTAGACCAACGAGGCAATCTTCTAATAATAAAGGAGTTTTTATGCACATAAGTATTCTCTATTGGTTTAATTATAATATGGAAATATTCCCAAGTTACGAAATGTTCAGAGGGTCGTAGGGCTAATATTCGGAAGTTATGGTGAGGTTTACATTTTGATAATTGTCTATACTTCATAAAAGATAGCTTGATCTCTGCGACAGCTGTCAGTAAAATGAAACAAAAGACTCAAATGAATTCTAATTTGACAGCGATGCAGACGTATTTTTTGATGCTCTTTGATTATTTTCCCTTGTACATAATTATCATTATTAAGTAGATATTATAATAGTCTGAATTTACAATATGTAATTATAGGAAATGATAATAAAAATACCTATGAACTCAAAAAAACTATGATTTCAAATTATATCAAATCAATTTCCCATTTGAATGATTGCGATCATCATGATTTGGATTGATTTTGAATTCAATTGAATTGAACTCAAATGAATTCTATAAATGTCAATTTGACATAATGTCGCAGAGATCAAACTATCTTTTACGAAGTGATAGAGTGTTCAGCTGAAAGCGTTTGATAAATGACATCACCAAGACTCAGACATTGTTCTCCAAAAGTGGTTTGCAATGGTCACCCTACTGATTATGTATTAGTATAGATGATGGACGTCGCACAAGTTAGCTTTATGGGCGTTTACCGCCTGACTCATCATATACATAATGTGCTAGCACCTACTAGGCAGCGAGGCAACTTTCCAACTGACGCCATAACGGTGTAAGTGGGAATGCTTAGGAAAATCTTTAAAGAAATTCATAACTAATCATCTCCATAGTCTTTCTCCAAATGTGTTGGGGCCGGCTTGAAGTAACAGAATGCAGCAAACTTACCGGTATTTTACATGGAGCGACTGTCTTGTCTATCTACCTGGGGCCTAAGTCTTCTAATTTACTAACATTGCAATGGCTCGCCAGTGTGAGGTTTTTGACAGATTTTGTATGGAAAATCTGTCAAAAACTCACAATACTCTCATGGTATTGTGAGTTTTTGACAGATTTTTTTTCCCTTGGAAAGTTTGTACAATTAGTAGACTTGGCCCACTGCACTGATCACCACAACCTAATTGGTTAATGGGTAACACAATACCTACCACAATACTATCTCCTTGATAAGACTGGTTGTCTCACTTTCAGGATTCTGACTAAGTATACGTAACGTCTGTCAAAGATTTATGAATGACAGCCAGGACACAAAAAAAGAAAGATTATATAACAAAAAAAAATGAAATAAAAACAATGCTATCTAAGTGCTGTTCTTAGATCTTGTACCTACGTATCGTACCGACATGAGTTAGTTAACAACACAAGTTAACTATCCAGAGCGCTATGAAAGTACGAAATAAGTTTTTATTACATTTAACTACAATCTGACGAGACGAGTGAGTCGAGTGATGACATGATGAGTTGACCATATCAAACAAAAACTGGAATTTAATTTTCTGAGCTATATCAAACTCAAACTCAAAGCATTTATTTCAATTAAACCATTTACAGGCACTTTTGAATTCTCAAAGAGTCGGTCAGTTAGTCAGAAAGTTGAAGCTAGTTGCCCATTCCAAAAAGTAGATCTCTATGGAGAAGAACGGGCAAGAAACTCCATGGACACTCTTTTAAATATGGATATAGATATTACAAAATCCTGGGTACAGTATTCTTGTTGCTTCTATATGTGAGAACAATGTAAAATAAAAAATAATCAAAAACAATTCAAAATATAAGATTAAAAATAAGCCCTGGCAAATAAGAGATGACCAGTCTCAACTGACGGCGCCCGTTCACGTACATGACACGTGGATCAGCACCATCCAGCTCAACCATTTTGTAGGGAACCGAATGATCCAACACACGCGCGTAAAGTATTATCCACAATATGGATAATACTTTACCCAATCTGGGATTCAAACCTAACCTTAGCGAGGATGGGTTTGAATCCCAGATTGGGTGAATGATATACTATATGAAGTTACAACTTAACTATACGTCTTATTATAAGTTCCGGTTAACTTATCTGAAAGATAATTTCACAATAGTTAAGTATGTTATTTTTTTAAATTTCAACCTGTAAAAAATAACATTACATAACCTACTTACCTACTGTGAAACAGGCCCTATGTTCAGCTGTGGCATGTATGATGGTTAGGCTGGCTCTATAATGACTTTATAAATAAACGTTTTTTACTAAACTGTTATTGACTAGATAGTTCCCACGACTATGTTATATTAGTATAAAAAATATATAATATCTCCTGTATGTTAATGATCCATCATCAATTTGTTGTTTAACTCCATCGCACCGCATTTTGTGCGAGATACGGAACTGTACTCTGAAGTAGATAAGTACCGTACGTACTGAGAATTTAAATACTAGATTATTTTTTTAATAAGCATTGACACTGTCGGTAAGTAATAAAAGTTGATAAATCTTACATGTTGCATGTGGCATAGAGTGTGTCATGTGACACGCGTGTTGACAAGGCAGAATCATCATCATCATCATTAAATATTTGTGCCTTTTCGCAATAATGTGTAGTAGGATCTGGATAGATGCTGAAAATCGGAATAATTGGGTTGTTAAAACAGGTCTGAGCGTCTAAGAGTGATTTCAAAACTACCGTCAATTTTCTCCATTTCTATTTCGACTCGTTGGTGTTTGGTCATAAAATAATAGATTTACTGACTAACTTGTCCATATTGTTTAATAAATATTCTATTTCACAGACCTACGTGTATGATATTCCAGTACCTAGTACTTATTCTCTAAGTTCCAGTAGCAATTCTAGCTAAAATTTAATTCTCGTTGAAAACAATCCCAGTCTTACGTTCCGCTACTTAGACAAGAATAAAATTACGTTAGAGGCTGGAGGCCATATAACATACAGAAGTACTCGGCTTATACGACGGCGCTTCCAATTAGAAAACTTAATGAAATTGCACCAAAAACGACCTTTAAGTAAACATACATTCCTGGTTTTATATCGTAACGTTACAACGCATTGTTGGACTACCACACAGCCTTATGGCAGACAGAGAAGGAACATATTCGCTTCTCTTTCTCGGGCGGAGCTTGGCCCGGTGTGGCCCACGTAGTTAGTCCACTCTATGTGAGGTCTCGATCATAATTTATTAACCGGGCCCCACAAATACCAACTCGAAATATACCGGAGAAATGGCGATATGAATTATTATTAACCTTTTTTCATCTTACACGCTTTGTAACGGTGTAAATTCATGCTAATTAAGATATCCGAATCTTCTATTATTCATGTTGATGAGTGATCTCATTTTTTTTTAATTTACACTCGGTTTAAATCCGACTTTCACCTATTAGCTGGGTGTTATTACGGGGCATTTTCAGAATTTGTTTTTGTTTCTGCTACTAATTTTATTGCGTTATCGTGATATTTTAATGTTTTTAACGTAACGTTGTTTGTATGTGAAAGCGTTTTATGTGTAGTATGAGGCGTGTCAAAGTGCACTCGCCGAACAGATTAGAGTTCACGGTGTATTCGGAAATGGATGTTAAAATCCAACAAAACGTGTAAGACCGGCGTGAACTCTCGTCAAAAATAAATAGGCCTTAGGTTTAGGAATTGACTTGGTTTTATTTAAGTTGTTCAAACTGAGATATAATGGGGTAAGTGCCTACTTAGTTTTTTTTATGAGAAAAGCAGTTATGTATACTACTTCAGCAGGTAGGAATTTTGATTTTAAATACTTACCGCGTTTATCATTCGTTTATTCGCTGTACATCTCCAATTGCCAGTTTATTTGATTACCACAAAAATCTATTCGTAACGACAGGCCAAACTAATGGTTTGACGACGTGTTAACCAAGGCTTTGGGCACTGGGTTTAGATATGCTAATAATTATTATTCAAGTAAGTGATCTGCGGCTCCGATCCCTTGGTGACGAGAACATGAGCCTTTCCAGTTTACGGATCATTCGATGACAATCTTTTGTGTCCGGCCAGATCGCGGTGAACTTGGTGTGGGTAAGATTTGATACAGGTATCGGCCGTATCGGTACAAACTATATAAGTAGGTAGGTACCTATAATATATTATGGCAGCAAGTTTTTTTTTTTTACTGATCTCTATTACTATTTCCCAACCAGACCCACCTAAATTACCTAAGTAGGTATATGCAATTAAACTAAAATTAAGATTAGGTACCTATAGGGACTAATAAAGTACCTAGTTATTAAGTAAGTATTACCTATAGTATTACCTTACAAACATGAAGTTTTTTTTCTTTCTTCACCGCCACCAACCGTGCTACAATCAACAAAGTACTTAGTAGAGTAGCACTAAAGTTTCGGATAATGTATGGATTTCGGTACCTAAATGTGCTAACCGTGTCGTGTGGCCGGAACGCCCGCCGCGCCGTAGTTACATTATAGTTACAATTACTACTACTTCTGCCATCTAGCGTCAAGTAGCAACATTAATAAAAAAGGGAATTGCATCTAGTATATCTATTGCACACTAGAGGGCTATGCCAAAATAAGTTATAGTGAGTTATATTTCTTTTGTCATGGGATTTTATGATTTACAAGAAAATTATTAAAATATAAAATTGAAATTAATTCATCAGCAATTAAAAAGGAAACAAGAGAAATCCTGGCAAAACAGAAATCAAAAGACTAAGATTCATAATACAACTATAGTGACATTATTGATGACTGTGACATTTGTATGGCCTATGGCTGTTCTGAAGAAAAACTGTTGGTTTATTTATTGATTTCTAAGTGATTTGATCATGAATAGTCAATTAATAGAGAAAATTATAACAGCGAATAACCTACCATGTCCTCAATTTACTTACGAAAATCCGGTGCTCGACAGAAACGTAGCGAAGGCACTTTCAAAAAGTTTCGTAAAAATTCTCAACTTGTCTCAAACAAATTCAAAAGTTAACAACAATTTACGACTATCTATATTAGAAAATATAAGAAAAATGTGTCTTGTTGAACCTGAAAACCACATCAAAGTCGATGAAAACATTACTACATTATTATTGGAGTTCTATGAACAAATAATAAAAGATTCCACACCTATAAATACTGAAGCAACGGAGAAGAGTCTAGAAGCATTTTTAATTAGAAATTTAAAAGATATGAATCTCAGTAGCAGTCAGAAGTCACCATTGAATCCAGAAGTTGTGCAGGCTTTAGTAAATTTAAATCAAAATGGAGTGTATCTTGATGCCTTGTTGAAAGACGTTATTCATTGGAATAGTACTGAAACTAAGAATATTCGGATTCTAAATGACTTATGGGCAAGTGATAGTATTAGTGCATCTCATACAGCTGAAGATGTTTCTATAAAATTGAAACCAGAAATTGAGAAATGTATTTTAGAACAATGCCATACTATATTGAATGAGACAGATACAAATATTGAAGGCATGTTTATTTCTGATGCATCTCTTAAAAAATTAGTCAAAAGGGCGTCTAGTTCGGCCAACTGCTTCCAAATATGCTGTGGTGTACTCAACTACTTATTTATTATGACAAACTTTGTCACAAAAATACAAAGGTTTATTCAAACATTTGTTGAGCGAGTAAAAGGGAGCTGTTCTTGTAATACATTTTATGTTTTATATCCTACACATCTGAATCACATATCAAGCATATTGGACATAGATATAGTAGAACTGCCTCCATCATTACAGAATAGTTATATTGAATTCACAAACAAATATTTGTCAGAGATAAAATCAAAATCAAATTATGATTTTATAATGCTATTGTCTCATTTTCCTCAATGGTTTGATATTTACTTTCAGTGACAGCAATTTTCTATGTTGTTTAGGAGCTTGGTGATCTAACAGTCTGTGACAACCTAAAAAAAAAAGATATATTTTTCAAAAGCTTTTATTTATCATAAAATGTATCTTATAGATATTAGTTATTGAAAAATGTTGTTTTGTACCTAGTATGAAAGATAATAACTAAGACAGCAATAATAAAAGTAGGAAACATAAACAGCTTTTTATTATGACGAGCCTTGCCCACCAAAACAACTCGGCCTGGATTGGGCCCTAACATAAAAAAATAATAACAAAATATTAATAATTCAAAAAAACAATCAATGTAACATGAGAGCTGAATCAGCAGCAATCAACTTTCAAAATCATGATAATTTGACTCAAATTAACAAAATCACAATTATCCACACAAAAAATCTGCTAAAGGTTTAAAACCCATTGCAAGACAAACAAAGAAAAAAAAATTAAACCAAAAACTACCCTCTAATTGGGCATAGCCACAGTTGGGTAAAGATAAAACGCAAAAAACAAAAAAGTAAATTATCATTTATCACTAATTATAACATAGGATAAGAAATATTTTCAAATTATACAGCATTAATGTTTTCCAAATCCATAATGCAATAATTTCGTATACACATCATCACTTTTGGTATTAAATTTAATTGATCCAAGACATAAACCTGTCTTGCTGATCTGCATCATCCTGTGTTGAAGGGACACCATGTGCGCAAGCAATTGTTCCAAAAACGGAAATGTTTTGTTACAAAAGCCACAATGGAAGTAATTCTTCCGTATCTGCAACAATTTAAATGTAAAGTTAGTTTTTAGTCAGTTAGTCTATTGGAAATCAATATCCTATCCATAAAAAAAACTGTGAGGTATGATTAAAGTCAACTTACTTCTCTGAAAAATTGACCTTCTTCCACATGTGACATGACAAATTTAGCAGCTAGAAACTTATTCTTATGCTTAGGAGTGCCACAATGTTCCCGCTCTTGCCCCTGCGGAAGTAACTCATTGCATGCATAGCATTTTGTCTTCTTAAAATGTGGATCCTCAATTTGACAAAGAAGAAAAAAACTAAATACATCAATGCTCAAGTAGTCAAAAATATAAAACTCTTCATCTTCAAATAAGTATTCCACCCTACACTGTAAAATACTTTTTGTTTTAATGTTTCTGATATAATGTTTCTTGGCACTTATAAGACCTTGCAGCTCCAAATTACCTTGATGAGTAGCGCCTTCAACATGTTGTTCAAAAATATTTTTATGGGCAGACAAATATCGGTCACATACCAAACACCAACCTTTGCTGCCGTCAAAGTTTAATTTGATAGAATTATCTTTGCCATATTTCGCAAGTTCTGATCTCCGTTTGCCAGAGTCTATAATTTTACAGTACACTATTTCTTCATCTGAAGATGCATTGTGAGGCTTAGAATCTTCTGCCTTATTCGGGTTGTTTTTCAGCCCTTCAGTATTGTAATGAATTTTCATATGCTCCACCATAGGCATGAAATTGATGGACATAACTAACTTACAATGTTTACAGGTAGCAATGTTTACTCGTCTGTCTACCAAATAAAAATCTTGCAGAGGGCCGAGCAGTTGATCAGGTATTACTTCCACCTTCGCTGTACCTTCAGTTGAGTTCCCAATATTTTTGCGTGATTCAACGTCTTTTTGTGTCTTAATTTTGCTCTCATCAATATTTTCACAGTGCGGCAAATGACTGTTGAATTTCTGAGCAGTGAAAACTTTCTTACAAGAGAAGCAGTGATATTTGTCGTCGTTGATCTGGAATACAAATAAGGTATAGATTATATTTTATGGCTACTAATTGTGTCATTACTTTATATCCGATCCTACATAGCTATTAGAAGCGGCATATTCTAATAACAATAAGGAATGTGATGAGTAGGAAATTATTCATGACATACCTTTCGGTAATAACGCTCATCCTCGCATATAGTTTTAGAATTAATCAAGTTAATTATATGTTCTTTTAATCCCATGTGTAAATTAATATTTTTCACTTCGATGTTGCAAATTAGACATTTCTTATCCACAATTGAATTCCATTGAGACATATCTAGTTTGACTTTATTTATTACTATACAGCCAGAATCGTATTGGCCTATAGTTTTTGTTTCATTTTTCGGATTGGTTTTCATAACTTTATGACCATCATTGTTGATGTGTTTGGCAACAGCATTGATATCGGAAACTACAAAGTTGCAAATTTCGCAATAAAAGTGATTCTCGACCTGAAACAAACAATGTAAGTATTTAAGTATGTAGTACCTATTACTGTCGGTCTCAGGGGCAGTTTCATCCTGGTTTCATCACTCTCATCCAAGGAACTTATATCCATCAGATTGGAAAAAGAACTACCTACCTTGTATATTAAGTCTTTTCTGAATCTTGGGAAATAAACCTGATTTTTTAAGCTCTTCCTGTGGTTATCCCAACGAAGATGTCTTTCAACATTTGGAATTCCTCTCAATAGTTCGTCACATAGCAAGCAATAGTAGAGTGCACTATCACATAGTATAAAGTTTTTACGATATTTATCCATCATGATTAATTCTCGAAACTTCAAGTTACCAAACAAATACAAACAGGTAAAGGGCAGATAGAACAATTTTTTTTGCAGACTGTTCAACTTCAATTTTATTCAAAGACTCAACCAGATAAAACTCGCAACCGTTAACTTTGAAGCACAGAGCACAGGACATTGTAGGACTGTGGTTGGACACAGTATTTGTGTTTGAATTGATTGATTTGACTTCGGTGACGTCCGCTTCTTGACTTCTTTCTATCTTGTATGTTTTTCTACGAGTCTTGTCTTGTGGTCACGTTTTCGTATATGATTATTTGAGGGTAGGAGAAACATCTTTTGTTTTAAGGTTGATGCGCTAGGGTGGCCCGCGAAATTCAAATTTTCTTACGTTTTTTGCAATTTGCAGGTTAGTATCAGGTTGTATGTTGATCTAAATATTATTAGCGGCCGTAACAAATATGGATTTACAGAATTATAAACATTAGAATCAGCAATACAACTCTCTAAGTTCATGTAAGTGTATTGACTGACGATTTCATGAAATTTTCATTCACTGACCTGCAAATTGCAAAAAACGTAAGAAAATTTGAATTTCGCGGGCCACCCTAGCGCATCAACCTTAACCCGGACTGCCAAGGAAGTTATTCTGTAATAGTGGATAAGAAAGTAGTTATAAAGACAGCAGGTATCTAAAGGCCTTCAAATAAACCATAACTACAATCAATGCTGTAATGTTCTGTAGGATTAAAAAAAGATCAAATAAAATATTTTTCAAAAATATTTTTTTATAAAGTATTTTATCGAAACGTAAAGCTTCCATGGAATTAGTATATACTATAAAGCAAGGCTGCTCAGCTCAATTACAGGCCCGCGGGCCAGTGGGGCCACTGCAAAACTGCAAATGTTCTGTGGGCCACTGGCAATCTATTACTGTACTCTATGGCCAGTAAATTTGCCCGCCGATGACCCATGGTAAGACTCTACAGCTAGTCCCTAGACGATAATGCGGCATGACATGCAATTATTACGTGAATCATGAGGATCCATCATGCAGCATGATACTTCACTAAATTGTATGTAATTGTCAAACGACTGACAAAGATTTGAAAGATTTACGAAGGACAGCCGGAACCAGCGGCCATAAATGCTTTTTCCGGGGTCCGGGTGGTCTCGTCTCGATTCTCGATGTGTAATGGATGGTCACCTATCCACGAACCGAACGTGGCAAACGTAGCTTAACCGTGTGCGGGCGGCTGATATCATTCAGTCACGAGCCTCTCTGTAATATACCATTATCAAATATACACTGACCCCTATAAGTCTTTATGTTGCCTAATGTTATGAAACGTAATGTATGGTTTTACAGTCGCTAATCATAACCTACTGTCATTTACATAAACTGTCAACATTTTTGGGTTTTGGATTTGTGAATAGCGTTAGGACTCCAATTATCATAATTATATTGATGTTTGATTCAGAAGCGCTGGATAGCGAATGGTAAAATAAAAATGGTTGGTTGTGAAAAGAAGGTTAAGTTACGGTTAAGGTACGCCTTGAAAGCTTCTTTATTATCTGTATTATTTGACAGATCGGTAGTCTGTCCACTCCAGTGTCAATGACCCTGAAAAAGCACCCGATTGCAATGTACATCTTAAGCATAAGTATTTATGTATCTCTTTCCTAGTAGTATATTATTGTGTATGTTTATCTCTTTCTCTCGCGACGCTCGACAGCTTTACAGTTTACGGCCTGGTTTCAAGTTTTAGATTTTTCTCGCTTGTGTTGTGTGTGTTTATTGCGAAAGAAGAATCAATCAATGAATCGAGTCTCTTTAAAATAATTTACCCGTAGTTTTGTGTGTACCATAGAAAAACGAGACTTCAACATTTATTTCTCAAGAATGTAACAGTACAGGCTCACTAACAATCTCTTTTGGGCACCATTGGGCATCGCTTTGCGAGCCATTTTAATTGAAAATGAGCAAGCGACGCCGTGCATCGTCCGGCGCTTCGCGTGGGGCTGATTTAGATGATAGTGATGATGGCATCGAGCTGAGCAACCCTGGACCTCCGCCATCTACTCGGAAAAGGAAGAAGTTGGACCCAGTAAGTTAATATTTCACTCATTCATATAACCGCATTTACGCCGTCGCCGGCATACACTTATGTACTATGTATGTACGCACTGCATGCATAATAAGCGCTATTTCTATGTATATGCTCGTTTTAATCTATAAGCAATTATTCAGTTTATTGATGAAAACTGTTGTTTTGTAGGCAACAGACAGACAGGCTGAAGCCTCCGACCCCCGCTAAGACGACCCTAGTTTTGTCAAAATAATGTTAAAATAAGTTTTATTTGTCTCAATTTTTTTCAATTCATTTTTTCCATTCAGTGTTCTAATTTGAACATCATATGTCTCTTTTATTTTTACAATAGTAAACATGGAAACAATCTGTTTTTTCTACCAGGGTGAAATCTGCCAGCAACTCTATGACACTATCAGGTCATACAAGAAAGAGGATGGCACATTATTGTGTGACTCGTTCATCCGGGCTCCGAAAAGACGTCAGGAGCCGCAGTACTATGAAGTGGTGTCACAACCAATTGATTTGCTGAGAGTAAGTATAATTCCATTGCCAATACAATTTTTTTTTATAATCCTGTGGATTCTTTTTTCAAAATTAAAATGATACTTATACATTTTACAAAAAATAACAATATAATAATAATATCCTGTAGAATAAGAAAAAAATTTAAGAAACTGCTCTTGCTGTACATATTTTTGGTTTAAAAGACAATAAAAATATTTGTGTTTGTAACCCCTCAGACCAAATAAAAAACCAATACGCAACTAAAGCGCTGTCAACAGTTCCGTGAGGCCGGTTTCATAAACATGGTGTGCACTTAAAACAGGTGTAGTTTGATTGTAATTGGTTGCAAATGTGTGTGTTAGCGTGTATGCACAGAGGTGTAATTTGGGCATGTTTCACTGTATTGTTGCCATTGCTATGTCTTGGTTTTTTATTTGAGTGTAACCACATAATAACCCTCTAAACTTTGACAATAATCTGGCAGATCTCAGTCAACAATGTCCTAAAAAAGTTGACATCTAATGACATTACACTTTTAACTTTTGTTTGTAGACCTCCTGGGATATGCTTTGGGATCCTAAGTGGTCCACAAACTGTCCTAATCTAACATGCATGTTAATTCTCCATAGGTGCAACAGAAACTAAAAACGGACACTTATGAGGACATTGAAGAGTTGTCTGCGGACATTGAGCTCCTTGTAAACAATGCTAAGGCATTCTACAAGCCCGACACTATTGAGTACCGTGATGCTGTTGATCTATGGAAGCTCTACATGCAGACGAAACATGCTCTAGAAAATGGTGAGAGAAATTTATAGGAATCTATTTGAATAGCTATCTTTTTTTTTAAATAATGTTTTGTTCAAGTCTTGTACTCTTTATAGTACTAACTATGCAAGTTTGACCGATATTGTACTGCGGCTTAGAAATGTGCGGCGAGGCGGGAGGCGAGACGTCGTGAGTGTTGACGAATGAGCAGCCTGCACTGCCCCCCGTCTCCCCTCGCTCATAATTAAGGCGCGGTCAAACTATAAGCCAAACTAGACCATGTGCCTGTAGGCAGCTAATGGTGTTCTTTGGCACAGACTTGACTGACTTATGCCTAATTTCCAAGTTCGTCAGATAATCTATGAATAGCTATTAATTTGACAGCAAAGTTCTTCATTAACAGGTTTAAGCCCTATCACATAGATTCACACCTCACAAATCGCAAAAAATGTTTAGGTAATAAATCAAAAACATATCACTTTTTGAGTATAAAATTAAGCAATTTCTTTTCTGTAAGGTGAAGACATAAAGATGCCGAAACTATCTCGCACCGGCTCATCTAGTCGAAGATCCGATGTAGCCGAGGATCTGTCGGAAACATCAACTAACAATGAAGAGGATAATGTGTTTGAAGAGTTGTTTAATGCTGTAAGTTTGATTTTATATAAGAACAACATAATTTAAGCTATTTCAGATTCAGCTGTGTTTGTGTAAGGTATCTTTTTCCATAATCAGGTATCTTTTATCCAAAGAATTTGTATAGAAAAATTTACAAATAATAATAAATAACATAAAACATTACATCACACCTGTATTTCACGAAGTGTTAGGCAGAAGTGCACCTATAGTACACCCAACAATAATAAATATTTCTCAAATAAAGTTTTCACACAATTGAAACTCATTTACAAGTCACTAGCTTGTTGCCCACCACTTCGTCTGCGATCCAGGATGAAAAGTAGCCTTTGTCTTTCTCAAGGTCAAGGGCCCATGTGACAAATGACATCCAAATGCGTTCAGCCGTTTTAGCGTAAAAGAGTAACAAACAAACTCACTATCGCATTTATAATATTAGTTAGGATTCCAGCAAAAGTCAATCTTATTTTGTGGCAATTTTTAAGGCAATTCTGATGTAAAACGTTGCCTCTCTCTCCTCAGGTAATGACAGCAAATAGTGATGGGCGGCCACTTTACCCAGCATTTCAATTCTTACCATCAAAAAGGCGATACCCAGAATATTTCAACGTCATCGACTCCCCAATAGACCTCAAGACTATTGCCCAGAAAATCCAGGGTGAAGAGTACACAACCCTGACGGAATTGGAGAAGGATTTACTCCTGATGGTCAGAAATGCTTGCCATTTCAATGAGCCTGGAAGCCAGATCTATAAAGATGCTAAGACTTTAAAGAAGGTTGGTGTTCTTATATTTTATAGAGTAATGCTCATTCTGACACATAAATATTCAGTGGTTTTGTAGGAGAAAGTAATGTTTTTCATTGATTACAACATAAAGGCTACCGTAGACAGACGCGAAGTGACGGCGCGGCGTGACTCTGGTGGAACAATTTCTATGAAAACTTCACGGAAATTGTTCTACCGGTGTTGCGAAGCGCTTGTCTATGGGAGCCTTATTTTTTTGGAACAGATTTCTATTTATATTTCTCCATCACTATAATAATTTATCAGACCTAAAAGCACTGTAGTTGACTAGTTGCATAATATTCCTTTTTTCCTAAACCCTCGTACACCCGTCGATTTTTTTTCGGGCACTGGATTTTCAATGTACTGCTTAGAGCCGTGAGTTCAA
Organism: Lithophane ornitopus; assembly: GCA_948473465.1. Taxonomy (NCBI): domain Eukaryota; kingdom Metazoa; phylum Arthropoda; class Insecta; order Lepidoptera; family Noctuidae; genus Lithophane; species Lithophane ornitopus. Next base: position 9,246,666 of record OX419636.1, read on the forward strand.
AGTCCAATGGTGTGTTTTTTTGTACTCCGTTAGATTCTAAATGCTCCGCTCAACACCGAAAGTTGAAAATCCAATGCGCCATAAAAAACCGTCGCATTAAAAATACCGCCCTTCGTACCTGGGCTTATTGATACCACAAATTCGCTGTGAAATTAACAGCCTTCATTAGTAAGTCCTTTGCACACCAATTTGCACATTCAATCAGCCACACACCACACCACACTACTGTCGCATCTTACGTAATCAGCATTTGGCGTAGACGACCATTGATGGTGAAGTTTATACAACAGATCATACAAATGCGCAAACAAGAGATCGACCAACACGGCCGAAGCGGGCCGGCGAAGACTTCCGAACGCATCCGAAGTAAGAGAACATCACGCGTCGGACCGGTACCTAATAGCAAGGCTTTGGCTATCATGGAGCCGCCTGGGTCGGACACTGAGCCTGATGTTAAGGTAATTTCAGCATGTTCTCATTCAAAAATCGTTTTTGGCCGTGACTGTATAGTCGACCTCGTAATTGTTTTACCACTTTTGACTAAAAACTCGCAGTAAATTGAATCTGATTGAATTCTATGTCGTGACATTCAAAGCAAAGAAATAATGAGGTTAGTTTGTATAGTCGACTTTTTGGGACTTGGCTGTAACTACAAGAGTTTCAGTGGAAGGATGTAAGCCTTTACCATTCCCTAGCACTGTAACCCCTGTAAGCCAGAAAAAGCTAGAATCTATAGTGTCGAACAATCAGAAACCAAATTAAGGGCAGGGGAAATATCGTAAAAAAAAAAAAAAAACTTTTTTTTTACCACTTATTTATTTATTTGTATACCCCATACCAAATTACAGCTTTCTAGTACCAACAGTCTCTGAACTAAGCCGCGGACAGACGGATGGACAAACAACGGACATAGCCTAACAACCGGTTTCTGATTTAAGTATTTGAAGTTGAGAATTGCTCAAACTCTTCTTAAGCATTACTTAATGTGATTCCTTTAATGTCACCCGCGGAATTCAATAAGTTTTTTGCAAATCAATTTTAGGAATCACCTTAAGTAATGCTTAAGAAAAGTTTGAGCAATTGTTAACTTCAAATACTTAAATCAGAAACCGGCTGTTAGTAATAGGGTCCAGTTTTACCCTTTGGGTATGGAACCCTAAAAATTGTTTCAGCTCTGAAGAGAATTCTGCTTAACCAACTTTAAAAAAAGAACGCTCTGATTACATAAGTAATTAGAGCGTCCTTTTTTTGTTTGTTTTATTATATTGTTCTGTTTACACAGCATTCGGAAGACAGTGCAGGCGAAAGTGACGAAGAGAAGCATGAAAATGAAAATTCACCACAATGGAAACTGCTGGAAACCATCAGGAACCATTTTGGGCCAAATGGTAATAAATTATTCCAGAGCTTACTATTATTATCAAACTAGCTGCGCCGCGCGGTTTCACCCGCGTAAGGCTCGATCCCGTGAGAATATCGGGATAAAAGTATCCTATGTCCTATTCCAGGTCATGGTGTACCCATATGCCAAATTTCATCTAAATCCGTTCAGCCGTTTTAGCGTGGAAGCGTAACAAACAAACAAACTTACTTTCGCATTTATAATATTGAATACATATAATTAAAAGCCTGTGATGTCCCACCGCACTTGTTCATGGGACTCCTTCACCAAGAACTGGTCCTTAGCAGCTTTAAATAGAGAGAATTGGAAAGAGAGTAGTTACGTTTAAGTTTCATGTTCTGGTAATAGGGGTCGAGTCTATTACTATCAGCAGGGCACAAATCCTTGCTCCAGGTTCATGCGGGAAAGTCCGCAAGAACAGTGGCGTTCCTTCCATAGAAGCCCAAAAGCCCGGCTTGCCTTCAAAATTAAGCCTATCAATAAAAAATAACACTATATAATAATGGTGTTACCATGAACAACATAGAAAATCCGTAAATCGCTCACTAGGCTATTTTTTTTAATCGTAAAAAACCTGTCTGTTTGCCCTGATTTTGGCCCCTAGGCACGCCACTGCGCAAGGGATACCGGGACCCTTGGCAACAGGCAACTGAAGGAACACGGGTGGCTTTTAGTCAGTAAAAGTCTGACACGGCCTCCCGCTCCGCCCAGAGCGGAAGAAGTCATGTGATGATTTCCCACAGTAAAAAAAAAAGTGATCATCTGCCTAGCCTTTTCTCAACAATGCGTATTTTACATGGATGCAACTACATATCTGACCTCCACAACCCAGTTACTAGGTAACACGATACCCCTTGGTTAGACTGGTTGTAAGATTGGTTGCTACTGAGATATTCCAAATTAACCTCAAAAACACTGTCCTACTAAAAATACACAAACATAACTTAAAAATACACACAACATGCCTGTTTTTCCCCAAAGGGGAAGGGTTAAGCAGAGGTGTACCTGTAGTAAACCAACATTTCGCTAGTTTTTTTTTAATTCCATGTAATAGGGGCCGAGCCTATTACTATAAAACAGGCAAAAATACGTTTAAAAAAATGATTTTTTTTTTATTCACAGGCCGTGTGGCAGAATCTTTCTGGAAGCTACCATCTCGTCGCGCCTACCCTGATTACTACAAAGAGATAAAGAATCCTGTATCTCTGACTCAGATAAAGAACAAAATAATACGAGGCAGCTACGGTACGTTGTCTGAAGTGGCTGGTGACATGAACATAGTGTTCGAGAACGCTAAACAATATAACTCACCTTCTTCTCGGCTGTATAAGGATGCTGTTAAATTGCAGAGGTGAGTTAGTAATACATTTTGCTTGGATCTGAATCGTGTATGACTACGACAGATTGAAAAATATGAAGTTGTTTTCAAGTTTTTATAGACAGGGTGGCCTGTAGAGTGGTAAAAAATACAACTGTACACAGGCCGTCCTGTATAATGTTACATGCTGGGGTTGGAAATAAATTAAAATGCACTAAATTAACACACAAAACCTTAATTTAATTCCAAATACAATCAATAGCTATTTGCTGCTGGAAGTACAAATATAAAAAAAAATACCATCAAATCAATTTTTTCTCATACAGATATTGAGTATACAAATCAATATTGATTTATTCAAATTAGGCTGTGAATCAGCACTTTTTGAACGTCTAAATTACATAAGACAGTCACCCGAAGTGGTGAAAGGTGGGCGTGCCCTTCACCACTTAATAGTGCTTTAGCTGTGAAGAAGAAGTGGCGCAATAAACTCCCCAGCAGCACAGCTGTCTGTTAGTTAGAAGAAGTGATTCTATACAATACAACGTAAACATTACAAAATAAAGAAAAACAAAACATTAAATTAAATTATTTGCCTTATTGTAACAAAAATTAAAAATATTGTAATGAGAAGAATGAATATGACAATAGGGGACTCGCTGCTGTCCGTTTCAGGTTTCTTGTATATCTCGCTGGCTGCCTTCTTGATCTTGTTTCGATCTTCAGCCGCGTCCATCCAGAAGTTGGTATCCTTTTCGTAGCGCGCCATGTCTTGTAGGTTGTCGTTCCATGAGTAAATCGGTCGGCCTACTTTCTTGGATCTGGCCTTGTACTGTATTGCTGCATATAATAGGTGTGGTTTGCCGCGTCTGTGAACATGTGCGAGATAGCACATCCTGTGGTTCATGATGCGTTTAGTTACTGTCTTTCCGTTTAAGATTTCGTGCATTTTCTTTAGTCTTGGTTTGTTCCTTGCGTGACTAATCAAGTCCCTCATGATAACTCTCTCATATTTCCTCAGTCTTGACCTGTTAGCTTTGGTGATTGTCGATACTTTCAAACCGTATATCATACACGGTACAATCACCATTCTATACATGGGCCTGGCTAGTTGCCAGTCCATCTTTGAGTGTTCTATAAATGGTAATAGTGACTTTGCGTTTCTAGTGGCCTGCTCGCATCGGTTTCTGATTGTTCTTCTCCTGTCTAATATAGATGTTATGTATGTGCCTAGGTATCTAGTTTCATCGACTGTAGGTAGACTTAATCCATTCATTGACCCGTGGGTCACTTTACGTGTAGTTAAGGGGTCTTTAATTAGTATTCTTGTTTTTCAAATCAAATCAAATCATTTATTAAGTGTGTTTTTTGGTGAGGTTACATGGTCTTATAAAATACAAACATTGTGCTCAAAAAACTACCCATTGGGCTTACACTTTTTTAAGAAAATTCGTTCATTATTACTGAAGTATATTATATTATTATGCAAGGTACATGAAGCTATATAAAGTAATGTCAGATAAGTAAATAATCAAATTGTCAATTAAATATTTTTGTCATAAAGAAATTCAGTAATTGAATAATAGCATTTGTGGATTAATAAATTATATAATTTTCGTTTAAACTGCAATAAATTATAATCTTTAATAGAATTAGGCAATTTGTTATAGATTTTAGGTGCCATGCACAGAATGCTATTGTGCATGAGGGAGGTTTTTGAAGGCCTTAAGTACAATTCATGACGATAAACTTGTCTTGTTGATTTAGGATGATGTTCTGTTTTTTTGCGAAATAGTTCAATATTTTTCTTTACAAAAATTGCGGTTTCATATATATAGAGACATGGTAATGTTAATATTTTGAGGTCAATAAAATATGGCTTACAACTATCTATCGATTTCAAACTGCATATGGACCTTAAACAACGTTTTTGTGCCTTGAAAACAGAGGTTTTTTCACAGGAGTTGCCCCAAAAAATTATACCATAGCGAAGTATGGAATCAACATAACCAAAATAGGCGGCAACGACTGCTGATCTATTGGCTACTTTGCTAAGTTTATATAAAACAAATGAATATTTACTAAGTCGTGCTATTAGTAGAGCTGCATGTTCTTTCCAATTCAATTTGTAGTCAATTGTTAGGCCTAGAAATTTAGTGCTTGAAACTGCTTCAATTTTTTCCTTATTAAAAATTATATCAGACGCAGTAGAAGCAGTTCTTTGTCGGAAATTTATAATTTTAGTTTTACTTAAATTTAAGATAAGATTATTTTGGTCAAGCCATTCAGTCGATTGTTTCAATGCATTTTTTATTTCTGTCTCGCGGTTATTCTCATCAAGTTGTCTTACTACTAATGTACTGTCATCAGCAAAAAGAATCATTGGATAATACACGTGCCTAGGAAAGTTATTTATATACACAAGGAAAAGCGGAGGGCCTAACACGCTGCCTTGTGGCACGCCATAAGAATTTGTATATACTTCAGATATATATTTAATTTCTTTCTTGGACTTTTTACAAATTCGTCTGATTTCTGTGAATTGTTTCCTATTACTAAGGTAGGAATTTATTAACGAGAGTACATTTCCTCTTATTCCATACATATTGAGCTTATTTATTAATATATCGTGGTCTACTAGGTCGAATGCTTTCGTCATATCCATAAATATTGCACTGGTTCTGGTTCTTTTGTCCATATCTGGCACTACAATATTAAGTAAATCATAAATTGCTACATTCACTGTCATGTTTTGTCTGAATCCTTTCTGTTCCTTTGCTAGAATTTTATTTTTAGTTAGGTAGGACTGTAAGGATCGGTAAATTACCTTTTCAAATATCTTTGATATAACAGGTATGAGCGCAATAGGTCTATAATTTTGCATGTGAGATTTATTTCCTTTTTTGAATAGCGGTTTTATAATAGTCTGTTTTAATCTTTCAGGAAATATTCCAGACGAAATACATAAGTTTATTATATGGCTAATATGACCTGATATTATTTGTGACACGAATTTTAAAACTTTTGTCGAAATGTCGTCATACCCGACGCTAGTTTTATTTTTTAGGTCTAGAATAATACGATGTACTTCGTATGGGGTGGTAGGGGCTAAAAACATGGACTGACTAAAGAAGGGATGGTCCACGTGTGGGTACTTGTTATATTGAGACTTTGTGGTGCTTGAAAGTATTCGTGGTTGATTTACAAAATACTCGTTGAATGCATTTGCAATTTTACTGGGACTTGTTAATGTAATACCATTTTCCTTTATTTCAGTAATGCTTTCAGTGGGTGAGCGATATTTATTCTCCTTTATGATTTTCCACGTGTCCTTTGATTTATTTGTGGATGTTAAAATTTTATGGTTATTTTTAGCTTTTTGAGTTAAATTTATATTTTTTTTAAGTTTTCGTGAATAATTTCTATATTTATTTATGTTATCGTTATTAGGATTTCTTCTTACTTGCCATAAACAACGGCGTTTGACTTTACTGCAACGTTTTATGCCAGGCGTTATCCAATCAGGAACAATCTTTGACTTAATTTTTACATTTTTCATGGGGAAACATAAATCATAAAACAGTTTAAATAAATCAATAAAGTCGTTGTATGCCATATTGGGGTCACTTGTATGATAAATATTCCCAAATGACAATGCAGCTATACAAGATTTAAATTTTAGAAGGTTATCATGGCTGTAGTCACGTAATTTAATAGTCCAACTGTCTAATGTACAAGTATTTCTTACGGGAATTTTTAAAGTTTGAGCTGTATGATCCGAAATGTTAAGATCTATTACTTGATGGACACACTTTCGTTGTAAATTTTTGTTTCGTTTATTTGTAGGCCGACGCTAGCTAGTAGGGGTTTAATGTGGTATACGATTCTTTCTAACCCTTCCAGGTCATCTGTAATGAAGATGAGATCATCCGCGAATGATAGCACCAGGGGGAGTGAGATTCCCCGATCTTGGTCTAGTTTAATTAGTTGAGTTTCTTCTTCGAGGGTTCTAAGGACCTCATCCATGACTAGTGTAAAAAGGCGAGGGGATTACGGGCAACCTTGTTTGACTCCCTTTCCTTTGATGATCTGCCTACTTTGGTGGCCACACCATTTGATGTGTGTTCGTTCATTCATACATACCTTGATTATCCTGTTTGTTACTGTTATGTTCATCCGTTGTATTAAAATGTCGCGCAGTGCTTGAATGTCGACATTGTCGAAAGCTTTTTCTATGTCCAGAGCGAGCACATAAATTCTTTTGCGTTCACGCCATTCTTCGTCCAGTACCCTTTTCATCGTAAATATGTGGTCGTCTGTAGATCTATTGTTTAAAAAGGCTGCTTGATAACTGCCTAATTATTTTATTATTTCGTCTAATTTTCTTAGTACGTAGAAGGCGTAAATTCTGTAACCCGTATTGCAAACTGATATTTAGTTTATTTATATTAGTATTTAGTTTCATCGACTGTAAGTAGATTTAATCCATTCATTGACATGTAGGTCGTTTTTGTGTACCTTTGGATCTCTAATTAGTATTTTTGTTTCGTTTATTTGGAAGTCGACACTAGCTATACTCCATTTGAAATAATTCTCCATTTGCATTAAAAACAAAAACGTTGCACAATACCAACTGTCTACTGCAGCAGCCATTTGTCATGCCACCAACGCAATAGAAGTCAAAATCGGTTGAACGGACTGTAAAAGAGGTTTATTTAAATGTCTAATCTTATTTCAAATGGAGTATAGTAGGGGTTTAATATGGTATTACGATTCCTTTTAGACCTTCTAGGTCAGAGTAACGAAGTTAAGGTCGTCCGCGAATTATAGCACCAGGATTATTATTGAGATTTCACGATCTTGGTCCAGTTTGATTAACTGAGTTTCCTTAGTCTAATTTTTTAGTACGTAGCAGGCGTAAACTCTGTAACTCGTATTACAAACCGATATGCGGCGATACTTGACTTTCTTTAAAAAATAAACGCAACGTTCTTCGGTTTCCAGTTTTCTCAGATAACTGCTGTGAGTGTCGCAGTCACTATATGTAGCGTCACACAATATTATTGGACTGTTGTGCTCTTTACTTTCTTATACGTTTAAATTAAAACTGTATTTGTGGCACAATATTGTTCATATAGGTATATTAATAAAACCGCGGCACTTCACTAACACGTCCGAGCGATACAGCAGGACACATTGTTAAGGGAGTGTAGCTAATGTCGATATCTGTAACAAAAATATAAATCAGTTAATATCATAAGTAAATCATAGCATGAGATTAAAACAAAGCTGGCAAAATGTGGGTGTACTATTGGTACAGTCACGGACTTTAATTGATAAGCCACCTTCAAATTTTTCAATTTTACAGTTTCATACATTCACGAGATTACACGATTAAACACGAACTCAAACCGCACGCTCGTAAACAAGATGACAAATAAATTACTTATAATCGGAAATAGTCTTATCCATAGAGGTTGACTAATAAGTTCTCAATGATAAAAATAAATAAAATGTTGCATTAAGGTTATCCAATCTATTTGATACTGACCTCCTTTATTTTTTATCTGTCTAAACTTTCGAGGATAACAGGCGTGGTGTTATTAACCGGATAATATATTTTTCCAGAGACTATTAATTTAAAAAACAATTTATGGAGATAATAGATTACTGAGATTTAAAAAGAAAATGAGGATATGAAATATTTTTTTATTTTAAAACTCATTTACCTTAACAAATGTCGTGGCTCGCACACAGACACTATGAACAGAACATGTTGAATACTTGAAAATAACACTTTCTTAAATTAACACGCGTAGGAAGTGCTATCACTCTGGCGCACAAATGAGAACTGATCTAAAAAACAGATTTATGGCCTGTTTTATAGACGGCCGAAGCGTTGGGTTAGGTAGGAAGCCAATTGTTCCATTGATTTCTGAGTTGAAAAACACGATACTATGTTTTCTACGGATTACGGTTGAATATAGGAATTATCAGATCCATTCTTTACTATTTACAATAAATCCTAACTATAATATTATAAATGTGAAAGTGAGTTTGTTGTTACGCTTTTACGCTAAAACGGTTGTACAGATTTGGATGAATTTGGCATATGGATGGACCATGACCTGGAGAAGGACATAGGCTACTTTCCATCCTGGATATTTGTATGAAAGAATGATGAAACAAAGTACATGCAGAGGAAGTCGCAGCCAACAGCTAGTACTTACAACCCGTGCGCATTAACATGGCACCTGGCTGACCTGGCTCAATGACGTTTGTAAATCCACCCGCTTCCCCGCACGGCGACAGCGGGGCGCGGGGCGGGTAGCGGGGGGAGGTATTGAGTTTCGAGCGAGGTGCCATGTTAATGCGCACGGGTTGTAAATATCTTGAAAGCATGATGCAGACAGGCGGTGGTAAAAGCATAACGGTAAAGAGAGAAGAAGCATGTGGCGATTTGTTATGTTAGGATACTCCCATGGTGCATTTATTTAAGACTAGGCAACACCAAATGAATTCTTAAATAAAGCCCATTTTTAACCGACTTCTTCAAAAAGGAGGAGGTTCTCAATTCGTCTGTATGTTTTTTTTTTTTTGTGTATGTTACGCGATTACTCCGCCAATTATGAATCGATTTTGATGATTCCTTTTTTGTTTGGTAGGTCATGCTTCAGAAATGGTCCCATATAAATTTTATTAATTTTGCTTGCGTAGTTCTTGAGTTAGCTTCAATAATTACATATTTTTCCCACTTAGTGTATGTAGACGATATATTGTTTGACTCCGTCACTGTTATTTACATAGCAGGTAGTGTATTCGAATTTGTGTAGGGTAGGTACCACAACTAAAAACTGAAAAATAAAAACTTTTTACAAAAAAAAAAAACAACCGACTTCCAAAACAAACTAAAAACGTGAAAAATAACTTTAATTTCGGAAGTCGGTGGCAAAAAACGAAAATTGAAAAGCAAAGACACCGACTTCCGAAATTAAAGTTATTTTTCACGTTTTTAGTTTGTTTTGGAAGTCGGTTGTTTTTTTTTTTTGTAAAAAGTTTTTATTGTATCAACCCTCGGCACAGCGCTAAAAGTTGAAAATCCAACAGCGTGCTTTTATTTAGACATTCATTTAGGTGTCGTCTTATGAAAACGGGTATTCGACATTGAATCCTTACTAATATTATAAATGCGAAAGTAACTCTGTCTGTCTGTCTGTCGCGCTTTCACGCCAAAACTACTGAACCGATTAAAATGAAATTTGGTATACAGATAGTCTAGAGCCTGAGAAAGGACATAGGTTACTTTTTTATCGATATACCTCGCGCTAGTAATCTATATTTCATCACATGTATTTATTTTAATAGAATAATGCAGCAACGCGTTCAAGAGTTATTGGACATTGTTCAAAGCTCTTCAAGCGATGACGAGAGCCTTTCGTCTGTGAAGAACCAGGCGCAAGTTCAAACGCCAAGGCCTAGAGGTAATTATGAATGATTTTTGCTATGTTTTATTATTTTGTTCTATACAAGTATAATTGCGCTCTGTCTATCAAATCAATTTAAAACGTGGTTATATTAAAAGCCCATACGCTATTACAGTTAAACCACAAAAGATATGCGCTTCGGCAATCATCGTGTTGTCGGCTAAGCTTCTGTATTGTTCTGCCGCGCTTTGTATTAAAGTTTTCTCTAAAGGTTACCTACTATGGTCGCACCTCGTCATCTGTCACAAAAACTTTTTGGAATTGCATATAGTTTTTAATCTACAGGGTGGCGATTTAATCTCCACCATCCATCAAGGGGGTGATTTTATCCGTCATACTAAACAACATTTGCTACGAAACTCATAGCTGATTCGTAAAAAAAAAACTTTCCATAAATGCATTGACTGTCTACGGTTGTATAGGAATTAATTTGTTTTTATTTTTTCACGGATATAAATCGGATATGAGTTCCATAGCGAAAGTTGTTTAGTATGACGGTTAGAATCACCCGCTTGATCGATTCAGGTGACTAAATCGCCACCCTGAATAATTTTGTAATGGTATTACAAAATAAACAGGTAGGTACAACCATGGTTGTAGCAGCTTTTTATTAGATCTCATCATCGCATGTTCGTATTTCTGAAGATGGGAGATCTGTAGTACAACTTTATATGTCCGTTTCGAGACAAATACTTTATTATCCTCCTAAATGGCAACTTAAAATATCTTTTTACAGGTCGTCCCCGTCTCAACCCTGTAACACCCGTAGTACCTTCTCCCGTAAGCACTCCAAACAAAACTAACCTTCCATTGAAGAAGAAACTCCATTACATCTCGAAACAAATGGTAGAGTTCACCTGTTCCGATGGAAGACAACCCATGTTGTTGTTTATGGAGAAACCCAGCAAGAAACTGTATCCGGAGTATTATAATGTCATTGATAAGCCTATTGATATGATTACTATTGAGGCTAATATTAAGGTATGTAGGAAAAAAAATGCTTTTATTTGGGATTTTAGGAGGAATTCGACCAAACTGCGAATACATTTCAGTTTTTGTACGAAAAAAGGGTCAGAAATAAAAATAAAACGTTTGGTCGAATTCGGCCTTCCGGCCTGCCGGCTCGGATCACACTAAAAATATTCAATATTATAAACTAGTGGTATAAATTCTCGGAATTTGCCAATTCCTAGAAGGGTTTTAGTAAATAAAGTAGAAAATGAAGTAGTAAATGAAGTAAAATAAACTTCAGTCAATTATCATTAGTTATTTAGTCAATTTAGTATTCCCAGGTAATGGTCTATCCGTGTGCCAAATTCCATCCAAATCCATTGAGGCGTTAAAAAGAAACTGACAGACAGAGTTAGTTTCGTATTTATAATTATGAAGTATGAGCAGAAATACAAAAAAAAAAAAATACCTTGAACCATACCGTACATTAATTCTCAGAATTTGTCAATTACTACATTGGTTTTTGTTAGAAAGAACTCTTTGCAATTAAAATTGTAAACAAAACAGTTACAAGTCAAAACTTACTGAAATTGCCGCCTTAAGGGTTTGTCCATACGACCGCGATAGCTATAAATAATACCTAGCGAGTGAGGGACGCGACTGCTTGACTCTATTGTTTTAATGGCTTTGAAGTCACGTGTTTATTCGTCCATACAAGTCAATTAACACAATCGGCGCGAGCTAATTTCGTCTCGCATCTCGCTCACTCGCTTCAGTTTGGACAAAGCTTTGTAAGAGTATACTATCTATAAACTGACACATGGACAAATATGAAAAAGCACGTGTTCTTTTTCAAATCGATAACTTTAATTCCAGAACGATCGCTACAACTCGATAGATGAAATGGTTTCCGACTTCCGCTTAATGTTCTCAAACTGCCGACAATTCAACGAAGAAGGCTCCATGATATATGAAGACGCGAATCTTCTAGAACGGGTGATGAACGAGAAACTCAAAGAGGTTAATAATAGTACTAGTTTCGAGAGGAAAACTCCTTTGAAGACGTTCAAGGCGGCGCCCAAGGCTAGACAACTGTCGCCTTTTGAACAGAAGCTGAGGACGTTATATGATGCTATCAGAGATTATCGGGATCCTAAAGGTTGGTATAGATGATTAGTTTTTTTCTCAGTTTATGATCATGGATGAATGATTTATGTAGGTTTTTGCTCAGACTAAATAAAAAACCAAGACAGCGCTGCGAACAATAAAGTGAAGCAGGACAAAACTACACCACCGCTCTGTGCATACACGCTCTCACGCACACATTTACAGCCATTTACAAACCAACTCCACCAAATTAGACGGCGTTCTGTCTTGGTTTTTTATTTGGTCTGAGGTTTTTCGTATGAGAATAAAAAGCAGGTATAAGTTTAGTATCAGAGAAAAAATCTTGTGAATAGTATTGTTTCCATTTCCTGCGAAGAATAAGCAGTTATACTCTTGTATTTTCTCGTGCATCAACGATAGCTTTTTAATGCGCACTCCTTACATATAATACCATGCCATCGCCTATTCGTTTGCCGATCGTGGTGATTTATAAAATTACTAATGTTCATTCATTTTAAACCTTTGCTACACAGGCGTTTCTACTCAAAGGCAGGCTAAAGAATTCGAATATGGCCACATACATAAGGTTCCATTTTAAGACTAGATCTTCGAGCTGGTTTTGGTGTTTCTACTAGTACAGACGGCTGCATATCACGCTGTACATTTCCTGTATAAGCTGACCGCTCATTGTACGGAAATCCTATACAATGCTAGTTCAGCTTATACTGGAAATATATATATAGCTTGATATGTAGCCGTGTGTACCATCTAGATTTTGATTTAGAAACTATAATAATTGTTATAATTTCTTCCACAGCCAACCGCCAACTCGCCCTAATCTTCATGAAACTCCCAAGCAAAATAGAATACCCAGACTACTATGAGCTAATCAAAAACCCCATAGACATGGAAAAAATCGCCCATAAACTAAAGAACAATGTGTACAGTTCTGTCAACGAACTTGCTTCTGACTTCATACTGATGTTTGACAACGCTTGCAAGTACAATGAGCCTGATTCACAGATTTATAAGGATGCCTTGATCCTGCATCGGGTTTGTCTGCAGACTAAACAGCTTTTGAGGTGAGTTTTTGTCATATTTTTATATTTTATTTGTAATGTTTCTATACATCTACTAACATCTGTATGTGTACAGACAACAAAAGAATTAGGTAGGTAAACAGACAAAAAAAAACAATAACTTTCCAATACTCTGTCAATATTCACCAATCCACTTGACAACTACTATAATACGTGTTCCGTTCAAGGATACTATTTTTAAGTGTAAGTCTTTTGCGATTAGGATTAACGTAAACAAACTAACTACATTTCAAATTGTTCTCATGTCTCATTAAGTTACAAGTATTTTGTTTACTTAATCCTCTTGATTCACCAAACACAGTATACCTATAATCTATGTCATTATATTTAATCCCCATTATTCGACAAAAAATATTCTATCCCGTCACAAATTAGGGGATATAATACATTGCTTATTCGATATATTATGAATGTATATTTACACGCAACTTACGGGGTGAGCAGAGGATCAGGCCGTGTCAATATCAGGTGCGTCTGCTACATTCGGAATGACATTATACGTTAAAACTATAGAGACGGAACTAATAAACAGCCTATTGATTTCTTGACTAATGTAGGTGACAAAATCTACACCGTAAGGGCGAATTTGGCGAGCAGCATATCTTAACCGCGTTTCAAGAGCTGTCAGTGTCAATATTCCACAATAATGATGACACTGGCTTGAACGCGGTTTATATGTGCTGAATGCACTCAATTTTATTAGTAAAACTTGCCCTTAATATAAAGATTTTCTTGATGTATTATTAATATTTGTCTAGTTTAAAAATAAACCTTAGTCTCTATCTAACTCTATTTCTTATGTGCGAAAAATTTAATAAAACAATTTGTGGTTCAAAATTAAAGATTGATTGCTTTACTTTGTAAATCGCCATGAAAACCTAATTGAATGTTATTTTATTATTAGATGTGTAGAAAAAACTAGATGTGTATTCTTATTGGATCAAATGGGATAACATAACAATTTTTACATAATATTCATTCATTCCTGCGGGATATTTTCGGAACACATAAAATGACAATTGATCGCAATAGGTTTCATATTGACCGTTCACCCACGTTCATTGCGTTGTTTACGTCGTTGAACAGACGAATTTTTCAAATTTACGAAGCAATGAATGGCAAGAGGCATTGCTATTGCTTGCCATTTTATGTGTGCTACGTAATTACCCCGCTGTTCAAAGAAACATACATACTGTATTTCTTTTTGTTTTGGCTGATTTTGAATGTCACCTGAAGTTAAATTGTTACTTTATATGGAAAAGAAAGAAGAATATCTCTAGAAAGATTTCAAAATGCATGATACATTAGAAATACTTAACTAATAAGGATGCTTAGATGAAGTGTCGTTTGCGGTTTCGACCGTTTTGGCAATTTCTAAGGTTCCTGTGTTAGTTTTTATCATAGGCCCATTTGCCCATCAATCGATTAATGCATTTCACGCTAAACGTATTAAAGGGCCTTATCACACTGGCGATTTGCGAGCCTGTTTCCAGGGAGGCGATTATTCATCGCGCTCGCTGCGTGTGCGTAGCGAGCACGGCACGTATGCGTAACGTGTTCGCCGCGTTTGCATAACGAGAGTGTACAAGAGCGAGTGAGACAAGCGAGTGTACAATTTTGTGACATCTCGGAGAACACGTCGCGTAGTCGCACTTAAATCGCCTCGCTGGAAACACTCTGGCAAATCTCCAGTTTGATAACGTTCTCAGACATCATTCTGTCTCTGTCATCTTCAAACGAATGACAGAAATAGAAGGATCTTTTAAATCCGTTTAGCGTTAAATGCATTTAGTGATTAGTGGTGCAAGTAGGCCTAACAGTTTTTATCGTAGTAAAGTTTGGTGTGTCTAAATGATAATGTTACATACTTCAAAAAGTACTATTCATTCAGGGAGGACGATGATGCGGTACCGGATGTACCAGCAGCGGTGCAAGAGCTGCTGCTCAATCTCTTCACCAGCGTCTATAATCACCAGGATGAAGAAGGCAGGTTAGTCACATCCTTTTTTTGTTTTTATATGCTATTTATTTGTTAAAGCTCTGGCCACACTGAGGCGAATCCTGAGTGACGCGATTGTTTTAATGATTAGGAAGTCACGCGACTTTTCGCGCCAGTTTGAACAAGTTAGTTGACACAATCGGCTCGAGCACTGTCTCTGCACTGGCACTGGATTTAAATGCCATAAATACAGAAATTGCCTCTCTGAGAACAGTTTCTCAGAGAGGCAATTTCTGTATTTATTATTTTAGAACCATTTAAATCTAAGTCTCAATCTGTCAAAAGTACCTTTCATCATCATAATCAGCCTATAATGTTCCCACTGCTGGGCCACAGGCCTCCTCTCCGTGAGATCGAGTGGGCCGTAGTCCACCGAGCGAAAAACTACCTTTAATTTACCTATATTTTGGACAAGTTTTTGACATTTGTCGTCGCTGAGATGATATTGCGATTACATTGTCGTCACACAAAATCCTGCATCGCGCAATAAGAGTTTACCGTGCGATGACCATATATACAAGAACCCGACAACATCAATCGTTGAGCAGTTGCCCGCCAGACTCAACACCCGTCTGGTCTGAGGAACTTCCCTTTTCTAGAGAGGATGAGTGAACTTTAAACCCTGTTCCTCATACCGCTAAAGAAATTTTCAAGATATCTCTCGATTTTGCTTTTTTTACAATTTCGTTTGCATATTTTTTTCTACACGTCATGCCGTCTTTAAAATCTCTAATAACTTACAGATGCTACTCAGACAGTATGGCAGAGTTGGCCGAACATGATGAGGCGGCTAACGGAGAGAAAGTGCGCGCTATCTCACTTGACTTGGTGAAGAGAAGACTCGACAAAGGGCTGTACAAGAGGCTCGATCACTTCCAGCAGGATATGTTCGCTGTCTTTGAAAGGTAGGTTTTAGATGTTTGATGAACAATGGAATTTATTGGTGCCGAAACTAATAATGAAGGTTCTGTCCACGAACTCTTTCAACTATACGTGACTAGCATATTGTCGCAACTAAAGTCTGTTTTTAATCTCGTAGACTAAATTTGGTAGTTCAAGTGATTGTTGTTTGTTTTTTCAATTTGGAGTTTGACATTTTTGCACCTGTCAAATTAGTCTACCATATTCAAAAACAGACTCGAGTCATTTGAATTTTCAAGAAAAGAAAATGGAAATGTGACATAATTGCCGTCTGCTTGACTCCTTGGGCAGAGTCATATGCTGGGGCTAAACCCACTTGTAAATCACACATCATTAGTATTCTTTTTCTGCAATTATTACCTGACTGCCCCAGAGGGAGGGTAATGTTTTCAAATACTTAATTAGGTTTACAGAAATCCTAGCCAAAGAAACATGTGATTGATAAGTCTAATAGATAGTTAACGTTAACTTTATTTTCAGAGCACGCCGCCTCTCCCGAACCGACAGCCAAATCTTCGAAGACTCAGTAGAACTCCAGTCGTACTACATCGACCAGCGCGACCAGCTGTGCCGAGGCACTCTGCAGTCCCCAGCCTTGTCCTTCACGAGGGACACTATGGCGACCAGCGTGGAGCTGGTGAAGCAGTGCAAGCTGCTGCAAGAGAACGAAGATGAGGACGAGACCAGGTTAGCGATTAACTAAATGAGAAGTAGGGTAGATTTCAATCCTCAATACTATTGGAAGAGGTCGTATATATGTATGCGACCTCTTAATCTAATCCAGGAAGGATTTCTATTCTGGTACTGTGATAATTACTAGGTACAACCCGTGCGCATTAACATGGCACCTGGCTCAATGACGTTTGTACCTCCCCCCGCTACCCCGCACGGGTTGTATATTTCGTGGTCAATATTTTTCATTAGGTATAAAAAACATAAGCCGTAACTATATTCGTGTCGATTTAAGTGAACACAAATGTATGCGTACAGCTGTTTTTTTTTTTCGCGATTTCAAGGTTGGTCCCATAGAAAAAGTATATTATAGATGACACCAAACCACTAGTTTCAAGGATAAGGATGTCTACCCTAACACCCAGTATATATGCGACCTCTTCCAATATATACAACTTTCTAAGTTAGAATTGCGGTCGCAAATCATATTTTGATCAACATACAACCGACATACCATACAGTGACGTATAAATTGTAAAAAAACGTTAGAAAATTTGAATTTCGTGGACTACAATACAGCTGATATCAGCTGATAACTTGGCAGTTCCGAACTTCGCGCTGGGCTGCGCAGTATTATTTTTTAGGAACCAAATGGTGACATGAGGGGAGTGTGAGTGAGAAAACATGCGCGAACGTTTTATACGCCTATGTTCAGACCTGTCAATTTATATCGGCCGTATCTTAGCGCGGCCCCTCAATATAACTTTCGAGTGTCACTTTCTCACATAACTTTATTATCTCCAGATCCAGCACAGACGACTCCCTGCCATCAGGCGGGGCGCCGCTCCAGCAGACAGCGTACAGCAAAGGAGACTTTGTTTATATTCAGCCGGACAAAGGCAACAAGGAGCCCGCCATAGTGCAAGTGGAACGAGTGTGGACCAACAACGAGGGCGTGCCGTGCATGTACTGTACGTCTTACTACAGGCAAGTGACTGATACACGTAATAAGAGAAGTCCTGACTAGTGAGTCAGGACTTCTCTTATTACTCAGTGAGTGCACTGAGTGACTCATCAACGGCCAGCCTAGATCCTTGGACTTAGAAAGCTGAAATTTTTTAATCCTCCTCTCCAGAAATTTTCCGAACCATCAAATGTATTTTCAGTGATTTTTTAGTTTAGGAGCTAGATTTCTAAGAAATTTCCACCTGTCTTCAGTTTTTTTTTTTTTTCTCTGTATCGCATCTCTGTTTTGTTAAGTAATACATCCTTATAATACTACGATCGATAAAAAAAAACTTCATATAAACTAAAGTGACTAAAACTTAGTTCAAAGGGAAAAGTTTTTTTTGTTACACAATTACACATGTTATAAATTTTTAACAAATTCTATTGTTACTCTCCCCCAGGCCTCAAGAAACATACCACGTGCGCACACGCAAGTTCTTACACCAGGAGGTGTTCAAGACAGAGTCGCACCGCGTCGTGCCTCTCGACCAGGTCGTGGGACACTGCTACGTTATGAACGTTAAAGAGTACTTCAAGTTTAGACCTGAAGGTACAAGATCGTTTTCCAGTAATAGTCTGCTATGGTAAAATAAACCTTAATGCGAGCTTAGAATTTTGTGTTTTGTTTAATAGGTTTCGCTGACAAAGATGTTTACGTGTGCGAGAGCCGATACAATACTAAACAGCGCTGGTTCAAAAAGATCAAGGTGTGGGAGGGCGCTGAGAAGGAAGCCACGCTAATACCTAGAGAGGTGAATAAATACTTATTTAGACTTCGGATTATTATACAGCAGCAAAATATGTACTATGAAATGCAATTTTTGAATTATAACCATAGATGACAAATGTTTTAAACAATACACAATCTAACAATTAAATGACTACCTAACTAGCTATACAACAGCTAAATACAAAAACAAAAGGACACTTGGGCGTCGAAGTACTCATCCGCATCGCTGTCATCCGGAATACAATTGTATTAATGCAGATATCAGACCTCACTTTTTGTTCATTTTTGTCCTTCATTGCATCTTTCACTCGAAGTGAAACGTCTGAACACAAAATGAATTCATTAGTGGACCAATCCAACGATGAATTTCGGCACCTTTCACTCGCCTACCAAATGAGCTAAAAATTAAATTAAAGAAAAGTTGAACATTCATTCCTATATAATTCTGAATAAATGAAGCATGTGCAACTTTTGTTTCTTTTATTTTTTTGTTATAATACGTAAGGATTACTTATTAAAATTAAGATATAACGGCATCAGCACACTTAAAAAGTATTATTTATACATGCATACATGATTTATTCATCAGGTGCCTCTGGAGCCCAACAGAACCGTATCAGTATTCCGCGAACGTGTTGAAAAACACAAGGATGAACTTGCTGAACTAGAAGTATTGGAAAACGTTCACGAGAAAGAAAGACCTGTAAGTTTTTTAGAACATATTATTATTATTAATACTCATTTTTGTTTACTCTATTACGTCGAGATTAACTTGTCCATTTTGTTTTGACTACTCTCTTTTCCGGACTGCGCCAGAATTCTAGTGTGAGTATCATTATAATGTCTATTGAAAAAAGTGTTTTAGCATGTTTTTTTTTTCATGCAAATAAATCGTTAGCCTGCGCCTGCGCATGCCTACGCTACAAAAAATACGCTTAAAGTAGTTGGTATTTTTAGATTAAATGCTTATAATAACATAATGAAATTGAGTACAAGCTGAATGATAACAAAGTCAACTATTTATTTATTTACGTTCAGCCAACCGCACGTTCATAACAGTAACAATTTGACATTTTAAGCGCTTGTATGTCGTAGCAGTAAATGCTTTTTTTGTAGTTCTAATATTATCAACGACATGCAGTTTTTCGGAAATGTTTTATACGTATCCTACAAGTTTCAAACTCAAAATGCTCTCCGCCTATATTTTACAATGCAGCAGAATTCGTTAAAAAAAAATCTTACTAGCAGCGCCCTACTTCTCGATCCCGTGGGAATATCGGAATAAAAAGTATCCTGTGTGTTAATCCAGGTTATAAACTAACTGTGCGCCAAATTTTTGTTCAGTAGTTGTGTGAAAGAGTAACAAACATCCATCCATCGTCACAAACTTTCAAGTTTATAATATTATTAGTAGGATTATTGATGAGCTCGTATTTGAGCTCTATCTTACCAGAAGATAACCAATGACGTGTGCACGCTAGCCTAGACGTAACGTATTCATTCTCGACTTGGAGATTTATAAGTCAAATTATTCATTACCCCCATTTCCCAGGACGTGGTAATGTACAATCCTCTGGGCACAGACGACGAGAACACATACTACGAACAGTACAACACTGTGTGTTCCGGAGTTATCAAGACTGGAGACTATGTGTATGTGGTCACAGATGGAGGCAAGCAGATGATCGCGCAGGTTGATACTATATGGGAGACGGGCGAGTGAGTATATAGCATGGGTTCTTAAACTATGTGCAGTCACGGACCACTTTCAGATTTTTTTTAATGCCATGGACCATGGATGGAAAAAAAAAACTAATTTGAAAAAATTCTTTTATTGGTAATTTACTCACACTTGGTACTAATGTATAATTTAATTTAATTAAAATTGCTAAATATAAATAGCTAATGAGATTTATAAGAAGAGAGACATTTTCAAGAATTCCTTTGGGGTCCGTGGACCCCACTTTAAGAAACCCTGGTATATAGGGTTCATTTTTGAGATAGTAGTTGAAACCAAAACTTGATAAAAAGGGCTAAAGAACCTTGTCGTCGTTAGAGAAAACTGAAACTGAATTTATTGCTCCAAGTCTAAGTAAGAGTCGGATATTACGGACACGTCGATTGCAAAAGTTTGATTTTCAAAGTGCCTTATTTCGTAGCTTTAAGGGCGTAGTTCAAGTGATACTACTGACGTATAGTTGACCGTATACTGCGATTGTGTGGCTTATAAATCAAATCCTACAACAAATAATAAATAAATAATGAATAGACATTTTATTTATCTTCCAAAACGCGCCTTAAAAATATAATGCTTACAATATCTGATAAATCCTTGTGGGAGACTGGTATCTGCACTAGGAGAACCTGTCACACAGATTACCAGCTGCCCTTCCCCTCCAAGAAACAGTCAAACGCTGTTTTTAAAGAGGGGCTGGTAATCTGTCTATTTAAATCTTACAAAATGTTATGTCTAACCTCTATTTTTCACATTATCTATAATTATATTGAGTTAATTGGCAACTGCAGCATAATTATCGAATCATAAATGGCACTCATAGATTTGTATTTTCTTTGTTACAGCAACAAATGCTACTTCCGCGGACCATTCCTAATCTTCCCATCAGAGGTCGCCAACATAATAAACAAGGTTAGATTCAACAAATGTGTGCCTACCGTCGAGAGTCTTTTGTAAATGTTATATTTATTTTATCATTAACTGAAGAGTATGTTTGATTTTCAGCCTTTTTACAAACAAGAGGTGCTTTTGACGACGATGCACGATACTAGTCCACTTGTTGGTATTGTGGGGAAGTGTGGTGTGTTGGATTACGATGATTATCTTAAATGTGAGTATTAGTTTCGATATTTTATTTCACACTAGCTGCGCCCTGCGGTTTCACCCGCGTAAGTCTCGATCCCGTGGGAATATCGGGATAAAAGGTATCCTATGTCCTTCTCCAGGTCATAGTCTACCCATGCGCAATTTCATTGAAATCCGTTCTGCCGTTTTAGCGTGAAAATGTAACAAACAAACTCACTTTCGCGTTTATAATACTAAGTTAGCATAGCTTGCTACAAATTATCATTGAATAAGAAATTGTTATAGAAATCATGCTATAAGTCTACGTTATGGTTTCGGTCGTACGATACGCCTAGTTTCAATTCTAATCGAAATATTTATTTTTCTATGACAGAACAGACTACTTACAGTTATAACATTTAAAATATCAGTAAATAGGATACTCATGTAATTCACTATTGCAAACTAACATCTTACTGTAAATTAATTCAATGTCGTTTTATCGTTTTTAAATAAAACCACATTTTGTCATTCATTTTTACTCACTTAGTTCTAACCTGAACCAATTAAAACATACAATGTATCTGTTTCTTTTTGTCCCAGGTCGTCCGACAGAGATAGCAGAGAACGACATTTACGTGTGCGAGTCAGTATACGACGAGTCCAACCGCGTCGCTCGCAAACTGAAGGCTGGTTTGCGCAAGTTTGAACACACCAAGGATGTCACTATTGATGAGGTTCGTGTTGTGAGATATTTTATTCATTAAACTATATTCTATGAGATAAAGTGGTGGAAGATTATATGAAAAAAAAAATGCGTAGAGCCTTCGCCGCGCTTCGGCATAATTACCGTTTCATGCGTCGCGATTCGTGTCGGGCACAATGTAAAGCATTTTCGTTGCGAGATATTCATTGAGGTTTATGCCAACACCATAAGATAATATATACTCTATGTTCTTTATTGGACACCACTAAATCATCATGTGCCCTGGGAAGTCGGGGGAAGTAATTCAAGCAGCATTCTTTTCTTTTAGAAGGGTGCAATCATAAAACCTCATTTTTAACTTTGTCTCTAAAATTGTCATTTCATCACCATCTATCTTTATTAAAACAAATATTGTTTGTCTGCAGATCTACTACTTCCCGAAAACCCTTGGCCCTCCTACATTGGCTACGGCACAGGAAGTACAGTCAACATCAAGTGCCTTCACTCAGAAGCAGTTCAACCCCCATGGCAACTCCATGGACTCTATGGTATGTTTTACATTGTATTTTATTTGGGTTTAAAAACAAACTGTTGAGGCTTTGGCCAGTATTTGCGCAAAATAATATTTTTTTATGTTGGTAAGTTTTCAAAAAGATAAGAATGAAAATCTTTATCCCTGTTAATGGATGTATGAATTTTTCCTAAATTACTTCGAATTATTGCACAGTTGCACAATATGTCGTTGCTTGCAACTAAAACACTCTCGTAATCTTCGACAAATCACGGTAACCTAATTTGTGATACGTTTTTGCTTTTGCGTTTCTGACCTGTATATAATGTTGCTCCTTTTCACCATACAGGACAGTAAGCCTCAGTTCACAAACCTGATCAACACGACGATAGGCAGTCAGGACGTGGAGATGATTCTAGAGAACTCGCTTGATGACTCGTCACTCGCCTCGCCCGCTACGCCGCTGTCTATAGGTAAGTTCACATATCTAATAATATTAGCATTATGATATTTATTAAGGAAACTGTCAGCCATCTGAACTTTATCAACTATAAGAAACTCATTTATCGTTCAACAAGAATGAATGTGGATTAGGGATTATATTCCTTTGAAAGGTGGGATGGCGTGAATTTTCATTAGATATCCTGGATTTTTCTTAAGGTGTGTCCAAACATTGAGCGGCAAAAGCGCAGCAGCAACACGCGGCGTTTGCAGGACATTTCTGCCGCGCTCTAGTTAGGACTAAACCGACGAATGTTTGCGCGGCAGTACTGCGGGGCATATTCGAGACACGCCGCGCACTTCATTTGGCATCAGAACTAAAATGGTTATGTGTGTCGTAGCTCTGCTTATCTTTCGTCCATGTGCGCGCGCGGCAGGGTGACAGAAGCGTTCGCGCGCGGCAGCTGCTTAAAATTGCCGCTCAATGTTTGGACACCTTCAGAGCCTCAGTCAGACAGATAAAAAGAGGAACGGTGACAATATAAAATTGACAAATCAGCAGGGCTAACAGACTACTTCGGCAATAACACATAAAACCTCTTTCTTAGGCGGCAACAGTAACCCCTACAACCCCTCCCTAACGGCCACGCCCACACAAGAGCGGACCAGCACAGCGACTCCAGCCAGCGGCAAGAAGAAGAAGGACAACAAGCAGAAGATTGTCACCGGATACATTCTGTACTCCAGCGAGGTCCGGAGAGCCATCGTCGCTAACAACCCCGAGTCTACCTTCGGTGAGTTTTGTTTTGATTTTGTTTAGAAGCTTTTGGATAATGGATTTACCCGGCGTCCTAACAGAAAGCGATCGTCGCGTTCATATGTCAGTTTTTGTTCGGAAAGCGCCCTCTGTCGGCGCGGCGACGCGTTCCGATGCACCGAACAAAAAGTGACGTATGAACACGATGATCGCGTATTCGCGCGACAATCGCGTATTCGCGCGACAATCGCTTTTTATTACGACGCGGCCTTCGTGTTAGGGACAGAAAATAAATTAAACTTCAATGCTGAATATATTTATTGCATTCCACTATATCGACTTAGGTGGAAGGTTTACAAAGACATGATCATTGTCGTTGTGAACTTTGTATAAAGTTTCGGCTTTTCCGAAAATACCCGATGGAACCTTCGGCCGTGGTCTTACTATGCTTAAGTTTCTCATTAATGCAGTTAGACTTGAAAGCTGAGTGGAATTTATTTGCTTGCTTTCTGATTAAAATTTAGCTTGACTTAAAATTTGAGCAAAAGCCGCATAATCAAATCATTGATGTAAAAATTTTGTTCGTAGGTTTAAATGATATTTTCAAAACTAGATATACAGTATAATTTCTTAAAAACATTTTTAAACAAATGAGCGACTTGTATTGAAGAAGGTTTTTATTGAACTGGATAACATTTTTTTTAAATACTCATATCTGCTGCTATTCCATTTTGTATCTGTGAGCTCTTATTCTGTGTATAAAGATCTTGCTTGTACACTGATTTGCCATTGTTTAATTCTTTTTCTATTGGGGCGAATTATTGAACCATACCCAACATAACATAACAAACCAATAATTAGTCATGGGTGGTTTAAAAATCATAGATACAATCATAGACTGCCTCGTTGGTCTAGTGGTCGCAAGCGATATTCCCGAGCATGAAGTCCTGGGTCCGATTCCCAGGTCGGGCAAAGTGTTACTGGGTTTTTCTATCGAGAATTTCTCAGTAGCAGCCTGGATTCCGGGTTCTATTTTCTATGTTTGATGGATTTGGTATCCGCACTTAGTCTTAAAGGTGAACCATTGTGTGTGGGCCATGGCGGCGGAGTCCGGGTTTGTGGTTGGTGATTTATTTTTTCCCTTTATTACATAACTGGTAAAATATGCGTGTACGTACACATCTGCCCAACCCTTTGGGGAAATAAGGCGTGATGTTATGTCCTTATAACTGGATCAAATCCAAAGTAACGCTATGTTAACTTCCAAACAACTTATAAACAATTTATATTGCCCACCATGATATAAAGATTATTTTAAAAGAATTGAATAATGGTAAAACATCAAAGTGTATATCCATTTCGTGTGTGTACACAGCTTAATATCATCCTTATGTAAATGATCCTAACGTCACCTATATGTAAATCTAGCTAACAAGGACAAATCTTTGAAATCGGGTAGGTAATGTTTCCTCTACTCAATTAAAACGGTACAAGAATCTTTTGGCGCGTGGCCAAAATCGGAACTAACGCCGCCATCTTGATTTTTCTATACAACTTCTGTATCATTTTCACAAATGTTTACCAACAGCGCCACCCTGTCAATGTCATTCTGGCGCCAAAAGATACTTGTGGCACTCTAGTTCGCTTACTCATTAAATGCACGCTGCATGTATATATGTTGTGTATATCTATTGTTTCATTGGCTGTTATTTTTGTGTACGAAACTTTAAAAGAAACCGGAAACAACTTAGACACCTAATAAATTTTCGATATTGTTGTCTTTGCTGTAGTCGATTTTCGGAATATTATATTCAAAGTTTAGCTAAATGTTATGAATCCCGGGATTTTAATAATCCATGTCATCATATGAAACGAATTGAAAATGGAGGCGCTAATCTACCCTATCCCTCGCACATTCTGTATGTCTTGAATAAGATAAATACGATGAAAAATTAAAAAGAATAGAAGTCAAAGTACAAGTACAAATAAAAGTCATTTCATTTGCCGAGCTTGCTATAAAATAAGAAAATAATCATCCAATGCTACAGAGAACCTTCTCCTTTTTGGAAGTTGGTTAATAATGTTCAAAATAAAATAATGTACACAAGCCTAACCGCCACACTGCTAGCAAAAAAAAACCAGTACCAACATAACCTCTTTGAATTCACGCACACATTGGACCAGAGAGAGACACACCGCGGAAGTTATCCCGGTGTAACTCAAAGGTACGTGTCTAGCGTAGTATGTCTGTGTAGGCGAGATCTCGAGGATCGTCGGCAACGAGTGGCGCTCCCTACCGGCCTCCACTAAGCAGAGTTGGGAGGAAAGGGCTGCGAGGTGCAATGAAGAAACATCGGCGAAACTTGCCGAAGAGGTTCGGGAGATGGCGCAACATGTTAGTAATATAATTTTGTTTAAATCTCGTGTTTTTGGTAAAAAAGTTGTGGAACATTTCTAAAGTAACATCGTTTTTTCTCGCTGGTAACATGTGTTATATAGCTGGTGAAACACCTCTGCCTAACCCTTCGGGGACAATAGGCGTGATGTTAAGTGTGTGTGGTAACTTATTTCACATTCGAACTACTGTATGGAATATTGCCAGCAAACTTTTTAAGACAAAAATATGTTACTGAAACAATGTTGTGCAACTTTGGCTTACCATGAAAAAAGGACTTTATGACGTACTGCAGTATTACTCACATGTAGCGGATTATCATACTAATAATTGGTTTCGGTATGCTATTACATAAAACAATAACACTGGCTTTTCTTCCTAAAATTTCAAAATATTTTCCTAATATTTTTACTTTTATATTTATAAATAAACTTAAACTACAACAATTTTAATATACTTTTGAGTATCGCTGCTTTACTTTTTAGTTGTACGTAGACTTATATTTTTTGCAGAGACAATATAAAATATTGAATAAAATCCCATTTTTAATAAATAACTTTGAACATTATAAGTAAAGTCTGTCTCTACCTTTTGACATCTTGTATTATTTTCCTTCTTCTAAAAATATATCTTCATGAACCATGTATATTTCTCCAGACCCCTATGGAGACTACCTACGAATGTGCCTGGGACACATGCGACTATCAGTTCGAAGACCTTTCAGACTGCATGGAGCACTGCATTGGCGATGGAGGTAACAGTAAGTGTTTCTGTTATATGTACCTTTGTAACTAGCTGCCATTATAGTAGAATTCACGTGCCAGGAATTTGTAACACTCATACCACAAAAATTGGTTTATTAAATGTGATTTTTTGAGTAACATAAAAATAAAACAGTTGATTTGATAACTTCTAGCTCTATGAAGTATGAAGTTGGCAAAAAAAAAACATTCCAATGTTTACATGTATTCTTCTTTTTGTACTTGGACCATATTACTTGGAGTCGTCTCAATATGTGTCTCTCATCTATTGTCCCCTGTTTACCGCCACGTTATCGTTCAACCTCAAATGTTTGCATGTCAAAACGATTTTTTTTTAAGTCGTAGACCTACTTGGGAAAGTTTTTCAACTAAATAAAATCAAATTTTGTAATCTCCGAGTTAAATTAATTATTTATTTTTTATTCATCATAAAGTAGTAACACCTTTTTTTATCATATTCATTTTCATACCTAAACGTTTTGTACTGTTTTAATGCTGCTAGTGATCGGTACATATATCGAGACCAAGAAAGCCAAGCTAGAACGTAAGTAACGTAACATAGACTAGATCTATCATAGACAAGATGACAATCTACTACTACCATGGAGTTATAATAATAGCCTTACGTATTTTTTAATGTATTTACAAGTACATAGGACAAACGGAAACAACAGGGATGCCTCTGGCATTGCAGACATCAGGAGGTGGGGTTTTCCACTTACCATCAGGTGGACCGTGGGGACGAATGTCCATTTCTTGACAATAGTTGATTTTCATCTTGTCTAAGATACTACACAACTAATAATTTCTAAAGGAATACTAATATAAATAAGACAGGCCAGAGAATGATGATATTTTCGTCATTTAATTAACTTTATTTATTTATTAATCGCTCAATCACTTATTTAATTCAAAATTGTGACACTTACAAAATTGTGTATTGTTTTTGTATTTATATATTAAATACAAAAACAAGGACCTGAAATAAATGAATTTTGTAATCACCCCGAGTCGCTTTGACGATGGTTATAAAAGTACTTATACGCGGTCACAGCCTAACATATTCACCGTACTTACACTATGTTACACAGACAGACTGTCTGATGAACACCCTGAGAAAAAACCTGCAAAGTATTTCGTGTGGTCGTGGCCCATAAGTAACTTTAGCATTATAATAATCTATATTTTTTTACTGGAACGGGATAAAAAATATAGATTTTATTATTGTTTCCACAAAACTGGCATTTTCGGCGAGAGTTTGTTTCATTTGAACGAACAAAAACCACGATTTTTAGCAATTTGGAATAGCTTAACAAATCTTTGTCCATTCAACTTTGTGGGAGGTAAAATTTTCACTTGAGAATTTGTTTTGAAATTCTTACTTTAAATCAATATGACTACTTGTCCCGAACGTGGTTTTAACTAAAACATCATGTTTTAGAAGTTTTAGTTCGGTAGAGTGAGGGTCGCCACGGTCACTCTTACCCTGTGCTAAAATCTTTCCTTTAGCTTTCTGTTTTTTATAGTATTAAGGTTTTTTTTTTGCTTTATTGCCAATAAACGCATTTTCTTTCTTTATAAAACTCGGTGCCATATTTACACCTAGTACTGTATCTTACAATCTCTCTGACCTTTACCCCTTTTCTCCTACATGCGTGTCGGCAGCCGGCCACGTACAGCAACACTACCGCGGCACACTCAACGAGTACCCGTGCGTGTGGCGCAACTGTGCGCGCGTGCGCAAAGGACAGGCGCCCTTCCCCAACCTGCCGCGGCTACTGAGACATGTGCGGGACTTGCACGTTAACAAGGGGAACGGACGACTCATGGCCGTGCATGAGAGGTCCAGGTAATGTTGTGGCCGTAGATGGATATATTATGTAAATAAAATTACCATTAGACCAGTCAGATATTGAAGCAAATCTGTAATTATAATCTTGTTTCATTCGTTTTTGAATCTGCTAGCTTTCAAAATGATAATGTGATTAAATTTTTGGTCAAATTATGTTTATTCTTTGCCTGGGTGTTTTGATGAGACCGATGAGTTCTAGCAATGCTTGAAATTGAAGTTTTAAAAATAGCTGAGTCCATTCGTTTCACCTTTTATTGGCTAATTGGGAACGTAGATCTCGTTGAGACACAATGGATTTTTAATTGTGTCTGTAATTACGGCATACGACGGGTTAATCTTTCACATTCTATTAACCTTTTCTACATTTCAGGAACTTCGTGCCGTCGTCAAAGAAGCCGCCGAAACAATTCAGCTCGAATGTGCGCAGTGGTGTGTTGTCACCAGGAGGTAAGATTTGTATTTATTTTACCATCCAACTGTACCTTCAACTAAATTACCTTCAGCTTACTTGCGTCACTTTTCTGTTAGATCAATCGATTGGGTATTTTAGACGGCTCTTTGAATTTAATAACTAATAATACTATTAAAAAAAAGTTGTATTTAATGTTGGCGACTGTATGAAATTACTATGAAGTCTACATTTTGACACAATCCTTTAAAATTCTGCGAGAATAATTAGATTGTTATTTAAAATGTATCCATAATATTTCCAGCGTCGCTGTCCGGCATGTCGCCCCTGGCGCGCAACACGCCGTCTCCCGGCGCGGGCGACGGCTCGGCCACGCTGACGGTGGCGCCACCTGCCGCGCGGCCGCCGCTCGACCCGCTGTTCGTGGCCGCGCCGCCGCGCGCGCAGAGGCTTACACATTCTGAGGCTTATATCAGGTAATGTGGATGAAAATATTGGCTAAAAAGACCTTCAAACTAAAATAAATAAATAAGGTTTTTTTTTCTTCTGGGAAACCAAAATACAGTATCAAACCCAACAACCAATATGTCTATTCTCAGGAATGACTGCAGATGGAGAGCAAAAAAACAAGTAATAAATGTTAGCAAACAAAATAGGGAAAATTAATATGCTCTGTTAACTGTAAATGTCGCCATTTGTACAACAACCCACTAACTACCCCGCAGTCTGCTCTGCGATAATAGGGGTAAACGTTTTTCATATCAGATGAAATCTAATCACCAACCAATCTCTCCTCAGATACATCGAAGGCCTACACTCAGAACAGAAATACATAACACCCTGGGAGAAATCCTTAACTCCCATGCCGATAAATCCAGACCCAGCTCAGTTCAACATGCACAAGATTCCAGCACACTGGATGACAGAAGAAGCCATTAATGGCTACCTAGCTCAGGACAAGAGTCTCTCTGAAACTGACATACAGAAAATGGATCAGAACTCCAAGATTCTCAAAGGACTCTGCTCTTTGAGAGATTTTATGATGAAGGACGCTTTGTATCTGTCTAAAGTCGTGTATGGTAATAATAATACTTGAATATAAATGACGGAAAAGTAATAAGATAGTTTATAGGAACGGATGATAAAATTATGTGAAAGTGTAAGAATCGCTCGACATGGCGGGGCACTGCCGTGCCCCCAGATTTTATAGTATAGTAATCAAATCAAAACTTAATAAAATATTCATTGGACAAATAGAAATATCATTTAAATCAAATTTTTCTATCAAATATTGTTTCAGTTTAGCTATACCAATGTTTTTTGTTTTTTTTGTAGATCTATTGTGTAAGGGAAAATAATTTTGTAAATCAAGGGTAAAAATTACTTAGTACTTATAGCATAAGAGATCTGTGACACTTTGCGTCATAATAAAATTATCAATTAATTATGATATTGTTTTATTTCCAATCTAAAACATTCTTTGGACAGTTGGGAAATTGACGAAGTAAAGAAGACATTTTTGCGTTTCTTGCGTTATTCTCGACACAGCTACACAACCGTTCGTTCACATTGCTACGAGGTGTGGGAAAGTGTGATGCCGAAAATATAATTTAAATTTTGCCCGTTGTCTGGATGTATGTTCCAGATTGGCGCAAAAACGGCTGAACGGATTTGTATAAAATTTCTCACAAGACAGTTTATAACCAGGATTAATACTTTTAAACCCGGTAGTACGTTCTTGTGGGATATTTTCCGACATCCACCCGGGCGGAGCCGGGGGCAAAAGCTAGTTTATACTTGCTAAAATAGTAGCGCGCCATGCCGTGCGTATCAGACAGCCCGGCTTCAGAGCGACAACCATGGAATTTTAAGTACTAAGTAGTACAAAGCTCTTTGACGGCAAAATTAGGTGACGTGAACGGTAAATTAAAAAAAAAATACAAAGGTCACGGTCAAGGTCATTAAGGTCATCCATTAACCAGTAGACACAATGTCCCGGGGGGTGTTGTTCTAGGCCCCCCCCTAGAACAACACCCCCCGGGACATTGTTTAAATTTACCGTGCATGAAAATTTCATTATTTTTAATCTAGGACGTCTAGTTTTTGAGATATTTGCGAAAATCAATTCAATTGTTATCTCAAAACGTTTGTGGCAAAGAATGCATTTCTATGTCCAAAGACGTCGACGCTACTGGGATATGCGTAAAACTGGGTACACGATATAATGGTGCCGATTCTGTTGCTCACAAACTAAACTAAATTTATGTTCAGTGCATATTTTTCTTTCTATTTCATTATGAAAAGGACAGAAGATAAATTTTAGTTTAGTCCTGTCATGTGAATTTACGTAATTTTAGTAGGCAAGTTTTTTAATCGCATCTAAACTTATAAGCAGTTTGGCAGGACTAAATAAAATTTATCTTCTGTCCTTTTCTTAATGAAATAGAAAGAAAAAGATGCACTGAACTTAAATTTAGTTTATTTTGTGAACAACAGAATCGGCACCAATGTAACTTCACACTAAAAACAAAAACTTACAAAAGTTTGGAAGTTGCGCCGGATAAACCGGGTGCACACGAATCGAATTTAGTTGAACAATTTTTGATGTTCAACAATAAACACTGCGATGAATAAAAGTCGAAAATAGGTAAAGCTTATGTTTAATATGTATGTAATAATAAAATATTAATATGTATACAGGGCATTGTATGGCATAAATATAATAGTAACAAATGTGATAAAAGCAAGTTTAGACGGACTCCACTTCGTCTTTGATAAGTCTCACTAGGTGATTGAATTTACTGCCATCGAATATAAGGATCTGAAACAAATAAAATATTTATTTATAGATAGACATAACATAACATCACGCCTGTAATCTCCGAAGCAGATTTAACAGAGGTGTATCTACCCATAGTACATCCACATTTCGCCAGTTATGTTAAATTCTATGTAAAAGGAGGCGATAAAGGAGGCCTATTGCCATCAACCACGTACAAATCCAGACTCTAGGTTGCTACTGAGAAATTCCAGACGGAAAAACTCACTTTGCCCGACCTGGGAATCAAACCCAGGACCTCACGCTCGCGACTACGAGACCAACGAGGCGGTCAGTCATTTTGTAACAAACCTATCACTACATATTATAAAAACTTTTTAGAAAAAAAAAAACAACGGACTTCCAAAAACAACACTACAAAGTGGAAAATATCTTTAAGTTCGGAAGTCGGTATTGGTTTAGACATTTCGTTTTTTGCCAGAGACTTCCGAAATTAAAGTTATTTTTTAGTACTTTTCCGTGGGCTGATTCCGACATCCACCCGGGCGAAGACGCGGACAACAATCCAGTAAGAAAGAAATTTTTATATTTTTTTTAATCGGGGCTGGTGGCTCCCTCTTCTATAAGAATAAGTCAATTAGTCATACCTTTCTGCAAGGCGTAAGCGCACCGCCCTCGTAGTCCCACTGCGACAGGTCAGCCTGTTCGGTGACGTCCACATCGAAACTGGCCAACGCTTCGTCTGCTATCGGCTTCTCTTCTTGATTTGCGAACAGTACTTCTGAAGATTCCTCTGTAATAATAAATGATAATAGGTAATTGATGCAGAAGGAAACAATGACATAATGTACTGACAAAATCTGGGTAACAAATGGTATGTTATTAGTACAATGGTAACAATGGTATGTTATAGATGGTATGTTATTGGTTGTTGTTGTTGAGTGTAGCTGATGTTACCGCGTGTTTGCACTGGCGAAACATTTACGACAAATCAAGTTGAAATCTCTATTTGCTGTCAATGTTCCATACAATTTTTGACAGGAACTAGAGATTTCAACATGTTTTGTCTTGAATGTTTCGCCAGTGCAAACGCACGCCACGGTAAAAGCAACTTGTTGAGTTTTATTTCAAGATTGGAAAGAGCGTCATGGTTCCGTTAAAATGTGGTCAATGGTCGATCGATAAATGTGTGATAGAGAGCTCGGTAAATTCCTTATTCACATTCATTAATAAAATACAAACATTTTTACAAGACCCTTTACAAAATTCAGGCATGACATAATTCATCCATCACTATTCCATCCATTATTTATCACTATTACAGCAGAATGCATGCATGCATGAATGGACTAAACATACCAGCCACATTTTATCTGAGAACAACAATAACTTCACAATCGAACAAACATCATTGTTAATTCCTTGGCATACAATAATTGTTTACAAAACAGTGATATATTCACAAACACATTACGTAACATCATGCTTATGTGAATTTTCGGAAGGTATAGGCAGAGCTCACATTTCATTAGTTATTTAATTTAATTTAGTTTTGTTCACCAAAAATGGTTCACACTAGTTTTATACCAAAAGTAACATGCAAAATATGTATGCAACAGCAACAGTGTAACAAACACTTACAAGTAAACTCTGCATGCATCAAGAAGTTTTACATCCCATATTTATAATAAATTGTCATTGATTGGGTACAAAACACGTAATAGAAACCAAAGAAACACCTCGCCTGACCTAGGGTCTAGTTTAACCGCATCTGTCGTCAAGTGGTTAGGGGCTCGGTTCCCAGTGGGGGCAAAATTGTCAAAAAAAGGGCAAAAAGTCCGCCTGGCTAGCACCATCTTACCTAAGTCTTTCGCCATAACAACAGCTGTTAACAGCATTGTTGTGTTTTGGGAGTTAGAAGTAAGATAGCCAGTTCCTCTGTGATTGAGGATTCTGGCTGAAGCTTGCTTCCACCTTCGGTTTGATCACCACTTACCGTCAGGTGAGATGCAGACGGAGAGCTATCACGTAGAGATGAAAAAAAAAAACCGCGATTGCTGAGGATAAGGTTGTTGGTTCGATGTTCTGTATTCACATACCTCCAGTGTTGTAAGTCTTGCAGATCCATATCAGGTACTGGAATGTGTAGGGCATGTTCTTCTTTGTCGCTTTATCCAGTTCATTCTGTAGAGATGAGAATAGGGGGACGCTGATGGCTGCGGGAATGTTTAGGATCCTGCAATAACAGAAAGAGATAGGACTTTGTACACTTTTTGCAAAGAAGTAATTTATTTATTATTATTTTTCTTTAAAAAATGTCTTAACATATCTCGGAACCTTGGGGTCCCGGACCTTTGGAAGGCGTGCGAGGGGCCGAAGCCCCAGAGGCCTCTTAGACAATTTTAAAATGGAATGAGGCCCCAACCGACGATTATCCCTATTCGCACTGTGCAAGTGCACCCAAGAACAACCCCTGGCTGATGTAGGACTATTGCAGAACATGGAAACAAAGATATTGGGCTATGGGTTTGGGTGGCTTAGTTAATTGGTAATCTAGAACTATGGAAAGACTGTGGCCCCGGCCTGACCAATGTTTTTAACTATAAAATACAAATATGATTACTTATAAGTACTAAAAACATTATATAAAATGTTGCCAGTAATTATCAGTTTTCCAGAGATTTCATTGCAATTTAGACCCAATTAAATGTTAAATATGCTTGCTATGTAAATACCTTCTTCAGATTATCTATTATAACATCACATGTTTGTGAGCATGTGTTTATGCTAATCAATTTTATTGTTTTTATTATTTGTATGTACATATTTAGAAAAATTACTTACACAATAGTAATAGAATTTCAAAACTCTTACCTTTCATTGATGACTAGTCCAACATGCTCGGACTCATTTGCCAGTATCTTCTTGATCAGTGCTTTAGTTCTGTCGTCTGCATTCTCATCAGCTAGTGTTATGAGTAGTGTGCGGATCTGTTGTATGGCTTGTTCTTCCTGAAAATAATGTAATGGCTTTTTTTTAAGTCCTTGTTGGCCTAGTTTTTTTTATTAGAAGTTTTCTGTTATGAACCAAGCTCAAGGAATTGTGCTTGGAGGTTTTAATAGCAAGTTGCTACTAGCAACTGATTCCTTCAGAACAAATAATCATCATCATCATCATCATTTCAGCTGAAAGACGTCCACTGCTGGACATAGGCCTCCGCAAGCACCGCCACTTCGACCTGTTCTGTGGTTCTCGCGGCCAGCGCATTCCCGCGGCCTTCACCAGGTCATCGGTCCACCTTGTGGGGGGCCTTCCAATTCCAACGCTACGTCTTCCGGTACGCGGACGCCATTCCAGATCCTTTCGGCCCCATCGGCCATCTGTTCTGTGAGCAATGTGCCCTCCCCGTGCCCACTGCCACTTAAGTATGGCAATACTTCGGGCTATGTCGGTTACAACAAAGAACAAAATAATATTATCATTGATCATGATCGGAACAAATAATATCATTTCAAATGACATGTGTATTATTTTAGTGAAACAGTAATATTTTCAAACAATTTTTTAGCACTTAATGGTCATTGTTTTAAATACACTATGAAACAAATTATAACTTGTAAAAACACTATCTGTGTGATAAAATGGGTCAGAGGAAGTAAGTTTATCTGCAGTTCTATTGTTGCAGATTTATGAAATTGCAGTAATATTTTATAAATAAACTAGAGGAAAGTCACCACCATTCCCTGTATGAGGTGAGGGCTTTGCCCTTGCAATTCGGAGGTTGACATCGGTAGTTATCAGACATCAACTGTACAATATTCTAATAATTAATATTAACACAACATTATGTAGTTGAAGTGGAATTGAGTGGGTTGTACCACATCCGGACTTAAAGACTTACTTTTTTCTTGGTAATGTTAATAATAGTGGTGATGCCAAACACTCCGTCACTGCCATCGTCGTCATCGTCCTCATCATCCACACCATCGTCTAAGCATTGTTTCACAACACTTCCTACATAGTTTTGAGCTGAAATAAAATTAATCAATATTGAGGAATTTAATAATAACATCTGTTGGAAAATAAGGAGGTTCGTCTTTCAGGAACCAATACCACCGGTAGCTTGGGTCCCAGCCCAATATTAAAAATAAAATAAAAAGCCTTTAATTCGGACCTTGATACCCTAAATACCAGTAGTTTGCTTACATTGATGGGCTACTATATTTTATACATATATTTAAATGATTTTGTATAAAAATATTTATAAATGGAATTGATACATATTTTAATTGAAATAAAGGAATTATGTGGTCAGTGGGTCGTCTTAGATTAGAAAATAAAATATTGACTTGGCCAAACAACATGCACTTGACAATCCTTGAGTAGAAATGCAGAATGGGCAAAAAAAAAGTTAAGAAAGAATTTTTAAGTAAATTATGTAAATAAATAAATAAATAAAATAAATAACTAGGTACTTACAAATAATTGTTTGTGCCAGGCCACCCAATTCAACATTAGACTTTAGGAACAGTTGTCTCAGCAGCTGCTTGATGCCGTGGAAGTCACAATCCTCAGGGTTACGGCCTTCGAAGTCGGCTTGTAACTCCTTAAACAACAATAAAAAACTTAGCACAAAAAACCGGATTGTATGTATGAGTTGACTTATTTCCAGTGCCACTGTACTAATCGTTTCATAATGTTATGAAAAAAAAAACAATGGATTTACGGCAAAAAATTCAATCAAAAGAATCGAACAAACCTTTGTTCTTTTCAAAACTTACGAAAGAAAAATTCTAAATAATAATAATGATAAATGTAAAGAGAAGTGAAAAGAATTTCTTAATGGAAAATAAACAAATAAAACGCGGCATGCCATGTGAATGTGATTTTTAGGTTATAATTTAAAAAATTAAAACCTACCTTGTCGTTCCCAACAAAGTTCCCATCCGAATCAAAGTCCGAGTCTTTTTCGCTGCCAGAATCCTGATCTTCGTCACTTTCACTGTCGTGAATTTCAATTTCTTTATTTTTTTTATTCGACATTTTTTCCGCCGACACAACCGCACGTTGTACAACCCGTAAAACACAAACAATAACCACAGACAAAAAATGAATGAATGAATTAAAGTCTGCGATTGATTCTATTCTATTCTATTTTTTATTATGGCAAGCAAAGCCGATGTCGACCATTCTGCCAATGTCTAAAGTGAGTTGGAAATGCAAGTGTGTATCGAGAAGAAACAAAAAAAAAAAAAAGTTTAGAATGCTAAAAATCTTCGATGGTATAGTTGAAGTAGAACTTGTGGGGTTAGTACTGGACTGGAACAAACAAAAGATAAAAACCTGCGATTAATTGAATGAAACTTGAACAAAGAAGGAGCCACGGACAAGTGGTTTTTACTTTTTTAAGTTAAGGTATGGAAATAACACACTGGATAATTTTTCAACCAATGATTTCAAGGTTTCAATCAACACACGAATGGCACGTAGGAAAGGCTGCTAAAAATTGAGTTTCATTTTGATTGAGGAACCTTTCATCCTTTTCGTAGGTTAGAACCCCTCTCACTAGAAAAGTCCCGTGGTAATAATTGGAACTAATTAACCTTTTAACCGCTTACGTCGGATTTATCCGACAAATATTTTCGCGCCCATTTCGCCAGAGTCGTATTTTTACGACACTCGTTTAATATTTTTTTAAATTTAATTATGCATTACACAATATCATCTTTGTTGTAGGTATTTATTTTTCGATCTTTCGATGCCAGGCGTTGGGGGCACGACAACCGTTATGAAGTCGGGCGGTTAAAAGGTTAATAAAATAGTTAGCACATTACTACAACAATCCAATCATCTTTCTCTATTTTTTTTTTGTGCATTTTATTAACCAGTGCCTGTAATGTGATTCATGATTCCATCGCATACATGTATTTATAGGTAGCGCCAAGTTTGCGAACCTTTTTAATGAGACGGATTTACAGCCATTCAAAGTTATAATTCTGTTTTTTATTCAAATAAAACACTAAGATATTATCTAAGACTTTTATTAACATAAAATGCTAGATTGAAATTATTGGTACTTGCCATCACTACATATTGGCGTATTTTAGTTCCTGTGCGTGTGCATTGCATTCGAACTAAGGCCGTGTCCTATTGATGCGATCGTCGCGTTCGATCGTATGTCACTTTTTGTTCAGTGTACTTGAATGCGTGGTCGCGCCGACAGAGAGCGCTTTCCGGTTTTCCGAACAAAAAGTGAACGCTTGCACGCGGGGTAAGATTAGATAGAGCTTCATAAAAGTATATTGGATAAAGCGCTGTAACACCGTATCTACGACGCAACTGCAAAATGTGGCTTCACCTTTCATTTTTATAAATATTGAGGAGCAAGGTGAAGTACGACCAAGAAGTCTTGATTATCTGAAACAGAAATAAAAATAAAACAAATGAAAGGCTGGACATCCATAAAAGTTGTTACATACCGTAATACTGTACCGTACCGTAGTGTAACTTGCCAAGGAAATGATTGAAAACCCATAAGTAGTCACATGCACGTCCTTTTGAGCCCTGAAAGCCATACCAATTAGTAAATACCTAACATAAATTCCGTACCTAGTTTAACTGCATGATAAATCTGTATACACTCGTAAGTACCTAGAAAATTATATAGTTAACTGCCACTGCCTATGGTTTCATCTGTTCTGGATAAGTTCCGGTTCAACTTATCTATCAGATAATTTCATACGAATTAAGTACTTACATTTTTATTTACCTATCTGATAGATATAGTGCCAATGCGGACATTGCGAAACTGGCCCTTAGAATTACAGAATTCCTAAATGATCGAGAAATATTTAAAATACGATAGTTGCTATATTATGATCATGGATGGTGCAATTAGTATCGCGCGGTGGTTGCTAATGAGCTGCCGGTGCTTTGCAGGCGACCTAGCCTTAATGATAAGGTGAGAAAATGCACGAAAGTTAAGGTGCATCAGGTAAATTTACATTTTTGCAAGTGCTTAATTACTTAGGAGATAGAATACTGTTACTTACTAATTTATACTGTGCTATAACTAGCACAGTATATAAGTAACAGTATTCTATCTTTATACAAACGGCCGAAGCGATGCCCTTCGGCAGTTTTTACGCAACAGTATCGAGTGAGCGGCAGTTGGGTGGATTTACACAAGAAATTTTTTTGATCAACATTGAGCAGATTTTTTTTTCGAAGTTATCATTTTGAAGCAATGGTTTTAGACATTTGTTTCAAACCGATTCCAATTCTGATTGATGGTGTATTACGCAATTAGGGTGCAGTATAACTTGAACTCTTATCCTATTCTTATTCCGTACTACGCTAGGCCAGCTCAAGGTCAAAGTGTAATCACAGTGCTCCCTACTGTACCTCAATTGAAGTAGATAAAACCACCCCAAGTGGCTATTTACAGTTCTCTAATTAGCATCTCTACAAGAATACATATATTTACCTGTGCAGCATAATGAGTACGGAGCTCTTAATCTTTTTGGATGCTCTGTACCAACCGCTTTCGTAGAGCGCATCTGAGAGTCCTTCACTCTGCAGGGAGAAAACAAAATGTTGAGGATCATAATTATGTAGGTTTTAATAAATAGATAGGAATATAGCAGGTCTAGTATTTTGAGAACACATTAGGTGGATAGGTAGCTACTACTAAACTACTGCTACTAGCTCTAGACTCGCGACAATCTAAAAAGTCCGTTTTGACAGCTATAAAAATCCTTTGCATAGAGATAAAAAAAAAAAAAAGTCGGTATACGGGCGAAAGTTTTACGTGACAACGACTTTGAGTGGTAAAATAATTTTAATGTGAATATTCATTCGTATAGTAGGAAGAAGGATGAAATAATAGTAACAATTTAAAACATTTATTTATACAAAGAATTATATCACTCACTCTCTCTCTCTCGCTCTGTCTCTCTCGCTCTTAGGCGGGCTAACTGTGCTCGAGTGGAAGGGACGCGTGCCTTTCACTTTTTATGTCTGTCTCTCTCGCTCTTAGGCGGGCTAACCATGCCCGAGTGGAAGGGACGCGTGCCTCTCACTCGCTCTCATTGTGAGCGCATAACGTGAGCGGAGCGTAACGCAGTTTCTTGAAGTGTCACCCGGCAAACCAATTTATAAGACGTTGTCACGTCAAAATGCTTTCCTTTAAACTGATTCTCGAGACATATCGATTAGAGTTTGTAATCGACGACTTATCTACATTGCTTAAAACTGATTCTCAACGCGTATCGTTTTATTACAAGTACGAGAACGAAACGTCAAAAATTCAATTATTGCAATAAAAAGGACCAATAAAAAGGATTATTACTAAAAATTAAAGTGAAAAAAAGCCCGTCGGCAGTAAAATTGTCCTTTCCTTTCATTCTAAAAATAACTGTCTTCCTTCGCAGGTCTTGTACAACCATAAACAACAGATAATTTATAGCTTTCCAATGGCCGCTTTCCCGCCAATTTTTTTGTCGTTTTTCAAGTGGATACGACTTTGCAAGTCAGGGACGGACTAACGACTTCCACAACGTTTTGCACGATGACCGTGTAAATTTTCAAGGCTCATTTAATTTGGAATACCTACGCAAAAGGGGTGAAATAAAACCAGCTTCCTTAAAATTCACGTTTGTAACTTTGAAACAAAAAATCCCTCGTAAAATGAGATTGCAAAGATTTTTCCCTCGGGTTTCCTTATTGAGGGAACAAGTTAAATAAATTGGATAAGTAAGTAATTCATGTGTCCTCCTAAAATCATGGATATTTGTTTATGATTTATTTTTTATTATATTTATTCTTTTTTTTTTGCCCGCGGCTTCGTTCGCTTGAATGTCCGAAAATATACCACGGGAACTTACTAGAAGGATTTAGGCCGTTTATCCACCGCACCGGCACGGTAACTTACCGACTCCAGTAGCCGCTGTCCATACCAGCACAGCAGCCAAGTTTGTGACAGTGCAGTAGTTAGGAACGATTTGTAAATCATCTCATTCCATTTTTCAACAATCTGGAAAATTTGATGTTAGGTAGGTACTTAAAGGTATAAAGAAAGTTTATGAAGTGTTCAGAGTTACATATTTTTGTAAAGTTAACACGACCAAAGCTGAAATAATTTCGAATACCTACACTACACGAAAAGAGGTAGAGAAATCAAACAAATAAAATACTTATCATCACCTATGTTAATTTACGGGAGTTGAAGGAAGAGGAAGTTTAAGGAAAAATCTAAGGAAATCTTATCGTCCAAAAGGTGTCAATTTTTATTTGTATATGGAAGTAATAGTAATATTGATATTGGGGTGTCTCTGTACCTATGGGCAGAATTCTCTAGCGCCTTCAGTTTCATGGTTTGAGATACTTACAACACAGCAGAAACCACAGAAGCAGATAATAATGGAGCTGTTGAAGAAATTGACAAGCAAAGCAAAACTGAACATGTCCTCCACATCGCCGGAGAGCCTGCAAATAATGACTGACCTATAGTTTCCTTGTATAAGTACCTAAGTTTAGTATAAAGGCTCCCACAAACAGGCACGATATCGCGGGCGCGACAGGCTGCGCTACCCTAGTCGCGCCCGCGAAATAGCGCCAGTTTGCACGAGCCCTATAGGTCTTGCCAAACTGAAGCGAGTCCCGTGTGGGATGCGAGACGAAATTCGCTCGCGCCGACTGTGTCAACTAAACTAACTTAAAGGCACAATCAAACTGGCAGGAATAGTCCCATGACTTCCTAATGATTAACCTTTGGTATGCCGGAACGTGGATCCCGTTGAGAAACAATGGATTTTTAATTGTGTCTGTAATTACGGCATACGACGGGTTAAAACAATCGACGCGTGCATTCGCGTCCCGCTACCGTTTTACCTCAGTGAGGCCAGAGCTTTACTTGTAAACTTAGCAACTTAGCTTGTGAGCTTAGAAAATCAATTATTTTTGTTTTATCATGTTGTTTTGGTATCGTCACCTACCACGTCTGGGGAATTTCGCTATAGCTAATGTAATTTGACCCTGTATATTTAACTAGCTGCGCCCCGTGATTTCACCCGCGTAAGTCTCGATCCTTTGGGAATATCGGGATAAAAAGTATCCTATGTCCTATTCCAGGTCATGGTCTACCCCTGTGAAAATTTCATCCAAATCCGTTCAGCCGTTTTAGTGTGAAAGCGTAACAAACAAACTCACTTTCGCATTTATTGATGATGATGATGATGATGATTAGGATTAGAATTAGGTAGGTAGGTACCTGATGAGAGCGCGATGTCTCACTATGATCTCAGAGAGGTCCTTTTGATGCTTGTCTTCCCAATCCTTGTCGTCAAAAGTGTCAATTAGGTTTTTGTTCACTCGAGCATAACTTTTGCAGTATTCACCTAAAATCGATTAATTAGTCAGTTAGTTGTTCCCAGGCTGATTCCCGGCCACCGCAGGCGCGGGCTTGCGGACGGTGAGCAATGGATAGCTCGCCGTCCGATAAAGGCGCGGGCCCACCGCGGAGCACGGAGAGGCTACGCACGTGTATTAAGCTTCGCTTTGTAAGAAAATGTATGTGGTTGTGTCCACTGCAACCCACGGAGAGGCTACGTATGAATTAACGTCATTGATACATGCGTGGCTTGGTCGAATAGGCGGTTACATAGCTCAACGCTGTCGACGTGGGTCTACGTTTCCACTGGAGTACATGAATATGACTTACGACTACGTGCAGCTCACTTATCGCAGCGCATCGCAGCGAAGCCCGTGTCCGTGGATTGCAGTGGCACGTGCGTAGCCTCTCCGTGCGCTGTGACACGCTATACATAGTCGTTGGTCATATTCGTGTACTCCAGTGGAAACGTAGACCCACGTTGTCAAACAAATTAATACACGCAGCTAAAATGCGCCGCGTGCCCGTGCACAGCATGCGCCGCGGTGGGCCCCGCGCCTTAAGGACCAGGCTCTCCACGGCGCGTTGTGTTCCACGTGCGCCTCAAATAGATTTCAGCACAACTGAAGGGGTCCGCTAGGGCCGATGCCTGCCGGGGTCGCGGGAAATTCCGAACGGGGTGGCCTCTGGCAACTTACAGGCAACTGAAGGAACACGGTTGGGTTTTAGTCAGTAAGACGCCGACTCAATCCGGCCACCCAAAAAAAATAAAGTCAGTTATTTGTTGTTTAATGCAATCGATGTTATATAACTTTTAGTGAACCTAATCCATTTTGTAAAATAAAAATATAATATTAGCTAGGTACCCCCAAAACCTAACTTTTTTACTTTAGTTTCAGTCGCAATGCTCGACTGTTGAACGAGGGACTCTAGCCCTCTAAGTAACTACTTTATGCCGCCATAGATATAAGAAACCCACATCTCATTACTAGAAACAAGAAACCGCACTAAACGTATCTATAAATCAAGATTCAGGACTCAACATTGCTCAAGAATAGGTACTTTTCCCAATAAATCTGGAAAAGGACCTAAAAGGACCTATTCCTAAAAGAAAAGGTAAGTAAACCAATATCGAACTCGCGTGTTACGCCGAAACATTTCGTAGTATCGTAGATAGGTACCTACCATCTGTCTATCTCCTAAAGCTAACTAACGGTTTTCGGTCGAAAACCCGAAACTAACCAAGTAGGTAACTTCTAATGGAAATGGAAACAGTCGGACGCTTGATTAATTGGAAATTCTGCCCAGACACAGAGACTGCCTGTCAAGCAGATTGGATAGTTGGTCACCAGTCGTGATCGCATTGTATTAGGTTACCTAACTTGATTCTTTTGTTTTTACCTGGATTAATTTGGTTTGTGTTTTGTTTTTTCATGTTACAGACATTTTATTAGGAAGATGTTTTCAAGTTCAAGGGGGATGTACTAGGGTAGCCCGCGAAATTCAAATTTTTCATTCAATGCACTTTCATGAACTTAGAGAGTTGTATTGTTGATTCTAATGTTTATAATTCTATAAATCCATAATGTTACGGCCGCCAATAATATTTAGATCGACATACAACCTGATACTGACCTGCAAATTGCAAAAAACGTGAGAAAATTTGAATTTCGCTACCCTAGCGCATCCACCTTAAGCAAGGCTAAAACGGGTAATTGCTGTTTTTATAATAACGATTTTTTTTTTTTTAACATATATCATTACATTTTTAATTAAATATTTCTTAAATATAAAGTACAAAAATTTTTTTTTTAAATAGTGCGCTTGTGTCGGGACCAGGGTCCAAGCTACCGGTGGTTAGGGCTGCAGAGACAGGAACTTTCTCAGAATGCGAGTCCTATCGAGGAGTACTGCATTCTGAACCAGGCCCTTGATCCGACCGCTTATTGGTTACGAAGAAGAAATTACTATCACAACAACAAGAATCAAGGATACGTTATGAAGGGTGATACATTAAGGAGTTATTATATCCATTGTCTACACAAGGAGCTGATTGCCTACTCCTTTGATCTACTTAAATTCAGGGTAAGCCCCGCAACCAATTTAAGTAGTTGAAGTCTCATTTCCTCCGAAATGTATGGGAAAAGCTTTTTGCGTGTTTTTTTCTAGGTACTCAAACTTCAGTTGGTACAAAAGAGATTTTTTGAAATAGAAATAGAAATATCATTTATTTGCTAAAAACATGGTATAAAAGATGGTAATGTTAATAATGTGGACAAACATGTTTTGCTTAATAGATATAAGCGTGCAAATTTTACATGCATAACAAAACAATCAGTCTTCATGCTATTTTATGTTCCAGGAACTCCCTAACACTGTAAAAACTATTGGCAGATAGCCATTTGTATAATTTAATTTTGAACAGTCTTGTGCTTAATGATTTTAATTCATTTGGTATTTTATTGTATACCTGGACACA
Organism: Lithophane ornitopus; assembly: GCA_948473465.1. Lineage (NCBI taxonomy): Eukaryota > Metazoa > Arthropoda > Insecta > Lepidoptera > Noctuidae > Lithophane > Lithophane ornitopus. Next base: position 9,291,638 of record OX419636.1, read on the forward strand.
CATAAACATGCAGTTTTTATTATATTTCGCAAGCCTTGGGAGGACATCTAACACGAGCCTGTAGGGGTCGCGCCTGCTGCGAGAATTTACATCGCTTGCTTTCGCAAACAATTCTCTATGCTTCCACACAAACACACAAATTTCAAAAGTATAAAGGGACGGCAGCGGTAACAAATCAAGTTTCTTAAACACTGGCCTGCAAGATTCGTCGGGTTTAAGGCCACACAATGCTCTAATGCATCTCTTTTATGCAACAAATGCTCTATTTTGATCAGTACTGTTTCCCCACATAATTAAGCCATAGCGTAGGACTGATTCAACATATGCATGATATGTTGTTGTAGACGTTTTTATGTTTGTTATGTTTCTTATCTGTTTCAGTGCATATACAAACTTATTAATACGTTTGGATACTGTATCGACATGTGCTTTCCAGTTGATGTCTTGATCCAAGGTTACGCCAAGAAATTTTGTTTGCGTTACTTCGTGAATTCTATGTATATTCATTTTAATATTGTGTTTTGCATTATTTGCTTTATTAAATTGTATATAGACGGACTTTTTTAAATTTAAAGATAAGTTATTTTCCTTTAGCCATTCAATCAATCTTTCAATCACATTATTAATTTCAGTCTCGTGGTCATTAATTGTATTGTTTTTTTTATCAGATGTCACAATAATAGAGATGTCATCAGCGAATAGTATAAATTTATGATTAGTTAAAGTAGTGATAGAATTTATATATAATAGGAATAAAATAGGGCCTAGTACACTTCCTTGTGGGACGCCGTGTTTATTGGATTCGAAGGCAGAATAATAAGATGTCATATTATTATTTTTATCCATTTTAGTAATAGTAACGCGTTGTTGTCTATTACTTAGATATGAGGATAACCATTGAAGTGCAATACCGATGATGCCTCCAATTTCTGTAACAACAGGTCATGAGAGACTAGATCAAAGGACTTAGATAGATCGAAAAACAGCCCTGTAGTAAGATAGTTATGGTTAATATTCGTTAATACTATTTTTATAAGACACATTTGGTCCTTAGAAGAAACAGAATCGATTCGCATCAGAAAAAGTTTGACCATTTTCTTGCTAACTGTACTTACCTAACTTTTTTTTCAAAATCTGTGAATGCAGATCAGAATTTTTCAAAAAGATAAGGACAGTTTTCCTGTAGCTACAACGGTTAAGGTAAGTACTGTCCTTATTGCACCATCTCAAAAATACACTCTGTATATCTACTTACGCCTTTTACCGTCGCCGTATGAGGCTTGAAGGCAACTTGACTTTTAATCAAGCTAAGGGGTGAACTCGCTTCAAACGTTAACCCCTGCTTAGGCATTTCTAATAAAGATCGTTTTAATTAGAAAGTTTTGTTACTTAATTGAAAGACTTTAATCGTTGACTTTTGTTAACTTTTGGGTAGGTACCTATTAACGGTATAGTTAACAAAATGAAGATTTTTTCTTGAAAAGAGAATATTTTTTTAATTGAAAACTTCTTTAGGCGTATTGAGCACTTTTTGGATGAACAAAAATCATGGATGTCACGCTTGAAGAAATGAATGAATGATACGTAGTGTTCACTTCTATCGGCAGTACCCAATGACTGCCACGCATGTTTTTTTTTGGTTATTTATTATTTATTGTATAAAATACTACCGGAAGTTTGAAAATGGTGAAGGTATCTCTGCAACCTGGTTTTTCATAGGACAGGTAGTACACCCTCATTTTACCAGTTTTAAGTCCCATGTAGGTAAAATAGCATGCGCATATTGCCATTAGGGTGCCATGACTTATACAAATTCACTAATAAGCACAAAAACTTCAAACTCTAATAAGAATTATTTAATAATCGAAACTTGAAACCAAAGGAGTTGCTTAGTTGCGCTTGCACCCACTACATCAAAGAGGATGTTTTTTTTTTTATATAACATACCTACTTACTTACATACCTAGCGGATATGTGTCCACAAGTTGCTTGTCCACAGGCACATAGACGAGTCTTCGTACCCTGACCGCCAGCAGGTCGAACTGCGTCGTGATATGGCTCAGGAATATGCAGAACAACAGGTCCCCGCATAACATGAACCAGATCGTTATAAGTCCTGAAAAATAGGAGAGATGGATATATGAGTAGGGGAAAAACAAAGAATCAAAGTATACAACGTGTAACGTTAAATACGCAGAACCTCGGACAAATTCAATTGACCTTCAATTGTAGGTCAATTGAATTAAAAATCAGTTCTCACAAAGAGGAAAAAAACATTTAAAAAATTGTGAAGGTTTTATGTGCTGTTTTAGTTTTGGAAGATTCGTATTTGCATTGAAATAAAAGCTATATCCCGCTTATGAGAAATTGGTCGACAACAATTTGTGTGTGCTAACCTATTTTGGCGGGTTTGAGCATGTGATGGCTTGGCCTATTAATAAATAGACACGGAATCGTTTTATAATGAAGATTTTTTGAAAAATGTGACCTGGGTATATTAAAAAGTGGTTCAATTGATTCTGCTCGTTATTCTCATTAAACTATTTTCAGGTTTTGCGCATTTAACGTTACACGTTGTACCTATAAAGAATAAGTGAAGAATAGTGATTGTGATTGTTCATCTGGCATTTTGGGTTATTCCACCATTCCCCACTGACAATCCCCACCAGTAGGGATTTGTGAACTTTAAAAATAAAATACAAACAACATATTATATGCATAAGAATCAAGAAGTTTTATTTTCTTACGGAGGTGACTCATTTATTTAAAGTAATGGCTAAATTATCTACTCTTCCGTCGACAAAACCCGTTTCTACGGTGATCATGCTGCGCGTGCTGAGATAACGACTCATAGAGAAGTATGGAAGAAGAAGACATGCTGTGGATCCTAAATAAATTGGGATAAGGACAAGAGAATAATGATGACCAGGGTATGATGCCGATCGGTAGGACCGACGACCTTAAAAACGACCTTAAGACTGGATGCGGAAGGCGGGTGGGTGTTGTTGAGTGAAGGTATAATAAAAGAAAGAAAGAAAAAGAGAATTCGTTTATTTTTAGAACAAACAATACACGAAAGAACAATATGTGGAAAAACATGCATCACATCCAAACGGCCGTCGACGTCGCTCAGGATAATTCTGCGACCCCATGCGAGATGAGAAGTCATTTAAGAAGTTTTTGTATATTATATCGACCTTATGTTACTGAAACATCTCGGGAAGTGGTTATAAACAGGCCATGTTGTGTTAGGTTAACCAATATCTGGAGGTGTTCTACAAGCCAGTCTTTAGTCTTTATGGGTGTGAGGGTGGAGCGATAGCTACCTACATATTATAAACATTTTATGGAAAATAAACTAAATAGGTAAAAATAGGTAATAAACAGTCCTACCTACCTACCTCATCATATTATTATTACAAGACAAGTATAAGAAGCTGCCTCTACCTATATTATTTATTTTATTTATTTATTTATAAGTACACACATTTAACAGACAAGAAGAAAAGAGCAGAAAAAATACGCACAAAGGATTAGGGAGTATGCACGTAATTCAAAACTTAACCATTACCTATTAATTATTATATATTGCAATACACATTGATTAAAAAAAATTGGTTCATTTCGTTCGATTTCAAAAGTAGGGATAACATTTTAATTGTTTATTTATCTCTCTATCTCATTCTGATGTAAGTACCAACATGACGCACCGAACCAAATCGGAGTGTGTGAACAATGTGGTCGCATTCGGTCGCACTGACATTCAGTAACGACCGAAACGTGGTCAGAGTTGGTCGGAAGCCGACGAGTGAAGTCCGCGCGCGCGTTTTCAAAATGGAAGATGACCGAAAAGTAATTTCAGAACGCGAAGTTTTAATTGAGCTTTTAGAACTTTATCGAGATTTACCAGGCTTATGGGACCCTAACCACGAATTTTACAGTAATAAAGATGCTCGACATGTTGCGTACGAAACTTTGGCGGAGTGCTACAACAAATTTGATAAAAGGGCCAGCTTAGGTGATGTGAAGAGGAAACTAGAGAATATGCGAGCAGCATACAAGCGGGAGAAGAAAAAGGTTAGTAATCAATCATACAAAGTAGATAGGAAGGAGAAAAACTTTTCTTTTGCCATAAAAATAAAATGACAACTTGACTTTGACAATAATTGATTGAATGAATGAAATAATGAATGTGAATGAATAACTTTGACTTTACGTGTAGGTAGTGTTGCCAGTCTTTATCCGATATAATTATTTTGCTTTAATATTATTCGTGTAAATAATCAAGTTTTCGTTTGTCTTATTATTTCAGGTGGAGAAAAGTCTATCCGATGATAGTAAATCTAATATACATGTACCGACTCTGTGGTACTACCCGTTATTAAGTTTTCTGGACGAAGACTCGGATCCTTTATCAATGAAAGCGGAACATTGTAATGACAGCGATAACATAAGTGATGTAAGTATTTTAAATATAAGATTTTTATGCTTGGGGTAATTTATGAATAAAGCCGGTAACCCAAAAAAATAAAATTGTAATTTGCAAAACGCGCGTCCTTCCCATGGCGTGGGGTGTTACAAATGTGGCTTTGAATTTTTGGCTTTAGAATTGCAGATGGATCTCTTTGTAAAAAACTAACCGTTCTGGTTTCAGGAACCTGAACGCAAAAGACCCAGGAATATATCAAAATTCAACGCAGGTCAGTTGATAAAAAGGCAGATGGACTTGATAGATTCCGCTGAATCCTTTTTAACATCTTCAGGGGAAGGGGAATCTTCTGCTGACACATTTGGAAAGTCAATCAGTTCCCAGCTCAAAGAGCTACCGAAGGTACAACGATGTTTGGCAGAGAAATTAATAGGAGAAGTCATGTTTTACGCGAAAATGGACCAACTCAACATGGACACTGTGGTATATTTGAATGACGGCGATGGCGAAGATACGTGAAAAAAAAGATGTTTTATTTTAGACTTGAATGTTACATAAATAGGCAGTTTGGACTTAGCTGTGACCTGTGACTATCTTAGAAGTTAAGAATTGTTTTATACTTACGTGTTTTTTTAATTAGATATCTAGATATTTTGATGTAGTTAGTTAACTAATTTTAAGATACGCATCACAAAAACTTAAGACACTTGTTCAACATGTGACACTTGTTCAACGCGTGTCTAATGTCAGTTTTATGTCAAACTCCATGCAGAAATGTCTTGCTTAGAAAGTGTTTCGGCAATTATGTGTCTAGTCCAGTGTTGCCAACTGCTACCTTTAGTTAGTAGCTAGACAGTTTGCTAAATGTAGCTAGATTGTCAGATTTTTGTCTAGAAGTAGCTAAATGCTACTTCGTTTTTTAATCCCAAATATTAATTTTACATTTCAAATCTTTATTGTTTGTTTTTTCAATTGGTGTTTGACATTCGCACCTGTCAAATTACTACTTTTTTCAAGTATTTACATTTTCCGCTAGCATGAATTTTAAATTAATAACACAACACAATAAAATGTTGTTGTTAAAGTTTAACAGTGCAGCCAACATTACGGTAAAGGAACTATTTGACGAAACCATAGATTTCATACTTCCATACGCACTGTACCATACCTACGTTTGATTTTTCTTTCAAGAATCGAAAGTATTTACGTCATGTGAAAGGTAGCTAGAAAAGGTAGCTAAAAAATCTGGCTACAAGTTTTATTAAATTGTAGCTGCCTGACACCGAAAAATAGCTAGATCTAGCTACAAAGCTAAGTTGGCAACACTGGTCTAGTCTTTGAACAATGATTGGAACAAAACCATAACATAACGGTTATACTTAATCCCCGACGCAAAAAGAGGGGTGCTATAAGTTTGACCGCTATGTGTGTGTGTCTGTCTGTGGCACTGTAGCTCTTAAACGGGTGAACCGATTTGAATGTGGTTTTTTTTATTTGAAAGCAGGTTTTCTAGCGATGGTATGTTTTTATCAAAATCGGTTCAGCCGTTTCAAGGTCATCGGGGTTTTTAATTATAATTTTCTAGAAGTTATTACGTGTTCGGTTCACATGGTATCCATGTGATCTTCGAAGTTTGAAACTTATACATAATAATTATATTCTCTGGAATTGTAAATTCGGCCAACTACCTACAAAATTAATAGCATGCGTTACACAAAGCGATCACCTTTTATGTATTTTTACACATTTTCTGTCAAAATATTGAATTCTGTACCTAACCACCTACCATAAGGTACCTTATGTACCTTACGGTAGGTGGCTACTTACTGTGTGATAGTTCTTAAGTAATTCAACCTGTACAAAATAAATAAATATTTTTCTCACTTTAAGTGCATATAGTTATCGCGTTTTAGCATGACAATATACAGGTCATTGACCCACCTACATTGTCTAGCATTTTTTTTTCTCGAACTCAATGGAATCGAAGTCAATCCGTTAACGCAGGCCCGTAGCCAGGAATTTATTTCGGGGGGGGGGTTAAGGTAGCCAACTTTTTTTTAAAGAAATTAAGTATGTATTTCTGATTTCAGAGACGCTAAAAAATAGAACAGATTAAAAAAAAAAGCATTAGGTACCTACTTTTTAAGAACAGTAATTTTCCTCTTTTTCGGAAATCATAAAAAATCGAGTCGAATTAGCATCCAGCTTCGAAAATGTAAGGTTTTCTTTCTCTTTGACCGATCACACAGAAATAGAAGTAACTTTATCGACTTATGCAGAAAAGTTTGAGAAGGATGATGCAGAAAAGTATGCAAGAGCGAGTGAAGCGAGCTCGAAAATGTTTGCACCCCGCTTGGTAGAGGCTGGGTGAGGTTAAAATATCTCAGAGAATGCTAAAGTTGAAAGAATTTATTCAATACAAAGTCAGAGTCGATAAAAATACAGTATTTAAGCATACTCTTACTGGTATTGTAGATTATAAAGTACGCCTATGCGAAATAGATTACAATTATCTGTAAACGGAGGTACCCTAGGCGGTCGATCTTTGGATTGAGATTCTGGTTTCTCGCATTTCGGGAGGGGTTTGAACCCCTGCCTACGGCCCTGCGTTAACGTCCTGAATCAATATCTGTCGTGATCTTCAACATGTTCAACAGTTTATTGATTGGGTTCCTACGGAGAGATATTAGAGAAGGGGAAATGAACGCTATTGCCATGCTAAAACGCGACAACTATCGTTGTTTTATTTCAACCCCGTTATCAAACCTTTATTTAGGTACCGTAAAACGGGGTTACTTTGAGAGCTGGGGTAACTTTGATGATAGCTAAATTTGCTATGTTTTTTCGGATTTACTGCGTGATACTGAACGCAGCCAAAATCTTGTTTGTTCTGTTGGCCAGACTGACAGATCGGCCATGTTTTGCCGAAGCGTGGACGAGTAGTTGTTGTCGGAACTCTATAAAATTATTTGTTAAAGTTTAGTGTCAAAAAGGTTTTAAAAAATTGTTTGAATAACTTCAGTGGCACAGACGTAAGTATTATTGTTTGAATTGTAGATTTTCACTATTTTAATTAAACGTTTCTCTAAGATTAAGAGCATGTTTGCATTTTTGGTTTCGGTCGCCATTTTATTTTGCATGAACACTCTACGTTCATCGGGGCTACATTGATAGAATATACGAGGCGACTTTGATAGTTATCAATTTCACCCCAATGGTTTTGGTACCCAGTTTTATAGGAGTAATATACAAATTATCAATTTAACCCCATTTGTTGCTTTGGTTTTAGTTGCCTCATGGTTCGCACCTACAAAAAGACCGCGGGTACCCGCGATTATAAAAATTACACTGAGGAGGCAATGGAGGAAGCTATAGAAAAAATCACAAATAGCGAATTGTCTATTAATGCTGCTTCGCTTCATTATAAAATTCCGTTTGGGACACTTTATAATAAATATAAAGGATTACACGGCAGGACGCCTGGTGCCCAACCAGTTTTCATGCACAATGAAGAAATTGCAATATTACGTGCTGCGGCTACATGCGGTGATTGGGGATTTCCTCTTACTTTGCTAGACCTTAGAATGTTTGCAAAGGCTTATTTGGATAAACAGGGTAAGACAGTAGAACGGTTTACAAATAACCTACCAGGTGTCGAATGGGCCATTAGCGTTCTGAAGCGCCATAAGAACGCCTATGGTCAAAGACTATCAACTAATATTAAAAGGTCTAGAGCGACTGTGGGCCGGGAATCACTAAATAAATATTTCGACAACCTTCAATCTGAGGTAGAAAATGTACCACCGTCTAATATATTCAATTATGACGAATCTAATATGGCCGACGATCCGGGGAAAAAAAGATGTGTGTATAGAAGAGGAGTAAAATATCCTGAGAAGGTAATGAACTTTTCGAAGAGTTCTACTACAGTTATGATTTGTGGTTCTGCAGATGGCACATTGTTGCCGCCATATATTATTTACAAAAGTACCCATCTGTATGATACATGGAAGGAAAGAGGTATTGTTGGTAAACCGTGCTGTGAAGAGCCATGTTGCAGCCGAGGATGCCGTTACAATAGAACAGCTAGTGGATGGATTGATACACCAACATTTAGAGATTGGTTCATAACTTGTTTTTTACCTCATGCCAAAAGACTAGAAGGGAAAAAGGTGTTAATCGGAGATAATTTATCGTCTCATATTGACAACGATGTTATAGCTACGTGTGAAACAAATAACATCAGTTTTATATGTTTGGTGCCTAACTCAACCCATTTAACCCAGCCGCTTGACGTTGGCTTTTTCCGTCCGTTAAAGATTGCATGGAGACAAACTCTTGAAGACTGGAAAAAAGCCAATCTACGAACAGTATCTGTACCTAAGGAATCCTTCCCACATCTTTTGAAAAAGGCAATAATGAATATGGACCAAAAACCACCAAAAAATGGTAAAAACGCTTGTACGGAGTTGTCAGCTGTAAAAAGAGATTTGGTGAGCAGTTTTAAGGCTACTGGTATCGCGCCTCTTGATAGAAACAGGGTTTTAAACAAATTGCCACCTGAGTCACCTTCTCCTGAAATGGAAACTGTCGTCCGAGATTCCTTAACAGAGTTTTTACGAGAACAAAGATTTGGGAATGAATCACAGCCTCCAAGGAAGAGGACAAGACTGCAAATTGAACCCGGTAAAAGTATCTCGACAGTAGATGAAACATCAAATCAAGCAATTAATGTTGTTGAGCTTGAACACACATTGGATCGAAATGATTCTCCTGTACAAACTGAAACAACCTCTATGCAACATTCTATGCGAGGTCCTGTTCCTGTTATCAGCGAGCCATCCACAAGCTATCAAACTGGTCAAGAGGGCAACAATCATGATATTACCGATTACGATTCAGATGCTGAAAATATACTGCCGAATCAGTGCGATTTCCCACAGTTTCCCACAATAGGACAATTTATTTTAGCAAAATTTGGATCAGAGAAGGGCAAGAAGACATATCATTATGTATGTTCTATTGAAGATATCATTGACACTAAACTGATTGTACAAGGTTATAAGTCCCAAAAAAAAACCAAAACTATTTTTAAGGAAGTTCCCAAAGATGTATCAATCATTGAAGAAAGTGACATTGTTACTTACCTTCCTAAACCGAAATATATCAACGAATGCTACTCGTTCCCAAATGACGTGATGATCAAAGAATTGTAATTTTTTATTATACTTACACCTACCTTTTTGATAACATTTTACTTGTTGATTTTTTGATTTTATAAAGCTGATTTATATAATTATGAGACTGTTTTAATAGTTTTAAGTAATAAAAATATAATTGATCTCGAAAGTAAATGATAAGACTAATTAATGTTGAGTTAATGTTAGTTTATTTTCTTAAATATTAATAAAAAATATTTGGTTTATCTCGTTTGTTAATATTGTAATACCCACCATCAAATTCGCCCCCTGACTCAAAGTAACCCCAAAAATATTCAAATCGCAGAATTATAAAAACGATAGATCCTAAAAATAAAAAACTTTTTGATTTTTGTCGTTTATCGGGGTGTCTTTGCGATGGAATCTAAAAAAGAGTGGGTGACAAAGTAGCCCCATTATAAATATAAATTTGATAAACAGGTAATTATTTTTTTTTCAATAAAAATATTTACATTTTTTTTTTTTTTTGTTGCAATAATTAATTGACGTGATGAGTCTACACTACAGTTTTTTTTTAACATTTTTATCATTGAAATTGCAAGCGTGGCATCCATTTAAAATTTAAAATTAATCAATGTCACCCCGTTTTACGGTACTTTCTATTAAATATTAAATTGATTGGGTACTGTAGTACTGATACACCGGATGATGAGCTGACCTCTGTTTTTTTTATATTTATATGGCTGACCTACTTTCCGATGAAAACGGCAAGGTTATCGTTTTCCGGAAACTTTCAAACTGAGACGTGTCTGACGCGTGACGTGTGTAATAAACTGGCACAATTCCGTATACAGATACCGCAGCCATAAATTGTTATCGAACAAAAAAAAATACTTTGCTCTAAGAACTTGTAGGCCTACAGTCGGGTAAATTAATTGTTAAGCAAATTGACACCCTACTTCAATTTGTAGTATTATAGCCATTTTGAGAATTGGTCCATTCTTCGCCTAACAATACAAATTAGTACATGCATAATTGCATTGCCTTTGTAAGTATTTTTCTGTTCCTTTCTCTTTATCTGTATTATATGTGTGTGCATAGTTAAATAAATAAATAATTTTGACACTAGTTATATACTACTACACAATAAAAATAAACCGAAATAAATCCAGGCTGCAGGATGCAGATGCAACGCCACGCTCCCGCCCGCAAAACTATGCACAAGCAAGCAGAAGAGACGAATATTTAGATGCAACATGCAAATCGAACTAAACACATGTTTCATTTTTGAGTTTACGTACCTACTAACAGCAACTAATAGTCTGGTAGATCTTGGGAACATTCGCTGCTCTAGCTTCGATGTCCATTCACCACCAAATAAAAATGTAAGTAGGAAGGTATGAATCTAAACCAAATGATTGCCATTTCTGGCCAGCTGCATAATTCCAGCACCCTAATTGCGTAATACACGATGAATATGAATCAGTTTGAAACAAATTGCTAATCCATTGCTTAATAAGTTTGAAGAAAAATCTGCTCAGCAACGTAAATAACGCAATGAATGTTGTAGAACTGTCAAAATGAAACGGTACCTAGTCTTAATCGGTTATGAAATAAATATGGCGTCTATTTACGCAGATAAATTGTCCATCCCGCTATATCCGTCCGGTTTCCGTTTTTCCGGTTAAAAAACGGTTTCTGAACGAAAAGTAATTAATTATTGTCGTGATCTGAAAGCCCATCGCGATAACGTTTCTTGTTAAACTTTATCGTTCGTTATAGAACTGCTTTGTGTTGAAAGACGGTTATTAATCTTGTTAGTTTAAACTTTAGTACTTACCTAGGTAGGTGCTGAAGTACCTACCTGTTGTTTATTGAAGTTAGCCTGAAGCATTGCCTGTCTATGTACCTATTTTAGGAGTATGAGGAACAGGGTGTAAAGTTCAGTCATCCTCTAAAGAAAAGGTAAGATCCTCCGACCAGACGGGTGTTGTGTCTGGCGGGCAACTACCCAAGGATTGATATTGGAATCTTGTATATCATCGCGCGGTAAACTCTAATTGCGCGATGCAGGATTTATGTGACGTCAGGTCTTTGATGCGTAGTTCGCATGTGGCGATGTAGATGCCGCCACACTATGTACCTACTTCAAACAGGCATGAAGAAAGATTCGTGTGAAGTTCTTTGATGCAAAGGGTTTGGATACAGATTTTTTCTTATTCACATCTACTTATGAGTTAGCTGTTAGTCTTCTTATTTTCGTGTTGTTAATGACTAACCTGGTGTCAGAGTTTTAAAGCCGCCCAAGGGCCTCTGACTGGGCTTCACATGCCGTTGAGAAACCGGCATGTCAGAAAGATTCTGACATGCCGGTTTCCTCACGATGTTTTCCTTCACCGTTTTTAAAGCAAGTGATAATTATAGGTAGGTACACACATGAATCCGAAAAGTCAGAGGTGCGTGACTTGGGTACGAACTCGAGACCTATGACTTGGCAGTCCGATGGCTACACCACTAGGCTATCACTGCTAAGCTGCTAGTTACCTAGTGAGATTACGGTTTTTGATTGAAAACTACATACTCTAGTTAAATGAAGGTTTTTGACACCAACTTCTTCTATCGAGATTCGAGTATGAGTGAGTATGAGTGGATTACACGCTCCAGGTCACAAACGCTATTCGTCACGTACGTAGTACGTCATAATCTGCGATTGGATACTTTCGCCGTTTGTCATAGACGCCGTACGTCATTAACTCGGTTCGTCACAAACGCTTTACGTCACTAACTCAAACCGTCACAAACGCGCTACATCTACTGGTTAACAGATAAATAAAACAAGTATGTGTAAATCATCATCATTAATTATTATAATTTACGTAAAGTTTATTTTATGTGAGTACATCATCATCTGCCTAGCCTTTTCGCAACTGTGTTGGGGTCGGTTTCCAGTCTAACCGGATGCAGCTGAATACCAGTATTTTACATGGAGCGACTGCCTATCTGACCTCCACAACCCAATAACTGGGTAATACGATACCCTTTGGCAAAATTGTTTGTCACACTTTTGGACCTCTGACGAACCGTAAAGACTGTCAAAGATCCACGAATGACAGCCGGGACCAAAGGTTTAACGTGCTTTCCGATCGGTATGTAAGGATGGTCACCCATCCACGGACCAACCCCGGCAAGCGTAGCTTAACCTGATGGATCGAACCGTGCGGGTGTTATTATTTTGCCACGAGCTCAATATAAAACAATCTATTTACTATTTCAACTATAACGTGAAGTTAATACTAAGTGGTATAGAAACCTGTCATACACCAAACAAGTATAATTTAGGTTGATCATGACAAACAGCGTTTAGGTATGGCAAACGGCGATTATGACAAATCGCGTACATGACGAATTGCGTTTGTGGCAAACACCGTGTTAGACGAATCGCGATAGTGACTAACTGAGTAAAATCAGATTGCTATGACCAACTGAGTATGTCACGAATAGCGTTTGTGACCTGGAGCGTGTAATCCGTATGAGTGTGTATACGTATATATTTGACTTACCATGCCACGTCTGTGCAGCCAATATAACGTCATAGTACCCTCTCTGGAAGGGGTCGAACGGAAACCAGTAGAAGAACGGTAAGATGAGAGGCACCTCATAGCCCATCGCTATCTTCACGATCTCCACGAATGGCGGCGAGAGGAAGATTACCAGGAGAGCATTGTTGCACCAGTAGTAGCCTGGAATTTTGACAAAGGTTAGTGAATTTGATTTTATTTTTAGCTGTGTTTTGTTTTTAGCACTATCGAACTTTACCTGTGGGCCCACGACCAACAAGCGGAATATCTAAGCAAAACGAATAGGTAGTATTTTCAAATTCAAAATCGTTCGGATTTTAAATTTGAAAATAGTCAGTTCGCACCATTTTCGCACCATTTACGTCAATAAGTAGGTATACCTACGATGTATAACATAAAACTATGAGTGATATTTAATTGTGCTTGTTGCAAAAAACTTAAATGTTATGTTAGTGAGGATTTTTTTATTTTCGATTAAAAAATCGTTCGCTGTAATTTGTGGTCATTGAATCAATTTTTACCCGATTGTTTAATTTTGTTTTTTCCATTATGTACTTACTCCTAGTAGCGTAGACAGAGTATAGTTCTTACTCTAAGACTAGTAGGTTACCTAGTTAACCGCTTGTCTATTGTAAAAATTTGACGACAACGCATTTATCTTGTGGCAGTAAGGGTTAATTGTAATTGTAAATTTTTATGTGATTGTGATACACATTGATAATTTACCAAATGCAATTGATTGACAATACTTATTAGGTAGGTACTAAAATTGCATGGTTTAGAACGCGAGATATGAAAAACTTAAAAAAAAAACTAAACCTAAAAGAAAACCAATTCTAAATTCGAAATCGTCTCAATATTAAGTACTAGCTGCGCCCCGCGGTTTCACCCGCGTAAGTCTCGATCCCGTGGGATTATCGGGATAAAAAGTATCCTATGTATTAATCCAGGTTATAAACTATCTGTTTGGCAAATTTCATCCAAATCCATTCAGCCGTTTTTGCGTGATTGAGTAACAAACATCCAAACACACAAACTTTCACATTTATAATATAAGTAGGATTAATTGGTTGGTTGGTTTAACAAGAAAAAAAGAAAACATACAATGGATAGATTGACCCTTTATTTTGTGCACGTGGTAGGTATTTATTTGCATAAATATCATGGCATGGTGATTTGAATGTCGTCCCGATTTTCGAATAGGAAGGATACGAATATTTATAATATTAATAATATATGCGCAAAACTGACTAGCAGTTAGTACAATTTTGGAAATCGAATATGAATGTCCTTATCATATACCTAAGTTGGGTATAGTTAAAAAAAATCCCTTGGCTATCTCTGTTAATGCATACAAATTATTTTCCCTGAAACAAATTGTTTTGGTCCTATGAGACCCGCAAATTGCTTCCGGGATACAAAGTTTCGCTAACGAGTAGAGAGATTCAGATATAAATAGAAATATTATTTTGTAAGGGATTCTAGACAAAAAGCTTTAGAGATTATTTTAGCAAAAGTTTTAGAGAAGCTGTGAGGTACGGATTAATTTACTTATATACCTAAGTATTTTGCTAATAATTCAGTGGTGATGGCATTAAATCTGTGGATTATTGGAGTAGGTACCTACCTAGAATAATTTATGATTATTATTATTTTATCTTTATGTTACCCATAAACTCTACTACAATACCTACTGTTTTGACAAAGTCATTCAAACCATCTATCGCTATCAGATTATATGGAAATATGAAAATACGTTGCGTGGGATATGAATTGGGGGCATGATCATTTCTGCATACTTTGCAGGATGCTCCCCTGCCAACGTTTCAAGCCCCTACCTACCTATTTTTCTGCACCAATCTGGAATTTCAGATATCCCTGGATTTTTATAGCCCAGTTATTTTGTTTTGAATTTTCTTTACGTAGATGTATTATTTTCTAGCGAGTCCAAGGTGTTGTATGTAAGAGAAAAGCTCATTCATCACCATCATCATCATTTCAGCCGAAAGACGTCCACTGCTGGGCATGCCTTCCCCAAGCACCGCCACTTCGACCGATTCTGTGCTTCTCGCATCCAGCGCATTCCCGCGGCCTCAAAAGCTCATTATTGGTAAAAATGTTATCAAATATTAGCAAGGTGACAGTAGGGCTGACTGATAAGCTAGGATTTGGTAACAAAAAAAAACAGTGCTAACATAGTTACCACGGCATGAAAAGCTCCAAAAACGAAGAACTCACTAACGAATTTTATAAAAGATCAAAATATAAAAACAATTGGACATTTAACAACCAGCAGTATATCTACCTAACAGCGAATACCTAGACAGTCATTAGTATAAAGTACTTAATAACGATTCCAAGACTTCTGATGAAAATGAAAGTTAATATTATTAGTTTTTTCCACGCGAGCACTAGACGGGTGCTTTCCTAGATGGTCTTTAGTTAATTGGAGTTAGTGGTAAGGACTTAAGGTTGATGAGCTAGGGTGGCCCGCGAAATTCAAATTTTCTTACGTTTTTTGCAATTTGCAGGTCAGTATCAGGTTGTTTGTTAATAATATTTAGATGAACATACAACCTGATATTGACCTACAAATTGCAAAAAATGTAAGAAAGTTTGAATTTCGCGGGCCATCCTAGCGCATCAACCTTAAACGAATGTAATGTCTGCTGGTGGAAGTTTGGAGTTTCTCAACCACGTTATATCAGTTGGTACTATGCAGTCTTTTATAACTATAGTACTAGTTTTAGTCAATTTTGAATGAATGAGTTAAATTAAGTAGTATAATAAGTTTCTCAAATTAATTAAAATAGCATGTAGGATTAAATAGATTTTAAGGTAGCGAAAAAAAAATGTATTTCTGTTAAAAACTTTCTTACCAAAACTGTATCAAATATAAACTAGTAACATGTGGAAACGTAGTGGATTGTACTTTTACTTATTGCATACTGTGTATCTAGTTTTAATATACCATGTACGATTGTTTGTTTTCCCAAAATAAATAAATAAATGAGGTATAAGTTGCCATACGCGCTCAATGGGACTCGTAAGGAGGTATATAGTTAAAGCTTAGCTTAGATTGTCAGAGGTTGGATTAAGTATCATCAGAAGCGAGTGAGCAGAGTGCTCCTGTCCTGCATGGAAACGCTGTTAAATCCTCCACAATATTCCAGTATTGGGAAGGCCTTTAAGACATAAGCCTTCCTAATCATAATAGAGGAATAAGGTTGCCACAAACTAATTGATTGGCATTCGAAAATATTGTTGGAGCTGCTGAAGACTGTAAAAACTATGTTGACATTACCACACCGAGCGCTGGACGCAAAAACTACTTGCTTTGCGTCCAGCGCTCGGTGTGGTAACACGTCGCGTTCTGGTTTGCAATTGGTCAATCGTCATCTTGAGGATGCCTCGTTGAGAGGTGAAACACGTGTCGATTTCTTACAGGGTTTTTTAGGACTCTCGAAGAATGGTCAAGCGGAATAGGTTACTAAATATATCTACGTCTATTGTATTTTATAATGGATTTCCGCAAAGTCACGTCTGAATCAATTAACTCTCTTAAATTCAATCTCCCAGTATTGTATAATTTCATAGCACATAATTATGTGAGCACTATGTACTTACCTACTTTAAAGCTACCATTTACTAGGTAATACGTCTTTCAGTGACTTGAATGTGCCCTGGCGGCTGAGAGTATGTCATGCTCACTCAAATGTCTCGCTGGTGGTGGCGTGTGTGTTGGATCATAAGTTCCCTTCAAAATGGTTGAGCTGAATGGTGATGATCCATGCGTCATGTTCGTGAACGGGCGCCGCCAGTACGGACTAGTCATCTCTAAGCTGCCACGGCTTATTTTTAATTTATTTTTCACCTCACAAGCTCGGAAAGATTCTGTTTGTCAATCGAAATCTGCGTGGAAAAGAGCATTTTCCCCGCTAGCGTGGAAAGAGTTTTTAAAATTCGAACGTTTCTATTCAACAAAAACTAAACGATACCGAATCGATAAAGATTCGGTATCGTAGTCATGAAATACTTGTGCAGTCATCCGCAGCCCTAATGACACTTAACTTGTTTAACATACTTAGTTGAGGTGTTTCAGCGCAGCGGCGCTAACGACCCGATGCTCTTCATCAGACCCTCGGTCACATGAACACACATGCTGCGCAATTCGCTCACCAGACAAGTGGCAATCGCTTCGAAAGAGTTTCGTATTTCTACAACGACTTTCAACAGGATTGATATATGCTTAGAGATGGGTCGTACTAGGTAAATTTTGTACTAGGTGCACCTAGTCCAAGTCCGTACAAATACTCGAT
Source organism: Lithophane ornitopus (assembly GCA_948473465.1). Classification (NCBI taxonomy): domain Eukaryota; kingdom Metazoa; phylum Arthropoda; class Insecta; order Lepidoptera; family Noctuidae; genus Lithophane; species Lithophane ornitopus. The sequence goes on from OX419636.1 coordinate 9,309,123, forward strand.
CCAAATACCTGTTCCACCTAGTCCACGAAGTACGCATACTTTACAGTATGCTTAGTCTTAGCGTACCACCGATACGTCTAAGTACGTACGTACCTACGCAGTAATGAATTGAAATCTTCCCTTCATACTTTACACAGGCTTAGGCTAAAGTCTTCATTCGCATCGAGTATTTACAATACCTAGTGTATAAAATCTGCCTAGTAAATTGATTCGTGAAGTCCCGACTAGTGTCGAGTATTGACAGACAAAGATGAAAAGACTACGGAATAGTTTAGTTAAAAAAGGCCAGAATGTATTCTTGGACAACACGAGTGCGCGTTGCGTTACTTTTATGTCTATTGAATTATGGTTCAAATTCAAATGACTGACACACGAATTATTTAGCCAAACACGAATGCACGTTGCGTTACTTATATGCCTATTGAAATATGGTTCAAATTCAAATGACTTGTACACGAATTATTTGGGCAAACACGAGTGAACGGAAAAGTAGACGTGCTATCTCGCTTCACCGCGCTGGTACTTTGGTGCAAGCGGGACGCGCGGGTGCCGTGCGGCGCGTAGGCATAGTGAGACTGGAGACTAGGTGGATCGAGTATTTTAAAAGTTGGAATAGGTGCAACCTAGTCTCATTAAATACCTGGTCCCTGGATCTGTTCTAGTATATACGCCTCATCTCTAATATGCTTTTCGATAGCATAAGTCAGTCATTTTAGCCTTTTCTATCATCGTTATCGCTGATAGAATGTCACTTTGTCTAGGGCCTGAGGTTCTCGCACACAGAGCGATGGTAGCCTATCTTCTAGGATTTGATACACACCTTGTATGACATAGTTGAGGTGCCTCAGCGCGGTGCTGACGATGTGATGCTCTTCATCAGACACCTCGCCCCTCGGCCACATACTGCGCAGTTCGCTCACCAGATTCTCGTACACAGAGCGGTGGTACACTATCTTGTAGGATTTGGCCATTGCTACAAAGAAAGAAAGAAAAATGCGTTAATTGGCATTACATCAGAAAAATACAGCTCCACAAGAAATAAAAATTTTGTCATCATTTTTATAAGCAAGCCGATACGATGATTAATGATTTCTGATGGTGGCTATTTAGAAGAGCGCGATAGAGTGGCTCGGAATCTAGTGAGGGCTATTTGATCAATTTAATATGGTATTGCATATTATCTGGTTTTCTGGAGTTTATTTGTATGGTAGGTATCCTGCTAATAGTCTCATGTCATGAATGTAACCATTGATTGTACGAAAAAGTTACTGTTTAAAAATAAAAAAAACTTTTCAGCAATTTCAAAAGCACATTTCATGCTTTATAATCGTAAGACGTTTAAAAGCTAAAAGTTATCAAAATAATTTAGTTAGGTATTTTTTCATCTTAATCTACACGAACCCAGCAGCAGGTATCCAACGCAAGGCATCATGCGAAAGATCTCGACGGCATCCTGGAAGGAGCCGCCCCGGGCCGTCTGCGCCATGTTGATCAACTCCAGCCAAGTTACTACGAAAAGGTTTCCGAACTCGAACCAGTAGAATATGTTCCACAGTAATCTGAAATGGAATCTTACTGAGTCCTCCTTTTTATTTTACTTTAGGATGTGAAGATTGGCTTTTTAAAAAACTGGCAAAGTGGGTGCAAACTTTATATCATTCTGATTTCTACATGACTCGCCTGCTAAAGAGCTTTAAAATCTATTCTACAACATTTTTATGTTTTTTTTTTTTCATAAGATACATAGAAAAAGTCGTGTGTAAAATTAAATGATTCGAATCGTGCAATATTTTACTTTTATATATTCCACTACCTGACATAAGTGGAATCATCTCTGGTAATACGAAGACCAACCAGTCTCAGAATAGCCCTTGGAATAGCAAACGTTGCATCATAGGCATCTACATCGTACACCTGAAAAAGTAAGAAAAACTAAACCTGAGATAGTTGAAATACCTATACACATTTTAGAGTAGTAAAATAGTTATTTATGCAACTGTTATTCAATAAGGGGTATTAAAACACGAATGTGTGTTTACACATGAGGCGAAGCCGAATGTGATAATAGTATCACATGAGTGTTTTAATACCTAATTATTTACAGTTGCATACAAGACTTTATCTACACCCATAATATGAATCCTCTATAAAAGGTACTTTGCAATACTAATATCAACAAAAATGGAGGGATACGACGCACGTGAATTCGAATTTTTCGAATTCGAATAACATAGATGTTTGTTTATTTAAATTACGGTGCTTCGTTAGTGAAACGTGCCTGCATGACAATGTTCTTTTTTTGAAATGAGTTGTATTATGAATTTTAACACAACATTATAACACCCGTTTGGATGATATTATGGTTACTATGACAACACTAAAACAACCAGTGTTTTAAAGTTCGCAATAAGCTAACTGTTTCAGAGACTTTTATAGAGGATTTATAGCATGGGTGTAGATAAACATATTATTATATTACTATTTGCGTATTGCCACGTTGTACGGCATTCATTTTGCCAAAAAATAGGGCCAGCCATCTGGTCACGTGAAGCGTCGACCAACACCTTGGCTATGTCTTGAAAAACCAAGTGGGCACTAGGACCCCAAACGGCACGAAGAAATAATTCCCAATAAAATTGGAATATATTATTTTCGCCGTTTGAGGCTTTCTGCACCCGCAGCAGCCGCCGCCCCAGCACAGAAGGTGGGGTGGCGCAAGAGTGTCGACATATGTTGCATCCCACACCAAAAATCTCTTGTATATATTCTTTTTCATCTTGTGAATGTGAGAAGGATGTAGGCTTAGTGGACTGTAGTAGATTTGTTGAACATTTTATATTTTGTTAAGTAATACTTACCTGGTACTTGTTGAAGGGGCTAAACTGTCCTCCCATACCTAATAACACTGTAATTCGAAACCGTGCACCTAGCTTCTGACGTCTCATAAGTGCCCATGTAGGTTTATGTGATATAAAATATTTTGATTTTGAAAGGTGGACCTAACTTCCAAGGCATTATGGTCATTCCATCTGGTCTCTTCCCATCGTAGCGTGGCAAGCCAAGGTATAGCTTAGTTAGCTTTATTGTTCGCATCGGTTTTGGGATGTCTATGTAGGTACCTAATATTCTAGCACTTTCTCACAAAATTATTCCCAACTAACCTTGGATGAAACCTGTTCTACATCAGATTTACTTTTTCTTGAAAACCATTTTTTTAAGTAACTCGCCATCTCGTCTCACGACTTTTCGGGACCTAAGTTATTTGATTTGTTTCCAGACATTTTTATTCACAACCCGTGTGAAATAAAACATGGGTTATCAAATTTTTATACTGTTTGTTCAAGTTCGGGACAACATTTAGGTTTCCGAACTTTTTCTAAGATAGGTACAATAAAAAAGTTTTTGAACAAAAATGTGTTGTGAGTGAAAAAGGTAAGTTTTGGATTTTTTGTTTTTGAAGAGGTTTACGCCTTCTACATTTAGGTGTAAGTACCTTGGTATGTTTTAGGTACCTTTCTGTTTTTGTTGAGACAGGTAGGTACTTAAAGTTTTTTAAGTGCGCAGTATAGTATTTGATCATCATATACCAACTAATAGATTTCATTATTCATTCACGAGTTATAATTATGTTTCATTTATTTTTCGGTTCAATCCTATCCACATAGAGAATGCAAATGGAATATTATTTTATTCAAAGATCAAAAGGGTTTTGAAAACGAAAATATCTACTTCCAATATTTTTGTTTCCAAAAAGAGTGTGTTGGTATCGCCGTAAACCGTCTTTGAATATCTTCACCCTCTGGAACGTGGTCATAAACAGGGCGGCGGTCATTGAAAACGTGGTCACGTCAGCCGTCACTCACAGTCAGATGGACTTCTCTTGTAGCTGGCAGATTTGCATCCCTAGACGATCGTGCTACTAGGTAGTGTTAGGAGTTGAGACCAATTTTAAAGCTCCAAATATGGGCTCAAATTCTTATTTTACAATCTTAATTCTGATTATTTTGAAAGTTGTTCAGTTTGATGGTTCGTACATACAATTAAATATGAACACACCCTTTGTGCTACATGCGATAGGTACATGAAGGCACTAATAGTTTTTTTTTTTTCCGCAAAACTGCGTTATTCTTAGAATTTTTCAAAAATGTTTTTTTAAATGGATCGTCTCATCAATCTCTACGGGTTTAACATTAGTTGTTCCATTATTTTGGCGACACATAACATTAGCACGTGGTTTGTTGTTACAATTTGTTTTTATTATTAGCCTACATTAGTATTCTGTAGGTCAGAGATGCCATTACAAATATCAATGACATTGCATATCTAGATGTCCATATTTGGTTCCAGACTGCCTATACACGTGTCACGTGCCAATTGTTTGGTAATCTATGGCCACAGGAAAATCCAATTTATTATTTGGGTGTCCAAACTGTGAAATTAGCTACGTCACTGGGGGGGTAGGTGATATAAGGACTTGCAAATATCATTCGTTAATTGATCTGTTATTGATTTAATTCAGCCGTCGTTTCGAGTTTCTGAAGGAAATCTGTTCAGCCATTTTAGCGTTAAAGCGTAACAAACAAACAACAACTCACTTTCGCATTTATATTAAGTTAGGATAATAGACAGTAAAGTATACTGAGGCCCTAGGCAAAGTGACATTCTAACAGCGATAACGATGACGGAAAAGGCAAAAAAATTAAAGTAATAAAAACTAAAACCCAACTACGACTAAAAAGGTATAAACAAGACACCACAGACAGACAAATAAAAAATCCGGAGTCACACGTAATCTGTTCGATTTATATTAACACGTGTGAGTCCGGATTTTTATTTGTCTGTCTGTGGTGTCTTGTTTATACCTTTTTAGTCGTAGTTGGGTTTTAGTTTTTATTACTTTAAAATTTTTAATATTATTTTGGGGTTATAACATATATATTTTTGAAATGTGCTCATTAAGCCCTTTCATTTGATACCCAACACGGTACGAATAAACATTTTTTTTTTTGTGTTCCTGACTTTATGTCGTCTAGAGGGCGCCATATTTTATTTAATGTGACGTCACATAGCCTATATCCAGTGGACGATCAAGACGCTTCCAACGATACCTCATTTGTCTAATTGTGATGAGTCGTTTAGAAGATATGAGGGAACAGATGAACATACATACATACATATATACATACATACATACCGGTAAAAATCATAACCCTCCTTTTTTCTTCGCCGTAGTCGGGTAAAAATGTATAGGACTGACATAAGCTATCGAAAAGGTTTATGTCAATCCTATTGAAAGTCGTTGTAGAAATACGAAACGCTTTCGAACCGATTGTCACTTGTCTCTCCCAGCTCTCTGGTTTTCGTAGCCGCACTTTCGTGGTCGAAGTTCACTGCTAAGTGGCGACGCATAATTATGTTAAAAGCTGTTTTCCACTTATTTTCGCTTAAAAACGTGTTAACTGCTTAAGAGCCCTTAAACTTTCAAAATATATTCATAAGATTTTGTTTTCGTGATCCCTTTTTTTAACCTTTCGGAAAGGAAATTGCCTACCGTGCTTAGTTCGTTTATGACGACCTTTTATTAAAATCGTTCAAAAGGAAGGTCTTTGTGGATACAAGAATAAAATTCCTTTGTATAGCCAGTTATGTTCTTTAGATACCTATTTCTGTTAGATAGGAGACCTCTTATTTGTCCTTCATTTTTTTCTGTGTCAGGAAAAGTCTATAAATATTTGTCGTACAACGTCTCAATCGATATTATCTAGTTACTATGGTCTCTAAGGTGGCCCAGTGGTAACGGATGAGTTGTAGGTCGTGGGTACGAACCCAGTCAGGCGCTTTACATTGTGTAAATTATTTCATAACCACTGCTCTCAAAGATCTCGTGAGGAAACCGGCATGTTCCAGAACCGAAAATTCGAAAACATGTGACATCTACGACAAACCGCACTGGGGCCGCGTGGTGGATTATAGCCCACTCCCCCTCGAAGAGCCTATAATCTTTCCACTGCTGGGACCCAGGCCTCCTCAAAGCCAGTCCCTCTCTTTTTAAAGCATAGGCCCATCTATTATTTGAAGGATCCTCTGAAGTGTCTTAATTATGAAGTCTCAAGGCTTGTCTAAGGACAAATTTTGGTTAATTTATCTGGTAGATTTATTTGATAAAGATTTTTTGAAATTGTTAGATACTGTCTACTCAGTTATTCAGGGGATTATTTATAAACGTTGCTTAAACTTAAGTAAGTAATCATTAGCGACTGTTTAACATACATTTTTGACATTTGAACGCCATTTAACTTTAAGCAACGTTTTTTAATAAACCCCTTTGTATTTTAGATGAGGTAAAGTGGTTCACGATGAGCTGCCAAATGACAAATTCATTATTATTGATGCCTTAATTTCGTTTATACCACGAATGAAAACCTTATCCAATTACCCCTAATAACTCTGTTACATTTTCAGCCATAACCAATGTTGTTTCAAGCCCTAATGCTCGATATACAAAAGCATTTAATAATTACAAAGGAAACAAGTAATTTGTTGTACACTTATTGTTCTGTAGTAATAATTTTATAAACTATCATGGCACATTCACTGTTACTGAGTCAACTAAGGCACAGTATAAATAATTAACAGTATTATATCTTCATAGAAAACAGCCGAAACGATGCGGTTCTTAAGGCCGTACCCTACCTCAGATTTTATCTCACTCGCGCCATACTACTCGCGACCTGAGTGAGAGCGAGACGGAGTGGGGTGCTAGCGGCTCTCAAGCCTCGAAAAGTGTACATAAGTGTAGGTAAGTGTAGTGTAGGTGTAGGTGCTTTTTACGGTGAAAATAATGGTAATTTAAAAAAAAAAAACATAAGACCTGCTTAATGGTTAGTTCAGTTATTATGCAAAGTTTCATGATCTAATTTGAAGTATTTTTTGAATACCAGCGGTTTATGGTTCGATTAGGTAACTTTGGAATAATTTTCTATGGAGAAAATTTTATGTAAGTAATCGTGTTTTCGCTAAACGTAGGACCTAGCATCAATCCTCAACTTTAACATATATTTATTTCAAAATTAATGCTGCACTATTTTCGGCATAACGGAGGATCATGCTAAGCAATTTGAGGTAGGACCTTAATCTCAGTCGCAACAGTAATCGAGTGCGCGGCAGTTACGCACGGACACGGAAGGTTTATCTACCGCGCGGCTGTAGGTTATTATTACAAGCTCACTACCGAGATATAATACTGTTACTAATTTATACAGTGACTAAGGGGATGATACTCAAAGTTTCTTTCAAGGTCTTTTGGGCCGTATTCTTGAAATGTACACCATTATGGGCATCTTCTTCAGGGCTCATTGTAACTACTCATCATTATGAACAACATTCACTATGGGACCAGAGTGGGGGCATACCACCTACGCTTACAGCAGTATTATTTTAATATAACTTCAGTGTAGAGATGAGGCTCTACGGAGGCTTTAAAACGACACTTAGGTATAAATCTCACCTGTACCAAAACAATGTAATTCTAACAAATAAACGTTTGATTTGATTTGATTTGTTTTGACGTGCAGCTCCATCTCTTTCCCCCACTGAAGTAAGATTAAAATAAAAATAATCAGCTGTTCCCTACATTTCAGTTCGCATAACACGTGAAAATGTAGGAGCCAGCAGATTTTTATTTTCGCGTTTTCCGGGTTGGTCCCATCCATAGTGAAAGTAATTCATAATGAGGAGTACAATGACCCCTTAAGGGGATGCCCATTAATTCAATTTCACCCTATACATTTCGGGTCCAACAAATAACTTGCCTAAAGCCTACAAAGCCTCCAGGCTCTCGATCCAGACTTAAATTCAACAACATTAGAGAGAAGTAAACTGGCCGTCATTTATTCGCGACCAGCCATTGTTAGTATTGTTTGTGCGCACCAGTAATGACTTCCTTAATCAACGCCACTACGTAGGTAAGGAGAGGGCGCACACTTGCGATTGTTTAGCAAGACTTTCAAAATGTTAAATGGAGCTTAGGTCTGTCAACAACAAAAAGTCTGACACGCCCTTCCGCTCCGCTCAGAGCGGGAGAAGTCATTTGATGATTTCCAACCATCAAAACAGAAAAAAAAAGGTCTGTCAAGAAGATAAAGATATTACAAAGCAAAAAGAAAACAAATAAATTACAAAAAGATTACAAACAAATAACAAATAAATTAAATGCGAACATTATTTTATCCCAAAAAACTCGTGCAGATTATAAAATACATTCATCAATTAACCTTTTTTTTAGGGTTCCGTACCCAAAGGGTAAAATGGGACCCTATTACTAAGGCTCATGAACTGAGATAGTTAGACGTGATTTTTTTGCCGTTTTTATAGATAATGGTACGGAACCCTTCGTGCGCGAGTCCGATTCGAACTTGGCCGGTTTTGGATAGAGTGGTTCTGGAGTAAGGTTTTAGTATATAATAACCGACATCCACGCGGGCGAAGTCGCGGGCTATATAGCTAGTATTATATAATCTCCAAATTCCTGAAAATTTTACTGGATTTTCTTCTTGGAAAACCTTATTCTAACGGTTGTCAGGTTTAACCTTGGTAGCTTGTAGAACACTAGCTTTCATTTCCAACAGCGCGCGGGACGTGAACTTTAAAATGCTTAATTCGTTCAACTACCAAAATTTTAGTTGAATGAATGTTCCGGTGGCGACATTGAATTATTTCGCCGCCGGAACATTTCCAGGAAGGCGACATTTTCAGCAAGGCGACATTGTCTTTGTTGCATTTATAATTCAATGAACATTTTGTGCTTAGTTAGCTGTTTTCCGTTCCAAGTGTCTTGTGAACGAATATTTTTGTTAGTTAAAATTTTAAGAGTTAAAGTCTTTTCAGTGAAATTGTATAGGCAAAGCCGCGGTCTATTTTGTGAAATCTCACCGTCCAATCTTAGGTGAAGTGAGCACCTACGTTTTCAAGGGGAGTTTTTTTACAGAATAGCACGGTTTACTACATAAGGTGAAGTGTATACGATTCTGCTGGTAAGTTATCAAGTTAAAAGAAGATAGAGTAGGATGACTTTGACGTTGATTTAGTTGCATCTGTACAAAGCTATTATAAAAAAAATTGTCGCATTTCGTGTCTTTCTGTGATGCTGGTTTTCACCATCATTTTGAGAATTTATTCCGGAAGGTTTATGTGTATAAAACATTCATATTAAACTTACTAAAATTATAGAAATCTCCATGTTTTGTCAAGGCGTAAAAACCGTGCGAATAATGGGCGGGTCGCTAGAACTTACATCAAAACGTCTCGCGGCATCGTTTCTAAGCGACATGTTTTTTGTCAAAACCGTAATTACCCAAACCGGCGAGTCTCTAAGGATACTGAGCTGTACAATTTTCCACTAAACCCATCACGTAATAATAATCTGGACTGGCTTCAACAGGAATCCTCTGGATGGGGAAAGCACAGAACCGGTCGAAGTGGCGGTGCTTGAGGTATGGCTATGTCCAACAGTGGACGTCTTTCAGCTGAAATGATTATGATAAAGCTATTAACTCAATCAACTCAGCCTATCGCAATCCACTGTTGGACATAGGCCTCCCCCAGGCTGTGCCCCAGCCGATCACAAACGCTCGTGTGTGCCCTACCTGACTATTGTGTAGTCGCGTGCGAGCCATTGTCGATTAATTTCGCACCAAAAACGACACAATCGTATGTCGGCCATATACACCTGATGACCTGACTAACGACGCACTGTACCTGCTAGCTGCTGTATCTATCAGTTTCATAATGGGTTTTTAACATTACTCGCATATCTTAGAAATCGGTGTTTTGTATGGGGAATTTTAAAGAAGTTGCATTTTTCATACTAAAATTTTCTTAATTTATATAACAACCATGAACACTAATGTTTTAAAACTTTTATGGACTAATGTTTATAAACTAAGATAACGTATGCCACTTAGATTAAGCGACAAAAATAAGATATGGCTAAGTTAAAAAAAAATAGTGGTCATTTCTGCTAACAAAAAAATTCAAGTAATAAAAACTAAAACCCAACTACGACTAAAAAGGTATTAACAAGACACCACAGACAGACAAATTAAAAATCCGGAGTCACACGTAATCTGTTCGATTTATGCCCTAACACGTGTGACTCCGGATTTTTAATTTGTCTGTCTTGTCGTAGTTGGGTTTTAGTTGTTATTACTTTAATTTTTTTTAAATTTCTTTTGGAGTTATAATTTTTTTTTTTTTTAAATGTGCTCATTAAGCCCGTTCATTTGATACCCAACATGGTACGATTAAACAATTTTTTTTTTAGTTCTTGACTTTATTTCCTCTAGAGGGCGCCATTTTTAATTTAATGTGACGTCACATAGCCTATAACCAGTGGACGATCATGACGCTTCCAACGATACCTCACTTGTCAAATTGTGAGGATTGGTTTCGAACAAATGAAAATACATACATACATACCGGTCAAAATCATAACCCTCCTTTTTTCTTCGCCGTAGTCGGGTAATGAGGAGTCATTTTTAAGGTATTTTTTATGTTTAGAAAACTATAAGTATTAATGTTTTTTTACTATTGGTAGTTGTCTATGGTCATTATTCGATATAATACCAAGCAATTGATGAATATGTTAAATCATAGAAGTGACGAGGTTCTCTATGTGTGTTTTCATTTTGTTTATTTATGAAAACTTAATCAGCCTAGCATTTTTCTAGCTATGTTGGGGTCGGCATCCAGTCTAACCGGATCAACAGCAGCAACTGGAGCGACTGCCTATATGACCTCCACACCTCTCCTATATCACCTCACCTGTATGACCTCCCGGTTACTGGGTAACATAACATGATACCCTTGATAAAGGTAGGCTGGTTGTATGACTTTCGGGTTCTGACTACCCGTAATGACTATCAAAGAACTATAATAACTGCCTTGCTATAAGTATAACCAAGATGTCAAATCTAAATATTTGCGCGGCTGAAATGCCGAATAGAGTGAAACCTATAGGTTTTAATAACTTAAGGGCGGATTCGACCAAACTCGAATTTATACACGAGTAAATATACGGGGAATAATATCTATTCCACGATTTTATTCTCGAGTAAAATCAAAAGTCGTTTTTCCATGCAATCTAACGTATAACTATACTTTGATTAGATATGCACGCATGGCGGAGTGAATGTGTGAACGAATGTAATACCCGGCAAAAAAACGTTGTTCTCCAAACGGGACGGTGCAGAAGCATAACTCATCTCAACTCTCATTTTCCGTAATAAAGCTTGGGTAAGTAGGTAGCTGTCAATGTCAATGTACAATTTATTGTTTGCTTGTCGTGATTATCAGCTGGTAATGAATGCCGCCATTATATTATTCTCGGATAACTTGTTTACTTTTTTTCGATGCATTTCGGCGGTATAACGAGCAAATCGTTATACCGCCGAAATGCATCATCATCTCAGATAGACAGTTATTCCGAGATTAAGATTTGGTAAAACGAAAAGTTGTCTAATTCTAGAGTAATTAGTGATTTCATTCCTAGGATAAGACTTATCCAAGTTTGGTCGAATCCGCCCTTAGTCAGCTAACTTTATTCTTGCAAATAAATCATACATTCATTAATTCATATAAATGACAGCCAGGCAGTCCAGGCACCAAAGGAATGATTAAGACTGGATCGTTACAAATACTCGCTTCCATTCGGGAATGTAAATTGAACCAAAAACTTATCACTTAGACAGTATTGAACAAACTATTTAATTTGAACATAAATGGGTCCTGAAAATTACTTAGATATCCTAAAATGAAATGGTTTAGAATGAAGAGAAAATTTTGAAGAATTTACTTACATACCTAGTAACAAATTGAATACTGATCAAATATAGGAGGTTCTAAAGACGGTCAGTTTATACCTTTTAGATGCTTTTGATTGACTCAATTTATCGAACTGTACAATCTAAATAAAAATTTAAGACTTTCAACATTTAGCCTATGTTGGCTGAGCCGTTACGTGCACAATGCGGACACGTTAGAATACCATAGGTGGCATATAAAATTAGTGAAAAATTGTAATGTAATTGTGGTCCAAGACTTGAGCGGTTAAAGAAAAGTGTTGATACATACATAAGGCCAATTCCCGGACCGATATTAATAAAAATAAAAAAGCAAGAGTCTTATCTTGCAATAACAATAATGAAGTAAATACCACTTTGCATAGTAGACGGTATGGAAGTACTTAGCTATTACTAATTAGCAAATGCCTCTCTAGTTAATCTAAAAATCAGGCAAGGGATGCAATGGGCAATGGAAAAGCAGGCAAGGGATCTTTGGAAATATCTATTATGTTATAACTAGCTGCGCTCCGCGGTTTCACCCGTGTAAGGCACGATCCCGTGGGAATATTGGGATAAAAAGTGTCCTATGTGTTAATCCAGGTTATAATCTATCTGTGTGTCAAATTTCATCCAAATCCGTTCAGTGGTTTTTGCGTGAAAGAGTAACAAACATCCATCCATCCATATTAACAAACTTTCGCGTTTTTAATATTAGTTAGATGTTATAACTAGCTGCGCCCCGCGGTTTCATCCGTGTAAGTTTAGGGGTATGAGGAACAGGGTGTAAAGTTCACTTATACTCCATAGAAAAGAGAGGATCCTCCGACCAGACGGGTGTTGTGTCTGGTGGGCAACTGCGATTGATGTTGGGTTCTTGTATACAGGGTGTTAGGGTAGTCAACGTTATCCTTGAAACTACTGGTTTGGTGTCATCTATAATATACTTTTTCTATGGGACCAACTTTGAAATCGCAAAAAAAAAATCTGCTGTTCTATACATTTTGTCGATTTAAGTGGAACAGCTGATTTTTTTTCGCGATATCAAGGTTGGTCCCATAGAAAAAGTATATTATAGATGACACCAAACCACTAGTTTCACGGATAACGGTGTCTACCCTAACACCCTGTATATGTCCATTGCACGGTAAACTATGTGACGTCAGGTCTTTGATGCGTAGTTTGCATGTGGGGCTGTAGATACCGCCACATAAGTCTCGATCCCGTGGGAATATTGGGATAAAAAGTATCCTGTGTGTTAATCCAGGTTATAAACTATCTGTTTGCCAATCCATTCAGTAGTTTTTACGTGAAAGAGTAACAAACATCCATCCATCCATCCATACTTACAAACTTTCGCGTTTAATATTATTTAGATTATTGAAAATTGGGTGGGGCATTTTCCCATAATTGGTCCATCTGGTTGCTGGTTTAGTTATTTAATTAACAGTCCTTAGCACAGCTGGGCATAAGTACAGTATTATACCCTAACCTATGTAAGAAGTTATCGTTTTCTCATTTCCTTGTTTACCCCGTAAACTTATCGTTGTAATGACGATGAGACATTCTGTGGTTTATATTTGCGCATATTTGGGCTGGCATGTGGAGGGAGCAATAGCCAATTTATTGTGTCATCACAGTGTCTTGTTTTCTTATTTTATTGTTTTTGTATATTGGCTTTTTATTAATGTAATAAGTTATTATTTAACCGTGCTTTTGTATGTTAAGTCTTTTGTGTGCAAATAAGCAAATAAACGTTTTATTTATCTATCTATCTACCCCTGCGTCAATGAAATTGCAGATGTCTATACAATGCCCTTAGAATTGATTTTTTAGGGTTCCGTACCTCAAAAAGAAAAAACGGAACCCTCATAGGACTACTCGTGTCTCTGTCTGTCTGTATGTGTGTTTGTTTTATTTATGTTTTGCTTATCAATGGTAGTATTTTTTTATTGCTAAACTGGGCATATAAATAAATTCGTAAGCTAAATTTACCTGAGATAGCTACTTCCATACCGTCTACTATACAAACCTATGAGGTCTTTTCTTCATTATTGGTAAAGATACAAGAGTCTTCACTAACTAATAACGGCCTGTAAATTCCAGGAAGTAAATCAACACTTTTCTTTCATCATCATCATTTCAGCCGAAAGATGTCCACTGCTGGACATAGGTCTCCCCATAGAACCGCCACTTCGACCGGTTCAGAACTGTGCTGGGCTTTGGGACTTTTCTTTATTTATCACTAACTTTATAACCTACCCATGGTATCCTTACGTGTCGGTATTGTGCACGTAATGGCTCAGCCAAGATAGGCTACATTAGCCACATATCCGTCACACGCTCGTAACCCATAGCCGTCAAAAACAGAAATGCTCAACGTAGGTAGCCGAAATCGGCGTGGGAATATAATATACCATAATACCTAAATAATAATGATTTTCCATCGTATTGCAAGCCTATATTTTCCAATCATTGTATTCAAGTAAAAGGTTAAAAGCTACTCTTGTTCTGTGGATGGGTGACCATCTTTAAATTATCAAGACCCTCCGTGTTTCGGAAAGCATGATATGCTGGTGGTACCGGCTGTCATTTGTAGGTCTTTGGGCTTCTAACGACCCGTAACTGATCTGTCAAAGATCAGTGTTACTAAAGGGTATCGTGTTACCTAGTAACTGGGTAGTGGAGGTCAGATAGGCGACTTCGCTCCATGTGAAATACTGGGTATTCAGCTGCATCCGGTTAGACTGGAAGCCGGCCCCAACATAGTTGGGAGAAGGCTAGGTAGATCGATGATGATGAGTATTCATGATGGAGCAATAAGCCACGTTTGTGTCACACAATCGATGCGTATTTCGTAAATTTTGATTCGTTTCATATGTAAATAGCGATCGGGAGCGGCTCAGCCAGACGTCACACGCCTCTGATTATTTCTGTCATTTTGTTATTATTGGCAATGGAGTTTAAAACGTATGAGAATTTGATATATTTTGTGGCAATCTGAAGGAATAAGTCTGTAAGGAAATTGTGCTGAAAAGAAATATAACATTGCTACAAGAATCTTTTGGCGGTCGAATGACGTGGACAGGGGGGCGCTGTTGGTAAACATTTCTGCAATTGTTTTGCAAAATGTCACTTGAAATGTATTGAGAAGACCAGATGGCGGCGTTAGTTCCGATTTTGGCCACGCGCCAATAACCTTAGGTACTACAGGTAGGTAATACAGTGCCAGATAGAGTTTCAGAAAAATAACCTATACCCTAAAGTGCTACAAGAATCTTTTGGCGCTAGAATGATGTTGATGAGGTTTGTGAAATGTATGAAAAATACAAGATGGCGGCGTACCGATTTAGACAACGCGCCAATTTTATACGAAAAAAGCTTTATAATAGTTTAGTGATCTGCTGTGTCATTGTGTGTCCGTACCTCAATGATATTATATTAACAGATATGATAAACACTCACAAAACAACCGAAATAAGTGCCGCGCAACAGCGGCAGCAAAATACCCACTTTGCATTCATTTTAAATTTCACTACAAGTAAAAATGATAGAAAAGAGATGGCTTGATAAAAAGAAAGAAAGAAAAGATAAAAACAACAAGAAAAAGAAGAGACAGCTACTGGTGTCAATTCAACTAAGCGTATTACTCGTCACCATGCGTGTCGCAGACTAAAGTCAATACGTCCCAATTAGGACGTTTTTGAGTCTTCACGATTGCGCGCTCACAACATATCTGTTTAATATAATATCATTGGTGTACCTACTATAAATAATTCAAACTATGAGATTTTAATCAGACTACATGAGTGATTGTTAAGACGTAACGTACTTACATGATAGGTAAAAAAAAGGAACAAAAACTAACACTAATTATAATAGAGCGAGCATCTATCATGATCGCCATCTGTGATCATCGCCCACGAAGGAATTGGATCACTTGATTATATGTAGGTAGCAACTTAATTAATTAAAATGGATTCACACACAACCCTGAATTTATAAGCAGTCATTATAACCAATACTTTGGCTATGCTTGCATAGATAAAATTCAATGTGTTATAGTTTTCAATATAGTACATACTAATTCCATGCTTTTCCTATTTTACTCACAATATTTATAAAAACGACATAAAGACTGGTACACACCAACACACATCTCTGTGCATAAACTTTGTTAGTCAAGACTAAAAAGTTTGTCCTAAAGTAGTACCTATAGTCACTGAAATGAACACCTAAGTAAAAGTTATTGAGTTAAGCTCTTAGCACGGACAGGCTTAACCACTAGATACTGTTTACTTTAAGTTAGATTGGTAGACATAATGATTGCTCTAAGGCTGCCGATGCTTTAGCGCAGTCGGTCCTATCTCAATAGACAGTTTTTTCTTCTTCTTGGAGTATCGATAGCAAAAAAGTCATAGATGAATGGCCCAAAATTCAGCTACGCGAACTCCGGTCAATGACGCAGTCATAAGATCATCAAGTGCACAGGCAGGGGACAGCACATGCGGTGCTGGATGGAAGGTAGGCTATTGTCTATGAGGAGACGCGACTCAACGCGAGGGCAATTATTAGGTCCTATGAAATCAGCGTTTTGTATGGGGAATTTAAGGAAGTTGCATTTTTCATACTAACATTTTCTTAATTTATATAACGACCATGAACACTAATGTTTTAAAACAACTTTTATGCACTAATGTTTAAACTAAGATAACGTCATAATATGCGAGAAAAATAAGATTTGGCTAAGTAAAAAAAAAAATTGTGGTTATTTATGCTAACAAAATGAGGAGTCATTTTTAAGGTATTTTTTATGTTTAGAAAACTATAAGTAATAAGGTTTTTTAGTATCGGTCATTATTCGATATAATACCAAGCAATTGAATAATTTTTAATCATAGAAGGGACGAGGTTCTCTATTTGTGAGAAAAAAACGCCAATTGCATAGGTGGGGACCCAATATAAATAAAATTGTTTTCTTTTGCGTGTTTGTAGCGGAAGAGCGGAGTCTCTCAACCTTCCCAACACAGGCATTACTTACTTAAAGGGAGGCTCCAATCACTAATCTGTTTATTCTAATTTATGTTGGAGAAATAAATATTTTTTGATTTTGATTCGATTTGATTTGTACCGCAAGTAAGCGGGCTTCACTTTGTGACATAAAAAAACTAGATACGTGTATTTTTTGGTGTGGGGTGCGGAATTTTCTTGATAATACCTACTGTAGGTTACTCTTCGAAAATCCATCCGTCACCGTAGTATCAATCAATCTGCCTAGTTCAAATGTGCCTATCCTTCCTCCTTTCTTATAACTAATAAATGCGACAGTGAGTTTGTTTGTTACGCTTTCACGCTAAAACGGATAAACGGATTTAGATGAAATTTGGCACATACGTAGACCATGACCAGGAATAGGACATAGGATACTTTTGATCCTGATATGAACACGGGATCGAGACTTACGCGGGTGAATCCGCGGGGCGCAGCTAGTCTTCAATATTCTTTCATAGTGGATCTATTTTAGAGCTGTTTTTAATAGGTTATTAATAACTTAGCTCATTAGCTGTTATAAGTAGCTTTGAATATCTGGGGAATTGGCTACTGGGTTAATTTTTAACTTTAAGTAGTTTTGAGTTCAAGAAAGTTATGTATCTACTCTATAAATAGTCATTCAGTGAAGCCGAAAACGACAAACGTGGGATGGAATAAAAGCCAAAAAACGCCATCACAGTTTGCCCATTATTGACCACGACTATTATACCTATAGTAATCTGTGACCACGACATTCTCATGTTTTGTCAAGTAGGTACCCACATATTTTGGCTTTCGAAGGCATTGGATTAAAATCTAAATCTTACATTTTGTATTTTTCGTAACGTTACCTTTTACAAGTCTTTTACCATTGATGTCTTTAGGATTTGAAATTATACATAATTCTACAGGCTGCTAACAAACTTGAACTTTTCAACTAAGTAAGTAGGCCCTACTAGGCTAAGGAGTTGAGAACTCTGTATGCAACAAGACCACAAAATCATTCCAATCTAAAATTTATAATCACGTAAATAATGACGTCACATAAAGTCGTTTATATTGGCGCGACAATTACGATTAAACGCGCTAATTACGCGCACACGGCCCATTTCATCTCGGCTGCATCGCGCCTGCGGTATTACGCGTTTAGATACCGCGCGAACTTTGCAAGGACCGCGATGGCAGTCGAACGGTAGCCGCGAAACGCGGCAGTCTATTCTCGCCCTTATTTACTATTCGGCTGACGGTACATATGCCCGAAGGCGCGCGCGGGAAATTCAATTAAAGAATGAGTTAGTTGTGGTTCCAGTGTTCTGCATGAACAAAAGTTGTTTTTTTAAATGTAGCAAAGAGTTTTGTTATGTACTATTTATTGTTTTTGATAGTGCTGTGAATGTGAGTTTATTATTATCGGTAAAACTATCACGAAGTTGAAGAGTGTTGCTGTTTTGAAGGGAGCAAAACAAACGGTAAGTTTTAGATTTAATTTTATTATCATTATTATTTAGCTCTAAGTAGTATTATTTTTTTGTACTTCATTGAGTGCCTAGAACTTTAAAATTGTTTGAACCTTTCTTCAATGATTGAGGACATTTTTTTCAGCAAACTTAGCAAAATCTTCAATAAGTATTTTAAGTTTATTTTTATGAATTTAGATCCCTTAGTACTTATAAGTTTATTTTAATTTATTATTTTGAATACTTATACTTACCAACAAACAGACAATTTCGTCGAAATATGAACTCACCTTATTGGGTAGGTACTGCCATAAACTTTAGTACCTACTTACATACCAAATAATCGTCCACCAATTTTCACGTACGCTTCAATCCAAAATAATAATTATCTAATGGCAATCAATCGCACTAATAAAAAGGTGGCAAGTACTTATATCATGACGTCACGTCGTAAAGGATAATGGCCGCTTGTCCGTCACTTCCGGCTGATCCAAGGTCAAGTTCCATAGACAAACAGATTATATAGGACGTGATGATTTATATCTTAATTTTAGTTTGTAAATTGATGTGTTAATTTATGATTGGGACCTACCTACTCTTATTTTTATAAGGCAATGCGAGAATCTTATGTATAACGTCTTAAATGATGTGTTTTAGGCGATACGTATCCACTTACTTTTCTTATGATTAAAATAAGCAGAAATGCCGACAGTATTTTTTTTATCATACTTTCTAATGTAATTATTAACAATACTAGCTGCGACCCGCGGTTTCACCCGTGTCAGTCTCGATCCCGTGGGAATATATCCGGATAAAAGTATCCTATGTCCTATTCCAGGTCATGGTCTACCCATGTGCCCATCTAAATACATTAAGCCGTTTTTGCGTAACAAACAAACTCACTTTCGCATTTATAATATTAGTTCGGATTTACTTCTGCAATTACAACAAACAATTTATAAGCAAAAAAATAATAATATAAAAGCAAAACACAAGAATATTCTTAGATTTTTTTTATTTTTTATTGTAACCTTATTAAACATAAACACTAAGTTTAATAAAGAAAATCTAAAACGATAAAATAACAGGAAACTAAATAACAACACTTTTAGTAATAGAAAACCAAATGGCGTTGTTTATCCCACAAATACTATTTCCTCGGCTGTAGAATTAAGTCTCATTTCTTTTTATTACTTAATCGAGTTCTCGCTGTTATTTTGCGATAACTACGGATATTGATTTAATTTATCTTTTTCTTTTATGAGCTGATTATGCGGAATTGTCCAACAATCAGTTTTACCATAGCTGAACTAAGTTTCCAAATAAACACTACTTTGGTTTGTTATTTTACTATTGGGTCCATGAAACTGGCGTTTTTTTTCTAACACATAGAGTACCTCGACACTTCTATAATTTAAAATATTCACCAATTGCTTGGTATTATATCGAATAATGACTACTACCAATAGTAAAAAAAAACCTTATTATTTTTGGTTTAATAAACATAAAAAAAACCTTAAAAATTACTCCTCATTTTGTTAGCAGAAATGAGCACAATTTTTTTTTTAACTTATCCTTCACTTATTTTTTCGCTTAATCTAAGTTACGCGTATCTTAGTTTTTTAACATTAGTCCATAAAAGTTTTAAAACATTAGTGTTCATGGTTGATAAATAAATTAAGAAAATGTTAGTATGAAAAATGAAACTTCTTGAAAATTCCTCATACAAAACGCTGATTTCACCTAATATATGAACCTAATATATATCAGAACATTCAAGCTGCTAAGTAAACAAGGCATTACCATTACTCTTGATAAAGTACTAGCGACCCACTCCTGGTTCGCACGGTTTTTAGTACTTGACAAAACATCGACATTTGTTAGTTGTATGTAACTTGAATACAGGGTGTAAGGGACAGCCCTCCACAAATTAACAGAAACAGCTCCTTATTTTGAATCCTATTCCACCGAAAATTCAGGATTTTTTTTTTCATTCTTTTTGATTACTATTTCTTTATTTCAATGTAAAATTACATTTTCTGGACGCAACAGTCCATTTATGTAAATAAAACAGCCAAAATCAAAAACCAGCAATGGATGTTGAAATACTATAACGAACGGACGCGTGAAACTCAGAATTTACATTGATAAATCACGCGGCGCGAGCGTGCCCCCCCGCCACGGGGAGTGTGGCTATGTGGGTTGTGCCTCGGTAACGATACATTGCGTGTTAGGTAATAAAACAAATCAGGTTTATTGGATTCCCATAACGTTCCTGAAATAATTTCATATACCGGCCGTCTTAGTATGATATACTGAATTCAGCTCATGAGTTTCGCTGTGTCGTGTCCCTTACACCCTGTATTAACGTGTTATACACATAAACCTTCCGGAATAATTTCTCTAAACCTTGATGAAAATATCATCAAAATCTGTTGCGTGGTTTAATTAATGTATTATATTTTTATATGATGCTAGTAAATGTATGTATATGTAAGTACTCTTGTACCCGCTTCAATACGAATACTTAAATAATATACATATCATTAGAAACGTGACAGAACAAAAATTCCAATGTCTCTGGCCCTTGTCTTGATTCCTTGTCAAATCCAATACAGGGTGGATTTTAGAGATGGGTCAGTAAAGACTGCTACCTTAACTGTTGTAGCTACCGAAAAACGTTTTAGGAAACAGCCATGTCACAATTTTTTTGAGTAATTGCTTACTGAAATCACAGCTTTATTTATTACCAATTATAAATCAAAACTACACTACATAAAGGCTGTTCAATATCAAGAATTTGTGAAGGCCAAACAGTACCTATATCAAGAATTTTAAAAAGCTTTTCCTTACCGAAAAGTTTACTATTTATATTTATTTATTAAAACTTTATGCACAAGTAAAAAGAAATACTGTATAAAGGCGGAGTTAATGCCTGAGGCATTTTCTACCAGTCACCTTAGGGTAATGCAGAGACAAACATGGCAGGTGCAACATACGGGATAGATAACTCGAAAAATAGCGCAGCGTCGCAATGATTCTGCCAATTTCTTACTTCTTTATATCGGTGTATGTATGTCTTCTCTCAACTAAGTACAGTACAACTATTTTCTTAATGTCCCTCGGCAAAGGAGATCATTCACCGTCCATACATTTTTGGGCTATATTTATGAAAGTAAACCGGCCAAACAAAAAAAAGGTATATTCCGAAAGAGTACGTTTTTCTCTTCATTTTTTATTACTATAAATAAATAAATTATTATTTAAATATTATTTAAATTTTATTATTTAAAATAAATAAATAAATAGTTATCTAATTAGAAGTAATAGCTTGTATTACTTTTAATTAGATAACTATTTATTATTTTAACTAAAACACACTGAAAACAGTATTTTTCAAAATCATATAACAGCGCAGGGAATTGCCCTACAGATTTGGTCCGATAGTGAAAAATGAAGAGAATAACATGTTCTAACGGAATATATAATTTTTTTTGTTTGGCCGGCATTTTCATAATTTAGCCCAAAATGAATGATGTCCTTTAGTGTTTCGTCAGTCGTCCGATGTCTATCAGTTGCTTTTGCACTTGGTGCAGACCGGACCGGAGAGAGATTGAGAGACTGACGAGACACGAAGTTTGCGGAGAAAAATTAAGAAAAAGTTGTACTGTAAATAGTTTGTGTTCGCTACCTCGCTAGGCAACGGTTACTGACCGCTGGGACCTTAACACAGCAATCTCATACAATTCTCGCCCTTTGAAGTAAATCCAATTTCTTGTTGCTTCATAAATTGTACCCCTGTACTGTAATTGAAAAAACTTCTGCCCCGTAACTTGTATGGTAACAAAAAATTGGCTAAATTAACGTCTGAAACCAAAGCACTTGTTTTGGTGGAAAAACTTTAACCGTTAATGGTAAAACCTGATGATCTGTGGTATTTCTTATAACTTTTTTAGTAACTGCCTTGCTGCATGGTTAAATGGTCGCAAATGCGACTGCCTTGGTTCGATTCTGAAGTCGGTAAGCAAGCTCGATTACTCAGCAATCGAGCAATTGTTTTTTTTTCTGCTCGAAGTGCTGACCCGTTAATAGTAATAAAGAAAAGAAAGAAAGAAAAATTGTTTATTCTGAAAAAACAAAACGCAGATTACAAAAATAAAAAAAAGACAAAATAAGTACACACTCAAATTAGCCAAAAGCCTCTCATTCAACCAATAAAAGTTTGACAGTTCTGTGGGCCTAAAACGGCCACATTAGCAATTCCTCTAAAAGCATTTCATTTTCAGCATTTCCAGCTGTCATTAGCAATTCCTCTAATTAGACACAAAAGCAATTCATACTATGTGGACCATTTTAGGAATCTCCATAGAAAACTGTCAAACAGATGAATTATTTCGTAATATGAATCGCAAGCAATTCATATGATGAATTGTCAGTTTGTGACATTTTACGATAATTCATAATATTTTCCTATTATGATTCTGCCAAAGTGACTGTTTTAAGCCCCCTGCTTAATTGACTTGTATGTACGTAATAGTAGGCATGCACTATGAGATGCATTAACTGGTGGTATTTACTGGTAGATAAGTACGCTATTATCTACATATTCCTGCCTAACCTTTCGGAGAATACTATAAGCCGTTAAATAATGATATAACATTGAAATATGTTTCTTTAAGTTGTTTATTAAATAAAATGTACTACCTGCTCGCCCCGGCTTCGCACGGGTAGCACTAAGTACTTGTCTACGGCTATTTTAGGTAATTTTTTACACCTTGGGTTACATTATTGAAGTTTTAGTAAGGAGCCCTAATTTTTTTGGAAATATAATATAGCCTATGTTAGCCGGGGATAGTGTAGCTTCCTAACAGTAAAAGAATTTTTCAAATCGGTTCGGTAGTTTTGGAGCCTATTCAATGCAAACAAACAATCAAATCCTCTCCTCTTTATAATATTAGTATAGAAATAGAATGACGCGGCTGCTTACAGTTTTTTATTAGTTCATTCTTTTTCATTCGGACGAATACTTCGACGCGTAAAGGTCGATTCACACATATCAGTGAAGCCATAGTTCGGACACAGTAGGTACCGGCACATTCTCGTGCCGGTGTCGGCACTGACACTGAGACACTGACACTGACAAGTGGGGATTCATAGAGAATGTATGAAAGAATATTTTGCACTGTGCCGGTACCTACAGTGTCCTGAGTGTGTGGTACTGTGTCGGAACTGTGTAAGAACTGTTGCTTCACTGATATGTGTGGATCGGAATTAAGAATCATTTTGTTTTCATATTTATTGTATAGTTAGTCCTATTAGATTTTTAGTTTATTTAGTACTAGCTGCGCCACGCGGTTTCACCCGCGTAATTCTCAATCCCGTGGGAATATGGGGATAAAAAGTGTCCTATGTGTTAATCCAGGTTATAAACTGTCTGTTTGCCAAATTTCATCCAAATCCATTCAGCCGTTTTTGCGTGATTGAGTAACAAACATCAAACACACAAACTTTCACATTTATAATATTAGTAGGATAATAAGATACCTACCCAATGTATATATTTTACCTGTAAATATTCACAATTGGAGTGTTTATATATCTTAGTGATTATTTAACTGAATAAATACCGTACGTTCTAAGAAAAAGTATCTTCATAAAAAAATACGGGGTTCCGTATTTCATTCGGACGTACGGAATCCAAAAAAAACAGATTTCTCATGTTTCTTATTAAATCTATTTATTTTCCAGTTTTTCTGGGAATTATATTCCTGGAGTGAGCTGTAAAAAGATATTCCTGAAGAAATTGTTCTTGTACATAACAACATTACATCACGCCTGTATTCTCCGAATGGTACGGCAGAGGTGTACCTATAGTACACCCACATTTCACCAGTTATGTTTACGTCCCATGTAATAGGGGGCTATTCTATTGCCATCAACCAGACACAAATGCATACTCAGGGGCTACTGCTGAGAAATTTCTCATGGAAAAACCCCATTACTTGTCACTGACATTTATTATGTAAAAGCTTAGTAATAGGAATCTTTGTCGAAAGATTAAACGGATTTAGCTTCGAAGGGCGTTGATTGCCAATCGGCGATTTCAATAACAAGGGACGGATTAACTACTTACTGCTTTGACGCATTACTTAAATACTGTTTTTACACCCAGATTTAAGCTTTTTGTTTAAGCCTATCCAGAGTTTATATAGAAAATCCATATTATTATTCGAAGCAATCTTACTAGTAACTTATTTGCGGCATTGGTTTAGTAGGATAATTAAAAGTTAAGTAGGATAAAAAAAAGGAGCTCGTGGCTAAGTAATAACAGCCGCTCGGGTCGATCCATCAGGTTAAGCTACGCCTGCCGGGGTTGGTCCGTGGATGGGTGACCATTTTCACATATCTCCGATCTCCGAGACTCCTCCGTGCCTCGGAAAGCACGTTAAGCCGTTGGGTCCCGGCTGTCATTTGTGGATCTTTGACAGTCGTTACGAGTCGTCAGAAGCCCGAAAGTATGACAACCAGTCTAACCAATTGGTATCGTATTACCCAGTTACTGGGTTGTGGAGGACAGATAGGCAGTCGCTCCATGTAAAATACTGGTATTCAGCTGCATCCGGTTAGACTGGAAGCCGACCCCAACATAGTTGGGAAAAGGCTAGGCAGATTGGTTTAGTAGGATAATTCGTTTTCTTGAAAACTAGATGAAAATTGAAAGAAAATATTGCAAGTAGAAAGATCGTCAGTTGTTTAGCACATAGATGCTGAAGAACTTCAAACTTGTGTAGCTTCAAGATGCAAAGATCCTGTTTTGTTTTTAGGTCAATTCAAAAGTGTTGTAACTTTTCTGTTCGAACTTTTTGTTGTGTGAACCTGAACGCGCTGGGGCTCGTTTGTGGAATGCATTGCCAGTAGAAATAAAACGCGCGCAGTCGATACTAGTGTTTAAAAGACTCGTTAAGGAACATTACTTGTCGTTGTGATCTTGTTTTCGTTACTGTGTAGTTATCTATAGTCATCATTAATTTTTCGTTGCTTTTATACTTATTTCGTATGTATGTATGTATGTATGTATGTATGTATGTATGTATCTATTATTATTTAGGATATGTATGTATATGTGTATCTATTTTAGTATATTGTAAACTTATTATTTGCACCTACGACAGCCCCATTTTATGTCCAGGCAAATCACTGTCCATTCCAAGGTTGCCTGGAAGAGATCGCGGATAGCGAAAAGGCCGCCCATTGTATATTTTGTAGTGTTTGTTATTGTTTTTTGTTATATATTTTTGTGGTGTACAATAAAGAATATATAAATAAATAAATAAATAAATAAACGCGTCATCGCGCCGACAGAGGGCACTTTACTGTTTTCAGAACAAAATGTGTCATATTATATGCACGCGACAGACCACATATTCGCGCGACGATCGCTTTATATAGGACGCGGTCTCAAGCTTTAAAAAGAGACAGCCGTGCCACACAGGGATGAGTAACAAAGACGACGCTCTACAAATCCTGAAAACTTTTTCTGAATGACTTTAATGTGCCTTAATAGAAGCCAGGTACTGTAGAGCTCCTATAATGAGCGCTGGTACCGGGAAGGATACGGCGTTGCCGCTAAATAAAAAGCAATACTGATGTTTTGCTATATATTTATGAGCGTGGCCTACCACAATAATGTTTTATTTTAAAACTAGTCGACCCGACAGACGTTGTGCAAAACGTAGTCCTTCGTACAAAATTCCCATAGAAAATAAATTTTCAGTTGTCCCGTATTTTCCAATTCTCCCGGCAACTTTTCAATTTTTTCTTTACATATGAACGTACATTACGAACATTTTGAAGCAAAAGTTTTAATAGTCTCGCACTAGTTCGTAAAGTCTAATGTGTTCGACGTCAGCGCATCACTTGAGAACGGCGCGACAAACGCTTCTTTAACTATTTTCGAAATGATTCTGAATTCGCTTGAGTGAACTCTTGCAACAAGAATCATTTGTCTGCCAGCCAGCATTAGGTATGTAAAGATCCATTTGAAGACAACCTTTATACATACATGATAGAATAATCGAGCACGTAAAATCACTCCAGCACCTACGTCCAGATGTCACTGGCCCATAAGTACAAGATCGTGCTAAGAATAACACTTTTCTGAACATACTCGTTTGTTAGTAGATTAAATCGAGTATTATTTGACTTTCATGTTATTTTGGATAACGAATATAATACATTTGATTTGAGTATCTCTCTCTCTAGCTCGTTATTTTTTACGAGTCGTGCCTATTTGGATCTTTGTTAGTGCTTGTGAAGTAAGAAATTGACTTTGTCTTGATATTAACAAGTAACTTCTTTTTCATCATATTGGGAGCGTTTGATATTTCAAACGCTGAAGAATAAATGAAGTTTGAAAGCCTTATGAGAGAAGAATATTACAGCTTGTGCTGCAAAATTCTCAACTGCTGGTGCAGGGTTTTCAAATAATACCACAAGTAACGTCTCGGTTTCAGTACGATGCTTTTACCAGTACATTTAGCACATTATGCATTGCAATTTCCCTAAATTCGTAGGACATAAACTTAGTGCAAAATGTCGAGAGAAAAGATTTGAGTATGAATTCGGATGGCTAGACTAGGGTAGTCCAAAGTAACGATAGATGGACTGTGTGAAAGATGATATGCCTAGAAACGGGGTGACTTATGAGATGCCGAATAGTAGAGAATTATGGAAGAAGAAAACATGCACTGACTCTAAATAAATTGGGATAAGGGCAAGAGAATGAAGATAACCCTAAGGTTATCAAAGAAAAACCTAATGTGATTGAAAAATAGATGAAATTAAATGAAATTGATAATTAAGGTTATCAAAGGATAACCTAAGGTGAATGAAAAATAGATGAAATGAAATGAAATTGTTTATTCTGTAAATAGGATATTGGAATCAATTTTACAGGTCATATTAAAAAATATTAAAAATAGGCTAGTAGATGAGGTCGGCGTTTCCTATCTGACTACTCTGAGAAGAAAGGCTGAAACAAACTGAGAGGTCGCAGTCTCTTTTCAAGTCCAGACATAATATTGGTTAAACCATATGAGGACCATGGAGATTAGCGTCTGAAATGGGCTTTTGAGGAAAGACCCACACAGATTTTAGTGGACCTGTCCAGTCAGTGCAAGCATTTGTCAGTAATAGTGGAGCTCAACTCAGAACTTAAGGAGCTCAACGACTCGACGAACAATAAGAAAGTAAACACAGACAAGGACAGGTAGATGTCACATATCTTCGAATTTTTGGTTCTAGGACATGCCGGTTTCCTCACTATGTTTTCATTCAGCGTTTTGAGAGCAGAAACGTAGTTCGACATAAACCTTTTGTGAGTGAAATGAGGAAGAGCCCACAACCACAGATGCGGCTGATTAATCGAAAGTATTTATTTTCAAGGACGTTAATTAAATTATAGGGAAATTCGCCTTGGACTTGTAATTGAGGAAATCTTTCTCTCAACGTAAACAAGAGATCGATATCAAGTTCAAAGTCATATGTACCGACATAAGATGGATGGGTAAAAGGAGGATAATGCGATAATTTATGTAAATTATATGATTACTTTCTGAGTTTATCTTGGATAATACTGATATCGCTGAAAGAAAAACATCTTGAGGAAACGTTGTCTTATAGTTAACTAGCTGTAGCTCGAAACTTCGTTTACCATCCAAGATAAAAAGTAGCATATGTCCTTCTCCAGGTCATGGTCTACCCATGTGCCAAATTTCATCTAAATCCGTTCAGCCGTTTTAGCGTGAAAGCGTAACAAACAAATTAACTCAGTATCGCATTTATAACATTATAGTTAGGATTAGGATATATTAGTCTTTACCTATGAAATTGCCGTTCTGCAGTACTGGCCATTTCAAATCAAAATAATTTTTGTTTGGCTAAGAATTCTAATTTCAAATTAATTTTATTTTAAAAACATGGATTTTTTTTTCCAATAGTAGTCATTTCTTTATTGATTAGTGTTACATTTTCATCGCATTTCAATCTTTTTCGTCATCATGGATACGTTAAAAATTCGAGTAATTATGGAATATGAGTACCGTCGTGGCAGCAACGCGGCACAAGCGGCACGCAACATCAACGACGTTTACGGAGCTAACACTACAAACCAACGCACCACCTGTTATTGGTTTGCTCGCTTCCGTTCTGGAAATTTCGACCTGAAAAATGAACCTCGCGGTCGTCCGAAGACTTTGGTCGACAATGACGAATTAAAGGCGATTGTGGAAGCTGATGATACACAATCTACGGCTGAATTAGCAGCAGCTTTCGACGTTAGCGTCAAAACAATATTGGTCCATTTGCGTCAAATTGGCAAGGTAAAAAAGCTTGACAAATGGGTGCCCCACGAACTCAATGATCGCCAGCGCGAAGTACGCGTCGAGACGTGCCTTGCACTGCTCAACAGACACACAAATGAAGGAATTTTGAACCGCATTGTTACCTGCGATGAAAAATGGATTCTGTTTGATAACCGCAAGCGCTCAGCAAGTTGGTTGGATCCTGGTTCAGCACCTAAACAATGCCCTAAACGAAAACTTACCCCTAGAAAAGTGATGGTCACTGTTTGGTGGTCTAGCGCCGGTGTGATTCATCACAGCTTCTTACCAAACGGGGTGAGCATTACTGCAGATGTGTACTGTGAAGAACTGAACACAATGATGGAGAAGCTGGCGCATCTCCAACCAGCATTGGTCAATCGCTCGTCTCCGCTGCTCCTGCACGACAACGCGCGACCTCATACTGCACAGCAGACGGTCTCCAAGTTGCAAGAACTGGGGTTGGAAGCTCTCCGTCATCCGCCCTACTCACCAGACCTTGCGCCTACAGACTACTACTTTTTCCAGAATTTGGATAACTTCTTGGCGGGAAAAAAATTCAATACCCGAGAGGCAGTACAAAATGCCTTTGAAGAATTTGTTGCCTCCCGTCCAGCTGATTTCTTTAAGAAGGGCATCAATAAACTGCCACTGCGATGGCAAAGATGCATTGATTGCATGGGTGATTACTTCGATTAATACAAATAAAAAATTCATGAAAAAAATTCGTTTAAATTTTTTCATACAAAACGGCAATTTCATAGGTAAAGACCTATTAAGTCTGATATGGCTAACCCATCTTGAGCAGGCGTGGTGAGCAATGCTCGTGCCTTCTCTGTATCAGAAGAGACCTTTGCCCAGCAGTGGGAAAGTAACAGGCTGGTATTTTTAATAATTTTGTACATTAAACAGACTCTTCCTCTCCTCTGCTTGGTCCTAAAGGAGTTATTAGCTAGCTTATATATATTCACTAGCTGCGCCCCGTGGTTTCACCCGCGTAATTCTCGATCCCGTGGGAATATCGGGATAAAAAGTATCCTATGTGTTAATCCAGGTTATAAACTATCTGTTTGCCAAATTTCATCCAAATCCATTCATTAGTTTTTACGTGAAAGAGTAACAAACATCCATCCATCTATACTTACAAACTTTCGCGTGTATAATATTAGTTAGAAGTTAGATTTTAGGAATGTTTCGCAAATGAAGTTGTCTAAATTATATCGTTTTGTTTAGATTCAAAGTCCGACTAAGCTATTTTTGGTACTTTTAGGAATAAAAGACAAATCTGCCTATCAAAGATAATTCACTTTCCATCATTTGGATTTGTTTAGCAGTGCAGAGTTAGTGCAAGCGGTACATAATACTGAACTGAGCTTTCTACGTGAAAAGTTGCGCAAAAAGTACATACAAGCGTACAATATTTGTTCAATGCATGGAGACACCTAGCATTTTCCTCGCTATAGTGAGGTGAAAAGTTGTGTTTTGCTCGGCAGCAAAGCAACCTTTGTACATATAGAAACCATTGTTACCAGAACACATGTACTTGCGCCAAAAAATAACTTTGCAGCCTTGCTTATCAAATAACTATTTAGCCTTTCACTCATCCTCAAACATGACCAAACCATATACTTAAGCGTAAGCGTACCTACTCTTTTCAAGTTCATCACTGAATTTGTTATTTCATCCTTATAACATTAAAGTTCCAGTAGCTATCTCGTTAGTTGGAATGTAAGATATTTCATGAAAATCCTCTTCCCTGAAAATGTTACTCTCATTGTTAGCGCAATATTCTCATTTCAAGAAAAGTATTCTTTTGCGAATAATGTTTTTTACCACGACAGAAGTCTTATATTAAAAGTCCTAGAATGACTGTACAACAAATTAGTGTCTCTGCTACTCGTATTTATTCCTCTTTCTTTACAAAGATTTTTTTCAGAGATTTATTTGTTATTGGCAAAGCTAGATGGATTATTTTTATGACGAAGATTTGTAATAAAAGTTTTACTCATTCTAAAGTCTGTTGGTACCTACAACCTATAGAAAAAAATATTTTCATATAAAACCCATGAATAAAATAGTTTTGAATATGATTAAAGTAGTGTGGCGGTATCTACATCGCCACATGCGAACTACGCATCAAAGACCTGACGTCAGACAGACGTCACATAAATCCTGCATCGCGCAATTAAAGTTTACCGTGCAGTGGACATATATACGAGAACCCAACATCAATCGTTGGGCAGTTGCCCGCCAGACACAACACCCGTCTGGTTGGAGGATCCTCCCTTTTCCATGGAGTATGAGTGAACTTTACACCCTGTTCCTCATACCCCTAAAGTAGAATAAAAATATCCACCATTCATTCATTTCAGATTGTAATAATTGACAACGTTTTATGGAGATTCATAATTGAAGAGTAACCGTTATATGTAAATCACAAAAATATTCTCTTGTAATTTTTTATGGTGTACGATTAAAAGTATTATATGTTACTGTTATATACAAATAATAAAGCTGAAGAGTTTTTTTTTTTTTGTGCACGCTAATCTCTGGAATTACCAGGCTTTTTGCCTTTGATAAGGTTATTTACCATCACGCTAGGACCCTTAGGAGCTGAACAAAAAGATAAAGTCTGCAAGAACGCTAAGTGAAAATGAAGTAATAGTGTAGGCAGGCGATGCGACGCGATGCGACGCGGTGGGTCAGGGAGACAAGGAGCACGCGGACGAACTCGCGGATAGAAACTAGTCTTATATATAGGTACTTTCCTATTTTAGTGCCTGCCCATAATAGTGCCAATACAAGAATATAATGTTCTCTCCATTATCTTATAGCGATAGTTTTTTTTTTTTTAAATCTTTATTTGTTTTTTGATTTTTATCTCACCAGTGATAAACAGTGACAACATAAAAGTGTCAATGCGATCATAAATTTAAATAAACCGATAAAAATGTAGTATGACGATTGCACTTTTATATTACTATAGTATGTGGAATTTCTTGACCTTTTGTATCGAAGACGGAGAGCTGAGCAGCTAAGCATCTATAAGCTACTGATTTCAATGTAAGCTCTGTCGATTCCTATTGGATATTTCATTCTTTGAAATTTTATGTCAGAATGGAATTGGACGATTGAAGTCTATGCTTGTATTATTGTTGATAGTTTCAAGATATTTACTCTTAAGGTATTTTTGCCTCTATTTGGCGGGAAATGGAATGCAGAACTGCTAAAACAAAATTATACAAATAAGATGAGCACCTCGTCGTAAAAAAAAATTACATAATAATATTATAAACAACGTAACATAGACTCACGGAAGAAGGTGAGTGACAACTGCTACGATCCTTATATACTCCTTTTGTATCGTTTACGTTCATATAACGTGCCGCTACAATGGCGACATTAATTTAACACACAGGTAGGGCTAGTGGCCAGTAATCATAAAAATTATAATAAAATAAAATGATTGGTCAATTGAAAAAATTAAATTTTCATACAAACTAAATAATAAAAACATAACTAAAATTGAGATCACTCTGTGTAAAAGATTCATTCATGAAGCTACCTACCAGCTGGCTTACGTTCTATCGGTGCGATTCTTTGTCGGCATAATTTTAAGAAATTGCGCGGCTTTCCTTCTATTTGCCTTCATTTATGATCCGTGACCCCGGCAGATGACCATTTCGCTACAGTTCTTTAAGTTCAGGTTGCTCCAAGATGGTAATTTAGAAAATTGTAAATAAATCAATAAATAATAACGTTTAATGAAATTCAAATATTTTCATAAAATGAATACGCGAAGTCGTATCCGTGTGTTGAATTAATGTCACCATTAAAGTGGCACGCTGTATATTATACATCTGAAGGGCAATTCTAGTAGGTACTTAAAAAACGTACACATTCAAGTCGCAATCGGTAAAACTTGTCAAAAATTTTGGTAAATTGGTTGTATTTTTGGCAGATTGCGAATGAGATGCGAATGTTCTTAAAAATGCGGGAATTGCCCCTCTGTTCATAGTGGTCATACGCGCACGCCGGTTGCAGGTACTACGCTCCTGACTTTGCTGAAGAACATAAACAATATTTTTTACTACCATAAAAAATGAATAAAATAAGAAATAAAAAGACAAAACTACGAAAAACTGCAAAGTAATAAAATATTTAATACTATTAGAGTAGCTGTAGGGTCGATTTACGTCAGTTTTATATCTACCCTTCTTTATAGAGGTGCCTATCTAACATATGTTCAATGGAGGGAAAGCTGCTAGATATTGACTTTGTAAGTAGATTGTGAAGGTAAAGTTATATGTTTTATATATTTGTTTATTTTAGGTGAGAAAACACTATCTATTTTTTCAGAGTAATAGTAAATTAGGTAGCAATAATGGCTGATAGGAAAACGCTGCAATAAAATTTGGCAAGGAGATAGATGGCATTCCGGGGATGGACATAGGCTACTTTTTATCGACATACCACGCGGGCGAAGCCGCGGGTGGTAGTAGCCTATAACCTAACTAATATTATAACTGTGGAAGTGAATTTGTTTGCTACGCTTTCACGCTAAAACGGCTCAATGGATTTGGATGAAATTTGGGTACAAGGGTAGACCATGGCTTGGAGAAAGACATAGGACTTTTTATCTCAATATTCCCACGGGATCGGGACTTATGCGGCTGAAACCGCGGGGCGCTACTAGTTTGTCTATAGTATTTGTTCAATTGTTTTACAAAATGTATCTTAAAATATATTCAAAACTAAGATGGTGGGGTTAGTTCGCATTTTGGCCACGCGACAAAACATAACCAAAAATATAGTACACTAGCTTCCACCCGCGGTTTCGCCCACGCAGTATGTCGATATAAAGTGGCCTATGTCCTTCCCCAGGCTGCCATCTATCTCCTTGCCAAATTTTATCGAAATCCGTGCAGCGGTTTAGGCGTGAAAAGGTAACATACAGACAGACAGAGTTAAGTACTTTTATAATATTATTATGGATGATTATGATTACTTCACTTTTAGTCGTAAAGCAAGCAACAAAAGACAATAAAAAATCACAAAAAGACTTTCAATAAATTGCTAAAGTCATTGCAAAATTACCAATTTATTTAAGAATTTGGTTAAGAACTTATCGGTAACATTCACAAGAATATAAAATTTGATTAGCGCCCTTGTTGCCAATCGTACCAATATTATCAGGGAAATTCCCTCTCATCTCGTAAACAACCAATTCGATATAATAAACCAATTATCTAAATTTATTAAATTACTTCGAAACTCCGACCCCTTTTGTATTAATAAACCTTGACATACCAAAACGATTTTCTGTCACTGTTTTATGACGTTTAATAAAACGAGACAGAAATAAGCGTAGGTATATAATAGAGAGGAGTGAAAAATGTAGAATTTGTATATTTAAAGGTGTTTTTATGTTACTAGGCTGACTCCATTCGCGTGTTTTTTTTTTGTTTTAACATAAAATATATCGTATGTCACTCGGTACTTGCGTTACCTCCAAGAGCATTATAACGGCCGTCAGGCGGTTTGGCATGCAATTAATTAATGCCACTATGACGTGCTGTGACATAACGTATGTACAATACGTGTGGTCTCAACTTTTTCCTCTTTATAATAAAGAGGAAAAATTTGTGACCACACGTATTGTACATACGTTATTTTTAAGTATTCCGATTTCAAAGGAACAATGACAAACGGAACTATATTACGAAAAACGGATAGTGAGTGAGTGGTTCAAAACCACATTAATTTTTATGTTTTTTCTACCATTATTTAAAAAAATACCTTTAAACCCTTAAACAAAGATATGCAGGCTCGATTCAGGGGCTCTGAATCGAGATCTGTGGGCCTAAAACGGTCACATTAGCAGTTCCTCTAAAGGCATTTCATTTCCTGAACTTCCAGCTGTCATTAGCAATTCCTCTAATTTGACACAAAAGCAATTCATATTATGTGGACCATTTTACGAATCTCCATAGAAAACAGTCAAACAGATGAATTATTTTGCAATAAGAATCGCACGTAGATCATATTATGAATTGTCAGTTTGTGACATTTTACGATGATTCCTAATATTTATCCTAATAAGATTCTGACAAAGTGACTGTTTTAAGTCCCCTGATGGGTAAAATCACATCGGGATTAGGGACAACTGTCAAACCATGTTGTCATTCATTCTTAGTTCGGGCTCAGAACTAATCTTATGTGCGTAAATGATACAGAGTAAAGGATGATTTCCACCAAACGGGTCGTATCGTAGCGCATCGGATCGGATTGGATTTTACAATCTTTAAACGATAATAAATCGTGTACACCGTATTTAAAGTTTATATTACCAAGAAGCGCACAGCAGCTTAACCGCGGGCAACTTCCGCGTAGGTATCCTTTATCCGTTCGTATCCTTCCCGATCCGATGCGATGCGAGCCGTTTGGTGGAAATCATCCTTTACAAACATGATTAGAGAGTAGACCCCCAGATGTCTGGAAGTGTATTAGTATAGATATCTAAGAGGGGAGATCGAAATCAAAACAAACAGATTAACAACGGCAATAAACGTAAACTCTTGTTTAAACACAAATACAGTTACCCAATAACTTTTCCTACTACAAAGCTTTCTTGTACCTAACTTTAGTATTAAAGTCACTTATCTGGTTGTTGCAGGCGCAAGACCGAAAGCACTGAAAAGTAGGGAATCATTTTAATACCTGAAATACATCAGCAACTTTTTTCCTTAAAATTCTCTCATGAAAACCTAGAACTTTGAGAGCGGTAACGGTGACGTCGCTGGCTATGAAGCCATGCCTACCTCTAGCTACGTACCGTAACCATATGAGGTTGCCAAATAAGGAGCCAGTAACACGCGGGCATATGTCCTGGCCATCAGTTGGCCACTGAGTGCGGGAGGCTTATCTTACATGTATACAAAATACTGGCGACTTGGGTACGCGTCGCCAGGCCGTAAACCGGCCACATTAGCAATTCCTCTAAAAGCAGTTCATTTCCTGAATCCCAGCTGTCATTAGCAATTCCTCTAATTTGACATAAAATCAAATCATATTACGAGGACCATTTTACAAATCTCCATAGAAAACTGTCAAACAGATGAATTATTTCGTAGTATGAATCGCACGCAGATCATATTATGAATTGTCAGTTTGTTACATTTTACGATGATTCATAATATTTTATTATTATGATTCTGCCAAAGTGACTGTTTTAAGCCCCTAGGTCGCCAGAGTATCCAGTCTCCACGTAGGGGCCGGTCGGTCGTGGCTGCGATTCCGAATCAGCGACGTCGCCAGATCGAAGCCAAGTGAGTTAACAGTCCAACATTTCAGTACGAATTCTTTGGATACGTAGCCGGCGACGGCGACGTCGCCATAGCGTTCCAGCAGTGTCATAATTTTCGTGGAATATTGACACTGACAGCTCTTGAAGGCGGTTTAAATGTGCTGATCGCAGTGATCGCGTTCAGTTCAGAAATCCGCCCTTAAAAATACCTATATTTTAGGTATACCTAGCTTTTTATCGCTAAACTCTCACATTGGATACCTCAGGAATTTCCTTCATTATTATTTTCGTGCCAAACTTTAGCTAACAAGACATCTGACGGTTCGGTAATAAAATTCCACTTACACCGATGCTTAAACTTAGGTAATAGAGAGATTCTTATTACAGACTAGCTTTTGCCCGCGGCTTCGCCCGCGTGGATGTCGGAAATTATCCCACGGGAATGTGCTACCGGGATAAAAGTATCCTATGTCCCATAACCCACGTGGTCTGTCTAGGCGACCTAGGCGTTACGGCGTAAAAGTAACAGACATGAGACAGCCAGTAACTTTATAATAGGTCTTTACCTATGAAATTGCCGTTTTGTATGAAAAAATTTAAACGAATTTTTTTCATGAATTTTTTATTTGTGTTAATCGAAGTAATCACCCATGCAATCAATGCATCTTTGCCATCGCAGTGGCAGTTTATTGATGCCCTTCTTAAAGAAATCAGCTGGACGGGAGGCAACAAATTCTTCAAAGGCATTTTGTACTGCCTCTCGGGTATTGAATTTTTTTCCCGCCAAGAAGTTATCCAAATTCTGGAAAAAGTAGTAGTCTGTAGGCGCAAGGTCTGGTGAGTAGGGCGGATGACGGAGAGCTTCCAACCCCAGTTCTTGCAACTTGGAGACCGTCTGCTGTGCAGTATGAGGTCGCGCGTTGTCGTGCAGGAGCAGCGGAGACGAGCGATTGACCAATGCTGGTTGGAGATGCGCCAGCTTCTCCATCATTGTGTTCAGTTCTTCACAGTACACATCTGCTCACCCCGTTTGGTAAGAAGCTGTGATGAATCACACCGGCGCTAGACCACCAAACAGTGACCATCACTTTTCTAGGGGTAAGTTTTCGTTTAGGGCATTGTTTAGGTGCTGAACCAGGATCCAACCAACTTGCTGAGCGCTTGCGGTTATCAAACAGAATCCATTTTTCATCGCAGGTAACAATGCGGTTCAAAATTCCTTCATTTGTGTGTCTGTTGAGCAGTGCAAGGAACGTCTCGACGCGTACTTCGCGCTGGCGATCATTGAGTTCGTGGGGCACCCATTTGTCAAGCTTTTTTACCTTGCCAATTTGACGCAAATGGACCAATATTGTTTTGACGCTAACGTCGAAAGCTGCTGCTAATTCAGCCGTAGATTGTGTATCATCAGCTTCCACAATCGCCTTTAATTCGTCATTGTCGACCAAAGTCTTCGGACGACCGCGAGGTTCATTTTTCAGGTCGAAATTTCCAGAACGGAAGCGAGCAAACCAATAACAGGTGGTGCGTTGGTTTGTAGTGTTAGCTCCGTAAACGTCGTTGATGTTGCGTGCCGCTTGTGCCGCGTTGCTGCCACGACGGTACTCATATTCCTTAATTACACGAATTTTTAACGTATCCATGATGATGAAAAAGATTGAAATGCGATGAAAATGTAACACTAATCAATAAAGAAATGACTACTTTTGGAAAAAAAAAACATGTTTTTAAAATAAAATTAATTTGAAATTAGAATTCTTAGCCAAACAAAAATTATTTTGATTTGAAATGGCCAGCACTGCAGAACGGCAATTTCATAGGTAAAGACCTAATATATTAGTGGTAGTCCATATCAATATTGTGGTGATAGTGTGGATAGTATGGACAGCAGTATGAAACTGTCGGAAAGATTAATGAAAAAATATTGTATAAAGATTAATGAAAAAACTATGGCATATTGTATGGACGATGGAAACTAAGGCGAAAGCTTTGGGGGAGCCTGCGATATTCAAATTTTCTTATTTTTTTTGCTTTTTACAGGTCAGTATCATGTTTTATGTTGATCTAAATAATGAGTCGCAGTTGTTTCAAATATTTATTTATCTAATCTAACTAATATTGCAGGAGTTGTATTCCTGTATCTAATGGTTATTATTCTGTAAAGCTACTATTTGCTACGATCGCGAATATTTTAATCATATTGACATTCGAAACTTACCCATTAAACGATTTAAAAGCTGTATTAAAACCAAACTTTGTAAAAAAGGGTACTATACAATTTCAGATTATTTATAAGACAAAAAGCATGGGATTGAGCTGCTCGCTCTGCTAACATTTTGTCATTTTGGCATTGTGACATTTTGAATAAGTGAAAATCATCAAAATATACCTACCAGTTTTATATACAAATTCACATTATTGAATATTATATGTAGGATATTGACAAAATGACATGATTGCTTTGTAAAGTATTGTATTATTGTGAATGTGAGGACTATATGGATGTTTATTTTGTTTTTATTCTTATATTTTTTCGTTCTTAGTTAGTTTTAACAATGGTCTGGCAATTTGAGAACTTGATGCGGCCTACACAAATGTCCTTTCTTTGGTATTGTTCGTCGAGTCGTTGAGCTCCTTAAGTTCTGAGCTGAGGTCCACTATTACTGACAAATGCTTGCAGTGACAGGACAGGTTCACTCAACTCTGTGTGGTTCACCATTTCAGACTCTAATCTACATGGCCCTCATAGGGCCTGACCAATATGCCAATATCTGACCTAGGTATGTCCGGACTTTAAAAGAGACTGAGTTTGTTTCGGCCTTTCTTCTCAGAGTAGTCAGATAGGAAACGCCGACCTCATCTAGCTTAATTTTACATTTTTTTTATATTATTACGACATGTAAAAGTGATTCCAATAACCTATTTACAGAATAAACAATTTCATTTTAACATACAACCTGCCTGACACTGACTTGCAAATTGCAAAAAACTTAAGATTTGAATTTCGCGGGCTACCGGCGCATCCCCCTTAAGAAAATCGCATCATTTGCACAACGCCATCTATCGAGTAAGTACTCACTGGTAAACTCAAACTCTTCGTTCCAAGCCAAGAGCCAAGTAGTAATAACTTTTGATTGAGTGGACAGATTCTCAAGATACGGACTATGACTATATTCTCAATCCCTTAACGCTCTTGAAGAAAGTCCCGCAAAAATGTCAATAATAAGTACTTACATGTGAATTTTAAAATCAAGAGGGTAAAGAAGGGTTTTTACCCTCATGAGGGATGATTTTAGAAAAACGCAACTCTTTGTTAGTTACAAAAAGCATAAATTTTCACAGCCCTAAGTTAAAAAAAAAACCGGCCAAGTGCGTGTCGAACCATGCACAATGAAGGGTTCCGTAGTTGGGATGAATTATTTTATCAAACAAACTTTCGCAAAGTTTTATTGTTATTACGTCTATGGGCGTTTACTGTCCCTCAAAGTGTTAAAAAACTTGTTCTCGCATACAGAATGTTTGGGTTTTTGCAACTGCACATGTAAGTTGGTCGATTAAAAGTTTTTGAGCTAAGTCGCGGACAGACAGACAGACAGACGGACATGGCGAAACTATAAAGCTTCCTTGTTGACTACGGAACTCTAAAAATGATAGGTTTCCCATAAAAAATTTCATCCCCTATATCCCCCCCCCCCCCCCTTAAACTTTGTTTCTGAGAAAATAATTGCCTATGTTCTTCGCCGGGATGCCATCTATCTCTTTACCAAATTTTATCGAGATCCGTTCAGTGGATCAGGCGTGAAAAGGTAACATACAGAATTACAGACGGTCAGACAGACAGAGTTACTATCGAATTTATACTTTTAAGCATCGATTAGTATGGATTATGTGTTCAATTCAAAATGAGCCAAATGTTCGATATTTATGAATTCGGCGAAAGTCATTCTTCTACGGAGACTCTTAACACCGCGATTCAGAAAATGACGTTAAATGAACAACGCCATCTATCGAGCACGAAGTGATACTGTCAAAATATATGGGAAAACGTTCGAACACTCTGCAAGCTATGTAGAAAAGACGTAGGGTTCCATGACTGACTTGACCTGACTTGACTTGACTTGACTTGACTTGACTTGACCTGACTTGACCTGACTTGACCTGACTTGACCTGACTTGACCTAACTTGACCTAACTTGATTTGGATTGAGTTGAGTTATCCTTGAGCAGGTATATTTTATCGCAGCAGGTACATTGGTAGTTGAAAGAAAAGTAGATTACATACCTTGCTAAAGTGAGTAATTAATGCACTCGTGTTTATTTAGTAAGCGCATTCGTGCCTTAATTACTCACTTTTTGCTCTATGTAACAATCTACAATTTTTAAGAAATTAAAATTTATCACCATTTTTTCATGATTAATATTTGTATCATGATTTAAAAGATAGATAGCGCCACCTATGGCACTACTACCAAACAATGGATTTGGAAAACTTGAATTAACCAATCTTTAGATTGGGTAAATTCACAATGTATCGCGTTATGTTTCCGCGCGAACTATGTGAACATATGATGATTATGATCGTGTGTTACACACGTTCTCACAAACCTACCTGATTTTACGCTAGTGTCATTTTACGACAATAGATGTCGTTACGTGTATCTACATTACGTACCTAATGAAAATTTCTTCTTGAATACTTTAAACTCTTATATCTTTTGATATTTTGAAGCGATTGCGATGAAACAAAGACTAAATGAAACATCGAGTTACACACAATATTTGAGTGTATAAGTTAACCATATTGATTTCGTACTTTTTACGTGATACTGGAACAATCAAACAAACGAACAGACAAACAGACAAACAGATAAACAGACAAAAATTCCAAAAATGGTAGAAATGGCATCTGTTGGTTATTCTTGGACACTCCACCTAAGTATTTTTTTTTTTTTTCAGTGTACAGAAACGCGTCGTCTACAGATTTATTATATGTATAGAAGACAAGCTGCGCACCGGCTCCAGCTGGTTTCACCCGCGTAAGTCTCGATTCCGTGGGAATATCGGGATATAAAGTATCCCATCTCCTATTCCAGGTCATGGTCTACCCCTGTGCCAAATTTCATCCAAATCCGTTCAGCCGCAGCGTGAAACCGTAACAAACAAACAAACTCACTTTCGGATTTATAATATTATTTATTCAAACTAACTTCTGCCCGCGGCTTCGCTCGCGTGGTATGTAGATAAAAAATAGCCTATGTTCTTCCCCGGGATGCCATCTACCTCCTCCTCCTTGCCAAATGTTATCTAAATCCGTTCAGTGATTTAGGCGTGAAAAGGTAACATACAAACAGACAGACCGACAGACAGAGTTACTTTCGAATTTATGATATTAGTATGGATTTTAAAAAGTTAGGATTAGGTACGTTCTTTGTTATAAAATTGCGGTGTTCGTTTTTAAGTAAGTAATCCGATAGTTTGAGTGGTCTTCGGATATTGGTCTTTAAAGTTTTATAAGCATGGATTCTGAAAATATAAAAAAAAAAATAAGTTATCGTCTGTGACTGTGAAATTTTCAAGAGATTTTTTAAAATAAATAACAAAGGTAGTATTTGACCATTACAAAATTTACAAGAGTTGCAATAGAAAAAATAATGTTTTGATCTACGTTTGCCTACTTCTACACCAGCGACCCTAGTACAGCCCTGTGTTAATGAAAGCAGATATTATAAAATGGTAATTTCCATCCATTAAACACTCATTACGAAGAGTTTCCAAACCGTATTATGTTAATTAGGGTGTCCCCACGTTAGTGAACACTGGTCAAAACTTTAAGATGACATTCTTGGTTTGTTTTGATTGAAGGACGTGAACGCAATAAGAATTGGAAGGAAGATTAGTTTAACTTTGTGTTGAACAAAAATTGTTTTGTTTTTGTACTTTGGTTTCCTCCAAAACGTTAAAAAATGACGTTATGATATTTATTTTTGTACTAATAAAAAAAAAAAAATCTTATGTTTTAAAACTAGATGAGTTCAGTGTTCCCTATCTGACTACACTAAGAAGAAAGATGGAAACAAACTCAGCGATTGCAGTCCCTTTTAAAGCCCTGAGGGCCTAGACAAGTGACAATCGCTTCGAAAGCGTTTCGTATTTCTACAACGACTTTCAACAGGATTGACATAAGCTTTTCGATAATTTATGTCAGTCCAATACATTTTTGCCTTTTCCATCATCGTTATCGCTGATAGAATGTCACTTTGTCTAGGGCCTCAGACATAATCTTTGTCAGATCATATAAGGACCAAAGATCGGTAGTGCCTATTTTCGTTCAATGATTGCTAGCCAACCAAGGTTTGGTGATAGCAGAGAGTTCATCTCGTGATTTCGACGTGTTATTATGGCTAAGAGCTCCGTTCAAGTTCGAAACTAGTCGGTCAAACTCGAAATAAATCCGTAAGCAACACCGCAAATAAAACTCTCACGAAAGTTAATTCTATATAAAAAATTAGAATGTTCTACCTATTTACAAGGAACCCCATTCAAGGGTGACCATTATAGTACTTACTAATACCATGCTTTTGACCTCCTCCTTAGATATAACACACCTGAGACGCGAAAATAACTATGCGAAACCGAATTCCGTTACGAAACCAAATTAGTGTAATAGCAACCATGGAATTAGTATGTACACACGGCTACACATCAAGCTATACATTTCTAGATATCGCATTGTATAGGATTTCCGTACAACGCGAGGTCAGCTTATACTGGCAAATTAGTGCACTATAGTACCTAGTATAAAACAAATTGAATTTTTCTACACGGAATAACTTACAAGTGTCTCCCCTCTAAATGAGTTAGGAGCAAAATGCAACACTACAAGGTTTTCCGTTTTTTTTTATAAAAGCTTAAATAAAGCAAGCGCTAAACTATTTACCTCACCTGCATTTCTAAAAAACACGCACTAAACTAGCGAAAATAAGATAAATGAAAAGTTTATGTTAGTACCTAAGCTTTTGCAAATGGGAAGATATGTGAAAGACTGTAGAAATGTAGCTGTACCTAGAAAAGAAGAGGGTGTGTGGTTATGACTACATGATAGAAGTGAAAACTTATATGAGCAGCGTATACGCGATGCAGTGTCACCGACCGATTGGATCCGCCGAGTATACCCGACTTCACATTCGCGGCACACTCGGGGCGTCACGGTTAAGATTCGTTTACTGTACAGAAAGAGCGCAAAATGCGTCCGATGTCCATCTTTCTTCCCTTCCACATTGTTTGTTCGTTTTTTCTCAAAGGTATACAGTTAGTTTAAGCAACTGCCAGGTAAAACAAAAAAAACATTTTCGTCTAAATAAATATAAATTCCTAACCAACGAAGTAAATCCACTCCAATTTACACAAAAGTACGTGCGAACCAACCCCGTCTTCTCAATCGTTTAATAGTTTTCCTACTACCCACAAATTAGAAAAGGGATAAGTTTAAATGACGTGGTCGGGGCTCTTCGGGAGTGATCGTGGTTCACCCGACTGGGGTCGATGTCACAAAAAAGGCAGGCACAGAAGGTGAGCAACGCGGGAAAACACACGCACACATTGACCCGCTTTACGTATAGAGAGTGCAAGCACTTGCCATTGGCATTTGTTGACCGTTGGGCGCAGTGGGTGTGAGAGGGACAGGAGACTGTGCTCGAGCGACGGTTCGTCTCCGAGTCACGGCGAACAATCTGTGCCTCCTGTTACGGCTATAGTTTATCGGAGCAAAAACATGGGAAAGTTCGTCGTGCACTGTCTTTGTGTGCGTGCGTCTGTTTTTATTTTCGCTTGCTGTATAAGTGTGCGTTTCCACTAAAGCGGACACGTCCAATCACAGAAGAGACGAGAGACGCGATGAGGATTGATCAACCATTGCTGATTGGTCGATTCTTGCAGGTTTCCGCTCAGTTCCGCTCGTCTCCGTTACAGTGTAAACGCATCCTTAAGCCGACCTTCTGTAGATTCTATTCTGTGTCGAGGAACCGCGAAGGGAGCTTCCAATTTCTTCTTAAAGTAGACTATCTTTAGATCCATAATATGATACTACTGGGCTGATATTTTATGCCTTAGAGAGTTTATCTTTTAATTTATTCAGCCATTTATAGTTGCGAGAAATTTTACCGTTATTATGATATGCGGCTGTATTTAAAATGTCTAATCTTGTTAGGTGTTTTGACGATAGTTCACTATTTTCTAGAAAAAGCTTTGATTTAATATCAAAGCTGTTTCTTTAACTTTTATTTTTAACCGACTTCTTCAAAAAGGAGGAGGTTCTTAATTCGTCTGTATGTTTTTTTTTTGTATGTTTGTTACTCGATTACTCCGCCAATTGTGAATCGATTTTGATGATTCTTTTTTTGTTTGGTAGGTCATGCTTTCGAGGTGGTCCCATATAAATTTGATTAACTTTGCTTGCGTAGTTTTTGAGTTAGTTTCAATATTACGTATTTTTCCCACTTAGTTTATCTAGATGATTTCCTTATTTACTCTTTCACTGTTATTTACATAGCAGGTAGTGCTATTCGGATTTGTGTGGGGTAGGTACCACAACTAAAAAAAATTTTTTTTTTAATTTGTTGATGTAGCGGTCATAATGGACTGTAAAGATTTCAAATGTCTACCTTTTACGGTTCAAAAGATACATTCCTGTGACAGATGGACGGACAGCGGAGCATTAGTAATAGGGTCCCGTTGGTATGGAACCCCAAAGAGTCACTCGTG
The DNA here is from genome assembly GCA_948473465.1 of Lithophane ornitopus. Classification (NCBI taxonomy): domain Eukaryota; kingdom Metazoa; phylum Arthropoda; class Insecta; order Lepidoptera; family Noctuidae; genus Lithophane; species Lithophane ornitopus. The sequence continues at coordinate 9,353,893 of OX419636.1, forward strand.
CAGCAACATTGAATAATGTAATATAATTTTGGCAAGCACGTAGGAAAACTTTTTATCGCACAAAACAGACATAATTAACGTAGGGAGAGACGCAGGTGCAGTCAGCGGCTTTATAGCATTTTGTCTAGCTTAATTGTTTAACTTTCCAGGTATATTTTAAGTGTGTAGAGGAATGAAATACTTAGATGATAATATTTAAAGTTTTAAGACTGTTTTTTTTACTGAAAACTCTGCGATCCAGGATACTAGCCTATTGTCCTTCTCCAGGTCCCATTAGCCTACCTTTTTTTCAAATTTATTTACGAACGGTTTAGTAGTTTAGGCGTGAAAAGGTAACAGACAGACAGACGGACAGGTAGAATTTTGTATATTTATAATACGAAAAGTATGGAAGTATGGATTAGTGTTTAAACGAGCTAAATATATTGGATAATTTCATTTAATGGTGCTCCCACATTGCTGTAAAAAAATACAAAAATTAGGAAACATTTCCTGAACAAACATATATTTTGATCACTTCACTTGATTTGATGTAAGTATTAGTCTTAGAAAATGTTTGTTTGTTTGAAAATGTAGCAGTGTGGGAGCACCCTAACCGTGGCATTGGTGAGTTATGTAATTTGTTTTTTTTCACACTGCTTAATAGGGAAGAGTAATTTTTCATGCGTGTCTGTACCTAGCAAAAGTATTCTGAAAAATAGGAGTGCACAGAACACAAAAGCGTGAAGACTTTTATGTTTTAAATTCTGACTGCCATAAACAAATCATAAAAAAAATCATATGGATGGAAACCTACACGAAAAAATACCTAAACATTGTAATAAAAACGTCATTTCTCGTACAAAATTACTCGAATGTCGTAACAAAAATAGCAGAACATCAGTCGTAACCACTAAACGAGTGTGAACACGTCTTTAAGTATTAGTTTAGAGGCGGAGACTCGTCGGAATGTTGTCATTTTAGAAGCAAATCTCTGTCTGTTGGTCTCTGCACTCTTAACATAGGTATATGAGGTAGGTATTATAGCTATAGTGGCAAAGATTTGAACTAAGAAGTAGATAGTTCACGAAAGTTACTTTGTAGTGCTCGGTTTGTTCGCCAATTGTTGCTATTATTTCGCACTTTGGTATGGCACGACTAGAGGAAACCGTTAAAGATCGATCTTCTGTGTGGGGGCTGTGTATTCGTAAGAGTAGTTTTAAACCTCTTAGGATTTAGCTGATTTAATAGAGCTTTCATGCTATTAATTTACATCAGAACTTTCTCTTTGGACAATTTTTTTATTAATTGTTTATATGATAAAATATATAGGTACATTGGGTAAACTACTTATACTAAATTAACTAAAAGAACTAACTGTAGTACTAAATATAAAAACAAAAGGACACTTGGGCTAAACTAAATTAATTTAATTTTGTAACTGTGTGATTCTGAGTCCTAGTTTTATGTTAGTGTTTAGTTTTAATTTTAAAACTGGTTAAGTCGTGACCAAAAAGTCAACAGCATAAGACAATTTAAAAGATTTTGTTTAAATAAATAAAAAACTTTATTGCAGACCACGTGATCCATAAAAAAAACACAATTAAAAATAACAATTTAGGTACACATTAAAATGAAAATCAAATTCTAAAAACCCAATCACGAACCGGTAATCTTTACGATAATTATCTCACAAACATAAAAAGTAGCTATCCTTATCCATCTATATAAAAGTTTATCTATCCTTATGTCCATAATAACTTATTTAGGTATATTACTTAGGAAGGTTCGGATCCCGATACCCGACTCTCTAGCGAACGCTTTCCATGAAGTAAGTGACATCAGGCCATGCGTATTAACGTGATTCTTCCGTGAGTAAGCAGTAAATCTTGCTTGTTTATTACACAACATTAGACGAGAGCATCTCCTCATATTATTTTCATTTATTTAACATATGGTTAGACTTTCAACCTTCAGAAATGCGGAATAAAAATTGCGTTTTTACAGCTTTTGTAAAGAAGATATGTCAGACAGCCATTAGTCAGATGTCGAGTTACAAAACAAAATAAAAACGTTTATAAAATAAAATTAATAGAATTCCACGCTACGGATTTGCTACGCGCTACGACCGTGCTACGACAATGCTACGCGCTACGCCAAACAAACGAGCCACGTCATAATAACTCAAACTGAATTATTACTTCCTTTTCTTTATTATAATAATAACTATTATTTGTTTCATGTAAATGCATTCAATTTGCGTCTAGGTAATACTCGTACATCGTACACAGGCGGTGTTCAAGGTGAATAAATTCAGTTTATAGTGACAGTAGCCTCGGAGCGAGAATACTATTACAGTCTAATGCCAATACTGAAAGTAATTTTCAGGTTTTCTGTAGAGCAGCTCTGATATTATGCTACTGTAATATAAAGAATTTCTGGTATTTTTCAGGACTTTTGGCAGAGGGATAAGTAAGTTCTGTCTGATCTATTTGACAAGAACCGTAACATTGTCCAGGCTTTTACACAAAGTCACTTAGCCTAACTACCCATACTCTCATTAGCGTGAAACATCTGATTCTTGAACCATGGTAAGTAGTCTTATTTTACTCAGACCGTTAGCCGTCAGTCTCTGTTGCCGAGTTGGGCAAAGTAATGCAATATTGTCAGCGTAGTTAGACCCTCGTATGTTGGGAAGTATTTCAAGGTCATTGCTCCCTTTTTGTTTTGGTAAATAGGATATTGGTTGCGAACGGGTTACCACACTTGAGAAAAGTTTGAGGTCGATGATAATATGTAGATAGGTATTTGTGCTTTATGTAATGTATCAGGGACGTTTATTTCGAGCCATTATTGCTTGGCATATATGTACTTAGATTAATGGTGTAGGCCGGGGCCACGGACAAGAGAATCGCGGCGATTGTCACGCTGTGGTATGAGCGGCGCAAATACTTTAACTACAATTTTGAGCCTTTTAGGATCGCAACCCCCGAGTCACGGGGCCCGAGTGCGCGTCTCCTTTTTAAGGAAATTTCTCACCGACTGGTTGACACTTCACGTGACCAGAGGGCTGGCTCGTTCAATGCCCAAGGAATTACGTTAAACGTGCCCAGAAGACTGGCAGCATTGCCACGTTGAATGGCAATGCTGCCATAGCTGAAAACGTGCCCAGAAGACTGGCAGTCTTCTGGGCACGTTTTCAGCGATGCGGACGAGTACTTCGACGCCATATGTCCTTTTGTTTTTGAAATTATTTGTATAGTCATTAAAAAAAAGTTAAATTCTTGTCCTCAGACCAAATAAAAAACCAAGACAGAGCGCTGTCAACAGTGACGTGAGGCCGGTTTCGTAAACATGTGTGCACATATTTTGGTGTAGTTTGATTGTAAATGCGTGCGTGTGAGCGAGTATGCACAGAGCGGTGGTGTAGTTTTGGCATGCTTCACTGTATTGTTCACACTCTTGTCATAATATTTATGACGATTATGGTAAGGTACTGTAGAGTAGAAGATTGTTACGCATATTTATGTTAACATCATACTTTAATCAATAACAGTTTTTAAGCTTACAAAGTACCTAACTAAAGGTACTTATTTAGTATTTTCATATTGCATCCGTATGTGTTGGGGATGATAGAAAAAACTAATTTTAAACAAAGTTGTTGAACGTGGCTCGCGTTTAAAATTACCGATAAACGAGCGCGCGCTTGACGGAAACTTTTTTATTATTACTTTATTATCGCCGATTTTTTAATAAATGGTGATGATTTTGTGTCCAGTTTTTTTTGTATGTGATGTGATCTATAAAGGTTGTAAAAATATCCTTAACGAAGCCGAGATTCACTTGTTCTTCCAGTTATTTTGAACATTTGTTTTTTGTACTGGACCAGATATTTGAAAGTTAAAGTTGCAACTATTTTTGATGTTTTTAGGGTTCCGTACCCAAAGGGTAAAACAGTGTCCTATTACTAAGGCTCCGCTGTCTGTGTGTCCGTCTCTCACCAGGCTGTATCTAATGAACCGTGATAGTTAGACAGTTGAAATTTTCACTAAATAACAGAATAAAATAAATATTTAAGGGGGCTCCCATACAACAAACGTGATTTTTTTGCCGTTTTTATAGATAATGGTACGGAACCCTTCGTGCGCGAGTCTGACTCGTACTTCGGTTTTTTATTGTGTGTGAAATGTGATACTAAGATCCTATAAGGTCGACTTGTCTATTTTTCAACGTTTTCTGAAGATTAAAAAAAAAACTAAAATAAAGATTAAAATTGATCAAATCATCCGGAGCACTCTTACATCAATCATAAATTTGGCATTGGACGACCGTGCGTGGCTGCAGGCCACACTACCCATTCGTTTCGGTGGGCTCGGCGTCCGCAAAATTTCCAGTGTAAGCTTACCGGCGTTCCTGTCCTCGGTCCACAGCACCGAAAAGTTAACCACAAGAATTTTAACCGCTTCTCAGGTTGACTTTGAAGTGCCACGTTTGACTGATGCGATGAACGGCTGGAAAATGGCTTGTCCGGAAACGGAGCAGCCCGAGAACCCGTTCTCCCAGAGACAGTGGGATGAGCCGCTCTGCAGGTTGGTACGGAATAATCTCATTAATACGTCCACCAATACTGCGGAGCGTGCCCGCCTACTGGCTGTGGGAGAGTGGGAGTCGGGCCTCTGGCTTCAGGCGCTACCGTCACCCAACATAGGCACTATGCTGGGTGACACCACATTCCGGCTCGCTACAAGTCTGCGTTTGGGCGCTATTTGTGGAGCACCACATCGCTGTCAGTGCTGTGAAGCAGTTGACCGCCTCGGACACCATAGCCTTTCCTGCAGCAAGAGCGCTGGTCGGCTGCCACAGCACGCAAGCATTAATGACATCATCCGTCGGGCTCTTGTCACCGCCGGGGTGCCGTTTTAGAACCCAATGACTTCGCACGCGACGATGGGAAGAGACCAGACGGAATGACCATAATGCCTTGGAAGATGGGTAGGCCTTTGGTGTGGGATGCAACCTGTGTCGATACCCTCGCGCCATCCCATCCCATGCCGCCCCAGCACGGCGGGCTGTGCTGGGGCCAGGTGCAGAAAACCTCAAACGGCGCAAATATAACAACCTTATTGGTAGCTATATTTTTGAGCCGTTTGGGGTTGAACGTGGGGTCCCAGTGCTCATCGAGTAATTCGGGACATCGCCTAGCGGTTGGACGACTCTTCACGTGACCAGAGGGCTGGCCAATTTCTAGGTCAAAAAATCCCAAATGGGAAAAGTGCCCAAAAGGCTGGCAGCATTGCCACGTTGGATGGCAATGCTGCCAGCCTTTTGGGCACTTTTCCCACTGACAGCGATGCGGAAGAATTTTTTGACGCCTTATGAGCCCTTCCTTTATATATAATTTGTTCCCTTTGTACATATTGCTAGACTTAGATTGTATATTTTATTTAAACTTGTAAATTAAACGAAATAAAAATAAACAAGATTAAATCCTACTAATATTATAAATGTGAAAGTTTGTGTGTTTGGATTTGGATGAAATTTGGCAAACAGATAGTTTATAACCTGGATTAACACATAGGATACTTTTTATCCCGATATTCCCACGGGATCGAGACTTACGCGGGTGAAACCGCGGGCCGCAGTTAGTAATATATATAGCAACACTGTACAAAGTTAAACCATCACTTCTAAACTTATCCTGTACCAGAACTGCCTCTAAACTAGTGTTGTGCAACAACGAACTAAACTAAATTCTAAACTCCACCAAACTGAAACCGGGTGCCGACTAACAATAAATACTTGCCAGGTTACCGTGTAATATAAAACAGGCCACCCCATTTCTCCTAACAGGTGTCGTAAAAGGCAAACTGAGTCTGCATTTCGTAATATAGATATAGTCCAGACCGTATTTCGGCCATAGCGGTAAATCTCAACGGAGACTAGCCTTCGGCGCGGGAGATATTATACTGTACAAGTGTGTGCGCAGACACAGGTGCACTCTCTCTTCCCTCACTCTCATAGTCCGATGGGACGGCATTCCGACCCGACTGGAGAGAGATCAGGCGCAGGATAAACGTTTTAACGTGCTTTTTGAGCACGGGGGGTATCACACCGCCAACTTCCAAACTCCGCTGTTACTAAGAAATGACTAATTGAAAAACCCAATAACACTCGCTCGAGTCAGGAATCGCACCCAGGACCCGATTCAGCAGTCGCGCTTACGACCACGGGGCAGGCATATACATAACGTCCCAACTAGCACACAAGCTGCTTAAATCATTTCTTTACCACCTGAATGTGCTATAACAGCTGTTCAATGGGTTTACTATAATACTTAGGTGGTTCGGTAGCGTATTTAATCGTTCTTTACCAGTCATGTGGTACAATAGCCGTACATATAGCCTATGTTACTCAGTGATAATGTAGTATTCATCTAGTGAAAGAATTTTTTAAATCTGTTCATTAGTTTTTACCCGACTACGGCGAAGAAAAAAGGAGGGTTATGATTTTGACCGGTATGTATGTATGTATGTATGTATGTATGTATGCATGTATGTATGTATGTATGTATGTATGTATGTATGTATGTATGTATGTTCATCATGTATGTTCATCTGTTCCCTCATATCTTGTAAACGACTCATCACAATTTGAAAAATGAGGTATCGTTGGAAGCGTCTTGATCGTCCGCTGGTTATAGGCTATGTGACGTCACATTAAATTAAAAATGGCACCCTCTAGTGGACATAAAGTGAGGAACTAAAAAAAAAATATTTAATCGTACCATGTCGGGTATCAAATGAAAGGGCTTAATGAGCACATTTCAAAAATATATGTATTATAACCCCAAAAGAATTAAAAAAAAAAAGTAATAAAAACTAAAACCCAACTACGACTAAAAAGGTATAAACAAGAGACCACAGACAGACAAAATAAAAATCCGGAGTCACACGTGTTAGGGCATAAATCAAACAGATTACGTGTGACTCCGGATTTTTATTTTGTCTGTCTGTGGTCTCTTGTTTATACCTTTTTAGTCGTAGTTGGGTTTTAGTTTTTATTATTGAGTTTATTTATTGCAAACAAAAATACAAATCTATTCTCTTTATAATATTATAATAATAGTGTAAATGACGATATTCTACCACGTACAGCAGCTACATATACAAAGTTAAAGCTTTGTCCACAAGTTGTTCAAAACTCCTGTAGCATAGTTTATAAGCTAGGGCCTTATTTCCGTGAGGTTGTGTGACAAAACTAAAACTCAACTATAAAGTTAAAGCGAGCGGAACTGGGGGTACAAACTATAGTAATTCATCACGGCATTCATGGCGGCTCGCGATTTATAACGAACTGTCAACTTTGCTCTTGTTGACTGACTCTGTGTTGATTATGTTAGTTTGTGAGTATTTAGATGTTTATGTTTTTTTAAAGGTCGATGAGTTCTGTTTAACTTGAGAAAAGAAATTAGGTTAGAGTTACTTAATTTTATTTTACTCCTAGACAACGGCTTTCGTCAATTTTTACCACTCCTCGCGATGAGGCATTTTTATTCGGCAAATACGAAAGAAATCTTTCCAATTCAATTTGCCATCTTACCTATCCTAAGTTTGACTGGTCAGAAACTATCTATGGTATACCTAAATGTAGATGTATAAAAACACACAAAAAATACACTTACACAATTAAAAAAGTAATTACTTATCATACTTACAGTCACTCGCAAAGGATTATCCAAAGTAATTTAGATTCCAATCAAATATAGCTTTAATAAAAATCTATTCAGATCAGAATCTATTAGAGGCTTACTATCTAAATAAATCCTAAGTATAAACATTCATGGCCTATTAAAGTTCCAATCTGAGATTGTTCCCATTCGTCTCGTCTCGACATAAATATTCAGTCGTGAACGGATCCCATTTACTTGACTTGATGTCGAATTTCAGATCAGTGATACGTCCGAAGACATACGTACATACCTACATTATTGGTACATATATTTTACTTCAGATCAAACGAAAAGAGACGAAATGAAAGGATCTTGTACCAGGAAGATGGGGCAGAGATATACTTACTTTATTGACATGTGTGATGGGCCGAATTGGCCCCATGTTATACCTATTGTTATTCTGAAAATAACTTCACAAAAATGCTATGTTTCTGATTTTTTCTTTATAAATTGGGGTTTCTTTATAATCGTTGCTTCTTCTCCTTTTCGTGTGGTTAATGACTAACATGGTGCCAGAGTTTTAAAACCGCCCATGGGCCTATGACTTGGCTTCACATGCCGTCGAGAAATATCTCTAAGGCATGCCGGTTTCCTCACGATGCTAAAATGTACAAACAGTAAAGATTAACGTCTGCTTAAACATAAAATTGTTTATGTTTAAATGTCTCTTAACTTTAAGCAATGTTTATAAATAAACTCCATTATGTACAGTGTAATCAAATTAAAATCATATTCAATTTCCCTCCGTATCGAAACATCCAAAAGCAAATGGTTCTATTAGCAAAACGACCCTGATCAAAACGACACTTTAGCAAAATGTCCTATTAGCAAATCGTCCTATGAGCAAAAGAAGGAAATGGTACAGTCATACTACACATAAATATGAGATTTTCAAAGGAATATTATGTATCATCTGCTCGAGACAACAAAGTTTTTAAAAACTAAAACTTACTTTAATAAAAACCGGCCAAGTGCGAGTCGGACTCGCCCACGAAGGGTTCCGTACCATTATCTATAAAAACGGCAAAAAAATCACGTTTGCTGTATGGGAGCCCCCTTAAATATTTATTTATCAGAACCAGAAATACATCATCTGTGAAAATTTCAACTGTCTAACTATCACGGTTCATGAGATACAGCCTGGTGACAGACGGACAGACAGACAGCGGAGTCTTAGTAATAGGGTCCCGTTTTACCCTTTGGGTACGGAACCCTAAAAACCAGCCAAGTGCGTGTTGGAGGACGCACAATGAAGGGTTCCGTAGTTGGTTTGAATTTATCCGAAGTACAAGCCTTAAGTGTTCATTTTAATATAATATAGACTGTAGGATTAAGAAATTAAAACAAAATAATTTTAAATTAAAACGTCCCTAAGTTTTGGGTTTAAAACGTGTAGTTTCGAAATCCTACACTGTTTGGTTGACGTTCATAGCCCTCTCCAATCATTCCCCAAGGGCACAAGATTACATTTGATATAAATTGAGTAGCTGGAGGCTGCATCGCGATATATCCAGGACATAGGATACCTATGTGTAGGTGTAGGACATAGGATACTATGTGTAGTGTACTATGTGTGTGGGTGTTGCACGATCGATACGGTGTCAAAGATTCCACACGATAGGTACCAGATGCGTTGATTTCAAGGCTATCTCGGAATCTGGTCTGCAATACGAGAATTAGAGAATTTGATCGCTACAAAAATATTTTCAGTTAAGCTATTATAAAAAGTATAGCTTTAATATCTATATCTTAACTAATATTATAAAATAGTTAATTGATTCAGGCGTGACTTTGCGGAAATCCATTATAAAATACAATAGACGTAGATATATTTAGTAACCAATTCCGCTTGACTATTCTTCAAGAGTCCTAAAAAACCCTGTAAGAAATCGACACGTGTTTCACCTCTCAACGAGGCATCCTCAGGATGACGATTGACCAATTGCAAACCAGAACGCGACGTGTTACCACACCGAGCGCTGGACGCAAAGTCCAGCGCTCGGTGTGGTAACACGTGTCGATTTCTTACAGGGTTTTTTAGGACTCTTGAAGAATAGTCAAGCGGAATTGTTTACTAAATATATCTACGTCTATTGTATTTTTTAATATTATAAATGCGAAAGTGAGTTTGTTTGCTTTCACGCTAATACGGCTGACCGGATTTGGATCAAATTTGGCACATGAGTAGACCATGCCCTGGAGAAGGACATAAGCTACTTTTCATACTAGTCGGCAGACGAATTCACTCAATTGGGCTAGAATTTTCCCACTGCTGGGACACAGGCAGGATACTTAAATAGCATGATTTAATATAATCTGGTACAGCTATATTTCCTGCTGCACGACTTACTTCTTATAAAACTTTCTTTATGTACAGTCACGGACTTTAATTGATGAGCCACTTGGTCCTGTTCGTATTTTAGTCGTGTAATGTAAATCGGGTTTATTCGGGTCTACTCGTACATCCAGACACGGAAAGTCATGTCTTCGTAGGTATTAGAAGAAGAAAATTGTATTTCTTAACTTTACCGGTTGGCTAACCTGAGGTACAAACTTGACAGCAGAGTGACTATCCAAAGTCAACCAATTGCAGGTCTAGCAACCGTTACCTAGTGACGATTGTTTTAGCGTAGCCATAGTAACGTTAGCGTACGAATAAATTATAATAATAGTCATTTCGATAACTTCTAAAGTAACGTCTCTGACATCAACATTTCAACTGTCACTGTCTTCGGTTAAGTTTTAAGAATTATCGAGTTAATGAGCTCTGATTCAAAGGACGTCAGTATCAAATAGATTGGATAACCGTAATGCAACATTGTATTTATTCATCATTGAGAACTTATTAGTCAACCTCTATGGATAAGACTATTTCCGATTATTAGTAATTTGTCATCTTGTTTACGAGCACGCTCGTTTCGTTTGAGTTCGTGTTTAATCGTGTAATCTCGTGAATGTTTGAAACTGCAAAATTGAAAAGCTTGAAAGTGGCTCATCAATTAAAGTCCGCGGCTGTACATGCGAATGGATGCTTTCAATTTTAAATCCAGATTTTGTTAAAAGTATTTATCCTATGCCAGTGGAAGAGCGGTAGTGGCCCTGTGGTAAGGGTTCAAAAATATTCATTGCATCAGTATCGTTGTCAAGGAGAAGAATTTTTCAAACATAAATATGAAGAAAGAGATTAGCAATTTTCCTTTAAGGCTGTACCCTACCTCAGATTTTATCTCGCTCGCACCATAATACTCGCGGCCTGAGTGGGGTGCTGGTAGGTAGGTAATTGCTTTTACGGTGAAAATAAAGGTAATTAAAAAAAAAAAAAACGATAAGACCTGCTTTATAGTTAGTTCAGTTAATATGCAAAGTTGCATGATATTATTTGAAGTATTTTTTAAATACCAGTTTTTAAATACCAACTGGTCTTGCTGTGGCGTACACGTCATCAACTCGCTGTTTGATCTCATAACATAACATCACGCCTTGTATCCCCGAAAGGTTGGGCAGAGGTGTACCTATAGTACACCCTTATTTCGCCAGTTATGCGTAAGTCCCATGTAATAGGGGCGAGCCTATTGCCATCAACCGTGCACAGATCCAGACTCCGGGCTACTACTGAGAAATTTCAGATGGAAAAAGTCCAATAACACTTTGCGCGACCCGGGAATCGAACCCAGGAACTCATCATGCCCAGGAGTAGCGCTTGCGGCCATAGGACTATCGAGTTCTTGATCTTGTGATCTTTACTTGGGTAAGGACCACAAGATCAAGAATACTTTCGACTGAGACTGTACCAGGCATTGATATAAATAGGATTGGTCCTACCAATTCCTGGTACAGTCTCTTTCCACCTCTGCCTAGTTACAGCAATACCTAGATTTCTCAGTAACTCGGCCGAGCTCCACATAACGGTATCAATTTGCCCCTTTGTTTACAACCGAGATCTGCGATATTCCCTTTGAAGTCGATATAGCAACATAACTATGGACGTATAGCTACACAATACCAATTCATTGGCATAATCCTGTATTCACGAAGTCTGTCCTACGTATGTATTACACCTACTTGCCTACTACATACACAGTTAATCGGATTATAGTATTACTTCAGTTCTTGTAGTAGCAGATAATGTACGACAACAATGTACCTGAAGCGATGTAAGTAAGTTAGATTTTTTCCACAAAAAACCTCTCTATACTCCATAGGTTTAGGTAGTTAAAAAAGGGTAAACAAAAAAAACCACGTGACTCATAGATGCTAAACCTTTTATTTCAAATGTTAAAATCTTATTATATAGAGTCACATATTAATAGGTTCTATTCTGAATCTGAATCTGATGAACTATCTGTTACATTAATAATAAAGCGTTCAGTGGTATCATCAAGTATTTTGTCTAATTTAAACATTTTCTGTTCGTCTTTTAGCGCTGTCAACAAAGGCGTCTAATTAACCGAGTAAACGTAATACCTGCCCCTTCAGTTGCCAAACTACGTCACAGTTGTACTCTTCAATTTAGCAACGTTATCTAATTCGTTATATTTTCTAAAAGGTTTGGGGAACCTGTCTTTTTGGGCTCTTTACAATAGACAGATGAAATTTATTTGCGGTTTCGCGAGACGATCACTTTTAAATAGGACGCGGCCTTAGAGGATGATGATGATCTTAGCTTAGAAATTGTAATTTTGAAGTTTAAAATATGTTTAAAAGCCTTTAATATTGAAAACAATGGCTCCGTTTTACAACCAATTCGTTCGTTTTAGTACATAATTCACAGTGTGGGGACATAACTATGCAAATATTTGAAAATAACTTCTGGAAAAGCGGGTTTATTATATTTCCCTGTCGTAAAACTGTGGGAAGGCGGGCGGGTTGAAATAATACAGAAAAGTACAGAAGGTTTATTTTTAAGTGAAACTGCATCGTTAGTCTATTAGTACCAAGACTACCAAGTGCGACGGATGAGGATAAGGCTTGGGTTCAATCGTCAGGGGCCTATTTATAACTGACAATTCGACATAGGGTAAGGTTGCGTAAATCGTTACCCTTATGAGAGAACTGCTGTAGTTTTTAGGTTAGTTGAAATTAATCTATGTCCTGTGTGTATGTGCGTGTTGTTAATTAAAAATTCTACGCAGAAGTACGAGTTAAGCAAAGTAGCCCTAAAGTAAAAACCACTGAAATAACTTTCCATAATCTATTTTCCTTTTACCTTTGGCTTCGCATCTGTGTCCAACTCTCTTAGAAGTTTAGAATGCACTCGTCCGGAAAATCTTTTGTAGCTATCCCTTTGAAGAGTGCCGATGTGAACTGTGTGAAACAATTACTTTTAGAGGAGTCAGTATCAGGCTTTTTGTTTTAACTAATGCACTTGACTTTTATTTTAGTAGATAGGTCGAAGTAGTAGGTGTAACCGATGTAACGTTAACTATTTTAGCTGAATGAAAATTATTTTATGAGAGTATAGTTTCCATATACGGGAACTGATATTTACAGATATAGGGAGAGAAATGTCGATTTTTTAAGATTTTTTTGGAACCATAGTTATTACAAACATCACAAAAATAATTATTTCGTCTCATCTTTTTAATAGTCGCTAATATGAATTTTTCGTGTCCGCGGCTTTGATTGGTGGTATTCTCAAATCAGGCAAGTGTCATTGAGTTGTTAGGTTTATTTTTTCATTGTTAGCGCTCCTATGTCAATGCAGTAAGGTAGTTTTCGTAATTCAAGTTTTAATACTGATGTTGGTTGACTGTACAATTCTACATAGTTCCTTCTGAAGGAGGCGCCGCTGACGCGTGCACTCCGCACGCTCAACCTCATAGCGAGTGAGACAGACCTATTCTGTTGTTCTCTGAGTGAATTCACAAGGAATGCTTTGTTTGTTATTAGTTATAGGTATTAGTTATAAGGAACAATTATGTTAAGGCACATTTACCGCATTGGTTAGCTGTAAGGGTAGATGTATGATGATAAATAAATAAATAAATAAATAGTTATCACAAGAAAAATAACACACTGGAAACTGTGGCATTAAACTGGTACATCATTTCCTACCCTTTTCGAAGTACAAGCTTAAAAAATCTATCAATCAGCCTAGCCTTTTCCCAACTATGTTGGAGTCGGCATCCAGTCTAACCGGATGCAGCTGAATACCAGTATTTTACATAGAGAGACTGCCTATCTGACCTCCACAACCCAGTAAATGGATAATACGATACCCATTGGTAAGACTGTCAGACTTTCGGGCTTCTGACGACCCGTAACGACTGTCAAAGATCCAAAAATGACAGCCGGAACCAACGGCTTAACGTACTTTCCGAGGCACACCGACATCACATCTTTACATACCGAGACTCCTGTCTCGGTATGTAAAGATGGTCACCCATCCACGGACCAACCCCGGCAAGCGTAGCTTAACCTGATCGTTCGACCTTTTGTATATTACACTACACACGGCGATAAAAAGAATATAAGTATTCAAAAATTTACATTTCAAGAATGAAGACAGCACTAACCTAACAGACGAAATGAATCCTCGTAAAAGTGTGCACGTTTCATCTGAGTTTGTATGTTGGCAATAAAAGTATCCTGATCTTTACGAGTTACCATTTCATTAGGTTAATACAGGGTGATTTTTTGAGACTGGTTACCTACCCCTACGGTAGGTAACATAGTTCATAGTCATTTATTCATTAACAATTTACATTGTGTTGAACATTACATATTAAAGTTATCACATGCATAAACAATACTACTTATACTACAACAACAATACATTTAAAAACCTTATTAAAATTGATGTGAAATGAGAGAGTCCAATTAATTTAAAATATGTCAACAATTTATTATACATGTCAAAAAAAAAAACACAACAAAACCGTTGAAGCTACAAGAAAGTGGTCTTAGAAGAATGTATTTAACTTTTTGAGAAATTTTTATCTGCATTCACAGATGTACCTACAGCCAGCAAGAAAATGGGCAATTTTCACAAAAACTTGTTTTGATTCCAATTGATCGTGTACTTATAAGAATCAAATAACTCAATCGAACCAACTGAGGTTTGAGTACTAGAAAAGTCAAAAATCGCAAAAAAACTTTTCCAATATATTTAGTAGGAAACGTGACTCCTACTTTTTTTTGTGACTGCCCGTTACAATCTGGCCTAGCTTATCTCAAAAAAACCCCTGTATATCACTCGTTATGCCTCGAAAAAGATATCAATAGTTAGTATCAATTATTTGGGGTTTAGGTTCTCTTATGTAAGTTATAGCCTTGCATAAAAAACAAATATTTTGTTTACATTGTTTATTTTATTAGTGGGGTCTCGTTGGTCTAGACTGCTGAACTTGAGGTCCTGGGTTCAATTCCCAGGTTGGGCATAGTGTTACTGGGTTTTCCGGTCAGGAATTTTCCATTAGTACCCCGGCGTCTGGATTTGTGCCTGGTTGATTCCAATAGGGTCGCCCCCTTACATGGGACTTAAACAGAATTGGCGAAATGTGGATGTACAGTCACAGACTTTAATTGATAAGCCACTTGGCACTGTTCGCATTTTAGTCGTGTAATCCAAATCGGGTTAAGTCGGTTATACTCGTACATCCAGATATGGAAAGTCATGTCTCCGTATTATAGAAGAAGAAAATTATATTTATATCATTACCGGTTGGCTAACCTGAGAGCCAGAACTACAAACTTGACAGCAGAGTCAACCAATTGCAGGTATAGCAACCATAACCTAGCGATGATTGTTTTAGCGTAGCCATAGTAACGAACAAGCTCAGGGAAATTCTAATTACATTTCGACAAATTCGGAAATAACGTCTCTGACATTGATATTTCAACTGTCACTGTCTTCGGATAGGTTTACAGAATTATCAAATTAATGAGCTCTGATTCAAAGGAGGTCTCAGTAAAGGAGTATCAAATAGATTCGAAAAACATTGTTTTTTTTTTTTATTTAGAACTTTATTAGTCAACCTCTATGGATAACACTTTCCGATTACTAGTAATTTGTCATCTTTTTTACGAGCATGCGATTAGAGTTCGTGTTTAATCTTGTAATCTCGTGAATGTATGAAACTGCAAAATTGAAAAGATTGAAAGTGGCTCATCAATTAAAGTCTTTCCACTTAAAAAAAAAAAAAGCGAAGTTCTTTCCACAAAGGGGGATATCGACCTTAACACAAATATTAACTTAATTAAGAAAAAGATCATGGACTGGACGCCGACCCCAACATAGTTGGGAAAAGCTAGGCAGATGATGAAGTAGAAAATATTATAGCTAATTGATTCATGCTTTCATCATCCTTTTGGGGGCACGAATTTTTTGATGCCCAATGAGTCCTCCCCCTTTTTTTCTTTTCAATTTTGTTTTATATAATTATACATAGATTCATTATAACTTACACTTAGCATCAAAATAAAGTACGTACGTATCTACTTAGTCCGTTCAGTTAAAAAGTAGGCTAAGTGCTTCTAAAGTCTTTTCTATATATTTTTATCGCTTACCGCTTCAGAAAATAACCTAGGCTACATTAAACCAACTTTTTCTCTAGTCTTTGCAGTACTTAAACTTTTCTTAAGAGTTCAGCAACTTACAAAGGGAGTAGGGATGGGATTCTACCTGAGAAATATTTCGGTTACGGGATAATTCCCGGTAAGTACCCGTGAAAATACCCATAATATATTGGGCGGGCAAATATTCGGATGATTTCGTTTTCTAAACTGACGGCGTGTATTTTCCTTAACATCTTTTACTTTTAAAAATATTTACCTCCACTAGTCGTCAAGGACTGGCGATAGTAACAAGATATTACCTTTGAATAATTGAAGCGTGGAATTAAAAAATGGGATAAGTGCCAAAAAAATTTGGTGGGCGCTTTGCACCTTTATATTGAAATGGCTGCCCAACATAGCACTTTTGAAAGACAACATTTTGGTTTTTTTTTGGCACTTAGCCCATTTGTAAATTCCACGCCTCAATTATAATTAAAACACCCGTCATTCGGGTATTTACCCCACTAATTATCAAGTGTTTTACCCTGTCGGGTATTTACCCATCGCCCATCTCTACAACAGAGCATAAAAGAACACAGTTCCACTATAAACGTGAACTTAGCTTCGACGTTCCGATCTAAACAAACAATGGAATTACATTCTATTCTACTATTGGATATCCGTAGCATACGAGATTCGTAGCAGCATCGGAGCGGAATGCTACGTGAGCGTAGCGGGGCGCGTAGCACTTCGCTACGAGGCTACGAAGTAATGTCGGATTTTCGCCGCGAAAGGCTTTTTTTTAAATGTGGGGCCGATTATGTAATTTAAATGATATTTTAGTTTCAGGTAAATGTTTACGTTATTTAGAACTACGATTAGCTCGTGACAGAGATGAGTGAAATAAATAAGGGGAGGACTATGTCGCAGGACAACCTGACCAACAAACTGGTTGCTGAAGAATGTTTTATTAAACTCATTTTACTAAACTAGATTTATAAATTAAATTCATATACTTACTTAAGTTAAAACTGTACTGTATTTGGTCAGCGAATAAAGGCATTTTATTATTATATTACCACAGAGAGTACATTAAATCAATGCGAATGTATTTAGTGAAAAAGTAAAAAAAAAAAGTACATTTTGACATTTGTTAAGTCTTGTCAAATGCATGGGCGATGAACCACTTGTAAAACTATGGTTTCTTAGAAGAGAGGACGTCGTATTATAACGCCCGTCTTGAACATCTGTAATTTTCACCAGTATTTAAGATTAAGAGCGCAAAACACTGGAACGCCATGGCGACGTCGCCAGGTCACGCTACCAACTAAATGTATACATTCATATAGTGGGTGGCTTACCCGTTCGCTTGGTTACATAGCCAACCATACATTTTGTTGGCGGGGCTGCGCCGCCATGGCGTCACAGTGAGTAACCGCTCTAAGTTGTCAAAAAACGCTCTGTATTTGGACAGCTGTTATTGTGGGACCCATTGGAAACCATAGATTTAGAAGTGGTTCGTCAAAAACCATTATCTTACTATGTCGAGTTAAATATATGTGCTACTAGCTGATGCCCGCGACTTCGCCCGCATGGATGTCGGTTATTATATACAAAACCTT
This sequence comes from Lithophane ornitopus, assembly GCA_948473465.1. Classification (NCBI taxonomy): domain Eukaryota; kingdom Metazoa; phylum Arthropoda; class Insecta; order Lepidoptera; family Noctuidae; genus Lithophane; species Lithophane ornitopus. Next base: position 9,371,719 of record OX419636.1, read on the forward strand.
ACTCGAGAACCACTGTTCTCGAGTAGGTAAGGTTTTAGTATATAATAAACTACTGCACCGATTTTCATGCTGTTTTCACCAATGGATAGAGTGCTATCCATTGGTGAAAACAGCATGAAAATCGGTGCAATAGTTTTTGAGTTTATCGCGTACAGGACGACAGACAGACGCGGCGGAGGACTTGTTTTATAATATGTAAGGAAGGATATAAGTCAAAGATGTTCCTAAAGATAATATTGAGGCCGTAGTCTGGCGTATCATTAAGTTATAATGAAGATATCGTGTTATCTAGGGGGTGATATTTTGTTCTGTACAACGGTAGGTACATTAATGATGAGCCATCACGTTTTGATACGAAGCAAAGTGATTAGTGTTTGATGTTCAATAGAAGCTGTATATAAATAACGGCCTGTAATCATAGCAGGGAAATTGCCAGTTCCCCTACTAGAGTGTATGAAACGTGTTTGTAAAGATAGCTAACTTTAGTTGAAACATTCAATTTGTAGTCTATTTTATTTTTATTTTTTATTTATTCGTCAGAAAGGTTTCAGTGTATTTTTATCTATAAAGGTATTTTGTACAACTAGCGCTTACAATTGCCACTAACAAGCCATTCCACACAATAAAAACTAGTACCTAACATTAAAGAAAGATACACACATAATATCTCGCCTGTATTCCCCAAAGGGGAGCTATAACAATTTTTTTTTTAATTTTTTTTCCTAGCCTACTCTGTCCCACTCTTGGGCAAAGGCCTCCCTCCTCTCCTTCCATCTTTCGCGAGCCCGCACGTGCTCTTTCCAGTTTTGATGGAACCAATCCAGCTCGTCCCGCCATCTCCTACGTGGTCTGCCGCGACCCCGTCTCACTGTCTCAGGGCACCAGTTCTGTGCTATTTGGGCCCACAGTTTGTCCGGCATGCGGCAGACGTGTCCTATAGTAACCAAAAAAAAAGAAACGATAAAGTCCCCGTAAACTAATGTAACTTGACAAATTCTACTTTAAAGAAAAAAAAAAAATTCTTAGTTAAGTAATTTTTTTTTAATTTTTTTTTGGAATCGTTTTCGGGCTTATAGTAATCTTTACACAGTCATTATTACTAATTAAGCTAAGTATGTATATTAGAAGTGCACGATAGGTTTTTTTACACATCTCTTTACATGTCGCCTGAAGGATATACAGGGTGTTTGGCAGAACGTTGAACATACGAAAATGGTGGATAGGTGGGGTCATCTGCTACTTACTTAGCCCTAATTTATTTGGCCCTAGGCCCCTGGTTTTTTTTTTTCTTAACTTTAAAGTGTATTTTTTATTAAAAAATGTTAAAAAAGGTTTTTCTTTTTTGTTGAATTACACTTTAATTTTAAGAAAGTGGTGAAACTAGAAGAAAGCAAAAATAAAATTTTTTTTATTTCCTGTGGGCCAAATAAATTAGGGCTGAGTAAGTAGCAGATGACCCCACCTATCCACCATTTTCGTATGTTCAACGTTCTGCCAAACACCCTGTATATATGTACCTTTTTTTTTGACGGTGGGAAATCATCAAATGACTTCTCCCGCTCTGGGCGGAGCGGGAGGGCGTGTCAAACTTTTACCGACTAAAACCCACCCGTGTTCCTTCAGTTGCCTATTGCCAGAGTCCCGGTATCCCTTTCGGACTTTCCTGCAACCCTGGCAGGATATAAATATACCTAAATGTGATAGTTGTGTAAGAAAACATCGTGAAGAAACCTGTACTTAATGGTCTGAACGCGACATGCAGTGAGCATGCGTGGGAAATAAATGGCAGTTCTTGGTCTGTATGAGAAACGTTTTGGGCAGTTATACTCTGCACACTTGGCGAATGTGAACTAGACATACAAAAGTGTGACTTTTGACCGTCACTTTTGCTACGTAACAAAAGTGTCGTTACTACACTTTTTTCTAGTGGAAAACTAAAGTATTTAAGGATATTATAAAAAGGGCGTGTACATTTATAGTGTATCGTTGAACTAGTGGTAATAAAGCGCGGGGTCTTGGATTCAATCCCCAGATTGGGCAAAGTATTGTTGGGGCCATAGGCTCGTCTCTACTAGATACGTGGAAATCAAATATAACTGGAGAAATGAAAAAGATACTATTATAACCTCTGCCTATGTGGGTATTTGAAAATAGAACACTGACCGAACTGATCATTAAACTCTAATTAACAGCAAAACAGTCAAATAAAAAAGGGTTTCTTTTAACAGCAATCAATCATGGTCCATGGTCCAGTCAGTCTCACAGTTAATGTATGTGCCGTGTTTGTCACCCATAGATATAGATATACATCTATGATGTAACCCTTTGGACCCTCGTCACTATGTGTTCCTGATACACATCCCTTTTTATACAAAAAAGTGACGTTTTCATTCAACAACGCTGTCACTGAGACTAATTAAAAAATAAAAAGCGCCCGAAAATAAAACCTTTGGCACTGTTGTACCCGAGGGTTTATGCGTGCATCTATTCAATTATCTATAGTACGACTGGGGACCTACCACCACCGCTTACAGCAGTATTATTTTAATATTACTTCAGTGTAGGAAAGAGATGAAGCTCTACAGGACGTATAGCCCCATCTCTTTCCCCCACGAAGTAAGATTAAAATAATACTGCTGTAAGCGGTGGTGGTAGGCCCCCTGATCTATACCTACGTATGTGGCTGGCCGAAATGAAATGAATTTCTAGGAAAAGTAAAACACCCTCTGTCCCACTCAAAGGGTGTTACGAGAAGGCTTCTGTCTGTTATGGTTAATAATAAAAACAGAGCTCATTCATGAAACATAAGGCAATTAATGTAAATCTGAAGACGCGTGTAAAAATGTATGATCAATATCAATTTCTATTTTCGTCTCAAGGATATAATATATTATGTATTCAAGAGAGATCATACATTAACTTTGTAATGCTATGGTAAACAGTCGATTTATTTTCAGGCCGGACATTGGGTACATTATTCTATATATGATTTATGTGGAATAGAATAGAATAGATTTATTTATTTACAATGAATGTAGGTACATATTATTAGGTGTTACAAAGTGATATGGTTCCTTGTACATTCTACCTTAACTGGCATGCAAATTTACATTTTAAAAGAATTTAACAAAACTTATCATCTAAGAATTCTTGTACTGAATTGTGCAAAAGTAATTCCGTAACATGCTTTTTAAATTTAGTTAGTGGTTGTTCCTTGACATTATTTGGTAACTTTATATAAACAAATGGTGCCATACAAATAACATTTTTTCTTAAAAGTGCAGTCTTAAAGACACCCGTGCTTAAAAGATTTTTATATTGGGATCTAATACTTATTGTTCTATTTCGAGTTTCTTTCAAGGTGGTAAACTGGTGAGAATTCGTTTTAACAAATATACATAATTCCAATATATAAAGACATGGGAAGGTTAACAGTTTATGAGACTGAAATATAGGTAGACAGCTGTCAGTTACTTTTAGGGCAAACATAGCTCTGATGCAGCGTTTTTGAGCTTTAAAAATACTTTCTTTCTCGCTACAGTTGCCCCAGAATATTACACCAAACCTTAAAAGTGAAACAAGTGGAGGTAGGTTTATATACGAGGAACGTATGGTGTGTGACGGGAAATCTGAAAAAAAACTTTTTAATTTTTAACCGACTTCTTCAAAAAGTAGGAGGTTCTCAATTCGTCTGTATGTTTTTTTTTTTTTTTGTGTATTTGTTACTCGATTTCTCCGCCAATTATGAATCGTTTTTGATGATTCTTTTTTTGTATGGTAGGGCATTATTAACTTAGCTTGTTTAGTTTTTGAGTTAGCTTAAATATTACGTATTTTTCCCACTTAGTTTATCTAGACGATGTTTTCATTTACTCCTTCACTGTTATTTACATCAGCTAGTGGTATTAGAATTTGTGTGGGGTAGGTACCACAACTAAAAAGTGAAAAATAGAAACTTTAAGTATACAAAAAAAAAACCGACTTCCAAAAAAAAACACTCAAAACTGAAAAATAACTTTAATTTCGGAAGTCGGTGGCAAAAAACGAAAATTGAAAAGCAAAGACACCGACTTCCGAAAGTAAAGTTATTTTTCAGTTTTGAGTGTTTTTTTTTTAAAGTCGGTTTTTTTTTTGTAATTTTTTTTTAAATTATTATTTCTGCTTCGTTGGTCTATAAGTGGTCGTAAGTGGTATTGCTGAGCAAGAGTTCCGGGGTACGATTCCCTGGTTGGGCAAAGTGGTATTGGTTGATGGTAATAGGCTCGCCTCCTATTACATAGGACTTTAACATGAGTGGCGAAATGTGGGTGTACTATAGGTACACCTCTGCTTAACCCTTCGTGGAATACAGGCGTGATGTTATGTTATTATTATGAATACTATGGTAAACTGACGATGTATTCGCAGCAGGCGTAGCATGACACTTTCTATTTCTACGAAGAATAGACAATAGCTTTTTCTATACAAAGTGACATTTCGTTTCTTCATTTTTGACATCGCACCGTAGAAATCCTTCTACAATCTGCCATTTTGTCTTTCGTTTCTGACGATCTTTGTCTAGGTCTTTTTATATGTAGACAATTTTGAAAGAAAGTTTTCTATCCCAACTGTCAAAATCAACATCAGAAATAAAATCCTATGACAAAACAAAGAATTCCGAGTCGAATTATGTAGAAGAGTGAATTTCGTACACAGTGCAGTTGACTCTTTCTACTTTGCTGCTGTCGTACTGTCTACACAGAACGTTATTTTTGTCTACTCTTCTGTCGACAAAACAAGTGCTAATGCTACGCCTGCAGGTCGGGCATAGGGTACATAGTTCTATATTGATGTTACGTGGAAGTTACCTCCTATATAATACATGGTGATTTTTAATTCACTGTTTACTTTTCAGGGCATGAAAGTCCTCATAGTTATGAGCAACTTTCATTATGATGCCAACTCTGAAATATCGAAAACAATATCAGCAATTTCATACAAGAATTCAATATTTATCCGATGAAAATGTATGAAACAGAAGTATTTTTTTTTTATATTTCGTAGTTGGGTCCGTAGTGGAAGTTGTTTATAATCATGAGTACTTTCACCTACTGAAAGGTTAACAGTGAATTAAATAAATATTTCTTTATACCCGAGTAAGGCGAATCCCAAAGGAGGTGTGTTAAAGTGGTTGCCCAACCTTGGATGTTGGCAATCGAGATTTGGTTGCCGAATTCCAAGGTTCGATTAAAAAAACGGATAGAAAGTTTCAGTAGTGACACAAAACTGACAATAGTTTGTAATTTGACTTTGGGTCCATTAAACCGCGATGAGTTTGGCTCTCATTAAATGCGGCTTTCAACTTTTAAAGGTCAAATGTGACACGTGTCGGCATGAAATCAATGGTAAAAGCTCATCATTAATCTAGTAAACAACACATACAATTATCCTCTTAAAAGATTAACCAATAAAGCCCTGTTTTCGTTGAACAGATCTAGCTATAATAGCAGTCTGTAAAGTTTGAAACCACAGCGCTATAACGTGCCATCGTAAAATTAACTTTATTGTATTTTATTGTGGTTTCCTTTTCAACAGCTGTCGCCAGCCAGTGAGCCATTGAGCCGTACACACATATCGGCTTTAATACGATCAAAACTTGTATGTAAGTACATAAATCATACACACAAATATGAACGTAGTTTTCGGTTTCAAAATAAATAGAAGCTCATTGCTAATGAAGATTGTTTGTAGTATATCGAAGAGGTTAAGGCACACATTTCGAGGTCATGGTTTGGATGGATGACCGTTCTTTATACCTAGGAGTTTTTCATGTTATTGAGATTCATACGGCAAGAATGTTTATTACGCATTTAAAAAAAATGCATTTTATTAGATTTGTTGAGACGAGAAACTTCGGTTTAAAGAAATTTATTTCTCATAAGAACTTACAGTCCGCATGAGATACAAAGTAATAATAATACAGAACAATACAATTTCCTCCAGAGTATTAGAAGTTATAATGTACATACATGTTTCTTAAGCTTATTTTTAAAAGTATTCACGTTATCGCACTCTTTTACATCGTCCGGAAATCCATTGAACAGCTGTGCCCTTCAAACAATATGGTTTTTCTACCGTAATTAGTGCGTACGCTAATTTGTTTTTATATCTATTTCTCAGGTTACATGACATTGTTTTTTTCTTTAGTTGTATGTTAGTTTGTAGTTATGTTGTAAACTTCTCTAACTTACCACCAGTATCAGGGTACCATAACAGAAATGGAGATCATAACAAAAAAGGCTTTATATAGTTTCAATTTCATTCCAATAAAGTACCTCGCTTCCATAGACTTTACACGTTAATAAAACCAACGCAGCGGTCGTGTGCTCCGACCGGACACAGCTAAGGCCGATTTTTGTGTTACTGTACCTAAATATTTTCATGTAATTCCAGGATTTATGTACCTCTAGGGAACAATAAATTTAATAAGACAGGCCTATCTTGCCCGTGATATAAAATCTATTAGTCCGTTGAGAGAATTTAAATGGCAAATAGGCCCTGTAATATCTAAAAGATTTTGACCAATTTATTATAGGGTGTACATACAAAATTGAACTATTATGTGATAAAGATGATATGGCTAGAAAGGGAGTGTCTACCGAGATGACGACTAATAGGATGGAAGAAAAAGACATGTTGCGCAGGCCAGAAATAAATTGGAATAGTTTATGGAGGGCAGGAGAATGAATGTAAACTTGAACTATTAGCAAAAAACAATTAAGCATTGGCTATATATTTGTGTGAGAGCAGTGGTGGCCCAGTGGTAACGGCCACGACTTATGAGTTGTAGGTCGTAGGTTCGAATCCTGACAGTCGCTTTACTTTGTTTAAATTATTTAATCGCCACTGCTCTCAAAACGGTGAAGGAAAACATCGTGAGGCAACCAGCATGTCCTAGAACCAAAAATACGAAGACATGTGACATCTACCAACCCGCACTGGGCCCGCGTGGTGGATTATGGCCCGCTCCCTCTTACAGAGAGGAGGCCTGTGTCCCAGCAGTGGGAACATTATAGGCTGATTAAGTAAGTTAAGTATATATTTGTGGATCATATAGTAAGGCTGAAGCTACATAGGCCGCAACGCGATGTGTCGCAGGTCGCATGAGCGATAGGATCGTATAGGCGCCAAAGCTAAAAATCTGGCATAGACTCTTTGCCTGATGTCAATGTGTATACAGGGTGTAAGGGTAAACACCGTTGTCACTCTAACCATGGGTAGTTAAATATAAAAATAAATGACCGAGTAACAATAAAAAAAAACTTTATTTTCATTAAAAGATTTTTTAAAGTTTCTATCCGACACCGTGCTCGCTAGCGAAACAGCTGACGTGTCTGAGGGAGGGGTTGCGCTCGCGGCCGGTCAGGTCACGTCTCGCACCCCCACCCGTGTTGAGACACGAGTTCGTTGCCCTAGCGCATAGGGTGAAAAGGTGAAATACTCTTGTAAAAAAAAAGTTGTAATTTTCCATTGATTTTACGTTCTATAAATGAAACCAAACCACTGGTTTCAAGGATAACGGTTTTTTTACCCTAACACCCTGTATATTACACCGTAACCCACGCGTTTTAAACCAGAGCGTGGCAAGAGCTTCAATTAAAAATAGATATAATTGAGTCCTTATCAAGAAGCTCTACTACATCAAAGTTCATCATCTGCTGCCTTTTCCCAACTATGTTGGAGTCGGCTTCCACTCTAATCGGATGCAGCTGAATACTAGTATTTTACATGGACGGACTGCCCATCTGACCTCCACAACCCAGATACCCCTTAGTAAGACTGGTTGTCAGATTTTCCGGCTTCTGAACCCGTAACGACTGTCAAAGAACTACAAACGACACCCAGGACTATATCAAAGGTATAAAATATCTAAACCTCAGAAATAAACTCCTCAAAGTATCGACAAATTTCAAGCACAAAACTCAGACCCGACCTTTTAATATTCACCACTTCTGTAAAATCTAACTTCAACTTTCAGCCAGAGAGCTCTCCAGTTCAACTTTACACGCCATTTTCACATCAACAGAAATTCAATCTTCTGGAAAACAAAAGAGATTTTAAACAAAAAGAGTGTTCTTGAAGAGACATTCCCTGTTTTACATAGAATATTATTAAGACTTATTATTCTTATATATAGCTTATTTTTCTGTCCGTGTTCGTAACATAAGTGCAAAATGCTGTCAACTCAAATAAGGTTTCGTGCATTATAATAATAGGTCTTTACCTATGAAATTGCCGTTTTGTATGAAAAAATTTAAACGAATTTTTTTCATGAATTTTTTATTTGTATTAATCGAAGTAATCACCCATGCAATCAATGCATCTTTGCCATCACAGTGGCAGTTTATTGATGCCCTTCTTAAAGAAATCAGCTGGACGGGAGGCAACAAATTCTTCAAAGGCATTTTGTACTGCCTCTCGGGTATTGAATTTTTTTCCCGCCAAGAAGTTATCCAAATTCTGGAAAAAGTAGTAGTCTGTAGGCGCAAGGTCTGGTGAGTAGGGCGGATGACGGAGAGCTTCCAACCCCAGTTCTTGCAACTTGGAGACCGTCTGCTGTGCAGTATGAGGTCGCGCGTTGTCGTGCAGGAGCAGCGGAGACGAGCGATTGACCAATGCTGGTTGGAGATGCGCCAGCTTCTCCATCATTGTGTTCAGTTCTTCACAGTACACATCTGCAGTAATGCTCACCCCGTTTGGTAAGAAGCTGTGATGAATCACACCGGCGCTAGACCACCAAACAGTGACCATCACTTTTCTAGGGGTAAGTTTTCGTTTAGGGCATTGTTTAGGTGCTGAACCAGGATCCAACCAACTTGCTGAGCGCTTGCGGTTATCAAACAGAATCCATTTTTCATCGCAGGTAACAATGCGGTTCAAAATTCCTTCATTTGTGTGTCTGTTGAGCAGTGCAAGGCACGTCTCGACGCGTACTTCGCGCTGGCGATCATTGAGTTCGTGGGGCACCCATTTGTCAAGCTTTTTTACCTTGCCAATTTGACGCAAATGGACCAATATTGTTTTGACGCTAACGTCGAAAGCTGCTGCTAATTCAGCCGTAGATTGTGTATCATCAGCTTCCACAATCGCCTTTAATTCGTCATTGTCGACCAAAGTCTTCGGACGACCGCGAGGTTCATTTTTCAGGTCGAAATTTCCAGAACGGAAGCGAGCAAACCAATAACAGGTGGTGCGTTGGTTTGTAGTGTTAGCTCCGTAAACGTCGTTGATGTTGCGTGCCGCATGTGCCGCGTTGCTGCCACGACGGTACTCATATTCCATAATTACTCGAATTTTTAACGTATCCATGATGACGAAAAAGATTGAAATGCGATGAAAATGTAACACTAATCAATAAAGAAATGACTACTTTTGGAAAAAAAAAAACCATGTTTTTAAAATAAAATTAATTTGAAATTAGAATTCTTAGCCAAACAAAAATTATTTTGATTTGAAATGGCCAGTACTGCAGAACGGCAATTTCATAGGTAAAGACCTAATATCTATGTATGTATACTACCACGTTGGTCTCGTGGTCGCATGCGCGACTGCTGAGCGTGAGCTCCTGGGTTCGATTCCCGGGTCGGGCAAAGTGTTTTTGGGTTTTTCCATTAGGAATTTCGTAACAGCCCGGAGTATGGAAGTTGGCGGTGTGTTACCCCCGTGCCTCGGAAAGTACGTTAAGCCGTTGGTCCTGCGCCTGATCTCTCTCCAGTCGTGTCGGATTGCCATCTCATCGGACTATGAGAGTGAGGGAAGAGAGAGTGCACCTGTGTCTGCGCACACACTTGTGCATTATAATATCTCCCGCGCCGAAGGCTAGTCTCCGTTGAGATTGGCCGCCGTGGCTGAAATCGGTTTGGAGGACTATATATTATATTATCTATGTATTTGTATACCAATAATAGCTTCGCACTACTCGCCCCGTCGCATCGCATCGCCTGCCCGCGCTATTAGTTTGTTTTCGCTTAGCGTTCTTTGTGACTTTATTCTCTTTTGCTCAGCTCCTAAGGGTCCTAGCGTGATGTTAAATAGCCTTCTTCTTCCTTCAAGAATTATTGGGCTTTCAAATACTGCGAAAGTGAGATTGTTTGTTTGTTACGCTTTCACGCTTAAACGGCGGATTTGGATGACATTTGGCACAGGGGTAGACCATGACCTGTAATAGCACATAGGATTTTTATCACTTTTTATCCCGATATTCCCACGGGATCGAGACTTACGCGTGAAACCACGGGGCAGCTAATGCAAAAAAAAAAAAAAAAAATCGACTGGAAGAGTCTAGAGATTAGCGCGTTCAAACAAACAAGGAAGGCTATATAACAGCAAAAAAAAGTCTAAAAGAATGCTAAGCGAAAACGAAGTACTACCGCGGGCGAGCGAGGCGATCCCGGAGCCGAGGATTTTTATAATATTGTGCCTCTTTTTTTTTTTTGAGGTTGCAAATGACTTCTCCCGCTCTGGGCGGAGCGGAAAGGCGTGTCAGACTTTTACTGACTAAAACCCACCAGTGTTCCTTCAGTTGCCTGTTGCCAGGGTCCCGTTATCCCTTTCGGACATTCCCGCAACCCTGGCAAGATATTGTTTTGTCCTGCTGGGGAGTTTGTTGCGCCACTTCTTCTTTCCTGCTAAAGCACTAGGCAGTGGTAAAGGGTGGACATTTTAGGGGGACTGCCTTATGTAATTTTGACGTTCGAAAAGTGCTGATTCTCAGCCTAGTTTTAATACATGACTTTGATTTTGGTTTTGTGTATCTTACGACTTTAACGCGAATGAAGTCGCGGGTGGACGCTAGTTTCGTTACACAATGCAGATTTATTTTCGGACGTGGTTTGCGTTCGTAATTAAATGTTGTTTGGAGTTGATAAGGGTGCCACCAGACTGTGAAGGGACGTGTCAATTCATTCATTTATAATTTATGCGTGTGAGTTTATTTTAAAAGCTACGTTGAAATGTCGAAAAACAGGGTTGTTTTTTTTTGTTGTAAATTTTGTATTTTCTCGCGCTCTGTTTTCAGTATATTTCTAATTTTTAATGTACGTTTTTCCTTTTGTTGTCTATTAATGTGTAGATAAACACATTGTTCAGTCAACACAAGTATCATAGACTCATGGTAGTAATAGGAACAGTGGGGTTATAGTCGGTAGGAGTCTGACATAACTATCCGTTCTCCCAAGACGGAGGGTATCCATGAGGATTTCCCAACGGAAAAAAAACATTGTGGTATAGAGAACATTGCTTCCTAGTAATCTTTCAAACAAATAGAGCCGTGATTCAAAAGCCTGTAAGTACCGAATTCATAACCACAAGTTACCACATTTATTGTTATGCACTTTGCTCGAAGCCTCCAGCCGTGGACTGCGATAGTCGGATAACTGATATATTGGCCTGAATACTATGTTTGTCAGGCAATTCGGACATCCCACAACGATGCTGGGGTCATTAGCTGGCTTATCTCGCGCTGCAGCCATGTGTGATATAGTTATGCGAAGCGTGCATGATATTATTACAGTTTGACTGGGACTTAATGGTCAAACGGTGTGATTGGAATCTAGGTACGAAAGACTTATTTGGGCTTTAAATACTGCACATAATAAGTACATATTTTTATGTATAGGTATATATTTTTACAATTCGGGGCTAAGTTCTAACCAGCCGCTTGCCGCGGTCGGTCCATGAATGAGTGACCATCTTAACATACTGAGCCTCCGTGCCTTGGGATGCAAAGTTGGTCCCGGCTGTCATTCGTGGGTCTTTGACAGTCGTTACGGGTCGTCAGAAACCCGAAAGTGTGACAACCAGTCTTACTACTAGGTTGTGGAGGGCAAATAGGCCAGTTGCTCCATATAAAATGGTATTCAGCTGCATCCAGTTAGACTGGAAGCAATTTGTTGAGAATCTAACCCAACACCTTGCGCGCGATCTGCATGAGTAGGCTGTATGATCAACGTGTCATCGGCAAGCTGAGGCGCGGTGCGGCGGCGACACGGCTCGGCCCGACGACCACTCGCTTCCTCGGAATCCATCGCGACGGACGATTCTCCTCTCTAATTTGCCTTTAATTGCTTGTCCGGGATAGTTTATAATTTGTGAATAAGCACAGCAATAAACCATTGCCTGAAATAAAGTCCACTTATTTTATTGCTCCCCGTGCTAACAAATTCCATCTACAAGTTAATCAGATCCATTATCGAGCAGTAGTGCTGAAATCTCAGGCGAATACGATCCTATCTTTGATTTGTACATTTTAATTACTAGAAGAGCAATCCGTGATTATTTGTAGGGCAATAAATTGCCCAAATAGCTCTAATTCCCAATGAATAGTCTGGTTGGCGCTATTTGTGTACAATGTGGTCTTAATTAGGTTAGTGGTTACCTCAAATATTCTATTCGGTCTTGGTATTTAGTCTAGATTATGGGTAAGCTTGTATTCCCCAAAGGGTAAAATGGGTAAGAATTTCGGAATTGATGGTTTATCGGAGAACACATTAATTTGATAATAGGTATGTCTTTTTTATATTAAGTTCTGTCATCATAGAAAAATATAGAAAGATATATAGATAAATTTGTGTATTCGTCACAAAAATCATTTATATAGAAAAAATATAGAAAGATAGACATCAACATTGGTGTACCTATTTGTCACAAAAACACGTCATCATCATCATAATCATCATTTCAGCCGAACCACGTCCCCTGCTGGACATAGGCCCCCCCTAAGCACCGCCACTTCGACCGGTTCTGTGCTTCTCGCATCCAGCGGACTCTTGCGGCCTTCACACGGTCATCGGTCCACCTGAAAACACTGATAAACACGTGCATATAAAAAAAAACCGGCCAAGTGCGAGTCGGACTCGCGCACGAAGGGTTCCGTACCATTATCTATAAAAACACGTTTGTTGTATAGGAGCCCCTTAAATATTAATTTTATTCTGTTTTTTAGTATGTGTTGTTTTAGCGGTAACAGAAATACATCATCTGTGAAAATTTCAACTGTCTGGCTATCACGGTTCATGCGATACAGCCTGGTGACAGACGGACAGACAGACAGAGGAGTCTTAGTAATAGGGTCTCGTTTTACCCCTTGGGTACGGAACCCTAAAAACTAAGTTAACTCTAACAAAACAAATCTGGTACGGTTTTTAATGATGTGAGAAGAAAAACAGTTAATGATTTCTAAACCTTAGAAATATAAAAATACTTGTAATTATTTATTGTAGTAGTAACTATCTAATTAATACCCTTAGTTTGGGTTCAAAGAAAATAATTCGAATAGTCAAAATGGTCGTCAGTATTGTAATAAGATGAAAAGCGTTCAGATTTTACAGCTTAAAGTAGGGTAATGAACGCTGACGGGGCGAAAGTAAAGAAGAGACTTTAGACAAAAAATAAATCCGCTTGAAGCAACTAATGGAGCCGCTTTTTTGTACGTTGATTTGTTAACAAAAAGATACGGGGACTGTTTGTTTTTTCGGGAGGAAAATCAAAAGGTAGGGATTACTATCCCCTAAACATTTTTGGTTAAAACTAAAAAAAAAATACCTAAGACTTTTTTTTACTTACAAGTCTGTGCGATGTCCCATCGGCAAAATGACTAACTTCCATACAAACACGCATCTCATTACAAGTTTGTTCAAAACCGTTGAATATTCAGCCAAATACCAAGAGAACTTGTTTATGAGCAAGTTTTATATGGAAATGGCTGCTTTTAAGATAAGTAAAACCTTGACGAAGTTTTAAATATTCAGTTCGGTTGAGGATGCTTCAATTTTCATGTATCGGCACGTGTGATCTATGCAAAGCTGATGAGTTTGTGAGGGTTACATTTTCTATGGAATTTAATAAGTCAGGTTTTTTAAGCCTTGTGGCACATGAAGATAAATTGACCTACATTTACATCTAAAGATCGATGAGCTCCGTAGATTTTTACAAGCTTCATATTAGTTTGCTCTGATCGTATATGTTTCCGGTTACACCAATTGTCATCCATTGTTCAAGCACTTCCTAGCATCCGATTGAGCTGAAACTTGGCATACTTATATAAATACCGAGATATTTTGACTCAGTAGATTTTACAAGCTTTATATTAGCTTGCTCTGTTCGTATGTTTCCGGTTACTCCAATTGTCATCCATTGTTCAAGGACTTCCTAGCATCCGATTGAGCTGAAACTTGGCATACTTATATAAATACCGATTTTGAAAAAATGATACCATGGAGTTGGTCTGACGATGGAGCCGGAAGTTGGCCATAGGAACTCCTCAATCAAACAAGATAGCACAATCATGTTTGGACTAATTGGTTACGTATTAATAAGTGCTTTGACAGTAGGTGGTATTCAAGGTCTGATGATGGAGCCGGAAGGTTGCCATGGGAAAACCTCAATCAGACAAGATAGCACCATCGTATTTGGACTCATTAGTTATGTATGACAAGTGCTATTACACTAGGTGATGGCCAGATACTGATGATGGAGCTTATCTTTAAGTGTATTAAGAACATTTACGCCTGTTTAAGTAAGTTTTATTAAGTACATTTTATTTAATTAAAAGCTTAAGACAAAGTCTGACAACCAGTCTTACCAAGGGGTATCGTATTACCCAGTTACTGTGTTGTGGAGGTCAGATAGGCAGTAGCTCCATGTAAAATACTAGTATTCGGCTACATCCGGTTAAACTGGAAGCCGACCCCAACATAGTTGGGAAAAGGCTAGACAGATGATGAGTTAATTAAAAGCTTGTTTTTAAGTTTTTAGTTTGCAGGAACAAATAGTTTTAGTTCTTGTTAGATTCTCTGACTCGGACACTTTTGCAGAGCAAAAATTTGTTTCATTAGTTAATAGCTTTCTAAGTCGCTACAACGGCCCCGACTTACGAGTTGTGTGTCGAGAGTCCGAACCCAGACAGGCGATTTACTTTGGGTAAATAATTTCATCACCCCTGGTCTAAAAACGGTGAAGAACATTGTAAAGAAACCAAAAATTCGAAGACTGTGACATCTACCAACGCGCGCATTAGGCCCGCGTGTTAGATTGCAGCCCACTCCCTCTCGAAGAGAGGACGCCTGTGTCCCAGCAGTGGGAACATTATAGGCATTGCAAGACCCTACAACTGACAACAACTCCTTGTGTCTTAAATTAGTTTTGGCAATATTTGTCTACGTTGTCCGATCAAATTATTTCGCACTCGGCGTTTCTGCTATTAGAATATTATTCTGATTTACTTTTGTAAATAATAGCTGCCCTGAATTTAGTATTCTGTACCCATTCCAGACGTAGTATAGAAATATTATGTTTACCTAAATGTTTCTAGGAATACTCACAACATGTCCTAATTTAAACAAAGTTACTTCAGACCCCTGTGGAGTAACGTTTCTGGGGTAAAATATATTTTGTTACAGACAGATTCATATTCATTAATATAACATCACGGCTGTTTCTCCCAAAGGGGAATGCAGACAGCCAAGATATACCTGCATTATACCAGTTATTTAAAATACTCTTGTTCCTAATGCTTTGCCGATCGTTGAGGCGACGCCGACGTTGGGGGTCCTATGTTCAGCAATTGAGGTCTTTTGGCAGAAATGAAGATGATGAATGATGAATGCTACGCTACTACATGAACACCATTTCAGACTCCAGCCTGCAATTGAAAATTCCCCAAACAGAAAAACCCAATAATACTTTGCCTAACCTAGGGATCGAACACAAGATCCCAACCAACGTACTCGCAACCCCCAGACCAATGAGGCTACCTGTATATGTGGCATAAGTAATAGACAAAAAAAAAAAAAAAGTGTTTACTCACAGAATACTTTTTTTTTACAAGTTAAATAAAAACTGTTAAATTGCAAAGTAGTTTGTTGGCAGACGTACAGGTACTTATGTATTAAATTTTTAAAAGAGGTTTTTGTGATACTAATGTTTATATCGACTGGAAAGTTATTAAAAAAATGTTGGTACTAAAAAATAAACTTAGTACGTTTTCGACCATAATAGTTGTTATTACAAATCTTTATTATTACTACAAGGTATCTCAGAAACATAGTGTAAGTTTCAAAAGTGTCTTCTCATAGCACAAGGAATCCACTTAACCCCTAATCGCTACCTTCACCCTAGCTCCACGGCATTGTGTTCAAGAAAATGGCTTGTAAGCTCACTAATCGTAAAATTTTACCTTTTTACTTACACCAGAATTGCGTATTCAGGGATAAGCTGAGCAGTTCGGTCAAGCGATTTTTTTAATAAGATTATCCTTATGTATATTATGTATTATAAAGACATAGAGATAATTCACTTTCTTCGTTCGTATGTGTTTCCGGTTACTCTCTTCGTCGTCCAATTTTTTGTATAAGTACGTAGGTACCTCGCGAGTGACAAAAGAAGAAAGAACTAAAGGGCTCAGACAAAGTGACATTCTCTTAGCGACAACGATGATGGAAAAGTCATAAATGTATTTGATTGACAAAAGCTTATGACAATCCTGTTGAACGACGTTATAGAAATACAAAACGCTTTGAAAGCAATTGCCACTTGTCTAGGCCGTCAAGACATTGGTAAGATCAAAGATTGAAATCGTTAGATTTGCCCTCACGGTACTAAGTCGCGCGAAAAAGTGTTCATACTAAGAAGATTGATCTCGCAGAATAAAAATGGCGTTTCCATGACAATTCAAGTCAAGTACTTACGTACTCTGCGACATTATGTGTCTGAGGTGTCGAAAAGAAAAAGAAACGCGACCATCTTTTGACGCCGCAGGGCGAATCTACGGTTGAAATCTTTGGGTAAGAATTCAAATCATTTTACATGTGCTTTGTACTCCAAGCTCTTAACCCTGCAGACTGTTATCAATATGTATGTAATTGAATATTATACCTATACCAAAGGTATCGATAACCAATCCTTCACATTAATAACGCTTATACAGAATAAAATGATATCAATAACTTTTCAAGGTCATGTGAAGGTCGCAATAATGACCCAATTTAAACCTAAACTGGTTTCACTTACATGTATATACTGATTTATGGCTATTTCTATGTACGGAACCGTCCCACGTGAAATCGTTAATTTTCCCGTCCCGATATTTGGAACGGGTCCCTAACGTCCCCAATATGATATTATTGATTTTAGGGTAAAGCTCTAGGGTTTTTGGGTTCAATAAACTGTGTGGAAATTGACGAGCATATTTTTTTATTTATTTATGATGTTGGGGTCGGCTTCCAGTCTAATCGGATGCAGCTGAATACCAGTATTGTACATGGAGCGACTGCCTATCTGTCCTCCACAACCCAGTTACTGGCTAATACGATACCCTTGGTAAGACTGGTTGTCAGTCTTTCGGGCTTCTGACGACCCGTAACGACTGTCAAAGATAAATGGCAGCCGGGATCAACGGCTTAACGTGCTTTCCGAGGTACGGAGGAGTCTCGGTATGTAAAGATGGTCACCCGTCCACGGACCACTTGTCCCATGCCGTCATGTTGGCACCATTGATTGTCAAGCTTAGTTTTAATACTATTAGAGGCCAAAATGGCTTGATCAGCAATGGTGCCAATATGACGGCAAGTGCGGCGGTCTGCATCAAACAGTAAAACTTCAAACTCTGTCAGGACATGTTTTCAGAGTCGCATGACACAATAGAACGAACGAACTCAATAAGAAAGCTAGACAGAGTTTCCGTAGTGTTTCAGTTCTTTCAATGCCAAAGGAAGAATGTTTCACTGTACAACGTGTTTCCTAGTTGGCACCGTTTACCGCTGTGATTTTGTCACAGAAAGCTATAACATTTCCTTTATTTCTCTCGAAGCGTGCCTTGAATGTGTGAAAAATTCAGTAGGTAACTGATATTTCAATATCCCCGATATTCGTTTACAGTAGTAAGATCGTAAAGTGTATCGTAGAAGGACATTTCAATAATTTTATTATCATAAAATATTTTTATCTAATTGTATATAATCTCAATGTCAATCTCAATCTTGATTTTGATAAACCATGATTGTATACATTTTGCATGCCTTACGGTAGAATTACTTGAAACATGTATGAGTTTGATTATAGAGACCAGCACCCTAATTGCGCAATATACGACCAATCACAATCTGAATCATTTTGAAACAGATTGCTAAACCATTGATCCATAAGTTCGAAAAAAAAATCTGCTCAAGAACGTAAATAACGCAATGAATGTTGTTGAACTGTTAAAATGAAACAGATTAGTTTTAATCGTTTACGCAATTAGATAGCAGCTTGTACCGATTTAGTTAACCCTGATGTGCGGAGTACTGTACAATTGAACACCACTTCTTCGAAGGTCTGGGCAATACAGTACATCCACATTTCAATTCAACTCCCATTCCCATGTAATAGGGGGCGTCAGACAGTATATTCTGTCTGGCATTAATGCTGAAACGAGCCTTTTTAGCGCAGCCGTGAGGCACACATTATCGTTGTAAAAACATAATTTATTCTTTATTTTGATATTTGTATTTTGTGTTTCATGAACTGTGTCCGAATAAACGTTATTCTTTCTTTCTTTCTATTCTTTAATCCTTCCACGAAATCGAGACCAGAGACTCTAGACAAAGTGGCATTCTATCAGCGATAACGATGATGGAAAAGGCAAAAATCTATGGGACTGACATAAGCTATCGAAAAGCTTATGTCAATTATGTTGAAAGTCGTTGTAGAAATACGAAACGCTTTCGAAGCGATTGTCACTTGTCTAGGCCCTCAGGACCTCACTCTCAGCAGTCACACTTGCGACCACAAGACTGTGGCGGTATCTACATCGTCACATGCGAATTACGCATCAAAGATCTGATGTCACACAAAAATTCTGACGTCACATAAATCCTGCATCGCGCAATTAAAGTTTACCGTGCAATGGACATATATACAAGAACCCAACATCAACCGTTGGGCAGTTGCCCGCCAGACACAACACCCGTCTGGTCGGAGGATCCTCCCTTTTCTATGGTTTATGAGTGAACTTTACACCCTGTTCCTCATACACCTAAAAGACTAACAAGTAGTCAAGGCCAAGTACGCAGAAATTCGTACCCAATAATAATTAACTAGCTTCTAAAGGTTAAACTTCATTCATTATCATTAACATGAACACAGAGCTCGAAATCGCCGGCAGCGTCTCGAGACGGCATTGCATTGAGCGCACAATTTCTGTCATCGATCGTCTCCAAGGCGTTTCTGTACGCTATTTGGGTGTTCAAGAGCTACACGTTCAAGCGACCCGTTAGCAACTGCGGAGAAAACAAATGAAAGAAATTGTTTTTTAGAGCATTACACGACAGTCACCACTATGAGACTTGCGGAGCAAGACGGAAGCAGGTGACGCGCGCGCATGTCGCTTACGGGGTGTCTTGCGTGAGCAAATACGACGCGACGCCACACGATACGATGCAATGCGACGCGTTGCTACACGCGACGAATGTCCTACGTGATTTTGGCCATTACTCGAATCATGGAGAAGTATACTACAATTTTGCTTGAAAGTTCATATTTAAAGTACAACGCTTCTGAACCAACCATTTCGTAGTTCGTGGTGTCGCGTCTGATCACCCTCAAAACAATTATGCGGTACGTCGCTGCAGACTGCCATATAGGCCGCAAGCAGGGTATGCTGTTGAGTTGATCGCGTTCGTCGCGTTTGTAGCGTCGCATCGCGTCGTTTTCGTCGCTTACGCAGGACACCCCGTTAGACGCGCAAGTCGCATCGCCCGCCGCCGTAAACGGGGCTTTCGTGCGAGGAAACTGACATGTTTGAGTTGTCTGGAAAGTGTTGACAATGCCGCCTCTAGTAGCGGACGCCGAGTCATCTCTGAGCTCTGTGAACATTAATGATAATTTATTAAGGCCCCCACTTTAAAAGTTCACAGTAATTGCGTATTATGAATGAAAATAGTTCTCTCAAAGTTTACCGAAAGTTAATTATAACCAGATAGCTCGAAGTTAGTGATAATATTGTTATTTAAAATTAGTTTATGTTTGGTTTTGGAGATTGTTTATCATAGTTATAATTGAGATAGTTTATTAAGGCAGACATTAATATTTAGTTAATTAATAATTGCGTTGTTGATGTATCAGTGGCGTTCTGATTTTGATTTCTGCGTCGAACAGTAATTTTTTTTAGAGCTCCTTCTGTATGAATATCTACTGGAAAGGTACAATTCCGTAGCCGCAGGCGGCAACTGCAGGTGACGTGTCGCCGCGACACTCACTTCTATCGGGGTGTCCTGCGTGAGCGACGAATAAGACGCGACGAACGCGATCAACTCAACGGCATACCCTGGTTGCAGCCTATATGGCAGTCTGCGGCGAGACACGACGTAACGCGTACTTGTTTTGAGGGCGACCAGACGCGACACCACAAACTACGAAATGGTTGATTCAGAAGCAAGCAATATTGTACAGTATTTCTCCATAATTGGAGACGTAATGACCAAAATCACGTGAGACATTTGTCGCGTGTAGCATCGCGTCGCATTGCATCGTGTCGTGTCGCGTCGCATTCGTCGCTCACGCAGGACACCCCGTTAGAAATGACGTGGTCCACTGCTTCGGACCGACAGCTTCCGCGGCGTCGTCGCGCAACGGGTATGTGCCCGTCGCGATACCAAACACCCACACTAACCTATTAAACAGAAATATATATATATAAAAATCCGGACCGTTGTCGTTAACAAGAGGTCTTAAGCACCGTTCATTGTCAGTTCTCTCTCGCCACTTCAATCAACTCACAGTTATTTTAGAAAACTATTCTTATTTGGTAAGAAAAGCAATAAGGTCAAACAATACATAATTTTCAAATAATCTATAACAATCATTAATCTACTAAACTTGTCCCATCGAATCAGAACTGAACTGTTTGTAAACGTCAAAACGTCTGGATTGATAGCCAGAAGCAAAGACAATTGATGACGTCAGCGACTAGACAAACGACGATAACAAATGGCACACAGTTTGTTCCAGTTTGGATTGTGACCAAGATGACATTGAGATGGTTGGTCGCTGTCAGAGTGATTTAAGATCAAGGACAATGAAACTAGAAGTTTGATTTAACTTCGACTGGTTTTATGATTCTTTTCGTGAAACATTCAAGAACAATATTTTTTGCTTATGTATAGGGTGAAATCTAAAAACCAGCCAAATGCGAGTCGGACTTATACACAATGGGTTCCGTACCGATCGAGCGTCGAAAAACCACGTTTCTTGTAATAATTATCAACTTTTTTTTTTAATAGGTACACAATCGGTGAAAATTTGAACAGTCTATCTATTACGGTTCATGAGTTACAGCCTGCTGATAGATAGATGGACGGTCGGAAGGAAGGGGAGGCTTAGAAAAGGCTTAGTAAGGTAAGGCTAGCCCACCTCACCTCGGTAAAAAATAAAATCTTTTAGTCGTTTTTCACGCAATCTTGGGCACTTAAGATTCAGCAACATTGAAAAACTGTCAAAAACCTCTGTATAACTCAATAATGGTACTTAGAGCTGTGTATATGCAGAATCCTACTTCCTACTAATATTATAAATGTGAAAGTTTGTGTGTTTGGATGTTTGTTACTCAATCACGCAAAAACAGCTGAATGGATTTGGATGAAATTTGGCAAACAGATAGTTTATAACCTGGATTAACACATAGGATACTTTTTATTCCGATATTCCCACGGGATCGAGACTTACGCGGGTGAAACCGCGGGGCGCAGCTAGTATTTTATAAATAAAATTCCACAATGTATTAAAAATCAATTAATAATTTCGGCATAAGATAAAACAAAGCCACTTTTTGAAACAAACCTCAAAGGTAACCTAAAATTGTAATTTAATTTCTTTAAAATGTAGACTTTCGCGTTAAGAGTTAATTTTACTTTGCTAACACGTTCTTCGTCTAGGCGAGATATGTTAATAGGTACAGTCAGGGAAATTAATTATAAAGCCAATTGACATATAACATCACGCGTATACCAGCGTATATAAAAAATATAGCAGCGTTTTATATCCCAAAAAAATTAAAACAGTGTGGGACGGATGGATCGATGTAGAGGAATGACTCTGTTGCTACGGCGTAGCCACCGTAGCATTGCTACGAGCTTGCTACGAAACTTTTCGTAGAACATTGTTATTGTTATGGAGACATTATGTATTTTTTCTGTGGCATTATGTTTTTTTTCATTGTGTATTTTTTCAGTTAATGAGTTTAAAATAATGAAACGTTATACCTATATATAGCAAATAAACTAATATATTCTTTCGTTTCACAATGTTCACTCCAGTAATAACACACATTATAACTTCTAAGTATTATCGATTTTTTATTATCTAAACGTGAAACTTCTACATAATTGAATAGAAAATAGACATTTTAATTAGTTTATAATAAGTAAATAATTTTGTTTAAAACATTATTAATTTATAAAACATTGCTGTAAGTATATTATTTGCATCTAATATTAAACACCAATTATAAATTTACACTTGAATAATTTTGATACAATATTAATTAAGAAATTCTCATTAGCCATCTAAATTACATTACGCCTTGAGTTCAAAGCCTCAGTGTACCAGACTTGGAATCTGAAAAATTCACTCTTTATCTACAGGATTACCTTCTAAGCCTTAAAATGTAATAATCCGGAGAAATACTGACCTAAAACCTTCATAAAAATAATCTCTAAAGTCTGGACGACGAAGTCAGTATTATTAAAAAATAAATTGTAAAAATTAGTAATTAATTATCTTAAACTAATATTATAAAGCTGAAGAGTTTGTTTGTTTGTTTGAACGCGCTAATCTCAGGAACTACTGGTTGGAATTGAAAAAATCTTTTTGTTTTGGATAGTCTATTTATCGAGGAAGGCTATAGGCTATATAACATTACGCTACGACCAATAGGAGCGGAGCATAAATGAAAAGTGTTGCGAAAACGGCAAAAATTATTCCTTTTTGAGAGCTTCCGTTGCGTGCGCTGCGTAAACGGTTTAAGTTACACAAATATCATGTATAATGGAATTGTTCCTCTTTAAAAAATCTAAAAAAAAGTATGTGGTGGCATATGTCTATCTTTTAAGATTGACTCACTATAACCTTTTTTATGGTAATCAAATTTCTTCGAAGTTAATGCATTATTTGCGAAGGAGTTTTATCGACATAATATTAATTCTTATTCAAATAAATAGTTTTAACATCAAGGGTATTTATGTAGCAGTAAAATACTTTTTAATTCATTCGAATGGGACATTTGATTTCGAAGATATCACGAGTATAAAAATGCAATACGCGAACCGTTCGACTCCGGCGCCGCGCCTCCGCGACGTTCCCTACTTTAGAGAGGAGAGGATGAGCACACGGGCAGACATGACCTGGAATAGGACATAGGATACGTTTTATCTCTATATTCCCACGGGATCGACATCTACGCGGGTGAGACCGCGGGGCACAGCTAGTCTTAAGTAAAGCGTGTATTAGAATTGTGTGTTCGGAAGTCGGGGTGTTTGCTTTTCAATTTTCGTTTTTGGCCACCGACTTCCGAAATTAAAGTCACTTTTTATTTGTATTTTTTTTTAGAAGTCGGTTGTTTTTTTTGTTGTAAAAAGTTTTTATTTTTCACTCTTTAGTTGTGGTACCTACCCCACACAAAATCGAATACTTCTACCTGCTATGTAAATAACAGTGACGGAGTAACTTAAAACATCGTCTACATATACTAAGTGGGAAAAATACGTAATATTGAAGCTAAGCTAGCTTTCATAGCTGCCTATATTCAGCAGTGGATGAATGAGGATGAAAAGACGGATGAATAAAAACTCTGATCCAATGAAACGAGTCCTCCATAAGGCACCTGTCCTACCGACGAGGAAGCGACTAGCTAAACACCGATTTTCTCGCTCAGAAACGAACAAAAAATATTAGGTCCCGTTTATGTGAAAGACATACATATGTAATACATACATACTTACAACGTGCCGCTACAATGGCGACATTAATTTAACACACGGGTAGGGCTAGTGGCCAGTAATCATAAAAAATATAATAAAATAAAATAATTCGTAAATTGAAAAATTTAAATTTGCAAACAAACTAAATAATAAAAAAAACATAACTAAAATTGAGATCACTCTGTGTAAAAGATTCATTCATGAAGCTACCTACCAGCTGACTTACGTTCGCGCGTTCTAGCGGTCCGATGACCCTTTGTCGGCATAATTTCTAAGAAATTGCGCAGCTTTCCTTCTATTCGCCTACATACTTATGATCCGTGACCCCGGCAAATGAACTCTTCGCTACAGTTCTTTAAGGTTGCTCCAAGATGGTAATTTAGAAAATTGTAAATAAATCAATAAATAATAACATTTAATGAAATTCAAATATTTTCATAAAACGAATACGTGTGTTAAATTAATGTCACCATTAGAGCGGCACGCTGTATAATATGTTTTTATGGTTTTTCGTGGTATGCTAAATAATCCACAAATATTAGAATCTTTGGGATTGCTCGTTCCAAACAGTAGGCTGCGGCAAGGTCCCGGTTGCCCGTACAAACTTGTTAAAGTTTTCACCAGTGGGGCGGGCAATACAGATACTCAACAGCGTGTCTCTGCGATTGGATATCTTTACTGGCTCATTGGCGGAATTCTAGAGGGTGACACTGAACACAATATAAAAATACCACAATATAAAACATTTCATGTTTTATTGATGTTTAATTGGTTTTTAAATGACGTCTCTGACTGTCAGATTTGTGACTGCATTGTTGTATTAGGTTCCTATCTCTAAAAACTAATGTAAGTGGTAAGAATAAATAAATAATAGTTGATCACTAACTGTTCCTACCGCCAGCGAGTATCTACTTGTTTGTTGCAGCGACAAGAGCTATCAAAGAGAGTACTCGCTCAGTCACGCTTACTTGGCAGGCGAAACACTCTCTGAGAGACTCAAACTTCCTACATGCAACAAGCGAGTAATCGATCGTCATCGTCGCGTACTCGCTGCTCATTCCTCGCTAACTCAAACTCAAACTCAAAGCATTTATTTCAATTAAACCATTTACAGGCACTTTTGAATTGTCAAGGAGTCAGTCAGTCAGAAATATGAAGCTAGTTGCCCATTCCAAAGCGTAGTAGGTACCTATGGGGAAGAACGGGCAAGAAACTCCATGGACACTCTTTTAAATCAAAATATTGTAACAATATATTGGTTACATCATTTATGTTGAAATTATACATGTGAGAACTATGTAGAAAGCACGTTAAAAGCGTCCACAATTATAAAATAAAAACAACGTGTAGGTATATTTAATATTTTAGTTAAGACTTCGCATAATCATGGTTTTCTCTTCTTGTTCTTACACACTATTGTCTACATTTCTTTCTCATTTCTCCTTTCGCAGGTCTGCTGGAAGAAATTTCTTAAGAAATAAGCAATACCTTTCTACTCATGTTATAATTATGCCGTATCTCCATGTATTTTACTGTGTGCACATAAATAATAAAATAAATGAATTGTTTATTCAAACATTAAAATAAGCCCTGGCAGCTAAAAGATGACCAGTCACAACTGACGGCGCCCGTTCACGAACATGATGCATGGATCAGCACCATTCAGCTCAACCATTTTGAAGGGAGCTAAATGATCCAACACACGCGCCACCATCAGCGAGACATTTGAATGAGCATGACATTCCAGCCGCCAGGGCACATTCAAGTCAATGAAAGACAAATTACCCGGTAAATGGTAGCTCTATAGTACACTTACTCACACCTGTGCAATTATATAATACAAAGGAGATTGAGTTTATACAATGCAAAGATGGTCTTACAATCTTCAGCAGCTCCAACAGTATTTTCGAATGTTAATTAGTTAGTTGTGGTTGTGGAGCAGGACCAGCATTAAGCCAAGCATTTTTATCAGAGATGTAATCCTCCAACTTATAATATGCCTGCCTACATACTCATTTTAAGTTGCAAGCTCTCCTCGCTTCTCGTTAATCGCCGGCGGTGGGGCAGATGCCTCATAAAGTGAGATAGCCGTATAAACGAGAAGGAGGGAAAGGGATATAAAAAATACTTACAAAGACTCGGCAAAGCCGAAAAAGTCGTAAACCTTCCGGTAAATTACTGTCAGCAAATTGTAACAAGGGACCGGGTAGATCGGTATTTTGTCGACTAAACCTCGGTTGGTACTGTTAAAGAACTAGGGTTGTAACGGAACTCGTCTGCGAAAACGAGGAACTTCTGCGAGAAATCGTATTTCCGCAAATTTTTAACGGAGTTGTAGTGAAAATCGGCTCCAGCTTCTTTAAACGTGGTAGAAATATACCTCAACATTGCATGCCTCAAGTGGAGTCGGTTTAATTTATGAATTTGAAGTGTGTTTTTTTATGAAATATAGTTTGCAACTTAATTTTTTTTTTACTTACTGGTATTTTTTAAAATTTAATAATTGTTTGAAACGTAAGGACAATATAAATGCAAATCTCAGTGCCACTTCTAAACTATATTACGTACATAAAAATGTCTGTCAGTAGGTTTATCACAATACTTATTATTATTTTTATCTGCATGATTATCCTCAAAAGGAAAAAGGTGTGAAAATTTATGTAGCCTGTCAAAACAACACGAGAGTTTGTAAACAAGGTTTTGAGTGACAGTTGCGTTTTGTTTTTGCAACAATCCGTATTCATTTGTTACTCGCCTGTCAGAAACTGGTGTTAATAATTTAAAAGCTTTTGGGAGTGTATGCAACAGTTTGTGGTTTGTAGGATTCATAAAATAAAAATGTTTTTTTTTTTACCTCAGGATAAGTGGGTACTTTCAGAATGCGCCTGCGTCCCAGCAGTGGGAACATTATAGGGTAATGTTATTATAAACGGGTTCGTATTTTCCACTGTGAGTCACCATTCCTATTGGAAAAGTTCAAACATGTTTAGCCCAAAATTCAGCTACGCGAACTCCGCTCACTGACATAGTCATAAGATCCTCAAGTGCTCAGGTGACAGGGCGGCGCAGGATGGAAGGTGGGCAATTGTCTGTGGGAAGATGGCGCATACGCCCCTGAGATCAGAGGGCCTAGACAAGTGATAATCGCTTCGAAAGCGTTTCATATTTCTACAACGACTTTCAACAGGATTGACCTAAGCTTTTCGATAGCTTATATCAGTCCTAAATTTTTTTTCTTTCCATCATCGTTATCGCTTACAGAATGTCACTTTGCCGTCCATTCTAGGCCGTCCATGAATTCTCATCTGTGGCGATTGTCTTTGCTGCGGCAAACTTGGGATCGAAGACTATTTAGAGATTTCCAAGTCAGCCAACGCGTGCCCAGATGGAAGGCTCTTAGATGATTCGATAAAATAACTATACAAATAGCTTACGTGGTTGTCGTCTGGATATTGATGCTTCTGAGGTTGGAAAACGTTTATACAATGCGGAGACGACAATACAACAATAAATGAAAACACTGGCAATACTAATGCATAAGAGTATTTTGGAACTATCAGATAAATCCTAACATGGAAATTAAAAAAGTCATTTTTTCAAACAAACTAAATAATAGTGATGGGCCGACTATCGGGTTTGCCGATCTTTGACTAGCTATCGTAACTAAACTATTGGATATATTTGATTAATTTTTTGTATGTAGACCGAGAACGTCATTAGATATACGGAGTTTTATTTTTTGTCGTATTGTCATCTCCACCTTGTATAATGCTACCTTACCATGTTTACAAGCAAATAGCAAATAGGTAATCCGCTTTATCGATTTCGATAACGAAAAATAATAATATAAATAAAATAAAATAAACAAAACAATAAAATAAATAAAATAAATAAAATAAATAAAATAAATAAAATAAATAAAATAAATAAAATAAATAAAATAAATAAAATAAATAAAATAAATAAAATAAATAAAATAAATAAAATAAATAAAATAAATAAAATAATATAACTTAAAATAAAATAAATAAAATAATATAACTTAAAATAAAATAAATAAAATAATATAACTTAAAATAAAATAAAATAATTTCCCTTTGAAATAATTTTCAATTTCTTTTAAGTACTTTTAATAACTCGCCAAATTCAGTTTTAAATAGCCGGTCATAACCAAAGCAATAGAGTTGGCCTATATTATAATCGATGTGAAAATAAGGGTAGGCATAACTCATAGACATGTTGCCCAAACAATTCACGAGTCCGCATGAAAACGATTGCAAACAAGGCCCGTTCCCATTTATATTCAAATCCGCCTCCTAACAATAAGCCGACCAATCGGAATTGATTGTTATACACAATCTAATATTGGTAGAACCCTTCCTACGCAACTTATTTTACAGCTGGTTCTTAGGCTATAGATAGACGGTTAGTGAGAACTGTCACTTTACATTTTACACATAAACAAAACACAAAATGATTCGATAAACTGGTTTTTAGCTTGTCATATAAAATGAGAAGCTCGTGGCTAAATAATAACAGCCCCACGTGTCGATGTTAAGCTACACTTGCGGGAGTTGGTCCGTGGATAGGTGAATATCTTTACATACCAAGACTCCTCCATGCCTCGGAAAGCACGTTAAGCCGTTGGTCCCGGCTGTCATTCATGGATCTTTAACAGTAGTTACGGGTCGTCAGAAGCCAGAGTCTGACAACCAATCCTACCAAGGGGTATCATATTACCCAGATGGGTTGTGAAGGTCAGATAGGCAGTCGCTCCATGTAAAATACTGGTATTCAGCTGCATCCGGTTAGACGGAAGTCGACCACAACATAGTTGGGAAAAGGTTAGGCAGATTTTTTATATATTAGAGTTAATATAATATTCTTTTAATTTAACTTCTGTAAGTTACGATTTCACTCAAATAAATCCTTTGCTCAATAATTAAGATAAAAAAAAACTGAAGTTTTTAAGTATTTAATAATAAGCGTCCTTTCTCCTACTTCTTTTTTTTTGATAAATAATATATATTTTATTTTTTGTTTCTATTTTTTTTTCCTACCACCTGTATGTGAACGAGTAGATTATGGATCATAATAAAAATAAATTTAAATTGAAGTGTTACCCAATCGACTTTAGTCGGTGACCACCTATTTTTGGGTTCAAACAACATTTCTGTACACACGGGTACTGACCACTTCATGGTTAGATAGAATATTCTGAATTAGGTAGGTTTATTGGGTATTGGCTTGTAACTGGGTTGTGGAGGTCAGATCTAGGGTCTGTCCTCAAGCTATGCTTTCCAGTTTATGCTGTTCTCGCATTGTATAGGATTTCCGTACAATGAGAGGTCAGCTTATACTGGATATACATAACTTGATATGTAGCCGTGTGTACCAATAATTAGGTATCCGGACCGGAGTAAGTCAATAGAAAGTTTAAGTTATTATTATTTCGTGACCTTTCGCTACTGAATACGAATTTTCTACCCGACCGCTCGAGGGATTTGTTTCAGAACCATAATTTTGGCGAACAAATATTTTTGCAAACATAACAATAAAAAGCATATTTTAGCTCACCGAAGGATATTGCTGACACCCTTTTAATCTTGGGTTGCCTTTTAACAATAGTCACAGTACCTTCGTAGGTATGTAAATAATAATTGAAATGGTTCCAATGCCTCTTTCCATAACCTGATATTGTGATTTATACACGGAAAACTTATCTTTTTATTAATGAATGTAATGTAAATCAGTTGTAATGTATATACAACATTCGTTTTTGTTGATGCTTAACCCGGGGTCTTGCTTAAAAGGGGTAATTTTACTCATCATTTTAAACAACTTTTTCTATGGAACCAACCTCGAAATCGCGAAACAAAAAATCTGCCGTTCCATACATTTGTGTTCAGTTAAATCGACAAAATGTATGGAACAGCTGATTTTTTTTTCGCGATATTTATTCAAAATGGTGAGTACAATGACCCCTTTTTGGGTTTAGCATAAACAAAAACTAATGTTGTATATATATTTTTTAGCTTTCTATGACTTAGATTTTTTACTTTAAGTAATACATAGCTATGTATCTAACAATAAATTTTGCTCAGCTCTGACAGGATATACGGCATACGGTATACAACGGCTCTTAGCTCTAAGTTAACATATTGTTTTACCTTATCTAACGCAAATAAATAAATAAGTGAATACATAGTTAGTCTTTTTACCCGACTACGGCGAAGAAAAAAGGAGGGTTATGATTTTGACCGGTATGTATGTATGTATGTATGTATGTAGGTATGTTCATCTGTTCCCTAATATCTGCTAAGTCACTCATCACAATTTGACAAGTGAGGTATCGTTGCGTAAGCGTCTTGATCGTCCGCTGGTTATAGGCTATGTGAGGTCACATTAAATTAAAAATTGCGCCCTCTAATGGACATAAAGGCAGGAACTTAAAAAAAAAATTGTTTAATCGTACCATTGGGTATCAAATAAAAGGGCTTAATGAGCACATTTCTTTCTCTTTAATAGTTATTCAATTTAACAACACATTTCATAGCTACATTTTCAATTAGAAATGTTACCAATACCAAAATATAATAATATCGATACGAAATTGCACTTGCAAATCGATTACAATAATATCAATATGAAGATACGTAAGTGAATTTATTACTTACATAAATCATAACTCGTAATTATGTTAATAAATAGCGTTTAGTTATATTTTTAAATAAGTATATTATATTTTCTAGTAATGTAATAATTAAAAATAATTTTTAATTCGATTATTGATATCGTTTAGCATAGTTTATTCCTAATAATGTAATTATAGTGCTGGCAACATTTGATGTAAAACTCTATCTGGCATTTGTCAATGCCAAAAAGTTTGACTTCTCCCGCGTGTTATCACGAGCAACGAATTAGTTTCGTTTTTTTTGTGAGTATTGTGTTGTTTATTACTGTGTTTCTGGACCCCGATTTTTCTACCATTTACGACTACCTTGGCGGTTGAAACTGAGGATAATGTGCTAAAATTCATTATTTTAATTAATCATTTAATAGTTTATTTCATGATACCGTTCAAATCAAAAGTATCAGGTGGTAAACTGTAAAAAACGATATAATATTTTTTTGGTGTGCTTCAAATATAATACTAATTATACTATCAAATTCTATATTTATTTTCCTTTTTTATGAAATATAGTTCATCTTTGTCGGTTCTGGCCGAGTCTTGTGGGAGACCCTGACATTGTCCTTTTACTAGGTACTTAGCCTCAAACCTATAGCACAGATTATTAACCCTGGTAAAATTACAGAAGGTCCACTCCACACCAGAGTTTGAAATCTGTGTTAAGCATCCTTTCTTTTATGGCTTCTTTAAAACTGATACGTTCAAGGGCAGTGTCAATGATGAGTTTGGAAAATCTTTTTTTTTTTCTTTATCGTCATGATATCCCAGCACGCCTTTGGACTTTCTGACAGCTGATTGAATTTGACCTTATTAACATAATTTTGATCAACGGTGACCAAAAGGAAGTAAAAACTGTCAACTGAGTACTCTGGCAAACTGGTAGCAACAGAGATACTGTGATACTAAGACGTAAGTTACTTATGGTAATTCTGAATATCCTCTCAACAAAATCTGTTAGAAGATTTTGGTCATCAGTGGACTTATCTTATTTTTATGTGAATTTGAAGAGCTTACGCTATGATTTTATGTCATTCTATAGATAGTCAGCCCCGATGCAAGCCTTTTTGACTGGATAATCTTGTTACCAAGAGTCTGCGACATGATTAATATTTGTATAGTTGTATCGACACAATTTTACTCAAACTCAAAGCATTTACTTCAATTAAACCATTTACAGGCACTTTTGAACTGTCAAGGAGTCGGTCAGTCAGAAATATGAAGCTTTTTACCCATTCCAAAGCATAGTAGGTACCTATGGAGAAGAACGGGACACTCGTTTAAATCAAAATATTGTTACAATATATTGGTTACATCATTCATGTTGAAATTATACATGTGAGAACAATGAAGAAAGCACGTTAAAAGCGTCCGCAATTATAACATACTGTAAAGTAAATTACTGTTTAAATGGCTTGGAATTTCTGCTCCTACATTTAATGCTACACTTTGCTTACACCCTGCAGATAGTTTTAGAATACTTGTCGTTAGGAATTACCACGCAATCCCCTTTCGATCGGATTGCAATGGCGGCTGCGACATGTTATTGAATCTCAGTGGAAATATATGGGCCACTTGCTTTTACGACTGGGCTCATAATATGTGTCATATGCAAGGGATTGCAGTGTAGTAATAAACTAATAGTGTAGTGTGACTAAGTTATTGACTCTCTGTGTTCATAATCCGTTTGAATTCTTGTGATGTTGTCAGATGTGTGTGTTTGGTTTATTCTGTTTATTTATGTACTAGCTGATGCCAGCGGCTTGGCCCGCGTGGATGTCGGTTATTATATACTAAAACCTTACTCCAGAACCACTCTATCCATTGGTGGAAACAGCATGAAAATCGGTGCAGTAGTTTTTGAATTTATCGCGAACAGGACGACAGACAGACGCGGCGGAGGAGTTTGTTTATAATGTGTATGTAACTAAGGATGTATGTATCTATGTATTTATTCTTGTATTTTATAGTGTTATTTTCGTGTTATCAATCCCTTATGTTACACCTGGCATGTTTTCTCTTTGCATCACCCTAAAGTTGACTTGTAGAAATTGCCTCAGGCATTTAATCCGCCTTTGTACGGTATTTTTTTTTACTTGTGCATAATGTAAATAAAATAAATAAATAAAATATATAAATTCTTCTTGGGACCTCGTTTCTGTATATTTTTAGAGATTTATCTCTCGTTCTGCACTTGGTTTGCACCAAGGAGTTTCCCTTGAAAGAAATTTAAAAGAAGAAACAGTGACAAAAAATTAAAAGAATATGCTTAGATGGTCTGGACATGTTGATAGGATGACTTTATTGGTGCTGTTCTTTAGAAAGGTCAGGTGCATAGTACTCGCAACCAGCTAGCGTGTATGACCAGATGTATGAACGTAAACGATGCGAAGGAGTATGTAAGGATCGTAAAAGGTGGCGTTCTGTAGTTTCTGCCTACCGCCATGAAAGAAGGCGTGAGTTTATGTAGGTGAGAATAAAAAAGAATAGTCTTAACGTTTCTAAACCAAAAACCAGCTGCAAACTAAAAAGAACCTTCCTGCTACATATTTAGAACACTGTACGTAAAACGTTTGTTGTAATCCATCCCTTTCACATCAAAAACAGATCCTCTGACTACACACAAACATCGCAATTTATCTATGTACATTCAAGTACGATTTGTAAACCTTGAATAAAATTATTGAAGTAGATACTTAGTAACCAAGACGGTGTAAATAATGGAGTGCTAACGCATAAAGGCTCCACTTTGACAAAGTGTGGCAAAAAGTGGAGTCTAAACTTTACCACAATATTCATTACCACACCTAATAACTGGTTAAACAGACGAGCACACGGAGTATCGTTACATCGTTCGCTTCTCAATCGGAATTGTGATCGTAAATTGTTGGTTTCAACAGAAATAGTAGTTGTTGCACATAGCATAAACCCTCAGCCTCACGACGCTAACTCGTAGAGAGGGCGGTGACCTTTTCGAGAAATACGCGTTCAGTCTCTGTGCACTCACTACTCTGTGACCAACCAAGCTGTATCCTATCACGTTTAAGTAGATTGTGTGAAAACTGTTACTGTTATTAGTCTGTGGTAGTATTTTTACACACGAGTGGCAACGTTTATGTTATTGTAATATTAGGTGCCCACCTATGAAATTGGTGTTTTGTATGGGGAATTTTAAAGAAGTTGCATTTTTCATACTAACATTTTCTTAATTTATATAACAACCATGAACACTAATGTTTTAAAACTTTTATGGACTAATGTTTATAAACTAAGATAACGTATGCTAACAAAATGAGGAGTCATTTTTAAGGTATTTTTTATGTTTAGAAAACTATAAGTAATAAGGTTTTTTTACTATTGGTAGTTGTCTATGATGGTCATTTTTCGTTAAATACCAAGCAATTGATGAATATGTTAAATCATAGAAGTGACGAGGTTCTCTATGTGTGAGAAAAAAACGCCAATTTCATAGGTGGGGACCCAATACAAATCTCGAGGAGAGTAACTTTCGAGTAACAGTTTGCGGTTGCTTGTGAGTGAGCTCTGCGTCCAGCGCTCGGTGTGGCAACACGTCGTGTTCGTATTCACGACTGGTTAATCGTCATCCGGAGGATGCCTCGTTGAGAGGTGAAACACTCTTGAGGAATATTTAAGCGTAAATAACTAAATATATCTACGTCTATTGTATTTTATAATGGATTTCCGCAAAGTCACACCTGAATCAATTAACTATTGTAAGTGAGCCCGCAATAAAGTTATATTTCGTGTAAAAGAATATTCTGAAAAAACTTTGACAATTCGTATACGAAGAGTAAAGAGTATCACAGTTGGATGACAGTTACCTATAGGGGCCCTAAAATTTTTGGCTTGTGGATTGACTAAAAATTGTATTTTTTGTTTTTTTAATTAGTATTTTTTTTGTTTACAGGTACGTTTGTCTGGAGTCACACGTATTTTGAAAAATACAACCCACAGGGTAGGTCTCTTTAAATAGAAATAGTTGTTACGTACGGGTCAATTTTAATAGCTTTGCTCGGATATAATAGGACGATCCCACCCACGGGATGTCTTACACACAAAATGGACCATTTCTTCATGCATACAGGGTATACAAAGACCCATTACATAGCCGTTATCTACGCATGCTGTAATATAATCTGTATGTTGACTTGATTTTCATTGTGTTTTTTATTTATTTATTATGCTATAATTATTATAATTCTATAAATAAAATATACAATCTAACACTAAACACTAACTCTAACAAAACTAACTAAATATTACTAATAGTTAGTTTTGTTTGATTTTTCTTTTCTTGTTTTTTTTTTAGGTTTTTCAAACTATTATTATACCTATAATATCTTGACTCTACTGTTTTGTAAATAAACATGTCCTATCTATGAAAGCCGGGTGATCTGTAACTTAGAATCCTCCTTCCCTGCCAGGGTTGTGGGAAAGTCCGAAAGGGATACCGGAACCCTTGGCTACAGGCAACTGAAGGATCACGGGTGGGTTTTAGTCAGTAAAAGTCAGACACCCCGCTCCGCCCAGAGCGGGAGAAGCCATTTGATGATTTCCCAACACCTTTCTCTATTTAAGATTCTGCATCTTATTAACCAGTGCTTGTAATATGATGTTGAGATAAATAAAGGCTTATGATTAAGATTATCAAACTAAATAAAAATTGAGCAAAAGTTACTGCTAAGAAACGACTTTTATTTTTAACCGACTTCTTCAAAAAGGAGGAGGTTCTCAATTCGTCTGTATGTTTTTTTTTTGTATGTTTGTTACTCGATTACTCCGTCAATTGTGAATCGATTTTGATGATTCTTTTTTTGTTTGGTAGGTCATGCTTCCGAGGTGGTCCATATAAATTTTATTAACTTTATTACGTATTTTCCCCACTTAGTTTATCTAGACGATTTCCTTATTTACTCTTTCACTGTTATTTACATAGCAGGTAGTGCTATTCGGATTTGTGTGGGGTAGGTACCACAACAAAAAAATGAAAAATAATGTGTGTAGTGGCATAAAACGAAAATTGGAGAGCAAAGACACCGACTTCCTAAATTAAGGTTATTTTTCTCTTTTTAGGTTTTTTTTGGAAGTCGGTTTGATTTTTTTTGTAAAAAGTTTTTATTGGTGTGAAAAATCGCTGTTTACGCCAGCGCGCAGTGAGACGCACTCAAAACATTTTGCTTAGTTCATGCAACGGTCCAGGAGATGTGGAGGTACTGTACTTGTTTGCGAGAAAAAAAGTCGAAAGGTCTAACTTTTTTTCACTTAATAGAACAAAGAATGACGGGGGATTATAGTGACTCTCGGCTTCGGTGACTGTCTTTTTACAATCTCCATAGTTACTTGTTTTTTTTAAATAACCAAGTAAAAATTATTGACCGCATTCGCAGACGCCTCCAAGGATTAACACAGTATGTTGATAATAGCAAATAAGTTGTTGCTATTTGTTACCGATCCTAGCTTAAAGTAATCCCTCTACTTTTACGATATCCTCCGGGAATTTGTTACACAATCAATACTCCTAAATCCTATAACTACGCTGTAAGCCGACATCACTATTTAAGAAAAACCGTTTTGTTCCCGAACGTCCAATAATCGGATAAAATCCCGAATGTGGGCCAGTTCCGAAAGTCTTAGTTCATAAACGTTGCGCCAATATTTTGTTCCCTCTTGCAGAAAACGAAGTCTGTGCAATTTCCGCAATTTTAGTTCAATTTTAGAAACTTTGAGCTGGATTTTGGTGTTAGTTTGTAGTGCTTTTAGTTTATACGGCAGTCGCAACTCGTAGTATGATAATTGTTACTACATACGTAACACGAACGCTCGAAATATCTAAACGTAACGTAGGTAAATTGGAACGATTTTTGAGTAGAAAATACAACTATCGTAAAGCATTTTAGTTTTATATGCGGAAAGCACAATATTTATATTATTAGGTATCACCTAGGTAGGTACGTCAGGTTTAAATACTAGTATTCAACTGCATCCGCCTAAACTGGATGCTAGTCCCAACATGGTTAAGAGAAGGTTAGGCAATAAATACTTACAACAAAAAAAACAACCGACTTCCAAAAAAACAAGTCTTTGGTTTTTAATTTTCGTTTTTTGCCACCGCCTTTTTTTGTATTTTTCACTTTTTAGTTGTGGTACCTACCCCACACAAATTCCAATACCACTACCTGCTATGTAAATAACAGTCACGGAGTAACTTAAAACCATCGTCCATTTAAACTAAGTGGAAAAAATACGTAATATTGAAGCTAACTCAAAAACTACGCAAGCAAAGTTAATCAATATTTATATCGGACCTCCTCTGACCTACCAAACAAAAAAGAATAATCAAAATCGATATATAATTGGCGGAGTAATCGCGTAAAATAAACAAAAAAAAAAAAAACTTACTGACGAATTGAGAATTTCATCCTTTGGAAGAAGTCCGCTGTAGAAAGGATAATACAAATGAAATGAAATGAAATTGTTTATTCTGTAAATAGGATATTGGAATCACTTTTACACGTCATATTAAAAAATATTAAAAATAAGCTAGATGAGGTCGGCGTTTCCTATCTGACTACTCTGAGCCGAAACAAACTCAGAGGTTAATAATACTCAAGACTTCTTGATCAGTAGCGCTTACGATCAGTAGGCCAACGAGTCACTTTGTAATAAATAGTGTTCCCAATATTTAAAAATAAATTATGTAACTGGCCAATAATTGCCCAACCCTTTCATATCGAGTGGCAAATTGGGATCTCTCGAAGACCCAGAAGTGCTCTCGATAGCTATCGAAACGATAGGGTTGAGACGTCAAGTGCGTCCGTATGTCACATTATATACCATTAAGTGCATCATTATTCGCACCAGAGGAGGTTCATTTATATCAGAAGGAGATAGGGTAAGTTCAATCAAATATTTTGGTTGAAAAAAAAATGTGATCGTTTAACAATAAACATTTTTTTTTTTTACATAATGTATTTTTGGTTGGTCTGTTTTAGAACAAAAGTTTGACATTGTGTACACTGTACTGTAAAGATCCTAAATTATTTAATATACAACCTTCTCTAGTTAATACAATAACTATTGCATACAATTTAAAGATAAACGTTGATACACATAAATAATAAACGATAAGTTTGTCGGCTCCCAGAGCTGGCAAGCGCATGTCATGATATTAAAAAGTATATTTAATGTAAAAACTAAAAGATTCTAAATAAGTATTTGAGTCATATCACAAACAAGTGTTTCATTTATCCTGGTACCGTCAGCGCTTCCGCCGAACATTGACGGTACAGTCAAACAAAGAGATTGGTATAGTGCGTTTCATCAAAGCATCAAATAGTTCATATGTTAGTTCCACTGTTTTTAAAAACTGACCTATTAAGTAGCGCCTAAGCGGCGTAGCGTATTCGTATTGGTCCTACAAAAGTAAAGCCAACATTACGGCATAGGAACTATTTGATGAAACGCACTCTATAAGGGTCAATACACATCGAGACGCGCACTTTTTTATGATCCGATACAATTTCGAATTTATTTACTACACAATAAGTTACACGCGCTGCATAGCACCGCTCATCTCTGCGTACTTTGACACGTGTCAACTCGCAATGAAATTATACCTTTTCGTGAAGAAAATAAGATTGATAATTGTTAAAAAGTGCGCGCAGCGTCGCGTCGCTTCACGTCTGACCTTAAGGCGTGCATCAGAAATGCATACACTACCCCATACAAAACTTCAATACCGACTTGACCCAAATGTACCGGATGGCTGATTATTTTTTTCGCAATTACGATGAAAAGCTTTTAATTTGATTCTCTGTACCAAACCTCATCTCTCTGATAAATGCTGTAAAAATGAAGCTATTAAAAAATCTATCCAAAAATCAATAATAACTTCAAAACACACCCGACAAACGATTCAACATCTTGTACTTATTAAAAGTTCACAACTTTTGTAAATGATCTTAACAATTTCCAACAAATACTCAACATCAGGTGAGACGAGAATATACTGTGAAAAGCTCTTTAAAGAAGTATTTTCTTGAACTCCACTTACTTAGGAGAGCGGGAAACAATGGAGTCAAAAGATTGCCTAACGAGTTTTTCAGATGTATCGAAAAGGGTCTTGAAAACATAAGATGACTGAAGCAGGTACTACATAACGCCACCTGCTACGATCCTTACATACTCTTTTTGCGAATAGCTACTACGCCCTGACCTTTCTAAAGAACATCACCAATAAGTTCACTAATCTAACTTTTAACTTAATATTATAATCGCGAAAGTTTGAAAGTATGGATGGATGGATGTTTGTTACTCTTTCACGTAAAAACTACTGAACGGATTTGGATGAAATTTGGCATACAGATAGTTTATAACCTGGATTAACACAAAGGATACTTTTCATCCCGATATTCCCACGCGATCGTGCCTTACGCGGGTGAAACCGCTGGGCGCAGCTAGTTCACTATAATGTCCTCCTAGGGCGTCCCTTCCCTGCGTTTTCTGTGAGTGAAAACGACGTGTGAAGTGACTGCCTTGTGATACCTTTTGTTAGTCGTCTTTCACTCATCCTCTCAATATAACCAAACCATCTTAGCATACTCTAACCAAAAAGGTAATACGTTTGGAAATAAGCACTGAAATTGCAACTTGCAATTATATATTATTTTTTAATTTTTATAATGTGACATGTTCTCTTTTCTGCAAAAATAATAGAATTACTTAATCTTCCAACAAATGGTTTCGACAGGGCACCTACTGTGTATGGAGTGCTACACTGTTCGGGTCGGCTCATTCGGTTGGGCAGAATTTTTTTGAACGATAAAGTTAACCCGACGCAATTACTATTCACATATCCGGCTTTCATTCGGCTCGTGGCGATCGGCAAACTTCGTTTGGCATCTTCATAGCTTAATCATATTCAGGTCGCCTTGGCATATCCGAACTAAGCCGACCGGCTACTGCCCGAACATATATCTTCATATATATTTTGCCGCCCGGCTGTGCCGAAGCATGCCGACCCGTACAGTTTTGCAGCACCCCTAAGATTCTTTATCGTTATCGTTGAGTGTTACAAAGAAGATCATATCATGTCCCTAGTCATAAAAACAAATTAGCGTTATGAAATATAAAACTTTCTACTTTATTTTTACGTCTTGTTACGACTTTAATAAGCATTACGTAGGTACTAAGTAGAAGTTTACTTTATCAGAACCATCTTAAAAGTAAGAACGAACTCTCATCTTTTATGGGAACGAAAACACTTAACGAATTGAATATTACTGTTTCTTTTCATATCTGAACAACTAGCTGTGCCCCGCGGTTTCACCCGCGTAGATGTCGATCCCGTGGGAATATAGGGATAAAACGTATCCTATGTCCTATTCCAGGTCATTTACACCCGTGTGCTCATCCTCTCCTCTCTAAAGTAGGGAACGTCGCGGAGGCACGGCGCCGGCGTCGAACGGTTCGCGTATTGCATTTTTATATCGTGATATCTTCGAAATTAAATGTCCGATTCGAATGAATTAAAAAGTATTTTACTGCCACATATATACCCTTGATGTTAAAACTATTTATTTGAATAAGAATTATTATTATGTCGATAAAACTCCTTCGCAAATAATGCATTAACTTCGAAAAAATTTGATTACGATAAAAATGGCTATAGTGAGTCAATCTTAAAAGATAGACATAATTATGCTGTCACGGACTTTTTTTAGAACTTTTAAAGGGGAACAATTCCATCATAATTATATAATATTTGCGTAACTTAAACCGTTTACGCAGCGCACGCAACGGAAGCTCTCAAAAAGGAATAATTTTTCCCGTTTTTGCAAGATTTTTCATTTATGCTCCGCTCCTATTGGTCGTAGCGTGATGTTATATAGCCTATAGCCTTCCTCGATAAATGGACTATCCAACACAAAAAAAAAAAAAAAAAAATTCAATTCCAACCAGTAGTTCCTGAGATTAGCGCGTTCAAACAAACAAACAAACTCTTCAGCTTTATAATATTAGTATAGATATAAGACGAAATTCAAAATTCTTTTACTTTATATCTGAACAAAAGCGGACGAATTCAATGAGAAGTATGAAAGGACAAAAAATCTTCTTACCCGAAAGTTTTGTACGTAAACATCAAATAATAACACGAATCAAAGAAGTTTTAATTTAACATAACTATTTTATTACCTGACTGCGGCGAAGCCAAAAAGGAGGGTTATGGTGTTCGACCTGTATGTATGTAGGTATGTGTGTGTGTATATCAGGACATACATATAACGACCATGTTTCCCAAAATCTAGCGTTCAGTAATATATAGTTTTCCTAGAAACATCCTCTAAGTTCTATTAATTTTATTTTGACTGTAAAAAGGTTTGTTTAAATGTCTAATCTTATTTCAAATGGAGTATAGTTAACCTGTTTTACACTGTAGCTAGTACCTACAACTGATATGGTTTGATTAGTTTCCTATCTAGCCTTCTTCTCTTTCTCAAAGATGAATTTTTTGAAAAACAAATATCGTTCGATTCATTAACGGACGCCCATCTAGACAACATACTTCGAATTTGCTGTTCTTCCCGACAACCAAACTATAAAAAACTGCTTCAAGACCGTTGGTGCAGTTACTCACATTAATTTTATGTCTTATGTTTTATAATTCAGAATTTTATTTGAATTCATACAATGAATAGGTAGCACTTAATTATCATCAGTTGTTTTTTTCTGGATCTCGTTAAAATCCCACAGTATCCGGACCCCACCTAAAACTACTTGCCGACCCCTGGTATATACCTATCTATTTTTAATAAGATTATTCTGTACCCCTATTACTATTAGAACCCCTCTGCAGGCCTCCTCCAAATTGAGCCAGTTTTCTCTGGATTGTGCTGTTTGTGTCCAGTTTATACCCGCTATGCGTTTGATTTCGTCCTCCCATGGAAGGTCTCCCTCTCTTTCTTTTTCTAAACAAGAAAATAGCACAAGAGTGACAGTATGGAGGGGCCCAGTGGGCAAAAGAAAGAAAGGTTAGTCACTAAACTGTAATTCGAAAAAAAATGTAAAAGCCAATTATTTTAAAAGAGTAACCGTGGAGTTTCTTACCGGCTCTTCTCCATAGGAAACGACCAATTGGAACCGTGCACCTAGCTTCTGACGTTTCATAAGTGCCCATGTAGGTTTATGTGACATAAAATATATTGATTTTGATTTTGAACCACACGAAAAAGAAAGGAAAATATACTTATTCCCTTAGAAACACGAAAACTACATTTCTATCACGAATACGTCTATAAGGACAACAACTTGCGTGTTCTACGCCATTCAATTAGCAAAAAGAAATTCTTCGACCAATGAGGTAATAAAACGTTCTTCATTTGTCTCTGTTAATTTGCATTCCTTGAATATTTGAGGTAATAGCCAAAAGGTCTGGGAAACGATAACGTTTTAGTATCGGCTATCATAATAATAAGTATTCTTGACGTGAAATTCTTGTTCAAAACCTCATTTCACTTTAATTAATAGCCGCCGTGTACTTCAATGATAGCAGTTGATACTGATAACATAACCAGTATAAACTGGCCACTCCGTTCGTTGTAAACTCCTTCGATAGTTAATTGATTCAGGCGTGAATTTGCGGATATCTATTATAAAATACAATAGACGTAGATATATTTCGTAACCTATTCCGCTTAAGTATTATTTAAGAGTCATACAAAACCTTGTAAGTAATCAACACGAGTTTCACCTCTCATGGAGTGACTGCCTATCTGCGAATGACAGTCGAGAGCAACGGCGTAGCATGCTTTCCAAGGCTTGTGATAATAATATATGGTTTATAAATGTTACAAAGTTGGAAACCACACATCAATCTTTTACCAAAAAATTTAAAATTGATGCAAATACATAATGCATGTCTAACATGCACAGGTCTTGCTTTTTCAGTTTGCATGCAACACTGCATCCAGCATTGCAGGCTCAATCAATGTGCCTAGCCTTTTCCCAACTATGTTGGGGTCGGCTTCCAGTCTAACCGGATGCAGCTGAATACCAATATTTTACATGGAGCGACTGCCTATCTGACCTCCACAACCCAGCAACTGGGTAATACGATACCCCTTGGTTAGACCGGTTGTCAGACTTTCGGGCTTCTGACGACTCGTAACGACTGTCAAAGATCCACAAATGACAGCCGGGACCAACGGCTTATCGTGCTTTCCGAGGCACGGAGTAGTCTCGATATTATTATGTGAAAATGGTCACCCATCCACGGACCAACCCCGGCAAGCGTAGCTTAACCTGATGGATCCCAGCGGCTGTTATTACTTAGCCACGAGCTCCTCCAGCTTTGCAGCCGTTTAAAATTAAAAATAACATATAAGTATATAAAATACACATAATATATAATATAACCTCACAATATATAATAGGTCTTTACCTATGAAATTGCCGTTTTGTATGAAAAAATTTAAACGATTTTTTTTCATGAATTTTTTATTTGTATTAATCGAAGTAATCACCCATGCAATCAATGCATCTTTGCCATCGCAGTGGCAGTTTATTGATGCCCTTCTTAAAGAAATCAGCTGGACGGGAGGCAACAAATTCTTCAAAGGCATTTTGTACTGCCTCTCGGGTATCGAATTTTTTTACTAGAAGTTATCCAAATTCTGGAAAAAGTAGTAGTCTGTAGGCACAAGGTCTGGTGAGTAGGGCGGATGACGGAGAACCCCAGTTCTTGCAACTTGGAGACCGTCTGCTGTGCAGTATGAGGTCGCGCGTTGTCGTGCAGGAGCAGCGGAGACGAGCGATTGACCAATGCTGGTTGGAGATGCGCCAGCTTCTCCATCATTGTGTTCAGTTCTTCACAGTACACATCTGCAGTAATGCTCACCCCGTTTGGTAAGAAGCTGTGATGAATCACACCGGCGCTAGACCACCAAACAGTGGCCATCACTTTTCTAGGGGTAAGTTTTCGTTTAGG
Organism: Lithophane ornitopus; assembly: GCA_948473465.1. NCBI lineage: Eukaryota > Metazoa > Arthropoda > Insecta > Lepidoptera > Noctuidae > Lithophane > Lithophane ornitopus. The sequence goes on from OX419636.1 coordinate 9,415,403, forward strand.
GCATTGTTTAGGTGCTGAACCAGGATCCAACCAACTTGCTGAGCGCTTGCGGTTATCAAACAGAATCCATTTTTCATCGCAGGTAACAATGCGGTTCAAAATTCCTTCATTTGTGTGTCTGTTGAGCAGTGCAAGGCACGTCTCGACGCGTACTTCGCGCTGGCGATCATTGAGTTCGTGGGGCACCCATTTGTCAAGCTTTTTTACCTTGCCAATTTGACGCAAATGGACCAATATTGTTTTGACGCTAACGTCGAAAGCTGCTGCTAATTCAGCCGTAGATTGTGTATCATCAGCTTCCACAATCGCCTTTAATTCGTCATTGTCGACCAAAGTCTTCGGACGACCGCGAGGTTCATTTTTCAGGTCGAAATTTCCAGAACGGAAGCGAGCAAACCAATAACAGGTGGTGCGTTGGTTTGTAGTGTTAGCTCCGTAAACGTCGTTGATGTTGCGTGCCGCTTGTGCCGCTTGTTCGGCAATTTCGGCAATTTCATAGGTAAAGACCTAATATTAGGTCTTTACCTATGAAATTGCCGTTCTGCAGTACTGGCCATTTCAAATCAAAATAATTTTTGTTTGGCTAAGAATTCTAATTTCAAATTAATTTTATTTTAAAAACATGGATTTTTTTTTCCAAAAGTAGTCATTTCTTTATTGATTAGTGTTACATTTTCATCGCATTTCAATCTTTTTCGTCATCATGGATACGTTAAAAATTCGAGTAATTATGGAATATGAGTACCGTCGTGGCAGCAACGCGGCACAAGCGGCACGCAACATCAACGACGTTTACGGAGCTAACACTACAAACCAACGCACCACCTGTTATTGGTTTGCTCGCTCTGGAAATTTCGACCTGAAAAATGAACCTCGCGGTCGTCCGAAGACTTTGGTCGACAATGACGAATTAAAGGCGATTGTGGAAGCTGATGATACACAATCTACGGCTGAATTAGCAGCAGCTTTCGACGTTAGCGTCAAAACAATATTGGTCCATTTGCGTCAATTTGGCAAGGTAAAAAAGCTTGACAAATGGGTGCCCCACGAACTCAATGATCGCCAGCGCGAAGTACGCGTCGAGACGTGCCTTGCACTGCTCAACAGACACACAAATGAAGGAATTTTGAACCGCATTGTTACCTGCGATGAAAAATGGATTCTGTTTGATAACCGCAAGCGCTCAGCAAGTTGGTTGGATCCTGGTTCAGCACCTAAACAATGCCCTAAACGAAAACTTACCCCTAGAAAAGTGATAGTCACTGTTTGGTGGTCTAGCGCCGGTGTGATTCATCACAGCTTCTTACCAAACGGGGTGAGCATTACTGCAGATGTGTACTGTGAAGAACTGAACACAATGATGGAGAAGCTGGCGCATCTACAACCAGCATTGGTCAATCGCTCGTCTCCGCTGCTCCTGCACGACAACGCGCGACCTCATACTGCACAGCAGACGGTCTCCAAGTTGCAAGAACTGGGGTTGAAAGCTCTCCGTCATCCGCCCTACTCACCAGAACTTGCGCCTACAGACTACTACTTTTTCCAGAATTTGGATAACTTCTTGGCGGGAAAAAAATTCAATACCCGAGAGGCAGTACAAAATGCCTTTGAAGAATTTGTTGCCTCCCGTCCAGTTGATTTCTTTAAGAAGGGCATCAATAAACTGCCACTGCGATGGCAAAGATGCATTGATTGCATGGGTGATTACTTCGATTAATACAAATAAAAAATTCATGAAAAAAATTCGTTTAAATTTTTTCATACAAAACGGCAATTTCATAGGTAAAGACCTATTATTTGAAAACCTATTGTATGTACACAAAAATATATATCAAATTTTAAGAAAATGTCCGATATTCATAGTTTAAATACCAGGAATAAACACAATCTTGCTGTACATCGCACTCGTCTGCACAGAGTAGGCAACTCGTTCATGGGTTAATGTATACGCTTTTATAACAAACTTCCCATTGAAATACGAAACTTACCTATTAAACGATTTAAAAGCTGTATTAAAACCAACCATGTATTTAGGGTACTATAAAATTTCAGATTATTTAGAAGACAAAAAAGCATGGGATTGAGCTGCTCGCTCTGCTAAGCATTGTGACATTTTGAATATTGTGATAAATCATCAAAATATATCTACCAGTTTTATATACAAATTGACATTATTGAATATTATATACAAAATGACATGATTACTTTGTAAAGTATTGTATTATTTTAATTATTGTGAATGTGAGGACTATGTGGATTTTTATTATGTTTTTATTTTTTGTTCTCAGTTTTATCGATGGTCTGGCAATTTGAGAACTTTATGCGGCCTACCCAGATGTCCTTTCTTTGGTATTGTTCGTCGAGTCGTTGAGCTCCTTAAGCTCTGAGTTGAGCTCCTCGGTTACTGACAAATGCTTGCACTGACTGGACAGGTCCACTCAAATCTGTGGTTCTTTCCTCAAAAGACCATTTCAGACTCTAATCTACATGGTCCTCATATGGCCTGACCAAGATTATGTCTGGACTTTAAAAGAGACTGTGACCTCTGAGTTTGTTTCGGCCTTTCTTCTCAGAGTAGTCAGATAGGAAATGCCGACCTCAACTAGCTTATTTTTAATATTTTTTTAATATGACGTGTAATAGTGAGTAGTCCAATATCCTATTTACAGAATAAACAATTTCATTTCATTTCATTGCTGAGTAACTGTACTACTGGATAAAAACAGGTAAGTAAGTATAAAATTGTTCATGCTATTATGATACAGCTACCGCTAAAGTAAATATACCCAAAATCAATCGCGTTATGCGACCTAAACACGCGCGGAACGTTAAACAATTTTCCGAACTGTTATTTTTTCATTTGTAATTTTAACAATATGAGGAGCTCGTGGCTAAATAATAACAGCTGCACGGGTCGATCCATCAGGTTAGGCTACGCTTGCCGGGGTTGGTCCGTGGATGGGTGACCATCTTTACATATCGAAACTCCTCCGTGCCTCGGAAAACACGTTAAGCCGTTGGTCCTGGCTGTCATTCGTGGATCTTTGACAGTCGTTACGGGTTGTAAGAAGCCCGAAAGTCTGACAACCAGTCTTACCATGGGGTATCGTATTACCCAGTTACTGGGTTGTGGAGGTCAGATAGGCAGTCGCTCTATGTAAAATACTGGTATTCAGCTGCATCCGGTTAGACTGGAAGCCGACCCCAACATACTTGGGAAAAGGGTAGGCAGATGATGAATTTTAACAATATTTTACGCTGTCGGAAAACTATAGTGCAAGTGACAAAACATCATTACCAGCCTATATTAATATTCCCACTGCTGGGACACAGGCCTCCTCCCTGTGAGAGGGAGTGGGCCGTAATCCACCACGCGGTTTTTTACTATAGTTACAATAAGCCACCACTGGTCAGACAGATTGACATACAAGTGCTTAATTTTTTCCCCAAATACGTTATACAGTTGTTTTTCTTGTTCTTCACACTATTAGTGAACTGCAGCCAAGTGTATGTATAACTGTATATATATACAGTATGTTATCTAACGATTGGCGGACCTGCAAAAGTGTAGCGACTATACATGCTAAAAATTCACAAAAAATATTAAATTCATACAGATATGAAACACTCTGTACACGCACTGACGCACCTGTACACTTGTCTTTCCACGTTGAAATACAAGTGTGAGTGTACAGAGTGTTTCTTTAACGTATCAATTTAATATTTTTGTGAATTTATCACTACGTGACACTATTTGTGAAAAAAAAATCAGCTGTTCCATACATTTGTGTTCACTTAAATCGACAAAATGTATGGAACAGCTGATTTTTTTTTTGCGATTTCAAAGTTGGTCCCATAGAAAAAGTATATTATAGATGACACCAAACCACTAGTTTCAAGGATAACGGTGTCTACCCTAACACCCTGTATATTATTTTTTTGTTTTTAATTTGTAATTTTTATTTTCGCATGTTTGGGCGCTATTATACTTCGGGTTAACAAGAACGCCCTTTGTTAGTTAACAAACTGTATAATATCATGGTTGTGATGCGTAAGCACCGCAAACTATCTCGATGCATGTAGCTTCGTGACTCTTATTACCTAGTAATAATGTCGTTTCCAAATTCAACTTAGGTACCAAAACTCACATTGCGATTCTTTCTCATCGCAATTTGCAGTTACAAACCCGCAGCTGCTCCAGAATGTGGAAAATGTAGGTAAAAGCAAACGCTTGGATTTCAATGCGGCTTTTGCCCGCAGCATCTGTGGTTTCTCTCAGTAACTATTAACAGAATTCTCGCGAAAGCAGATAATGCTCAGTTGAGCAAAATTCTGGAAAATAAACGTAGTGCTTGCTGGCAATCACTACTGGATAAGCCGATTTTGTGACCACATACTGCAGACGTATTTACTTTTTTATTTTTAACATAATTATAACATGCACTCCAGTATTCCCCGTTGACATCGGCAGAGATGTATAGAAGGTATACCCATAGTGAACTAGGTATAGTTATATTTATGTTCTTAATAGATGGTAAGCCTATTGCGTAACTGCGCACAAATCCAGACTCCGAAAGTCCGGACTGCAACTCGGTTTAATCCCCAAATTCCGGTTTTGTCTTTTTATTTCGGTCATATACGAGACTTCATAGTGAGCAAAAGCTAAGCTCCGGGGAGGATTTAAATTATTTTATTTACTAAACTAACTCCGATTGTCGCTCGAACGTTCGTTCATCTTTTTTGTCTGTAACACAATATTTAAAAAAAACCGGCCAAGTGCGAGTCGGACTCGCGCACGAAGGGTTCCGTACCATTATCTATAAAAACAGCAAAAAAATCACGTTTGTTGTATGGGAGCCCCCTTATATATTTATTTTATTCTATTTTTTTGTATTTGTTGTTATAGAGGCAACAGAAATACATCATCTGTGAAAATTTCAACTGTCTAGCTATCACGGTTCATGAGATACAGCCTGGTGACAGACGGACAGACAGACAGACAGCGGAGTCTTAGTAATAGGGTCCCGTTTTACCCTTTGGGTACGGAACCCTAAAAACAAATTCCTAGTGTTGAGTTGAAAATATTATTCTTGTTTCATTCTATCAACAAGTGCGTTCGAATGAGTGTTTATTTGAGTCAATGTGAAGAAAAAACATCACTTTTTTATAATAATTGAATGTAAACCGATTTAAAATAAACCTAATACAAAACAAAATAAACCTATTTGCCACTCGATCACCGAAGCTGTGGAGAGGCGAGAATGAATCTGAAGATAATTCATTTTGGGCGATCCATCACTTTGTGATCCTACAAACTGAATTATGGATTCATTTTTATTTTCTTATTCTTACAATAAATAGAAATTATGTATGTAATTGAGATGTAGCAATAGTAAATCTAATTATTAAATACGATAATTACTGGTAGTTAATAGGGAACAGCTGTAACTGGAAAGGAAAATCGTGTTCCCAATAAAAGCTAGGGCTGCCGGTTTGAAAACGTTCGTACAAAAGGTTCGAAGCAAATAAGATTTTTGTATGAATAATGAGACAACCTCTGAAATATTTTACCACTAAAAACTTTGTAAAATAATAACGAGTCGTTTCAGAATTTTATGTGGTAGATTCTTTTACCTAACACCCTTTATTGCTAAAATTATGTTAATTTAACACATAACTAGAATAACTTTTAAAGTGCTTCTATTCAAAGTTAACAATGGTTTGTTCGACTTTTATTTGAAATCGTCTACAATCAGTTTTACTCTCTGTTCATTATTATTAAAAGGGATTAGAAAATATGTTATCAAGCCTACTACTTTATCTACAATCTAGTTACATATGTGTTTTGTATTAACCTAGATTTTTGTCTACAGCAATAATAAAAAGAAGAGATACCTATGTATTTTTGTTTGTAAAATTACTGGACCGATTTTAAAAAGTCTTTCACCAGTAGAATGCTATATTTTCACTGAGTAACATAGACTATACAGGGTGTTAGGGTAGACACCGTTATCCTTGAAAGTATTGGTTTGGTGTCATCTATAATATACTTTTTCAATGGGACCAACTTCGAAATCGCAAAAAAAAAATCAGCTGTTCCATACATTTTGTCGATTTAAGTGAACACAAATGTATAGAACAGCTGATTTTTTTTTCGCGATTTCAAGGTTTGTCCCATAGACAAAGTATATTATAGATGACACCAAACCACTACTTTCAAGGATAACGGTATCTACCCTAACACCCAGTAGTTTATTAAGATATCACGCGGTCGAAGCCGCTAGCGGAAGCTAGTTAATATTCTAGTTGTTAAGTAAGTACCTAAGTAGTTACCTAATAAGCTAATTAGTAGTTATAGTAAATATTCTGATTGCGCGGACAGTTCAAGATAGTTCATTAAGCCGGCGCCAGATACATCAACAGTATTTGAACACTTATGTGAACACTTGTGAGGCACGGGTATTTGCGTATTTGATCAAAGTTTGATCACATAACCGTACCTCACAAGTGTTCAAATATGTGGCTGTGTCTGGCGCCGGGTTTAGGCTACTGGTTATTACGATTGATGAATATGCTTATGTTTGTATGTTTTTTTTCCGTGTTATGAGAGGTATACCTCTGCCAGCTACTCCAACACCTTAGGGAATATTCCAAATATTGGTGTATTTTTTTGTTTCTGTTGGTGTGAAAAACGCTTATAGGGAATATAACCATCTGACACACAATCACAGTAATTCAAAAGTTCAAACACCTTCACCCACAAAAAAATATCTTACCTAAATACCAGGATATTCGCCCCATACAAATTTATTAAAACTACATTACTCATACAGCTATCGATACTCGCTTCCTATTCGCCCACTCGATTTTAATTCGAGAGTTGAATCGAATAACGTTTATTTACACAACCCGCTACATCGGAACACTTCAAAGCCGGTAAATATTGACGGCGGCGCATGCGACGACAAACGTTCATAATTAGAAGAGCGAAACGATTCATTTTGAAATCTTTGTGGGACGGTAAATGAGAGTATTTTTAATATTATAAGATGGACTTTTGTGTCTATGATTTTTGTGTACAGGTTTTTGAAAATATTTAGTGTCAAATAAAATTATTGAACCAGCTTTTTTAAAATATCTAATCCTTGCATAATTATTATTAAAGGTCTTAGCATGTCAGTGCGCTTATAACTCAGGAACTGCTGATTCGAATTACGTTTTTTTTTTTTTGCTTTAAATCTTGAATAAATGTTCCTTGGCTAGATTTCAACGTGGGTATAATACCACACACAAGCGTAGCCGGGGGAGCCGCTAGTTAGAATAAATACAAAAACTATCTCTATCCACCTACTTTGAAAGAAAATTTATGGCACTACTCGTAGATCCCAATTATAAAGCAAAAACAATTGTCTGTACCGCCCAGTCCCCAAATTAAGGTCCAAATAAATTTACTTTTTGTCTCCACGATATATTGGGTTTAACGTAAAAAATATCGTCGCTATTTCAGTCCTGAAAATCGGTTTATGCCCACGTATTTCTACGTACAAAAGAATGTTCCCTCTTCGTTTTTTTTTAAGATAATTTGATTTAGAAATATCATTATGAATGGGATCGGCGAATATTTTGCAGGTTTTGGCTTTCGCTGGAGTATTGAATTATGTGTGGAAGTCGGTCGAAAGAGGATTTGGTATTTATGTGTTGTAACAGAAGAAAAAAAAAAGTTTTTTTGTCGTAGTTGTTGCTGTGGGCGTGTGTTGCTTATTAATTTTGAAAAAATACGTAAAGATATTCCTTGGAAATAAATTAGAAATTTTATTCTCAATTTGCCACAAATCCGGCAACTGTCGTTCTGTTCTTGACATTTTCTTATTAAGAAATGCATTTATGTTTTCAAGAAACCAGGTAAAAATTGGTCAGAAACTCGCTTGCTAGATGTGGTGATAATTTTTAAGTACCAATACTCCCTCACACAGAATACCAGGGGGCTTAAAACAGTCACTTTGGCAGAATCATAATAGGAAAATATTATGAATCATCGTAAAATGTGACAAACTGACAATCCATAATTATGATCTGCGTGCGATTCATATTACGAAATAATTCATCTGTTTGACAGTTTTCTATGGAGATTCGTAAAATGGTCCACATATTATGAATTGCTTTTGTGTCAAATTAGAGGAATTGCTAATGTCAGCTGGAAATTCAGGAAATGAATCGCTTTTAGAGGAATTGCTAATGTAGCCGTTTTAGGCCCCCAGATTATGAGGTTTTATGAGGTAACAGAAAATGTATAAAGATAAACATTCCAAACCAGAGTAAAATAAGATTTAAGTACCAAATCGAGCTTCATGTCTGCCATCCAAAAGCATTCATATTTTATGAACGAGGACGACATACCTCCCATATGTTAAAAAAATAAAATCTCTACCAAGATTTATTCCCGCTTCAAACACAATACCTACTTGCGATTCGCGAGACAGAGACCGTTGTGACAATTTATGTCTTTCTTTTGAAAAATGCATTAATAATGATAGCGAACCATTCGTCATTGTCAAAATTTATCACAATTGAAATCTTTCCGGAAATAAATGGGTATATCAGACTGTACATTATGTAGAAAGGATTATCCACGTTCTCACCATCGCTCGATGGTGTATTTGGATTTCCAGTAAAAACCTATATACCAGTATTTTACTGATTAAAATTAATGATAAAACGGCTGTCATTTCTGCCCAAAGATTATGTCAAATGTCAGTGTACATTTTTTTTAGCAAACGATTTGTATTCCCGACTACGGCGAAGAAAAAAGTAGGGTTATGATTTTGACCGGTATGTATGTATGTATGTATGTTCATCTGTTCCCTCCTATCTTCTAAAGCACTCATCACAATTTGACAAATGAGGTATCGTTGGAAGCGTCTTGATTGTCCGCTGGTTATAGGCTATATGACGTCACATTAAAATAAAAATGGCGACCTCTAGAGGACATAAGGTCAGGAACTTAAAAAAAAAGTTTAATCGTACCATGTCGGGTATCAAATGAAAGGGCTTAATGAGCACATTTCAAAAAGATATATATTATAACCCCAAAAGAATTTAAAAAAAAAAATTAAAACCCAACTACGACTAAGTCACACGTGTTAGGGCATAAATCGAACAGATTACATGTGACTCCGGATTTTTAATTTGTCTGTCTGTGGTGTCTTGTTTATACCTTTTGAGTCGTAGTTGGGTTTTAATTTTTTTTTTTACGGGATCGACTGCCCAACTTTCAACAGCTGAACTTTTATCTTAAACCTCGAAAATTATATTTCTGAAGATGTTACTGGTTGTAAAACTCTGCGTTTATATATTATATAATAATAATAGTCTAAGCTCTTATTTGATGCTCTTTTATTTTCTTTATACCCTTCAAAAGTTCACAACGAAATAACATCTGTAATCCAATAAATTCCTCAAATACAACATAGACGTAACCACCGCTGCTCCAGCTCTGCCAATAAACTGAACAAGGCAGCATAACGAACAGCCACAGTTATCGATACTAACAAGCCACTAACGAGGCCCCTTGCTCACTATCATATACCTTTGAAAAGTATATAATGTTTCTGTTTTACGAGACACTGTGTCTTTCTTTTGATATTTTTTTATTGTAAAAAAATGAACCCAGACATGACAAAAGGCTCATTTCTTTCCACTACTTCAGAAGGAGCTCACGGCTGCGATCAGCTGGGGGTCAGTAAAATACAAAACAACGTACAAAAGGAGTTGAATCCGGGTTGAGCTGTATGGTGCTGATCCATGCGTCATGTTCGTGAACGGACGCCATCAGTAGGGACTGGTCAGGAATGTACCTATTGATGTTGTGTTTACATTTCATATTGTCATAGATTTGGACAGCTCATTTGTGTTAAATTTCACCAATCTGTTCCCGGCATTAATTATCCTAATTAGTTTCTACTTCATTACAAAATACAGGGTTTGTGTTCATTAAAATGTAAAGGTAAATCAATGTTATAGTTATTTTATGGCTTAATTGGTGATATTGTAGAAAGATTGATTTTCACCGCTTTGCGCGGGCTCGAATCTCGTATATAAAACACATGTTTTATAAAGTCTAAATACAGCCGGTCTATTCTGTTTAAAATCTCACTTCGCTTCACCAGTTTTCAATTTAGGTGAAGTGAGTCGTCATTCCACTTAATGCTAAGGATTGCACTATTGGCAGCTCACCTCACATAAGATTTCACGGTGAGATCTTTAAAGAAAATGTATGCAGATCTTTCGGTTTATGCATGAAACCCATAATGATAGTTGTATACAATACTATATACGTACACAATACTCTCTTTGGTATTAAAGTTATTCTAATATTTATGTTGATCCAGGAAATTGTCGCATCGCCCCATAATGCGCACTCACACAAGCGCCAAAGTAAGAACAAATAACGTTGGCCCAGCCATTCAAATATTTGCCTACCTTTGATGCGGGCTTCTGATCTATAGATGCATCAACTTGAACCATTTCTATTTGTAACAAATATTTGGTTATGGAATCCATCATCTATGTCAAATGTTTGGCACACCTCCACAGTACAAACTCAAGGTACATCCGCAAGGTCGCCCGCGAAGTTCAAATTTTTTTACGTTTTTTGCAATTTGCAGGTCACTGTCAGATTATGTCTTGTATTTACAGAATTATGATCTAAAATACATCTCTTAGTACAAGTAAGATTTGTTCTCAAATGTCATGATTTCATGAAAAAGTGATTCAATTGCCTCCTACTAAATAAAAAACTGTTTATCTTTATAAATTACCTAATAATTGTATCGTAGAGTAATAATCACAGTAACTATACCCCATTTGAAATAAGATTAGACATTAAAACAAACCCTTTTACAGTCCGTTCAACCGATTTTGACTTCTATACCGTAGGCATAAGGATAGCATTAAAAGCAAAAAACGTTACACAATACCAACTGTTTACTGCGGCTGCCATTTGTCATGCCACCAATGCAATAGAATTCAAAATCGGTTGAACGGAATGTAAAGTGCGTGAACCAAGTGAACGAGTGACGTTCTGACGTCTGAGTCGTGAGTTCGATCCCTGCGAAGCTCCGTATTAAATAATATTTAAAAATACTTATATTACTGTTTTTGACATATTTTAAGTACTAAAGTGTAAAGATAACTGACAAACTATAAGTGACCATATTACCAAGACAAAAAAGTGCATACATATAACTTTATAAACAGTGACCACATAACGAAAATAATCAAATATAACAAAAAGTGAATACAGTTAATATCTACAATATAAACATTACAAACAATAAATAATAACATTAAACAACATTAAAAAGTGAAAGAACTTAAATAAAGTGTTATTTTTACAAAGTGAAGTCAAACAAAGAAACAGTGCAAATATTTCCATTGCATGACTCATATATTAACGGCCACTCGTTAGTTCAAATCGTGTATCTACATTAAGCAACACTATTTCATCACCAAACTCAACTGTACAAATAGCTCCGCTAGTAAAGTAGCGATACCTGTGTGAGTATTGTGTGGCTCGAGTTCGATCCCCAACTTATGAGATTCTTTTTGAAACATCAAAAATGAATTTCTTAGAAAACATTACCTTTCGCCGTACTAGAACAAAATCGGACTCGATCCTAAACAAAAGTGACATTGATCCGACGCATAACTTGAATAGCACAGTCACTAGTGTACCTGAGATGTCCGACGACGAGGATGACGAACTAAAAAAGCTACGTGAACAAGTTATGAATCTTACGCTACAGCTTCAAAGTGCACATTCAGAAATAGAGACATTGTCATTAGAAAACAATGAACTCAAACAATTCAATAATACTTTGAGTAAAAAAAATGATTTATTTAAAAAAGTAACAAATACTCCAGTTAAACTAAAGGCGTCTAGCGCCAAAAAACAGAACAATAAACGAAATACAAGCAATAAGCAAGTCCAAACTGAAACACCCAATAAACAATTTCTAAACGGCACACCTAATAAACCGAATAAACAAATCCAAACCAAAACATATGACAAAGAAATAAATTGTGAGACAACAGAAATAAAGAAAAATTATTCTAATAAAAACTCTAAGGAAAGATGCAAAATATGTATTTTGAGTACAGATAACAGTAACAAAATCCTGAACATTGCAGAAAACTCTTTCTCTCGTTCTGAAATATGCCACTACATAACACCCCATGGAAATGCAAACTTACTGCTAAAAGGATTGAAGGACAAAGTATCTAACTTTACACTAGAGGACTACTGCATTATCATGTTAGGGGAAGAAGACTTCAGAACAACAAGTAGTTATTTTGATATTATCCTATATATCAGACAAGCTCTACAGGACATCAAACATACCAATTTTATTTTATGCGCCCCAACATATAAATGCGACAATTGTACTAATTTATATAATTCAAGAGTGGAGACATTCAATAACCTACTTTTTCTGGACATATTGACGCACGAATACGCATATCTAATTGATAGCAACAAAAATCTCACATATGACTACATAGAGTACAACAGATGGACTGGCGCAATAAATAATACTGGACTACAAATAATTTTTAAGGACATAATACATTTGATTGATGACATAAAATATAATAACCAAATGATATCGACTGACTTGAACTATAATAAAGATAATTTATTACACGGTGAACTTTTTCGTGACTAAACATCTTAATATAATGCACCAGAACATAGCAGGCTTATTGAACAAGTCAGATGCGCTCACAGTCTGTTTAAATGAACTTAAAGAGAAAAACAAACAAGTGGATGTAATATGCGTTACTGAACATTTTATGATGGAAGGCTACGAAAACCAGCTGAGCATTCCAAACTATTGCTTAGCTGCTCACTACAGTAGAAAGGAAGTTAAGAGAGGCGGATCATGTATCCTAATTAGAAATGGGCATGAATGGAACGAGCTATTAAAAATATCAAAAATGTCAATAACAGGAACTTTTGAATGCTGTGCCATTGAGCTTACCAAGTATAACACTGCCTTTGTATGTGTGTACCGAATTCCAAATATGAACAATCTCAATATTTTTTTTAATCAGTTTGAAACAGTTTTACTGGAATTATCTAAGAATTCATATAAAAATATTGTCATAGCTGGCGATTTCAATATAGACATGTTGAAAAGGAATTACCAGTCGGTGGAGTTTGAATGCATCCTACTTAGTTTCAACCTAAAACTAGCAATAAATCAACCTACTCGAATGGAAAGTCGGACATGTATCGATAATTTTGCGCATAATTATAATAAAAAATGTGAATCTGAAGTCTTAGAGTTTGCCCTTTCGGACCACACTGCCCAGCTTTTAAAATGTCCCGTGAATAAAATATGTACTATCGACAAATACTGTACTATTAGACGCGACTACAATAAAGAAAATATAACTAAATTTAAAGATTGTATGAGCAAAATTAATTATTCTGAAATATATGAAACAGACGACCCGAACATTGCCTACTACAACTTTCATGAAGTATTTTCGCTTTTCTACAACCTCTGTTTTCCTAAAAAAATTATTAAAATAAATGTAATAAACAAGCAAAGGTGGTTATCTAAGGGAATTAAATCATGTAGTAAAAAAAAACGGCAACTTCTGTGGACCTACAGATTAAATCCAAGTAAACTAAATAGAACTCGCTTTAAAAATTACTCTAAGTTATTTAGAAAAATCATCACTCTGACACAGCGTTCACAAAACAACTACAGAATTAAAATATCAGACAATAAATGTAAAACTGCCTGGCAAATAATAAATCGAGGAAAATTTAATGTACCTAAAAATTATATTTCAAAAATTAAAATCAATAACGACAAGATAACGGACGCGAAACAAATTGCAAATGAGTTTAATAACTATTTTGTCAATAAAATACAACCAATACAGACTAGTAATAAAACTACAATACCCATCGTTAATAGCAAAAACTCAATGTTTATGGCACCCTGTACACCACAACAGGCACATAAAATCATTATGGGTTTGAAAAACACTAATAGCGTGGGTTACGATGGTATCTCAACTAAAATAATAAAATCAGTAGCATCTGAAATAAGCCACCATTTGTCTCACATCATTAATCTCAGTATTATGGCTGGCAAGTTTCCTGACGCACTAAAGATGGCTATCGTTAAACCATTATTTAAGAAAGAAGACAGAGAGCTGATGGAATACTACAGGCCTATTTCTCTGATACCTATCTTCTCTAAAATATTTGAGAAATTCATTCAAAAGGAATTAAACGGTTATATAGAAAAAAATAATATACTATGTAATGAGCAAAAAGGATTTCGCGAAAATAAGACTATAAGTATGGCCATCTATGACTTTTTATACACCGTATTGACAAAAGTAGATAAAAAAACACATGTATGTGCTATCTTCTGCGATATGACTCAAGCATTTGACTATGTAAAACATGACATTTTAATTAGAAAACTTGACGCGTATGGTATTAGAGGTAATGTACTTAATTTATTTGAATCTTATTTAAGCAATAGAAAGCAAAAGACCGAAATCACTAGAATTAATACCAATACCAAAAAGGAAGAGATTTACTTATCAGAGGAACGTCTCACTACCTTTGGTGTTCCACAAGGAAGTGTTTTGGGACCTCGGCTTTTTACACTATATATTAATGACTTACCTACATCAATTTCACATCCTATGACTTTGTTTGCGGATGATAGCACGGTGACAATCTCTAATAATAACAGTGACATGATCCAATATAAACTTGATATTCACAATACTCTGACATCAATAATAAAGTGGTTAAATAATAATAATTTAAAAATTAATCTAGATAAAACTAAAATCATACATTTTAGTCAACGTTCGACTGTAGAAAACATGGACATAAATATAACGAATAAAACAATTGAAAGCGTAAATAGTACGAAATTCCTTGGACTAATGATTGATAAAAGGCTTGACTGGAAATCGCATATAGAGAACCTTTGCAAAAAAAATTGTAGTTCTGCATTTGCATTGCACTCTCTAGCTGCAGTTGTGAATGTAGACACCTTGATTGCAGCTTACTATGGCTTAGCTGCGTCTCACCTAAGATACGGCATTATATTCTGGGGAAATTCTACCGACGTTAACACGGCATTCAAGGCTCAAAAGAGATGTATTAGATCTATGTTTGGGTTAAAAACGGTTGATACATGTAAACCATATTTTAGAAAGTACAAAATATTAACACTTCCCTGTATGTATATTCTCGAAACCGCAATGTTTGTTAAAACTAACCCCAAACTGTTCCCACGTCTAGAGGACGCCGTACCGCGTAACAGAAGAGATGCGACTATTCTTCGCATCTATCCAGCAAAAACGGCACTCATGCGCAAGAGTATCGTCTGCATGGCTCCCACTATATTTAATATACTGCCTAAACGATGGAAAGAGTTAAATAGGAATGCATTCAAGCGTCAATTAAAACTGTTCCTTTTGCGTAAAGCATATTACAGTGTCTCCGAATTTCTAGCCGAAAAAGTTTTTTAGTTTGACATAAATCCTGTAATCTGAACATTTAACTCATAATTTTGACATAAATCCTGTAATTTTGACATAAATCCTGTAATTTTGACATAAATCCTGTAATTTTGACATTCATCTTGTAATTTGACATGATCTAGACGTTCACATTGTAATTTAGCAATCAACATTGTAAAATCGACATAAATCTGTTAATTTGGACTTCGGTTGTAATTTTGACATGTATCTTTCAAATTTGACATACATTTTTAAACTTTGACATTGTTCTTGTATTTGTGATTTATTTTTTCAATCTGAATGTTGACATTATGTTATAATAATAATTTCGAATTAACAGGTCTCTAAGTTAAAAAAATTGTATTTGCAATTCTGGGTAACTTTCTTTCTTTTTGTGAAATTTTATAATTTTGTAGTTGTCAATAAAAAGAATAATAGTTTTCAATATTATAGAAATATTTGTACGCCGATACTTACGGCTAAACATGACTGGACTTAAACAATTGATTTTAATCTTGCATGCTCTTGTATGTATACCATGTTTAGACAAATAAAGAATATCTTATCTTATCTTATCTTATCTTATCTAAAGAAATAAACTGGCCAAGTGCATGTCGTACCATGCACAATGAATGGTTCCGTTGGTTGGGATGAATTTATAAAAAAAACTTAACATTGTAGTTGAAAAACTTGTTCTCCGATACAGAATGTATGGAAGAACATGTTTTTACAACTGCAAATTTAAGTTGGTCGATTATTACTCGGTAACTTGTGCCTACGTAGCGGTGATAGCTTTCCTTTTAATTTTATTATATATACTACTGCCGTGAATTTTTCCACATATCCAAACCCAACCATTTAGCTGGCAGGGGGGGGGGACACTTGGCTCTAACAAAAATTAGCACTTTAAGGGTGAATATTCCGCAAACGTATCCCTGAATCCAAAAATGGTTTTAGCAAACTCACATTGTTTTTAAACGACCTTTTCAACGATATCCCACACCATGGGATGGACGAGAAAAAAAAACCATTCCCACTTTACGTGTACCCTAAAAAAAAATTTTTTAACAATTTTATTTTACCACTTTGTCGGCGTTTATATGTATATCCATACCAAATTACAGCTTTCTAGTACGAACGGTCTCTGAGCTAAGCCGCGCACAGACGGACAGACGGACATGGCGAAACTATAAGGATTCCTTGTTGACTACGGAACCCTAAAAAGGCTTATCTATACGTCTAATCTTATTTCAAATGGAGTATAAATATCTGTTTTTAATCCAGCATTCCCGTGGCCATTAGATTAGATAAAAAATTAAAAACTGTTTCTGTCGCCTGAATAAACAGTAACATGCTTAGGTACTGAATGTTTCATCAAATATTTTCACGAATTTCATTAAAAGCTAAAAAGTTTCATAGAATTTTATAATGAGATAAATAACCATTGAACCTGAAATTCCAATTTTCAATTAGAATGATTTTATTAATCTGCTTATTCGTGTAAAAAGTATATGAAAGGCTTTTTTAGATATCGTACGTATTTTGAAAATAAAATAAATAGCAGTGGTCTTAAAGCTAATGCAGACTGTTGACTGGCAAAGAATGCTATGCGGCATCAAGTCCGCCTTATGTACCACGGTTGGTACATTCTTTATCTATTTAAAATCCTAACTTGTATACTGGGTGTTAGGGTAGATATCGTTATCTTTGAAACTTTTGGTTTGGTGTCATTTATAATATACTTTTTCTATGGGACCAACATTGATATCGCGAAAAAAAATTCAGCTGTTCCATACATTTGTGTTCACTTAAATCGACAAAATGTATGGAACAGCTGATTTTTTTTTGTTCAATGTTTGTTCCATAGAAAAAGTAACACCCTGTATTAATTTTATAAATGCGAAAGTTTATTTGTTTGTTACGCTTTCACGCAAAAACCACCCGCGTGGAGGTCAGAAATTATCTCACGGGAACGTTCTACCGGGATAAAAGTCCCCCAATATCGTATGACCTAACCCAGGTCATGTTCTACCCATGTGTAATGTTCATCCAAATCCGTACAGCCATTTTAGCGTGACAGTGTAACAAACAAATAAACAAACTCACTTTCGTAATATAGGATTGACACTGACAGCTCTTGAACGCAGTTTAGATATGCTAATCGTGTTCAGTTTACTTCATTTACATAAACTCACACCTTGAAACACCAAGAAACTACAAAACGCCCACCTGTTACGATCCCTACTTATACCTTTCGCCTTGTTTACGTACACACACGCCGGTTGCGAGTACTACGCTGGCCTACCGCGTTTAGTTTCATTGGTTAAATTTGCCCTTAGTAGGTTTAATAAATTAAAATTAAAATAATTTATTTTAGGTAATTATAACCCATATCAGAAAATGTCTTAAAACGATTCATCAATAAATACAAAATAATCAAATTCATTATAAGTAATTAAAACAATATTCATTATAATTAATTAATAGGTTTATAGAACCTACCTTGACCTTAAACTATAGGTATCTGGACCTAGTACTAGATATCAATCTGCCTAGCCTTTTCCCAACTATGTTAAGGTCGGCTTCCAGTCCAACCGAATGCAGCTGAATACCAGTATTTTACATAGAGCGACTGCCTATCTGACCTCCACAACCCAGCTGACTCGGAGCTAGCACTAGATATAGTAGCCAGTTATCTGAAATTGGGTCTAGTAAATTGTGATACGAAAAAAAGATTCGGCGGCGATAAGGGTTTATCGCTGGCGAATCTTTTTTTCTGCGTGTGGCTAATGGCTACTTACGAAAAGAAGGAGTGAGATGTTGCCTACGTCCACGTTACGTTATTTATGCGGTGAATACAAACAAATGGTTACGTCACCGAACTCTAATTGTTAGACGAAAATTCCTATAATTTACGGACGGTTATTGGTTAAAATTAAAACTCTTCTATCTTTACCAATAATGAAGCAAATACCTCATAGTTTTGCTTAGTAAACCCTCCCATATGGAAGTAGCTATCACAGGTAAAATTAGCTTAGGAATCTATTTATATGCCCAGTTCGGCAATAAAAAATGCTACTATTGGTAAGCAAAACGATTCGTTTTCGTTTATAGGATCCGAGCATAAGAGATTGTCAGTAAAATTTTAGAATTCACCACTCTAGAAGGCTTTGTTATATAAACACTTTAAAAAAAAAACAACCGGCTTTCAAAAAAAAAACACTAAAAAGTGAAAAATTACTTTAATTTCGGAAGTCGGTGTCTTTGCTTTGAAGTTGAATACGGGTTGTTTTTTTTTTGTAAAAAGTTTTTATTTTTCACTTTATAGTTGTGGTACCTACCCCACACAAATTCGAATACCACTACCTGCTATGTAAATAACAGTGGCGAAGTCACTTAACACGTCGTCTACATAGTGGCAAAAATACGTAATATTGAAGCTAACTCAAAAACTACGCAAGCAAAGTTAATAAAATTTATATGGGACCTGAAGCATGACCTACCAAACAAAAAAAGAAACATCAAAATCGATTCTTAATAAAATTGGCGGAGTAAATCCATGTAACATAACACAAAAAAAAAACATACAGACGAATTTAGA